>JANCRA010000069.1:2400000-3108212 GCA_024362935.1 Setophaga petechia | reverse complement strand
CCATATCTTTCCCTGAGAGCATTTGAATTTTTAAATGAGAATCATTTGAAAGGAGGGGATTGACATTTTCCATTTCAGAGAAGCCTTCTGCCTTCCTGAGCAGACACGTCTCTCTTCAAACCAAGACAATTGTTTATCATCTTGCAGATGCGCAGTTGCTGGGCAGCCCCGTTTTACACCAGGGACCTGGAGAACCATTCCCAGCAACTGGGAAGATCCTAGCTGGTCCCTCCACCCATGGATGAGGTCTCCAAATTTGCCCCGAAAGTGGGTCCAGCTTTTAGAGGCCAAAAAGAGCAAGGGCAAGTGACTTGATGATATTTTTAGCCCAGATAGCCCTGCTGCTGATGCCACACTTCACAATCAGCAGGGGACACAGCTAGGCCAAAATGCAAAGCCCAGATCTCTTGCAGGAGCCTTTCTCCTCAAATACCCTTCAAACAAGCCTCCATGCAAGTCAGTTGGGAAAGTTTCTTCAAATGATCCGTTGCTGGCACATAACTACACAGGGTTATGGGAAAGATTCTAAAGCAGCCGCTCTGGAGTCAAAGAGCCAGCACTAAGAGTCCCTGTCATCTATTTGTAGCTAAATCCCACTGTGGGGGATTTCAAGGCATTTGGAAGGAGCTAGAGAGCGGACCTCTGAGTTTTTTAGATGATGCCATTGCTTTTTCTTCTCTTCTGCATAGACAGGACGGCTGAGTTTGGCTCACATCTCCATTACATGGCTCACAACGTCGCAAGACTTGTACTTACAAGAACTTGGAAGGATTTCTTGGCCAATAAAACATTGCCAACAAGTTTATTTATGTTTCTGACCCAATCCTTGAGTATTTCATCTCATGAACTCGTGCTGCAGTGTAAGCTTTCTCAGCCAATTCTGTTCTGACACACAAAACTACAGCACTGCAGTGTAAACTTGGTGTTTACAGTTGTAACTACTTTTATTGTTTCTAGATCTCAAACTCCAAAATGCTAAACTTTCCTCCACTTAGCTTTGGGTGTCTGCTTTATACTACAAATCCACATTCTCACTTGTAGCACCTGAATTTGGAAGCCCTTTTCAAGGTCTCAGCACAAATCCTGTGTTTAATTCTAAGCCTTGGCTTCCAGGCCCAAAGATCTGAGACCTCTCGCATTTGGGTTTCCAACAAGACTGATGCTGTTAGCTGCAGAGTGCCCGGGATCCCTCTTGCAAGTCAACTCTGGCAGGATCAAGGCGGCTGCCAGGGGGCTGCTTGTGGCCTCTGAGAGCCCATTGCTCAGGGCTTGCCAGCGCCCCAGCCCCCCAGGGGCTGCCCCAGCCCGGCCAAGCTGCCCGGCAGCAGCGCCGCAGCCCCACAGCAGCTGCAGAGCAGCCCCATGCAGGGGCACCTGGGAGCCCTCAGCAAGGCAGCCAGCAGCACACGGGCAGGAGGACACGGATGGCGCTTCCTGCCTGGCACAGAGCTTGTGGCCATCTCCAGGCACCGCCCTGGCAGGGATCCCCGCAGCTCCGGCCCCTGCCCAGCCGCTCTGTGGGCAGCACAAAGGCTTCAGCAGAACCAGCAAAGGCCAAGGGGCTTCTGGCCATTTCCCCTGCAGCACTGCACGCCTGGGCAGCTGGCTGAGCACAGGCACTGTTTTCCCCCTCCTCCCCGACCCCTTGCGGACCCTGGGCAGCAAAAGAAAGATCCTGGGAGTCTGTGTATTTTAACACATTCTATATTTACATGGGATAAAATATTGAAAGGAAGAAAAGAAAAGAAAAATCTTAAAGAAAAAAAAACCAAAAACCTCGCTGGCTTCGGTTGCCCCAGCAAAGAGAGCCTCCCATATCAGCTCTCCCCAGAGCTGCGGCAGGGCAGCCAGCCGAGCCGCGACAGACAAGGCTGAGCGATCCATGCCCTGCGCAGCTGATCGTGCAGCCTCTGGAAGATGGAATATGGCCCTCGCTGTATTGGCCGGAGGACACGCAGTGTTTGAATTGCCAGCTCGCAGACGGCACTGCTCATGTCCTCCGTCAGGCGTTCCAGGGCTGCAAGAGACAAGAACAGAATCACGGTCAGATCCTGCATCTGCGGGGAGCCGAGGAGAACCCCCAGCAAGGGCCATGCCAGCCGGCTCTTGCCACGGCCAGGAGGGAGCAGGGAGCAAGGGGATCAGCCCAAAGCTGCTGGCCACGAATGGCCCACGTGGCCCTGAAATCTCAGTGTGCTCTGGCCCCGGGAGCAGAGCCCTCCGCAGCCGGGGCGGGGCTTGCAGCTCCCCCCGGCAGCCCCCGCGGTCAGCCCGCTGCCCTCGCTCACCGGTGCAGATCAGCTGCAGCTCTTGCCGCTGCCCCCTCAGGTGCCGCCCGGCCATGCCTGTGAACACAGAGCCTGTCACGGCGCCGGCGGCACAGCTCCCTGCCAGCGGCGCTGCCGCCGCTGTGGCCACACGGGCTGCTGGCCCGGCAGGGCTCAGCCCGGCCCTTGGCGCACGCTTTAGCATTTCACTGTCTTACTGTCTGAGGCCTGATTTTTCCTTTTTTAAAACCCTCTGATTTTTAGGATTCCCACAGGGCTCTACGGCGCCGCGCCCGGCTGGCGCTGCCGGGGCAGCAGGCGGGGCTGGGGCCGAGCTGCCGCGGGCCGGGCCGGGCCGGGCCGGGGAGGGAGCACGGGCTCGGGGCTCACCCATGAACCTGACGGCCGCCTCTCGCAGGGGCTCCTGTGGGCTCTCCAGGTAGGGCAGGGCCCGGCGCAGGTGCTCGGCCGCTCTGCTCCTGTCCTCTGCCAGCTGGGGAGAGCGGACGGAGGGAAGGGTTAACGCGGGCTCCGCCCCTGGGCCGGGCGCTGCCTGCGCCCAGCCCCGAACTCCCCTGGCCGCACAGCCCCGAGGCGCGGCCAGCAGCCGCTGGCCAAGGGCTCCCGAGGGCAGGGGGCAGAGGGCCGGCTGCTGCCCGGGGAGCCGCGGTGCCGGGCCGCAGCCCCGCCGGGCGGGGGCTCCATGAGCACCCGGCTCGGACCCGCAGGAGCCTGGAGAAGAGCCCGCGCGGCCTCTGGCTGCAGCAGCGGGCAGGGGCACAGCTGCCAGTCCCGCACACTGAGCACCGCCCTCAGGGACATTCTCCAGGCTGAGGATTCTTGGCAGTCCTTACCAGGCTCTCAGCGAACCTCCATGTGTGATCCACCTGAAGCATTTGCTCAAGATTCCTCTTCTTTAGGAACCTGGCTGCACAATGCAGCGTTTCCCGGGAGGCCTGGAGAGCAGCAGAGAGGCACAGATGGCCCCACAGGCCAGGGCACAGGAGCATCCCAGTGCCACAGCCTGGAGGAGGCTGCAGCCTGCAAGGTGCCAGGGCAGGAGGCAGCCCAGCCCCCTCCCAGGGAGCAGCAGGTGGCCACAAGTCCTCACCTCAGCAACAATCTGATTCTCATCACAGCAGTGCAAGTAGAGTGGTACCAGGCTCTGGCGCACGGGGGGCTTCAGGGCCTTTCTTCCATCTTCTGTTAATAAGTCCAGCATCTCTTGAAAGACACACATGGAGCTTAGCTGCACCTGGCTATCATCCTGTATGAAAGGAAGGGCAAAAGACCTCAGCATCAGCTGCTTCAGACCCCACAGGGCACAGGCCTGCACCTCCACAGGGCACCAAGTGTCCGGGCAGCAGCCAGTGGCCGTGGCTGTGGGCACAGAGCCTTACATGGTCAAAGAGTGGCAGGAGCGCCTCAGCCAGCTGCAGGGCGATGGGCGTGGGTATTGGGGCACCAGTATCCAGGAGCAAGTATCTGAATAGAAGAATGGTCATCCTGATCATGTCACTGTCATCTTCTTGCAGGAGCTCCACAAGACTTTCACTCAGGCTCCACATTTTTTCCACCTGTGTGGAACACAAGTTTGTGAAAGGCCACCCTGCTGCCGCAGGGCCCAGAGGCCAAAGGCCTGTCGCCAAGCACTGGGGCAGCTGAAGCGGGAGGCAGGAGAGCTGGGAGCAGCTGCCCCAGCGCCCCAAGCTCAGGCAAGGCCAAGCGAGTGCCTTGCCCAGTCCCACGCTGCCTGCACGGCTTCAGCCACTGCCCCCTTCTCACCATGCAGGGATTCTTGCCAAGCGCTACGAGGCCTCTGAGTGCCAAGTAACGCTCGGCCCTGTGCTCGCTCTGCAGGTTCTGTGCCATGATCTCCAGAACACTGTCACTGCATTCCCTCAAATCCAGGCACTCGAGGACCTGAAAGGCACAGGGCAGTGACAGGGAGCCGGCCGGCAGGAGCCCGGAGCCGCACAGGGCTGGGCCCAGGCAGCAGCACAGGGCATGGGCACCGTCCTGGCAGCTGTGCCTACGAGAGGGCAGAGAGCTGGGAGGCAGCTCAGGCAGGCAGCGCTGGCCTTGAGGCTCACCTCCACCAGGAATGCCAGGGCAGGGAAATCCCAGTATGGCATCTCTTCTTTGAGCAGGGCGAGCAGGTAGAATGCAATCCCGGAACAAAAGTGTATGGCTGAATGGGAAATTATCCTGAGGAGAGGAAAAAGAAAACAAGTCCCTGAGCCAGTGGGGCAAACCTCTCCCAGGAGTGACTCACAGAGTTCTCATGTTTCCCCACCAGCCTTCCAGCAAGGGGACCTGGGCCATTTGGGAGTTGGTTGCTCATGGCCTCCCTCCTCTGCCAGCCTTTACCAGTGTGCTTGGCCTTCCCTCAGTGACAAGGCCCTCTGGCTCATGAGCACGGGGACTTTGTGTGGGACACCTGGGCACAGAGCACAAATGTCAGAGGCAGTGGGGAGAAGGGGGTCTCACCTGGCCAGCAGAGCCACGGCAAAGTGGTGGGTGTCAGGAGAGAGCAGCGTGTCCCAGCCACACCTGCGTTCCATTGCCACCACCACATCCTCATAGCGCAGAAGGCACAGCAGGGACTTCAGGGTGCGCACTGCAAAGCTGTGTGCACAGCAAAGCCCAGGTCAGGCTGGCAGCACTGGCTCCTTGGCAGGCCACGTGGCAGGGACAGGAGGAGTGGGATGGAGCACCTGTTGGGGCTGGTGGCAAGGCCGTGCTCCTCCTGGCATCCCTTCCAGAAGGTATCGACCTCCTCTGGCATATGCAGAGTGCTGAAGAACACTTGGAAAAGCAGATGCACAAAGAGGCGGGGGAAATACACCTTCAGTATCCGTGGCAGACAGGGCACCTGGAGGATCTTCCACATCACCACGGTTGCCTGCAAAGGACAAAGCCCCCCGAGACAGCGCTCAGTGCCCAGGTGTCCGTGTGGCAGGGCGCGAGCGTGGCAGGGAGAGGCCCGGAGAGAGGCAGGGGGAGCACACGGCCTGGTGGGCCTGAAGCTGCCCCCGGGCCAGATTTCAGGCCAGCGCCTGAGGCAGGGAGAGGCAGTGGGGGAAGGAGGATGGAGAGCTGCTGGAAAGGCGGCCTTGGGGCCAGCAAAGGCTCGTTGCAGAAACTCACAGCCAGGGCAAAGACACCCGTTTTGTCCCCATCGGAGGTGCACGTGCTGCGCTCTGGCCAGCTCCCCAGCACATCCAGGAGGATCATCTGTGCCAGCTCCGCAGTCCTGGCTGAGCCCATGATGGTCTTCCACATGGCCATGGCAGCTCTGTGAGGTCAGAGCTGTGTCTCAGGGCGGGTCTCAGACACAGCACCGGGGGGAGCTGAGCTGGCTGCCAGTTCTGCCTCTGCCCACTGGCCCTGGCCAGCAGCAGCCAGGCCGCCCAGGCCGGTGAGGACAGAGCCCTGAGGGGCAGGGAGGGAGCATAGCAGCAGGCTCAGGGGCTGACGTGCCAGGGCTGGGAAAGGCAGCAGCCAGAGGGCCCTGGAAGTCTCTGTTGGTCAGATACCTGGGCCAGGCTCTACAGGGTGATGGGCTGGGGAGCCCTCTGGGCAGCTGGGCCCCATACCTGTCACAGGACGGGGCCACACGCAGGAGCGCCATGACTGTGTCATCTGGCTGTGCTTCCGTGAGATCCAGCAGGGCCTCGTCCAGCCTGTGCTCAGCACAATCATTGGCCACGAGCCACTGGTGGATGAACCTCACCATGGCGGGCACCTGGAGAAGGCACAGGGAGACTTGGAAAGCTGCCAGAGGGAGCAATGTTCCCAGCTTCCCCAGAGAAGTGCTGCCCTTCCCACTGCACTGCCAAGTTGCCTCAAAGGTTCACAGCAACCAGCATGCGTGGCTTGGGAGGCCACGCAATTCCTGGGAGGATCAAACCCTGCCCACAGGCTGCTTACTTGGTTTGGATAGTAAAAGTCTTCCTCTACAAGCATACACAGGAGGGCAGCGCTGGTCTTAGTTAGGAAGATGGGAGCGTAGGGTCTGAGCCCTGTGCCCATGGTGCTGTTCTCTTCCTCCAGAATTCTCCTCATGAATTTGCAGACAAACTGTAGGAGAAGGGCAGGAAGCCGGGGATGTTGCGTGAAGTGCTGCACACACGGTGCTGGGCTGAGCAGGGACAGCAGGCCCAGCCCAGGTGGGGGTGGCTGCAGGTACCTGCGCTGTGCTGCGGAAGCGGCCACGGCTGGGTTCCTGCTCCTGTGTGCGCTCCAGGGCTGCATCTGGCAAAGAGCGAGCGCAGCCAGAGCTGAGGGGCTGCGGGAGAGGCCGGAGAACGCAGGCCAGCCCTGCGCTGCCCAGGCAGGGAGAGCCCCGGGATGGCCCAGGGGATGGAGCACGGCCACTGCGGGGTGTCTGCCTGGGCCCTCTTCCGGCCTGTCCGTGGGCATTTCCCCAGGGGATTGCATGGCATGGCATGGCATGGCATGGCATGGCATGGCATGGCATGGCATGGCATGGGGCCCAGTTGGCTGCAGCTCCAGCCCTGCAGCCCAGCTCTGGCACTCACCCTTCTGCGGTGCATGGAATGGCACCACCTCCTCAGTCTCCTGGGCTGGGGAAGCTCCAGGGCCTTCTTCCTCCTGCTCCTCCTCCCCCCAGGCCATCTTGGGCACGCTCAGGGGTCTCTGCTCCATGCCGCTGACTGGAGCTACTTGCAGGAGGGATGCTTAGGGAAAGCTCCGGGGCACCAAGTCCCACACTCTGCCCTTGAGGGCAGCTGCAGGACAGACGCCTCGGAAGGCCGCGGGTCACCGAGTCCCGTGCTCTGGCCTCGAGCTCAGCTGCCGGACCAACGCTGTGGAAAAGCTGCGGGTCAGTCGAAAACGAGTGCACTGTGCGGGGGCTCCTCACAGCACTGCTCTGTCCCGTTGCACCCCTTTGCCTGTTCCCAGCACCCGGGCAAGCTTCTATTTCCCACGTGTCACAAAGGGGCCTTGGAGACCAGGTTCCGTTCCATGGCACAGTGACCGTGCTGCAGCGTGCCACCCAGAGCCCTTGCACACACTGCCTGCCGCCTTGGGGCCGCCCCCAGCCCAGCCAAAGTGGCCCAGCTTGGAAGGAATCCCTGGCCCCAGGTGTCTAAGGCAGCCCGACAGGATCTTTAGGAAGGGCTCAGAGCATCAGCAAACGCCGCCCGGCTTAGCGGGCTCAGTCCTATCCCCATATCTTTCCCTGAGAGCATTTGAATTTTTAAATGAGAATCATTTGAAAGGAGGGGATTGACATTTTCCATTTCAGAGAAGCCTTCTGCCTTCCTGAGCAGACACGTCTCTCTTCAAACCAAGACAATTGTTTATCATCTTGCAGATGCGCAGTTGCTGGGCAGCCCCGTTTTACACCAGGGACCTGGAGAACCATTCCCAGCAACTGGGAAGATCCTAGCTGGTCCCTCCACCCATGGATGAGGTCTCCAAATTTGCCCCGAAAGTGGCTCCAGCTTTTAGAGGCCAAAAAGAGCAAGGGCAAGTGACTTGATGATATTTTTAGCCCAGATAGCCCTGCTGCTGATGCCACACTTCACAATCAGCAGGGGACACAGCTAGGCCAAAATGCAAAGCCCAGATCTCTTGCAGGAGCCTTTCTCCTCAAATACCCTTCAAACAAGCCTCCATGCAAGTCAGTTGGGAAAGTTTCTTCAAATGATCCGTTGCTGGCACATAACTACACAGGGTTATGGGAAAGATTCTAAAGCAGCCGCTCTGGAGTCAAAGAGCCAGCACTAAGAGTCCCTGTCATCTATTTGTAGCTAAATCCCACTGTGGGGGATTTCAAGGCATTTGGAAGGAGCTAGAGAGCGGACCTCTGAGTTTTTTAGATGATGCCATTGCTTTTTCTTCTCTTCTGCATAGACAGGACGGCTGAGTTTGGCTCACATCTCCATTACATGGCTCACAACGTCGCAAGACTTGTACTTACAAGAACTTGGAAGGATTTCTTGGCCAATAAAACATTGCCAACAAGTTTATTTATGTTTCTGACCCAATCCTTGAGTATTTCATCTCATGAACTCGTGCTGCAGTGTAAGCTTTCTCAGCCAATTCTGTTCTGACACACAAAACTACAGCACTGCAGTGTAAACTTGGTGTTTACAGTTGTAACTACTTTTATTGTTTCTAGATCTCAAACTCCAAAATGCTAAACTTTCCTCCACTTAGCTTTGGGTGTCTGCTTTATACTACAAATCCACATTCTCACTTGTAGCACCTGAATTTGGAAGCCCTTTTCAAGGTCTCAGCACAAATCCTGTGTTTAATTCTAAGCCTTGGCTTCCAGGCCCAAAGATCTGAGACCTCTCGCATTTGGGTTTCCAACAAGACTGATGCTGTTAGCTGCAGAGTGCCCGGGATCCCTCTTGCAAGTCAACTCTGGCAGGATCAAGGCGGCTGCCAGGGGGCTGCTTGTGGCCTCTGAGAGCCCATTGCTCAGGGCTTGCCAGCGCCCCAGCCCCCCAGGGGCTGCCCCAGCCCGGCCAAGCTGCCCGGCAGCAGCGCCGCAGCCCCACAGCAGCTGCAGAGCAGCCCCATGCAGGGGCACCTGGGAGCCCTCAGCAAGGCAGCCAGCAGCACACGGGCAGGAGGACACGGATGGCGCTTCCTGCCTGGCACAGAGCTTGTGGCCATCTCCAGGCACCGCCCTGGCAGGGATCCCCGCAGCTCCGGCCCCTGCCCAGCCGCTCTGTGGGCAGCACAAAGGCTTCAGCAGAACCAGCAAAGGCCAAGGGGCTTCTGGCCATTTCCCCTGCAGCACTGCACGCCTGGGCAGCTGGCTGAGCACAGGCACTGTTTTCCCCCTCCTCCCCGACCCCTTGCGGACCCTGGGCAGCAAAAGAAAGATCCTGGGAGTCTGTGTATTTTAACACATTCTATATTTACATGGGATAAAATATTGAAAGGAAGAAAAGAAAAGAAAAATCTTAAAGAAAAAAAAACCAAAAACCTCGCTGGCTTCGGTTGCCCCAGCAAAGAGAGCCTCCCATATCAGCTCTCCCCAGAGCTGCGGCAGGGCAGCCAGCCGAGCCGCGACAGACAAGGCTGAGCGATCCATGCCCTGCGCAGCTGATCGTGCAGCCTCTGGAAGATGGAATATGGCCCTCGCTGTATTGGCCGGAGGACACGCAGTGTTTGAATTGCCAGCTCGCAGACGGCACTGCTCATGTCCTCCGTCAGGCGTTCCAGGGCTGCAAGAGACAAGAACAGAATCACGGTCAGATCCTGCATCTGCGGGGAGCCGAGGAGAACCCCCAGCAAGGGCCATGCCAGCCGGCTCTTGCCACGGCCAGGAGGGAGCAGGGAGCAAGGGGATCAGCCCAAAGCTGCTGGCCACGAATGGCCCACGTGGCCCTGAAATCTCAGTGTGCTCTGGCCCCGGGAGCAGAGCCCTCCGCAGCCGGGGCGGGGCTTGCAGCTCCCCCCGGCAGCCCCCGCGGTCAGCCCGCTGCCCTCGCTCACCGGTGCAGATCAGCTGCAGCTCTTGCCGCTGCCCCCTCAGGTGCCGCCCGGCCATGCCTGTGAACACAGAGCCTGTCACGGCGCCGGCGGCACAGCTCCCTGCCAGCGGCGCTGCCGCCGCTGTGGCCACACGGGCTGCTGGCCCGGCAGGGCTCAGCCCGGCCCTTGGCGCACGCTTTAGCATTTCACTGTCTTACTGTCTGAGGCCTGATTTTTCCTTTTTTAAAACCCTCTGATTTTTAGGATTCCCACAGGGCTCTACGGCGCCGCGCCCGGCTGGCGCTGCCGGGGCAGCAGGCGGGGCTGGGGCCGAGCTGCCGCGGGCCGGGCCGGGCCGGGCCGGGGAGGGAGCACGGGCTCGGGGCTCACCCATGAACCTGACGGCCGCCTCTCGCAGGGGCTCCTGTGGGCTCTCCAGGTAGGGCAGGGCCCGGCGCAGGTGCTCGGCCGCTCTGCTCCTGTCCTCTGCCAGCTGGGGAGAGCGGACGGAGGGAAGGGTTAACGCGGGCTCCGCCCCTGGGCCGGGCGCTGCCTGCGCCCAGCCCCGAACTCCCCTGGCCGCACAGCCCCGAGGCGCGGCCAGCAGCCGCTGGCCAAGGGCTCCCGAGGGCAGGGGGCAGAGGGCCGGCTGCTGCCCGGGGAGCCGCGGTGCCGGGCCGCAGCCCCGCCGGGCGGGGGCTCCATGAGCACCCGGCTCGGACCCGCAGGAGCCTGGAGAAGAGCCCGCGCGGCCTCTGGCTGCAGCAGCGGGCAGGGGCACAGCTGCCAGTCCCGCACACTGAGCACCGCCCTCAGGGACATTCTCCAGGCTGAGGATTCTTGGCAGTCCTTACCAGGCTCTCAGCGAACCTCCATGTGTGATCCACCTGAAGCATTTGCTCAAGATTCCTCTTCTTTAGGAACCTGGCTGCACAATGCAGCGTTTCCCGGGAGGCCTGGAGAGCAGCAGAGAGGCACAGATGGCCCCACAGGCCAGGGCACAGGAGCATCCCAGTGCCACAGCCTGGAGGAGGCTGCAGCCTGCAAGGTGCCAGGGCAGGAGGCAGCCCAGCCCCCTCCCAGGGAGCAGCAGGTGGCCACAAGTCCTCACCTCAGCAACAATCTGATTCTCATCACAGCAGTGCAAGTAGAGTGGTACCAGGCTCTGGCGCACGGGGGGCTTCAGGGCCTTTCTTCCATCTTCTGTTAATAAGTCCAGCATCTCTTGAAAGACACACATGGAGCTTAGCTGCACCTGGCTATCATCCTGTATGAAAGGAAGGGCAAAAGACCTCAGCATCAGCTGCTTCAGACCCCACAGGGCACAGGCCTGCACCTCCACAGGGCACCAAGTGTCCGGGCAGCAGCCAGTGGCCGTGGCTGTGGGCACAGAGCCTTACATGGTCAAAGAGTGGCAGGAGCGCCTCAGCCAGCTGCAGGGCGATGGGCGTGGGTATTGGGGCACCAGTATCCAGGAGCAAGTATCTGAATAGAAGAATGGTCATCCTGATCATGTCACTGTCATCTTCTTGCAGGAGCTCCACAAGACTTTCACTCAGGCTCCACATTTTTTCCACCTGTGTGGAACACAAGTTTGTGAAAGGCCACCCTGCTGCCGCAGGGCCCAGAGGCCAAAGGCCTGTCGCCAAGCACTGGGGCAGCTGAAGCGGGAGGCAGGAGAGCTGGGAGCAGCTGCCCCAGCGCCCCAAGCTCAGGCAAGGCCAAGCGAGTGCCTTGCCCAGTCCCACGCTGCCTGCACGGCTTCAGCCACTGCCCCCTTCTCACCATGCAGGGATTCTTGCCAAGCGCTACGAGGCCTCTGAGTGCCAAGTAACGCTCGGCCCTGTGCTCGCTCTGCAGGTTCTGTGCCATGATCTCCAGAACACTGTCACTGCATTCCCTCAAATCCAGGCACTCGAGGACCTGAAAGGCACAGGGCAGTGACAGGGAGCCGGCCGGCAGGAGCCCGGAGCCGCACAGGGCTGGGCCCAGGCAGCAGCACAGGGCATGGGCACCGTCCTGGCAGCTGTGCCTACGAGAGGGCAGAGAGCTGGGAGGCAGCTCAGGCAGGCAGCGCTGGCCTTGAGGCTCACCTCCACCAGGAATGCCAGGGCAGGGAAATCCCAGTATGGCATCTCTTCTTTGAGCAGGGCGAGCAGGTAGAATGCAATCCCGGAACAAAAGTGTATGGCTGAATGGGAAATTATCCTGAGGAGAGGAAAAAGAAAACAAGTCCCTGAGCCAGTGGGGCAAACCTCTCCCAGGAGTGACTCACAGAGTTCTCATGTTTCCCCACCAGCCTTCCAGCAAGGGGACCTGGGCCATTTGGGAGTTGGTTGCTCATGGCCTCCCTCCTCTGCCAGCCTTTACCAGTGTGCTTGGCCTTCCCTCAGTGACAAGGCCCTCTGGCTCATGAGCACGGGGACTTTGTGTGGGACACCTGGGCACAGAGCACAAATGTCAGAGGCAGTGGGGAGAAGGGGGTCTCACCTGGCCAGCAGAGCCACGGCAAAGTGGTGGGTGTCAGGAGAGAGCAGCGTGTCCCAGCCACACCTGCGTTCCATTGCCACCACCACATCCTCATAGCGCAGAAGGCACAGCAGGGACTTCAGGGTGCGCACTGCAAAGCTGTGTGCACAGCAAAGCCCAGGTCAGGCTGGCAGCACTGGCTCCTTGGCAGGCCACGTGGCAGGGACAGGAGGAGTGGGATGGAGCACCTGTTGGGGCTGGTGGCAAGGCCGTGCTCCTCCTGGCATCCCTTCCAGAAGGTATCGACCTCCTCTGGCATATGCAGAGTGCTGAAGAACACTTGGAAAAGCAGATGCACAAAGAGGCGGGGGAAATACACCTTCAGTATCCGTGGCAGACAGGGCACCTGGAGGATCTTCCACATCACCACGGTTGCCTGCAAAGGACAAAGCCCCCCGAGACAGCGCTCAGTGCCCAGGTGTCCGTGTGGCAGGGCGCGAGCGTGGCAGGGAGAGGCCCGGAGAGAGGCAGGGGGAGCACACGGCCTGGTGGGCCTGAAGCTGCCCCCGGGCCAGATTTCAGGCCAGCGCCTGAGGCAGGGAGAGGCAGTGGGGGAAGGAGGATGGAGAGCTGCTGGAAAGGCGGCCTTGGGGCCAGCAAAGGCTCGTTGCAGAAACTCACAGCCAGGGCAAAGACACCCGTTTTGTCCCCATCGGAGGTGCACGTGCTGCGCTCTGGCCAGCTCCCCAGCACATCCAGGAGGATCATCTGTGCCAGCTCCGCAGTCCTGGCTGAGCCCATGATGGTCTTCCACATGGCCATGGCAGCTCTGTGAGGTCAGAGCTGTGTCTCAGGGCGGGTCTCAGACACAGCACCGGGGGGAGCTGAGCTGGCTGCCAGTTCTGCCTCTGCCCACTGGCCCTGGCCAGCAGCAGCCAGGCCGCCCAGGCCGGTGAGGACAGAGCCCTGAGGGGCAGGGAGGGAGCATAGCAGCAGGCTCAGGGGCTGACGTGCCAGGGCTGGGAAAGGCAGCAGCCAGAGGGCCCTGGAAGTCTCTGTTGGTCAGATACCTGGGCCAGGCTCTACAGGGTGATGGGCTGGGGAGCCCTCTGGGCAGCTGGGCCCCATACCTGTCACAGGACGGGGCCACACGCAGGAGCGCCATGACTGTGTCATCTGGCTGTGCTTCCGTGAGATCCAGCAGGGCCTCGTCCAGCCTGTGCTCAGCACAATCATTGGCCACGAGCCACTGGTGGATGAACCTCACCATGGCGGGCACCTGGAGAAGGCACAGGGAGACTTGGAAAGCTGCCAGAGGGAGCAATGTTCCCAGCTTCCCCAGAGAAGTGCTGCCCTTCCCACTGCACTGCCAAGTGGCCTCAAAGGTTCACAGCAACCAGCATGCGTGGCTTGGGAGGCCACGCAATTCCTGGGAGGATCAAACCCTGCCCACGGGCTGCTTACTTGGTTTGGATAGTAAAAGTCTTCCTCTACAAGCATACACAGGAGGGCAGCGCTGGTCTTAGTTAGGAAGATGGGAGCGTAGGGTCTGAGCCCTGTGCCCATGGTGCTGTTCTCTTCCTCCAGAATTCTCCTCATGAATTTGCAGACAAACTGTAGGAGAAGGGCAGGAAGCCGGGGATGTTGCGTGAAGTGCTGCACACACGGTGCTGGGCTGAGCAGGGACAGCAGGCCCAGCCCAGGTGGGGGTGGCTGCAGGTACCTGCGCTGTGCTGCGGAAGCGGCCACGGCTGGGTTCCTGCTCCTGTGTGCGCTCCAGGGCTGCATCTGGCAAAGAGCGAGCGCAGCCAGAGCTGAGGGGCTGCGGGAGAGGCCGGAGAACGCAGGCCAGCCCTGCGCTGCCCAGGCAGGGAGAGCCCCGGGATGGCCCAGGGGATGGAGCACGGCCACTGCGGGGTGTCTGCCTGGGCCCTCTTCCGGCCTGTCCGTGGGCATTTCCCCAGGGGATTGCATGGCATGGCATGGCATGGCATGGCATGGCATGGCATGGCATGGCATGGGGCCCAGTTGGCTGCAGCTCCAGCCCTGCAGCCCAGCTCTGGCACTCACCCTTCTGCGGTGCATGGAATGGCACCACCTCCTCAGTCTCCTGGGCTGGGGAAGCTCCAGGGCCTTCTTCCTCCTGCTCCTCCTCCCCCCAGGCCATCTTGGGCACGCTCAGGGGTCTCTGCTCCATGCCGCTGACTGGAGCTACTTGCAGGAGGGATGCTTAGGGAAAGCTCCGGGGCACCAAGTCCCACGCTCTGCCCTTGAGGGCAGCTGCAGGACAGACGCCTCGGAAGGCCGCGGGTCACCGAGTCCCGTGCTCTGGCCTCGAGCTCAGCTGCCGGACCAACGCTGTGGAAAAGCTGCGGGTCAGTCGAAAACGAGTGCACTGTGCGGGGGCTCCTCACAGCACTGCTCTGTCCCGTTGCACCCCTTTGCCTGTTCCCAGCACCCGGGCAAGCTTCTATTTCCCACGTGTCACAAAGGGGCCTTGGAGACCAGGTTCCGTTCCATGGCACAGTGACCGTGCTGCAGCGTGCCACCCAGAGCCCTTGCACACACTGCCTGCCGCCTTGGGGCCGCCCCCAGCCCAGCCAAAGTGGCCCAGCTTGGAAGGAATCCCTGGCCCCAGGTGTCTAAGGCAGCCCGACAGGATCTTTAGGAAGGGCTCAGAGCATCAGCAAACGCCGCCCGGCTTAGCGGGCTCAGTCCTATCCCCATATCTTTCCCTGAGAGCATTTGAATTTTTAAATGAGAATCATTTGAAAGGAGGGGATTGACATTTTCCATTTCAGAGAAGCCTTCTGCCTTCCTGAGCAGACACGTCTCTCTTCAAACCAAGACAATTGTTTATCATCTTGCAGATGCGCAGTTGCTGGGCAGCCCCGTTTTACACCAGGGACCTGGAGAACCATTCCCAGCAACTGGGAAGATCCTAGCTGGTCCCTCCACCCATGGATGAGGTCTCCAAATTTGCCCCGAAAGTGGCTCCAGCTTTTAGAGGCCAAAAAGAGCAAGGGCAAGTGACTTGATGATATTTTTAGCCCAGATAGCCCTGCTGCTGATGCCACACTTCACAATCAGCAGGGGACACAGCTAGGCCAAAATGCAAAGCCCAGATCTCTTGCAGGAGCCTTTCTCCTCAAATACCCTTCAAACAAGCCTCCATGCAAGTCAGTTGGGAAAGTTTCTTCAAATGATCCGTTGCTGGCACATAACTACACAGGGTTATGGGAAAGATTCTAAAGCAGCCGCTCTGGAGTCAAAGAGCCAGCACTAAGAGTCCCTGTCATCTATTTGTAGCTAAATCCCACTGTGGGGGATTTCAAGGCATTTGGAAGGAGCTAGAGAGCGGACCTCTGAGTTTTTTAGATGATGCCATTGCTTTTTCTTCTCTTCTGCATAGACAGGACGGCTGAGTTTGGCTCACATCTCCATTACATGGCTCACAACGTCGCAAGACTTGTACTTACAAGAACTTGGAAGGATTTCTTGGCCAATAAAACATTGCCAACAAGTTTATTTATGTTTCTGACCCAATCCTTGAGTATTTCATCTCATGAACTCGTGCTGCAGTGTAAGCTTTCTCAGCCAATTCTGTTCTGACACACAAAACTACAGCACTGCAGTGTAAACTTGGTGTTTACAGTTGTAACTACTTTTATTGTTTCTAGATCTCAAACTCCAAAATGCTAAACTTTCCTCCACTTAGCTTTGGGTGTCTGCTTTATACTACAAATCCACATTCTCACTTGTAGCACCTGAATTTGGAAGCCCTTTTCAAGGTCTCAGCACAAATCCTGTGTTTAATTCTAAGCCTTGGCTTCCAGGCCCAAAGATCTGAGACCTCTCGCATTTGGGTTTCCAACAAGACTGATGCTGTTAGCTGCAGAGTGCCCGGGATCCCTCTTGCAAGTCAACTCTGGCAGGATCAAGGCGGCTGCCAGGGGGCTGCTTGTGGCCTCTGAGAGCCCATTGCTCAGGGCTTGCCAGCGCCCCAGCCCCCCAGGGGCTGCCCCAGCCCGGCCAAGCTGCCCGGCAGCAGCGCCGCAGCCCCACAGCAGCTGCAGAGCAGCCCCATGCAGGGGCACCTGGGAGCCCTCAGCAAGGCAGCCAGCAGCACACGGGCAGGAGGACACGGATGGCGCTTCCTGCCTGGCACAGGGCTTGTGGCCATCTCCAGGCACCGCCCTGGCAGGGATCCCCGCAGCTCCGGCCCCTGCCCAGCCGCTCTGTGGGCAGCACAAAGGCTTCAGCAGAACCAGCAAAGGCCAAGGGGCTTCTGGCCATTTCCCCTGCAGCACTGCACGCCTGGGCAGCTGGCTGAGCACAGGCACTGTTTTCCCCCTCCTCCCCGACCCCTTGCGGACCCTGGGCAGCAAAAGAAAGATCCTGGGAGTCTGTGTATTTTAACACATTCTATATTTACATGGGATAAAATATTGAAAGGAAGAAAAGAAAAGAAAAATCTTAAAGAAAAAAAAACCAAAAACCTCGCTGGCTTCGGTTGCCCCAGCAAAGAGAGCCTCCCATATCAGCTCTCCCCAGAGCTGCGGCAGGGCAGCCAGCCGAGCCGCGACAGACAAGGCTGAGCGATCCATGCCCTGCGCAGCTGATCGTGCAGCCTCTGGAAGATGGAATATGGCCCTCGCTGTATTGGCCGGAGGACACGCAGTGTTTGAATTGCCAGCTCGCAGACGGCACTGCTCATGTCCTCCGTCAGGCGTTCCAGGGCTGCAAGAGACAAGAACAGAATCACGGTCAGATCCTGCATCTGCGGGGAGCCGAGGAGAACCCCCAGCAAGGGCCATGCCAGCCGGCTCTTGCCACGGCCAGGAGGGAGCAGGGAGCAAGGGGATCAGCCCAAAGCTGCTGGCCACGAATGGCCCACGTGGCCCTGAAATCTCAGTGTGCTCTGGCCCCGGGAGCAGAGCCCTCCGCAGCCGGGGCGGGGCTTGCAGCTCCCCCCGGCAGCCCCCGCGGTCAGCCCGCTGCCCTCGCTCACCGGTGCAGATCAGCTGCAGCTCTTGCCGCTGCCCCCTCAGGTGCCGCCCGGCCATGCCTGTGAACACAGAGCCTGTCACGGCGCCGGCGGCACAGCTCCCTGCCAGCGGCGCTGCCGCCGCTGTGGCCACACGGGCTGCTGGCCCGGCAGGGCTCAGCCCGGCCCTTGGCGCACGCTTTAGCATTTCACTGTCTTACTGTCTGAGGCCTGATTTTTCCTTTTTTAAAACCCTCTGATTTTTAGGATTCCCACAGGGCTCTACGGCGCCGCGCCCGGCTGGCGCTGCCGGGGCAGCAGGCGGGGCTGGGGCCGAGCTGCCGCGGGCCGGGCCGGGCCGGGCCGGGGAGGGAGCACGGGCTCGGGGCTCACCCATGAACCTGACGGCCGCCTCTCGCAGGGGCTCCTGTGGGCTCTCCAGGTAGGGCAGGGCCCGGCGCAGGTGCTCAGCCGCTCTGCTCCTGTCCTCTGCCAGCTGGGGAGAGCGGACGGAGGGAAGGGTTAACGCGGGCTCCGCCCCTGGGCCGGGCGCTGCCTGCGCCCAGCCCCGAACTCCCCTGGCCGCACAGCCCCGAGGCGCGGCCAGCAGCCGCTGGCCAAGGGCTCCCGAGGGCAGGGGGCAGAGGGCCGGCTGCTGCCCGGGGAGCCGCGGTGCCGGGCCGCAGCCCCGCCGGGCGGGGGCTCCATGAGCACCCGGCTCGGACCCGCAGGAGCCTGGAGAAGAGCCCGCGCGGCCTCTGGCTGCAGCAGCGGGCAGGGGCACAGCTGCCAGTCCCGCACACTGAGCACCGCCCTCAGGGACATTCTCCAGGCTGAGGATTCTTGGCAGTCCTTACCAGGCTCTCAGCGAACCTCCATGTGTGATCCACCTGAAGCATTTGCTCAAGATTCCTCTTCTTTAGGAACCTGGCTGCACAATGCAGCGTTTCCCGGGAGGCCTGGAGAGCAGCAGAGAGGCACAGATGGCCCCACAGGCCAGGGCACAGGAGCATCCCAGTGCCACAGCCTGGAGGAGGCTGCAGCCTGCAAGGTGCCAGGGCAGGAGGCAGCCCAGCCCCCTCCCAGGGAGCAGCAGGTGGCCACAAGTCCTCACCTCAGCAACAATCTGATTCTCATCACAGCAGTGCAAGTAGAGTGGTACCAGGCTCTGGCGCACGGGGGGCTTCAGGGCCTTTCTTCCATCTTCTGTTAATAAGTCCAGCATCTCTTGAAAGACACACATGGAGCTTAGCTGCACCTGGCTATCATCCTGTATGAAAGGAAGGGCAAAAGACCTCAGCATCAGCTGCTTCAGACCCCACAGGGCACAGGCCTGCACCTCCACAGGGCACCAAGTGTCCGGGCAGCAGCCAGTGGCCGTGGCTGTGGGCACAGAGCCTTACATGGTCAAAGAGTGGCAGGAGCGCCTCAGCCAGCTGCAGGGCGATGGGCGTGGGTATTGGGGCACCAGTATCCAGGAGCAAGTATCTGAATAGAAGAATGGTCATCCTGATCATGTCACTGTCATCTTCTTGCAGGAGCTCCACAAGACTTTCACTCAGGCTCCACATTTTTTCCACCTGTGTGGAACACAAGTTTGTGAAAGGCCACCCTGCTGCCGCAGGGCCCAGAGGCCAAAGGCCTGTCGCCAAGCACTGGGGCAGCTGAAGCGGGAGGCAGGAGAGCTGGGAGCAGCTGCCCCAGCGCCCCAAGCTCAGGCAAGGCCAAGCGAGTGCCTTGCCCAGTCCCACGCTGCCTGCACGGCTTCAGCCACTGCCCCCTTCTCACCATGCAGGGATTCTTGCCAAGCGCTACGAGGCCTCTGAGTGCCAAGTAACGCTCGGCCCTGTGCTCGCTCTGCAGGTTCTGTGCCATGATCTCCAGAACACTGTCACTGCATTCCCTCAAATCCAGGCACTCGAGGACCTGAAAGGCACAGGGCAGTGACAGGGAGCCGGCCGGCAGGAGCCCGGAGCCGCACAGGGCTGGGCCCAGGCAGCAGCACAGGGCATGGGCACCGTCCTGGCAGCTGTGCCTACGAGAGGGCAGAGAGCTGGGAGGCAGCTCAGGCAGGCAGCGCTGGCCTTGAGGCTCACCTCCACCAGGAATGCCAGGGCAGGGAAATCCCAGTATGGCATCTCTTCTTTGAGCAGGGCGAGCAGGTAGAATGCAATCCCGGAACAAAAGTGTATGGCTGAATGGGAAATTATCCTGAGGAGAGGAAAAAGAAAACAAGTCCCTGAGCCAGTGGGGCAAACCTCTCCCAGGAGTGACTCACAGAGTTCTCATGTTTCCCCACCAGCCTTCCAGCAAGGGGACCTGGGCCATTTGGGAGTTGGTTGCTCATGGCCTCCCTCCTCTGCCAGCCTTTACCAGTGTGCTTGGCCTTCCCTCAGTGACAAGGCCCTCTGGCTCATGAGCACGGGGACTTTGTGTGGGACACCTGGGCACAGAGCACAAATGTCAGAGGCAGTGGGGAGAAGGGGGTCTCACCTGGCCAGCAGAGCCACGGCAAAGTGGTGGGTGTCAGGAGAGAGCAGCGTGTCCCAGCCACACCTGCGTTCCATTGCCACCACCACATCCTCATAGCGCAGAAGGCACAGCAGGGACTTCAGGGTGCGCACTGCAAAGCTGTGTGCACAGCAAAGCCCAGGTCAGGCTGGCAGCACTGGCTCCTTGGCAGGCCACGTGGCAGGGACAGGAGGAGTGGGATGGAGCACCTGTTGGGGCTGGTGGCAAGGCCGTGCTCCTCCTGGCATCCCTTCCAGAAGGTATCGACCTCCTCTGGCATATGCAGAGTGCTGAAGAACACTTGGAAAAGCAGATGCACAAAGAGGCGGGGGAAATACACCTTCAGTATCCGTGGCAGACAGGGCACCTGGAGGATCTTCCACATCACCACGGTTGCCTGCAAAGGACAAAGCCCCCCGAGACAGCGCTCAGTGCCCAGGTGTCCGTGTGGCAGGGCGCGAGCGTGGCAGGGAGAGGCCCGGAGAGAGGCAGGGGGAGCACACGGCCTGGTGGGCCTGAAGCTGCCCCCGGGCCAGATTTCAGGCCAGCGCCTGAGGCAGGGAGAGGCAGTGGGGGAAGGAGGATGGAGAGCTGCTGGAAAGGCGGCCTTGGGGCCAGCAAAGGCTCGTTGCAGAAACTCACAGCCAGGGCAAAGACACCCGTTTTGTCCCCATCGGAGGTGCACGTGCTGCGCTCTGGCCAGCTCCCCAGCACATCCAGGAGGATCATCTGTGCCAGCTCCGCAGTCCTGGCTGAGCCCATGATGGTCTTCCACATGGCCATGGCAGCTCTGTGAGGTCAGAGCTGTGTCTCAGGGCGGGTCTCAGACACAGCACCGGGGGGAGCTGAGCTGGCTGCCAGTTCTGCCTCTGCCCACTGGCCCTGGCCAGCAGCAGCCAGGCCGCCCAGGCCGGTGAGGACAGAGCCCTGAGGGGCAGGGAGGGAGCATAGCAGCAGGCTCAGGGGCTGACGTGCCAGGGCTGGGAAAGGCAGCAGCCAGAGGGCCCTGGAAGTCTCTGTTGGTCAGATACCTGGGCCAGGCTCTACAGGGTGATGGGCTGGGGAGCCCTCTGGGCAGCTGGGCCCCATACCTGTCACAGGACGGGGCCACACGCAGGAGCGCCATGACTGTGTCATCTGGCTGTGCTTCCGTGAGATCCAGCAGGGCCTCGTCCAGCCTGTGCTCAGCACAATCATTGGCCACGAGCCACTGGTGGATGAACCTCACCATGGCGGGCACCTGGAGAAGGCACAGGGAGACTTGGAAAGCTGCCAGAGGGAGCAATGTTCCCAGCTTCCCCAGAGAAGTGCTGCCCTTCCCACTGCACTGCCAAGTGGCCTCAAAGGTTCACAGCAACCAGCATGCGTGGCTTGGGAGGCCACGCAATTCCTGGGAGGATCAAACCCTGCCCACGGGCTGCTTACTTGGTTTGGATAGTAAAAGTCTTCCTCTACAAGCATACACAGGAGGGCAGCGCTGGTCTTAGTTAGGAAGATGGGAGCGTAGGGTCTGAGCCCTGTGCCCATGGTGCTGTTCTCTTCCTCCAGAATTCTCCTCATGAATTTGCAGACAAACTGTAGGAGAAGGGCAGGAAGCCGGGGATGTTGCGTGAAGTGCTGCACACACGGTGCTGGGCTGAGCAGGGACAGCAGGCCCAGCCCAGGTGGGGGTGGCTGCAGGTACCTGCGCTGTGCTGCGGAAGCGGCCACGGCTGGGTTCCTGCTCCTGTGTGCGCTCCAGGGCTGCATCTGGCAAAGAGCGAGCGCAGCCAGAGCTGAGGGGCTGCGGGAGAGGCCGGAGAACGCAGGCCAGCCCTGCGCTGCCCAGGCAGGGAGAGCCCCGGGATGGCCCAGGGGATGGAGCACGGCCACTGCGGGGTGTCTGCCTGGGCCCTCTTCCGGCCTGTCCGTGGGCATTTCCCCAGGGGATTGCATGGCATGGCATGGCATGGCATGGCATGGCATGGCATGGCATGGCATGGCATGGGGCCCAGTTGGCTGCAGCTCCAGCCCTGCAGCCCAGCTCTGGCACTCACCCTTCTGCGGTGCATGGAATGGCACCACCTCCTCAGTCTCCTGGGCTGGGGAAGCTCCAGGGCCTTCTTCCTCCTGCTCCTCCTCCCCCCAGGCCATCTTGGGCACGCTCAGGGGTCTCTGCTCCATGCCGCTGACTGGAGCTACTTGCAGGAGGGATGCTTAGGGAAAGCTCCGGGGCACCAAGTCCCACGCTCTGCCCTTGAGGGCAGCTGCAGGACAGACGCCTCGGAAGGCCGCGGGTCACCGAGTCCCGTGCTCTGGCCTCGAGCTCAGCTGCCGGACCAACGCTGTGGAAAAGCTGCGGGTCAGTCGAAAACGAGTGCACTGTGCGGGGGCTCCTCACAGCACTGCTCTGTCCCGTTGCACCCCTTTGCCTGTTCCCAGCACCCGGGCAAGCTTCTATTTCCCACGTGTCACAAAGGGGCCTTGGAGACCAGGTTCCGTTCCATGGCACAGTGACCGTGCTGCAGCGTGCCACCCAGAGCCCTTGCACACACTGCCTGCCGCCTTGGGGCCGCCCCCAGCCCAGCCAAAGTGGCCCAGCTTGGAAGGAATCCCTGGCCCCAGGTGTCTAAGGCAGCCCGACAGGATCTTTAGGAAGGGCTCAGAGCATCAGCAAACGCCGCCCGGCTTAGCGGGCTCAGTCCTATCCCCATATCTTTCCCTGAGAGCATTTGAATTTTTAAATGAGAATCATTTGAAAGGAGGGGATTGACATTTTCCATTTCAGAGAAGCCTTCTGCCTTCCTGAGCAGACACGTCTCTCTTCAAACCAAGACAATTGTTTATCATCTTGCAGATGCGCAGTTGCTGGGCAGCCCCGTTTTACACCAGGGACCTGGAGAACCATTCCCAGCAACTGGGAAGATCCTAGCTGGTCCCTCCACCCATGGATGAGGTCTCCAAATTTGCCCCGAAAGTGGCTCCAGCTTTTAGAGGCCAAAAAGAGCAAGGGCAAGTGACTTGATGATATTTTTAGCCCAGATAGCCCTGCTGCTGATGCCACACTTCACAATCAGCAGGGGACACAGCTAGGCCAAAATGCAAAGCCCAGATCTCTTGCAGGAGCCTTTCTCCTCAAATACCCTTCAAACAAGCCTCCATGCAAGTCAGTTGGGAAAGTTTCTTCAAATGATCCGTTGCTGGCACATAACTACACAGGGTTATGGGAAAGATTCTAAAGCAGCCGCTCTGGAGTCAAAGAGCCAGCACTAAGAGTCCCTGTCATCTATTTGTAGCTAAATCCCACTCTGGGGGATTTCAAGGCATTTGGAAGGAGCTAGAGAGCGGACCTCTGAGTTTTTTAGATGATGCCATTGCTTTTTCTTCTCTTCTGCATAGACAGGACGGCTGAGTTTGGCTCACATCTCCATTACATGGCTCACAACGTCGCAAGACTTGTACTTACAACAACTTGGAAGGATTTCTTGGCCAATAAAACATTGCCAACAAGTTTATTTATGTTTCTGACCCAATCCTTGAGTATTTCATCTCATGAACTCGTGCTGCAGTGTAAGCTTTCTCAGCCAATTCTGTTCTGACACACAAAACTACAGCACTGCAGTGTAAACTTGGTGTTTACAGTTGTAACTACTTTTATTGTTTCTAGATCTCAAACTCCAAAATGCTAAACTTTCCTCCACTTAGCTTTGGGTGTCTGCTTTATACTACAAATCCACATTCTCACTTGTAGCACCTGAATTTGGAAGCCCTTTTCAAGGTCTCAGCACAAATCCTGTGTTTAATTCTAAGCCTTGGCTTCCAGGCCCAAAGATCTGAGACCTCTCGCATTTGGGTTTCCAACAAGACTGATGCTGTTAGCTGCAGAGTGCCCGGGATCCCTCTTGCAAGTCAACTCTGGCAGGATCAAGGCGGCTGCCAGGGGGCTGCTTGTGGCCTCTGAGAGCCCATTGCTCAGGGCTTGCCAGCGCCCCAGCCCCCCAGGGGCTGCCCCAGCCCGGCCAAGCTGCCCGGCAGCAGCGCCGCAGCCCCACAGCAGCTGCAGAGCAGCCCCATGCAGGGGCACCTGGGAGCCCTCAGCAAGGCAGCCAGCAGCACACGGGCAGGAGGACACGGATGGCGCTTCCTGCCTGGCACAGAGCTTGTGGCCATCTCCAGGCACCGCCCTGGCAGGGATCCCCGCAGCTCCGGCCCCTGCCCAGCCGCTCTGTGGGCAGCACAAAGGCTTCAGCAGAACCAGCAAAGGCCAAGGGGCTTCTGGCCATTTCCCCTGCAGCACTGCACGCCTGGGCAGCTGGCTGAGCACAGGCACTGTTTTCCCCCTCCTCCCCGACCCCTTGCGGACCCTGGGCAGCAAAAGAAAGATCCTGGGAGTCTGTGTATTTTAACACATTCTATATTTACATGGGATAAAATATTGAAAGGAAGAAAAGAAAAGAAAAATCTTAAAGAAAAAAAAACCAAAAACCTCGCTGGCTTCGGTTGCCCCAGCAAAGAGAGCCTCCCATATCAGCTCTCCCCAGAGCTGCGGCAGGGCAGCCAGCCGAGCCGCGACAGACAAGGCTGAGCGATCCATGCCCTGCGCAGCTGATCGTGCAGCCTCTGGAAGATGGAATATGGCCCTCGCTGTATTGGCCGGAGGACACGCAGTGTTTGAATTGCCAGCTCGCAGACGGCACTGCTCATGTCCTCCGTCAGGCGTTCCAGGGCTGCAAGAGACAAGAACAGAATCACGGTCAGATCCTGCATCTGCGGGGAGCCGAGGAGAACCCCCAGCAAGGGCCATGCCAGCCGGCTCTTGCCACGGCCAGGAGGGAGCAGGGAGCAAGGGGATCAGCCCAAAGCTGCTGGCCACGAATGGCCCACGTGGCCCTGAAATCTCAGTGTGCTCTGGCCCCGGGAGCAGAGCCCTCCGCAGCCGGGGCGGGGCTTGCAGCTCCCCCCGGCAGCCCCCGCGGTCAGCCCGCTGCCCTCGCTCACCGGTGCAGATCAGCTGCAGCTCTTGCCGCTGCCCCCTCAGGTGCCGCCCGGCCATGCCTGTGAACACAGAGCCTGTCACGGCGCCGGCGGCACAGCTCCCTGCCAGCGGCGCTGCCGCCGCTGTGGCCACACGGGCTGCTGGCCCGGCAGGGCTCAGCCCGGCCCTTGGCGCACGCTTTAGCATTTCACTGTCTTACTGTCTGAGGCCTGATTTTTCCTTTCTTAAAACCCTCTGATTTTTAGGATTCCCACAGGGCTCTACGGCGCCGCGCCCGGCTGGCGCTGCCGGGGCAGCAGGCGGGGCTGGGGCCGAGCTGCCGCGGGCCGGGCCGGGCCGGGCCGGGGAGGGAGCACGGGCTCGGGGCTCACCCATGAACCTGACGGCCGCCTCTCGCAGGGGCTCCTGTGGGCTCTCCAGGTAGGGCAGGGCCCGGCGCAGGTGCTCGGCCGCTCTGCTCCTGTCCTCTGCCAGCTGGGGAGAGCGGACGGAGGGAAGGGTTAACGCGGGCTCCGCCCCTGGGCCGGGCGCTGCCTGCGCCCAGCCCCGAACTCCCCTGGCCGCACAGCCCCGAGGCGCGGCCAGCAGCCGCTGGCCAAGGGCTCCCGAGGGCAGGGGGCAGAGGGCCGGCTGCTGCCCGGGGAGCCGCGGTGCCGGGCCGCAGCCCCGCCGGGCGGGGGCTCCATGAGCACCCGGCTCGGACCCGCAGGAGCCTGGAGAAGAGCCCGCGCGGCCTCTGGCTGCAGCAGCGGGCAGGGGCACAGCTGCCAGTCCCGCACACTGAGCACCGCCCTCAGGGACATTCTCCAGGCTGAGGATTCTTGGCAGTCCTTACCAGGCTCTCAGCGAACCTCCATGTGTGATCCACCTGAAGCATTTGCTCAAGATTCCTCTTCTTTAGGAACCTGGCTGCACAATGCAGCGTTTCCCGGGAGGCCTGGAGAGCAGCAGAGAGGCACAGATGGCCCCACAGGCCAGGGCACAGGAGCATCCCAGTGCCACAGCCTGGAGGAGGCTGCAGCCTGCAAGGTGCCAGGGCAGGAGGCAGCCCAGCCCCCTCCCAGGGAGCAGCAGGTGGCCACAAGTCCTCACCTCAGCAACAATCTGATTCTCATCACAGCAGTGCAAGTAGAGTGGTACCAGGCTCTGGCGCACGGGGGGCTTCAGGGCCTTTCTTCCATCTTCTGTTAATAAGTCCAGCATCTCTTGAAAGACACACATGGAGCTTAGCTGCACCTGGCTATCATCCTGTATGAAAGGAAGGGCAAAAGACCTCAGCATCAGCTGCTTCAGACCCCACAGGGCACAGGCCTGCACCTCCACAGGGCACCAAGTGTCCGGGCAGCAGCCAGTGGCCGTGGCTGTGGGCACAGAGCCTTACATGGTCAAAGAGTGGCAGGAGCGCCTCAGCCAGCTGCAGGGCGATGGGCGTGGGTATTGGGGCACCAGTATCCAGGAGCAAGTATCTGAATAGAAGAATGGTCATCCTGATCATGTCACTGTCATCTTCTTGCAGGAGCTCCACAAGACTTTCACTCAGGCTCCACATTTTTTCCACCTGTGTGGAACACAAGTTTGTGAAAGGCCACCCTGCTGCCGCAGGGCCCAGAGGCCAAAGGCCTGTCGCCAAGCACTGGGGCAGCTGAAGCGGGAGGCAGGAGAGCTGGGAGCAGCTGCCCCAGCGCCCCAAGCTCAGGCAAGGCCAAGCGAGTGCCTTGCCCAGTCCCACGCTGCCTGCACGGCTTCAGCCACTGCCCCCTTCTCACCATGCAGGGATTCTTGCCAAGCGCTACGAGGCCTCTGAGTGCCAAGTAACGCTCGGCCCTGTGCTCGCTCTGCAGGTTCTGTGCCATGATCTCCAGAACACTGTCACTGCATTCCCTCAAATCCAGGCACTCGAGGACCTGAAAGGCACAGGGCAGTGACAGGGAGCCGGCCGGCAGGAGCCCGGAGCCGCACAGGGCTGGGCCCAGGCAGCAGCACAGGGCATGGGCACCGTCCTGGCAGCTGTGCCTACGAGAGGGCAGAGAGCTGGGAGGCAGCTCAGGCAGGCAGCGCTGGCCTTGAGGCTCACCTCCACCAGGAATGCCAGGGCAGGGAAATCCCAGTATGGCATCTCTTCTTTGAGCAGGGCGAGCAGGTAGAATGCAATCCCGGAACAAAAGTGTATGGCTGAATGGGAAATTATCCTGAGGAGAGGAAAAAGAAAACAAGTCCCTGAGCCAGTGGGGCAAACCTCTCCCAGGAGTGACTCACAGAGTTCTCATGTTTCCCCACCAGCCTTCCAGCAAGGGGACCTGGGCCATTTGGGAGTTGGTTGCTCATGGCCTCCCTCCTCTGCCAGCCTTTACCAGTGTGCTTGGCCTTCCCTCAGTGACAAGGCCCTCTGGCTCATGAGCACGGGGACTTTGTGTGGGACACCTGGGCACAGAGCACAAATGTCAGAGGCAGTGGGGAGAAGGGGGTCTCACCTGGCCAGCAGAGCCACGGCAAAGTGGTGGGTGTCAGGAGAGAGCAGCGTGTCCCAGCCACACCTGCGTTCCATTGCCACCACCACATCCTCATAGCACAGAAGGCACAGCAGGGACTTCAGGGTGCGCACTGCAAAGCTGTGTGCACAGCAAAGCCCAGGTCAGGCTGGCAGCACTGGCTCCTTGGCAGGCCACGTGGCAGGGACAGGAGGAGTGGGATGGAGCACCTGTTGGGGCTGGTGGCAAGGCCGTGCTCCTCCTGGCATCCCTTCCAGAAGGTATCGACCTCCTCTGGCATATGCAGAGTGCTGAAGAACACTTGGAAAAGCAGATGCACAAAGAGGCGGGGGAAATACACCTTCAGTATCCGTGGCAGACAGGGCACCTGGAGGATCTTCCACATCACCACGGTTGCCTGCAAAGGACAAAGCCCCCCGAGACAGCGCTCAGTGCCCAGGTGTCCGTGTGGCAGGGCGCGAGCGTGGCAGGGAGAGGCCCGGAGAGAGGCAGGGGGAGCACACGGCCTGGTGGGCCTGAAGCTGCCCCCGGGCCAGATTTCAGGCCAGCGCCTGAGGCAGGGAGAGGCAGTGGGGGAAGGAGGATGGAGAGCTGCTGGAAAGGCGGCCTTGGGGCCAGCAAAGGCTCGTTGCAGAAACTCACAGCCAGGGCAAAGACACCCGTTTTGTCCCCATCGGAGGTGCACGTGCTGCGCTCTGGCCAGCTCCCCAGCACATCCAGGAGGATCATCTGTGCCAGCTCCGCAGTCCTGGCTGAGCCCATGATGGTCTTCCACATGGCCATGGCAGCTCTGTGAGGTCAGAGCTGTGTCTCAGGGCGGGTCTCAGACACAGCACCGGGGGGAGCTGAGCTGGCTGCCAGTTCTGCCTCTGCCCACTGGCCCTGGCCAGCAGCAGCCAGGCCGCCCAGGCCGGTGAGGACAGAGCCCTGAGGGGCAGGGAGGGAGCATAGCAGCAGGCTCAGGGGCTGACGTGCCAGGGCTGGGAAAGGCAGCAGCCAGAGGGCCCTGGAAGTCTCTGTTGGTCAGATACCTGGGCCAGGCTCTACAGGGTGATGGGCTGGGGAGCCCTCTGGGCAGCTGGGCCCCATACCTGTCACAGGACGGGGCCACACGCAGGAGCGCCATGACTGTGTCATCTGGCTGTGCTTCCGTGAGATCCAGCAGGGCCTCGTCCAGCCTGTGCTCAGCACAATCATTGGCCACGAGCCACTGGTGGATGAACCTCACCATGGCGGGCACCTGGAGAAGGCACAGGGAGACTTGGAAAGCTGCCAGAGGGAGCAATGTTCCCAGCTTCCCCAGAGAAGTGCTGCCCTTCCCACTGCACTGCCAAGTTGCCTCAAAGGTTCACAGCAACCAGCATGCGTGGCTTGGGAGGCCACGCAATTCCTGGGAGGATCAAACCCTGCCCACAGGCTGCTTACTTGGTTTGGATAGTAAAAGTCTTCCTCTACAAGCATACACAGGAGGGCAGCGCTGGTCTTAGTTAGGAAGATGGGAGCGTAGGGTCTGAGCCCTGTGCCCATGGTGCTGTTCTCTTCCTCCAGAATTCTCCTCATGAATTTGCAGACAAACTGTAGGAGAAGGGCAGGAAGCCGGGGATGTTGCGTGAAGTGCTGCACACACGGTGCTGGGCTGAGCAGGGACAGCAGGCCCAGCCCAGGTGGGGGTGGCTGCAGGTACCTGCGCTGTGCTGCGGAAGCGGCCACGGCTGGGTTCCTGCTCCTGTGTGCGCTCCAGGGCTGCATCTGGCAAAGAGCGAGCGCAGCCAGAGCTGAGGGGCTGCGGGAGAGGCCGGAGAACGCAGGCCAGCCCTGCGCTGCCCAGGCAGGGAGAGCCCCGGGATGGCCCAGGGGATGGAGCACGGCCACTGCGGGGTGTCTGCCTGGGCCCTCTTCCGGCCTGTCCGTGGGCATTTCCCCAGGGGATTGCATGGCATGGCATGGCATGGCATGGCATGGCATGGCATGGCATGGCATGGGGCCCAGTTGGCTGCAGCTCCAGCCCTGCAGCCCAGCTCTGGCACTCACCCTTCTGCGGTGCATGGAATGGCACCACCTCCTCAGTCTCCTGGGCTGGGGAAGCTCCAGGGCCTTCTTCCTCCTGCTCCTCCTCCCCCCAGGCCATCTTGGGCACGCTCAGGGGTCTCTGCTCCATGCCGCTGACTGGAGCTACTTGCAGGAGGGATGCTTAGGGAAAGCTCCGGGGCACCAAGTCCCACACTCTGCCCTTGAGGGCAGCTGCAGGACAGACGCCTCGGAAGGCCGCGGGTCACCGAGTCCCGTGCTCTGGCCTCGAGCTCAGCTGCCGGACCAACGCTGTGGAAAAGCTGCGGGTCAGTCGAAAACGAGTGCACTGTGCGGGGGCTCCTCACAGCACTGCTCTGTCCCGTTGCACCCCTTTGCCTGTTCCCAGCACCCGGGCAAGCTTCTATTTCCCACGTGTCACAAAGGGGCCTTGGAGACCAGGTTCCGTTCCATGGCACAGTGACCGTGCTGCAGCGTGCCACCCAGAGCCCTTGCACACACTGCCTGCCGCCTTGGGGCCGCCCCCAGCCCAGCCAAAGTGGCCCAGCTTGGAAGGAATCCCTGGCCCCAGGTGTCTAAGGCAGCCCGACAGGATCTTTAGGAAGGGCTCAGAGCATCAGCAAACGCCGCCCGGCTTAGCGGGCTCAGTCCTATCCCCATATCTTTCCCTGAGAGCATTTGAATTTTTAAATGAGAATCATTTGAAAGGAGGGGATTGACATTTTCCATTTCAGAGAAGCCTTCTGCCTTCCTGAGCAGACACGTCTCTCTTCAAACCAAGACAATTGTTTATCATCTTGCAGATGCGCAGTTGCTGGGCAGCCCCGTTTTACACCAGGGACCTGGAGAACCATTCCCAGCAACTGGGAAGATCCTAGCTGGTCCCTCCACCCATGGATGAGGTCTCCAAATTTGCCCCGAAAGTGGCTCCAGCTTTTAGAGGCCAAAAAGAGCAAGGGCAAGTGACTTGATGATATTTTTAGCCCAGATAGCCCTGCTGCTGATGCCACACTTCACAATCAGCAGGGGACACAGCTAGGCCAAAATGCAAAGCCCAGATCTCTTGCAGGAGCCTTTCTCCTCAAATACCCTTCAAACAAGCCTCCATGCAAGTCAGTTGGGAAAGTTTCTTCAAATGATCCGTTGCTGGCACATAACTACACAGGGTTATGGGAAAGATTCTAAAGCAGCCGCTCTGGAGTCAAAGAGCCAGCACTAAGAGTCCCTGTCATCTATTTGTAGCTAAATCCCACTGTGGGGGATTTCAAGGCATTTGGAAGGAGCTAGAGAGCGGACCTCTGATTTTTTTAGATGATGCCATTGCTTTTTCTTCTCTTCTGCATAGACAGGACGGCTGAGTTTGGCTCACATCTCCATTACATGGCTCACAACGTCGCAAGACTTGTACTTACAACAACTTTGAAGGATTTCTTGGCCAATAAAACATTGCCAACAAGTTTATTTATGTTTCTGACCCAATCCTTGAGTATTTCATCTCATGAACTCGTGCTGCAGTGTAAGCTTTCTCAGCCAATTCTGTTCTGACACACAAAACTACAGCACTGCAGTGTAAACTTGGTGTTTACAGTTGTAACTACTTTTATTGTTTCTAGATCTCAAACTCCAAAATGCTAAACTTTCCTCCACTTAGCTTTGGGTGTCTGCTTTATACTACAAATCCACATTCTCACTTGTAGCACCTGAATTTGGAAGCCCTTTTCAAGGTCTCAGCACAAATCCTGTGTTTAATTCTAAGCCTTGGCTTCCAGGCCCAAAGATCTGAGACCTCTCGCATTTGGGTTTCCAACAAGACTGATGCTGTTAGCTGCAGAGTGCCCGGGATCCCTCTTGCAAGTCAACTCTGGCAGGATCAAGGCGGCTGCCAGGGGGCTGCTTGTGGCCTCTGAGAGCCCATTGCTCAGGGCTTGCCAGCGCCCCAGCCCCCCAGGGGCTGCCCCAGCCCGGCCAAGCTGCCCGGCAGCAGCGCCGCAGCCCCACAGCAGCTGCAGAGCAGCCCCATGCAGGGGCACCTGGGAGCCCTCAGCAAGGCAGCCAGCAGCACACGGGCAGGAGGACACGGATGGCGCTTCCTGCCTGGCACAGAGCTTGTGGCCATCTCCAGGCACCGCCCTGGCAGGGATCCCCGCAGCTCCGGCCCCTGCCCAGCCGCTCTGTGGGCAGCACAAAGGCTTCAGCAGAACCAGCAAAGGCCAAGGGGCTTCTGGCCATTTCCCCTGCAGCACTGCACGCCTGGGCAGCTGGCTGAGCACAGGCACTGTTTTCCCCCTCCTCCCCGACCCCTTGCGGACCCTGGGCAGCAAAAGAAAGATCCTGGGAGTCTGTGTATTTTAACACATTCTATATTTACATGGGATAAAATATTGAAAGGAAGAAAAGAAAAGAAAAATCTTAAAGAAAAAAAAACCAAAAACCTCGCTGGCTTCGGTTGCCCCAGCAAAGAGAGCCTCCCATATCAGCTCTCCCCAGAGCTGCGGCAGGGCAGCCAGCCGAGCCGCGACAGACAAGGCTGAGCGATCCATGCCCTGCGCAGCTGATCGTGCAGCCTCTGGAAGATGGAATATGGCCCTCGCTGTATTGGCCGGAGGACACGCAGTGTTTGAATTGCCAGCTCGCAGACGGCACTGCTCATGTCCTCCGTCAGGCGTTCCAGGGCTGCAAGAGACAAGAACAGAATCACGGTCAGATCCTGCATCTGCGGGGAGCCGAGGAGAACCCCCAGCAAGGGCCATGCCAGCCGGCTCTTGCCACGGCCAGGAGGGAGCAGGGAGCAAGGGGATCAGCCCAAAGCTGCTGGCCACGAATGGCCCACGTGGCCCTGAAATCTCAGTGTGCTCTGGCCCCGGGAGCAGAGCCCTCCGCAGCCGGGGCGGGGCTTGCAGCTCCCCCCGGCAGCCCCCGCGGTCAGCCCGCTGCCCTCGCTCACCGGTGCAGATCAGCTGCAGCTCTTGCCGCTGCCCCCTCAGGTGCCGCCCGGCCATGCCTGTGAACACAGAGCCTGTCACGGCGCCGGCGGCACAGCTCCCTGCCAGCGGCGCTGCCGCCGCTGTGGCCACACGGGCTGCTGGCCCGGCAGGGCTCAGCCCGGCCCTTGGCGCACGCTTTAGCATTTCACTGTCTTACTGTCTGAGGCCTGATTTTTCCTTTTTTAAAACCCTCTGATTTTTAGGATTCCCACAGGGCTCTACGGCGCCGCGCCCGGCTGGCGCTGCCGGGGCAGCAGGCGGGGCTGGGGCCGAGCTGCCGCGGGCCGGGCCGGGCCGGGCCGGGGAGGGAGCACGGGCTCGGGGCTCACCCATGAACCTGACGGCCGCCTCTCGCAGGGGCTCCTGTGGGCTCTCCAGGTAGGGCAGGGCCCGGCGCAGGTGCTCGGCCGCTCTGCTCCTGTCCTCTGCCAGCTGGGGAGAGCGGACGGAGGGAAGGGTTAACGCGGGCTCCGCCCCTGGGCCGGGCGCTGCCTGCGCCCAGCCCCGAACTCCCCTGGCCGCACAGCCCCGAGGCGCGGCCAGCAGCCGCTGGCCAAGGGCTCCCGAGGGCAGGGGGCAGAGGGCCGGCTGCTGCCCGGGGAGCCGCGGTGCCGGGCCGCAGCCCCGCCGGGCGGGGGCTCCATGAGCACCCGGCTCGGACCCGCAGGAGCCTGGAGAAGAGCCCGCGCGGCCTCTGGCTGCAGCAGCGGGCAGGGGCACAGCTGCCAGTCCCGCACACTGAGCACCGCCCTCAGGGACATTCTCCAGGCTGAGGATTCTTGGCAGTCCTTACCAGGCTCTCAGCGAACCTCCATGTGTGATCCACCTGAAGCATTTGCTCAAGATTCCTCTTCTTTAGGAACCTGGCTGCACAATGCAGCGTTTCCCGGGAGGCCTGGAGAGCAGCAGAGAGGCACAGATGGCCCCACAGGCCAGGGCACAGGAGCATCCCAGTGCCACAGCCTGGAGGAGGCTGCAGCCTGCAAGGTGCCAGGGCAGGAGGCAGCCCAGCCCCCTCCCAGGGAGCAGCAGGTGGCCACAAGTCCTCACCTCAGCAACAATCTGATTCTCATCACAGCAGTGCAAGTAGAGTGGTACCAGGCTCTGGCGCACGGGGGGCTTCAGGGCCTTTCTTCCATCTTCTGTTAATAAGTCCAGCATCTCTTGAAAGACACACATGGAGCTTAGCTGCACCTGGCTATCATCCTGTATGAAAGGAAGGGCAAAAGACCTCAGCATCAGCTGCTTCAGACCCCACAGGGCACAGGCCTGCACCTCCACAGGGCACCAAGTGTCCGGGCAGCAGCCAGTGGCCGTGGCTGTGGGCACAGAGCCTTACATGGTCAAAGAGTGGCAGGAGCGCCTCAGCCAGCTGCAGGGCGATGGGCGTGGGTATTGGGGCACCAGTATCCAGGAGCAAGTATCTGAATAGAAGAATGGTCATCCTGATCATGTCACTGTCATCTTCTTGCAGGAGCTCCACAAGACTTTCACTCAGGCTCCACATTTTTTCCACCTGTGTGGAACACAAGTTTGTGAAAGGCCACCCTGCTGCCGCAGGGCCCAGAGGCCAAAGGCCTGTCGCCAAGCACTGGGGCAGCTGAAGCGGGAGGCAGGAGAGCTGGGAGCAGCTGCCCCAGCGCCCCAAGCTCAGGCAAGGCCAAGCGAGTGCCTTGCCCAGTCCCACGCTGCCTGCACGGCTTCAGCCACTGCCCCCTTCTCACCATGCAGGGATTCTTGCCAAGCGCTACGAGGCCTCTGAGTGCCAAGTAACGCTCGGCCCTGTGCTCGCTCTGCAGGTTCTGTGCCATGATCTCCAGAACACTGTCACTGCATTCCCTCAAATCCAGGCACTCGAGGACCTGAAAGGCACAGGGCAGTGACAGGGAGCCGGCCGGCAGGAGCCCGGAGCCGCACAGGGCTGGGCCCAGGCAGCAGCACAGGGCATGGGCACCGTCCTGGCAGCTGTGCCTACGAGAGGGCAGAGAGCTGGGAGGCAGCTCAGGCAGGCAGCGCTGGCCTTGAGGCTCACCTCCACCAGGAATGCCAGGGCAGGGAAATCCCAGTATGGCATCTCTTCTTTGAGCAGGGCGAGCAGGTAGAATGCAATCCCGGAACAAAAGTGTATGGCTGAATGGGAAATTATCCTGAGGAGAGGAAAAAGAAAACAAGTCCCTGAGCCAGTGGGGCAAACCTCTCCCAGGAGTGACTCACAGAGTTCTCATGTTTCCCCACCAGCCTTCCAGCAAGGGGACCTGGGCCATTTGGGAGTTGGTTGCTCATGGCCTCCCTCCTCTGCCAGCCTTTACCAGTGTGCTTGGCCTTCCCTCAGTGACAAGGCCCTCTGGCTCATGAGCACGGGGACTTTGTGTGGGACACCTGGGCACAGAGCACAAATGTCAGAGGCAGTGGGGAGAAGGGGGTCTCACCTGGCCAGCAGAGCCACGGCAAAGTGGTGGGTGTCAGGAGAGAGCAGCGTGTCCCAGCCACACCTGCGTTCCATTGCCACCACCACATCCTCATAGCGCAGAAGGCACAGCAGGGACTTCAGGGTGCGCACTGCAAAGCTGTGTGCACAGCAAAGCCCAGGTCAGGCTGGCAGCACTGGCTCCTTGGCAGGCCACGTGGCAGGGACAGGAGGAGTGGGATGGAGCACCTGTTGGGGCTGGTGGCAAGGCCGTGCTCCTCCTGGCATCCCTTCCAGAAGGTATCGACCTCCTCTGGCATATGCAGAGTGCTGAAGAACACTTGGAAAAGCAGATGCACAAAGAGGCGGGGGAAATACACCTTCAGTATCCGTGGCAGACAGGGCACCTGGAGGATCTTCCACATCACCACGGTTGCCTGCAAAGGACAAAGCCCCCCGAGACAGCGCTCAGTGCCCAGGTGTCCGTGTGGCAGGGCGCGAGCGTGGCAGGGAGAGGCCCGGAGAGAGGCAGGGGGAGCACACGGCCTGGTGGGCCTGAAGCTGCCCCCGGGCCAGATTTCAGGCCAGCGCCTGAGGCAGGGAGAGGCAGTGGGGGAAGGAGGATGGAGAGCTGCTGGAAAGGCGGCCTTGGGGCCAGCAAAGGCTCGTTGCAGAAACTCACAGCCAGGGCAAAGACACCCGTTTTGTCCCCATCGGAGGTGCACGTGCTGCGCTCTGGCCAGCTCCCCAGCACATCCAGGAGGATCATCTGTGCCAGCTCCGCAGTCCTGGCTGAGCCCATGATGGTCTTCCACATGGCCATGGCAGCTCTGTGAGGTCAGAGCTGTGTCTCAGGGCGGGTCTCAGACACAGCACCGGGGGGAGCTGAGCTGGCTGCCAGTTCTGCCTCTGCCCACTGGCCCTGGCCAGCAGCAGCCAGGCCGCCCAGGCCGGTGAGGACAGAGCCCTGAGGGGCAGGGAGGGAGCATAGCAGCAGGCTCAGGGGCTGACGTGCCAGGGCTGGGAAAGGCAGCAGCCAGAGGGCCCTGGAAGTCTCTGTTGGTCAGATACCTGGGCCAGGCTCTACAGGGTGATGGGCTGGGGAGCCCTCTGGGCAGCTGGGCCCCATACCTGTCACAGGACGGGGCCACACGCAGGAGCGCCATGACTGTGTCATCTGGCTGTGCTTCCGTGAGATCCAGCAGGGCCTCGTCCAGCCTGTGCTCAGCACAATCATTGGCCACGAGCCACTGGTGGATGAACCTCACCATGGCGGGCACCTGGAGAAGGCACAGGGAGACTTGGAAAGCTGCCAGAGGGAGCAATGTTCCCAGCTTCCCCAGAGAAGTGCTGCCCTTCCCACTGCACTGCCAAGTGGCCTCAAAGGTTCACAGCAACCAGCATGCGTGGCTTGGGAGGCCACGCAATTCCTGGGAGGATCAAACCCTGCCCACGGGCTGCTTACTTGGTTTGGATAGTAAAAGTCTTCCTCTACAAGCATACACAGGAGGGCAGCGCTGGTCTTAGTTAGGAAGATGGGAGCGTAGGGTCTGAGCCCTGTGCCCATGGTGCTGTTCTCTTCCTCCAGAATTCTCCTCATGAATTTGCAGACAAACTGTAGGAGAAGGGCAGGAAGCCGGGGATGTTGCGTGAAGTGCTGCACACACGGTGCTGGGCTGAGCAGGGACAGCAGGCCCAGCCCAGGTGGGGGTGGCTGCAGGTACCTGCGCTGTGCTGCGGAAGCGGCCACGGCTGGGTTCCTGCTCCTGTGTGCGCTCCAGGGCTGCATCTGGCAAAGAGCGAGCGCAGCCAGAGCTGAGGGGCTGCGGGAGAGGCCGGAGAACGCAGGCCAGCCCTGCGCTGCCCAGGCAGGGAGAGCCCCGGGATGGCCCAGGGGATGGAGCACGGCCACTGCGGGGTGTCTGCCTGGGCCCTCTTCCGGCCTGTCCGTGGGCATTTCCCCAGGGGATTGCATGGCATGGCATGGCATGGCATGGCATGGCATGGCATGGCATGGCATGGGGCCCAGTTGGCTGCAGCTCCAGCCCTGCAGCCCAGCTCTGGCACTCACCCTTCTGCGGTGCATGGAATGGCACCACCTCCTCAGTCTCCTGGGCTGGGGAAGCTCCAGGGCCTTCTTCCTCCTGCTCCTCCTCCCCCCAGGCCATCTTGGGCACGCTCAGGGGTCTCTGCTCCATGCCGCTGACTGGAGCTACTTGCAGGAGGGATGCTTAGGGAAAGCTCCGGGGCACCAAGTCCCACGCTCTGCCCTTGAGGGCAGCTGCAGGACAGACGCCTCGGAAGGCCGCGGGTCACCGAGTCCCGTGCTCTGGCCTCGAGCTCAGCTGCCGGACCAACGCTGTGGAAAAGCTGCGGGTCAGTCGAAAACGAGTGCACTGTGCGGGGGCTCCTCACAGCACTGCTCTGTCCCGTTGCACCCCTTTGCCTGTTCCCAGCACCCGGGCAAGCTTCTATTTCCCACGTGTCACAAAGGGGCCTTGGAGACCAGGTTCCGTTCCATGGCACAGTGACCGTGCTGCAGCGTGCCACCCAGAGCCCTTGCACACACTGCCTGCCGCCTTGGGGCCGCCCCCAGCCCAGCCAAAGTGGCCCAGCTTGGAAGGAATCCCTGGCCCCAGGTGTCTAAGGCAGCCCGACAGGATCTTTAGGAAGGGCTCAGAGCATCAGCAAACGCCGCCCGGCTTAGCGGGCTCAGTCCTATCCCCATATCTTTCCCTGAGAGCATTTGAATTTTTAAATGAGAATCATTTGAAAGGAGGGGATTGACATTTTCCATTTCAGAGAAGCCTTCTGCCTTCCTGAGCAGACACGTCTCTCTTCAAACCAAGACAATTGTTTATCATCTTGCAGATGCGCAGTTGCTGGGCAGCCCCGTTTTACACCAGGGACCTGGAGAACCATTCCCAGCAACTGGGAAGATCCTAGCTGGTCCCTCCACCCATGGATGAGGTCTCCAAATTTGCCCCGAAAGTGGCTCCAGCTTTTAGAGGCCAAAAAGAGCAAGGGCAAGTGACTTGATGATATTTTTAGCCCAGATAGCCCTGCTGCTGATGCCACACTTCACAATCAGCAGGGGACACAGCTAGGCCAAAATGCAAAGCCCAGATCTCTTGCAGGAGCCTTTCTCCTCAAATACCCTTCAAACAAGCCTCCATGCAAGTCAGTTGGGAAAGTTTCTTCAAATGATCCGTTGCTGGCACATAACTACACAGGGTTATGGGAAAGATTCTAAAGCAGCCGCTCTGGAGTCAAAGAGCCAGCACTAAGAGTCCCTGTCATCTATTTGTAGCTAAATCCCACTCTGGGGGATTTCAAGGCATTTGGAAGGAGCTAGAGAGCGGACCTCTGAGTTTTTTAGATGATGCCATTGCTTTTTCTTCTCTTCTGCATAGACAGGACGGCTGAGTTTGGCTCACATCTCCATTACATGGCTCACAACGTCGCAAGACTTGTACTTACAAGAACTTGGAAGGATTTCTTGGCCAATAAAACATTGCCAACAAGTTTATTTATGTTTCTGACCCAATCCTTGAGTATTTCATCTCATGAACTCGTGCTGCAGTGTAAGCTTTCTCAGCCAATTCTGTTCTGACACACAAAACTACAGCACTGCAGTGTAAACTTGGTGTTTACAGTTGTAACTACTTTTATTGTTTCTAGATCTCAAACTCCAAAATGCTAAACTTTCCTCCACTTAGCTTTGGGTGTCTGCTTTATACTACAAATCCACATTCTCACTTGTAGCACCTGAATTTGGAAGCCCTTTTCAAGGTCTCAGCACAAATCCTGTGTTTAATTCTAAGCCTTGGCTTCCAGGCCCAAAGATCTGAGACCTCTCGCATTTGGGTTTCCAACAACACTGATGCTGTTAGCTGCAGAGTGCCCGGGATCCCTCTTGCAAGTCAACTCTGGCAGGATCAAGGCGGCTGCCAGGGGGCTGCTTGTGGCCTCTGAGAGCCCATTGCTCAGGGCTTGCCAGCGCCCCAGCCCCTCAGGGGCTGCCCCAGCCCGGCCAAGCTGCCCGGCAGCAGCGCCGCAGCCCCACAGCAGCTGCAGAGCAGCCCCATGCAGGGGCACCTGGGAGCCCTCAGCAAGGCAGCCAGCAGCACACGGGCAGGAGGACACGGATGGCGCTTCCTGCCTGGCACAGGGCTTGTGGCCATCTCCAGGCACCGCCCTGGCAGGGATCCCCGCAGCTCCGGCCCCTGCCCAGCCGCTCTGTGGGCAGCACAAAGGCTTCAGCAGAACCAGCAAAGGCCAAGGGGCTTCTGGCCATTTCCCCTGCAGCACTGCACGCCTGGGCAGCTGGCTGAGCACAGGCACTGTTTTCCCCCTCCTCCCCGACCCCTTGCGGACCCTGGGCAGCAAAAGAAAGATCCTGGGAGTCTGTGTATTTTAACACATTCTATATTTACATGGGATAAAATATTGAAAGGAAGAAAAGAAAAGAAAAATCTTAAAGAAAAAAAAACCAAAAACCTCGCTGGCTTCGGTTGCCCCAGCAAAGAGAGCCTCCCATATCAGCTCTCCCCAGAGCTGCGGCAGGGCAGCCAGCCGAGCCGCGACAGACAAGGCTGAGCGATCCATGCCCTGCGCAGCTGATCGTGCAGCCTCTGGAAGATGGAATATGGCCCTCGCTGTATTGGCCGGAGGACACGCAGTGTTTGAATTGCCAGCTCGCAGACGGCACTGCTCATGTCCTCCGTCAGGCGTTCCAGGGCTGCAAGAGACAAGAACAGAATCACGGTCAGATCCTGCATCTGCGGGGAGCCGAGGAGAACCCCCAGCAAGGGCCATGCCAGCCGGCTCTTGCCACGGCCAGGAGGGAGCAGGGAGCAAGGGGATCAGCCCAAAGCTGCTGGCCACGAATGGCCCACGTGGCCCTGAAATCTCAGTGTGCTCTGGCCCCGGGAGCAGAGCCCTCCGCAGCCGGGGCGGGGCTTGCAGCTCCCCCCGGCAGCCCCCGCGGTCAGCCCGCTGCCCTCGCTCACCGGTGCAGATCAGCTGCAGCTCTTGCCGCTGCCCCCTCAGGTGCCGCCCGGCCATGCCTGTGAACACAGAGCCTGTCACGGCGCCGGCGGCACAGCTCCCTGCCAGCGGCGCTGCCGCCGCTGTGGCCACACGGGCTGCTGGCCCGGCAGGGCTCAGCCCGGCCCTTGGCGCACGCTTTAGCATTTCACTGTCTTACTGTCTGAGGCCTGATTTTTCCTTTTTTAAAACCCTCTGATTTTTAGGATTCCCACAGGGCTCTACGGCGCCGCGCCCGGCTGGCGCTGCCGGGGCAGCAGGCGGGGCTGGGGCCGAGCTGCCGCGGGCCGGGCCGGGCCGGGCCGGGGAGGGAGCACGGGCTCGGGGCTCACCCATGAACCTGACGGCCGCCTCTCGCAGGGGCTCCTGTGGGCTCTCCAGGTAGGGCAGGGCCCGGCGCAGGTGCTCGGCCGCTCTGCTCCTGTCCTCTGCCAGCTGGGGAGAGCGGACGGAGGGAAGGGTTAACGCGGGCTCCGCCCCTGGGCCGGGCGCTGCCTGCGCCCAGCCCCGAACTCCCCTGGCCGCACAGCCCCGAGGCGCGGCCAGCAGCCGCTGGCCAAGGGCTCCCGAGGGCAGGGGGCAGAGGGCCGGCTGCTGCCCGGGGAGCCGCGGTGCCGGGCCGCAGCCCCGCCGGGCGGGGGCTCCATGAGCACCCGGCTCGGACCCGCAGGAGCCTGGAGAAGAGCCCGCGCGGCCTCTGGCTGCAGCAGCGGGCAGGGGCACAGCTGCCAGTCCCGCACACTGAGCACCGCCCTCAGGGACATTCTCCAGGCTGAGGATTCTTGGCAGTCCTTACCAGGCTCTCAGCGAACCTCCATGTGTGATCCACCTGAAGCATTTGCTCAAGATTCCTCTTCTTTAGGAACCTGGCTGCACAATGCAGCGTTTCCCGGGAGGCCTGGAGAGCAGCAGAGAGGCACAGATGGCCCCACAGGCCAGGGCACAGGAGCATCCCAGTGCCACAGCCTGGAGGAGGCTGCAGCCTGCAAGGTGCCAGGGCAGGAGGCAGCCCAGCCCCCTCCCAGGGAGCAGCAGGTGGCCACAAGTCCTCACCTCAGCAACAATCTGATTCTCATCACAGCAGTGCAAGTAGAGTGGTACCAGGCTCTGGCGCACGGGGGGCTTCAGGGCCTTTCTTCCATCTTCTGTTAATAAGTCCAGCATCTCTTGAAAGACACACATGGAGCTTAGCTGCACCTGGCTATCATCCTGTATGAAAGGAAGGGCAAAAGACCTCAGCATCAGCTGCTTCAGACCCCACAGGGCACAGGCCTGCACCTCCACAGGGCACCAAGTGTCCGGGCAGCAGCCAGTGGCCGTGGCTGTGGGCACAGAGCCTTACATGGTCAAAGAGTGGCAGGAGCGCCTCAGCCAGCTGCAGGGCGATGGGCGTGGGTATTGGGGCACCAGTATCCAGGAGCAAGTATCTGAATAGAAGAATGGTCATCCTGATCATGTCACTGTCATCTTCTTGCAGGAGCTCCACAAGACTTTCACTCAGGCTCCACATTTTTTCCACCTGTGTGGAACACAAGTTTGTGAAAGGCCACCCTGCTGCCGCAGGGCCCAGAGGCCAAAGGCCTGTCGCCAAGCACTGGGGCAGCTGAAGCGGGAAGCAGGAGAGCTGGGAGCAGCTGCCCCAGCGCCCCAAGCTCAGGCAAGGCCAAGCGAGTGCCTTGCCCAGTCCCACGCTGCCTGCACGGCTTCAGCCACTGCCCCCTTCTCACCATGCAGGGATTCTTGCCAAGCGCTACGAGGCCTCTGAGTGCCAAGTAACGCTCGGCCCTGTGCTCGCTCTGCAGGTTCTGTGCCATGATCTCCAGAACACTGTCACTGCATTCCCTCAAATCCAGGCACTCGAGGACCTGAAAGGCACAGGGCAGTGACAGGGAGCCGGCCGGCAGGAGCCCGGAGCCGCACAGGGCTGGGCCCAGGCAGCAGCACAGGGCATGGGCACCGTCCTGGCAGCTGTGCCTACGAGAGGGCAGAGAGCTGGGAGGCAGCTCAGGCAGGCAGCGCTGGCCTTGAGGCTCACCTCCACCAGGAATGCCAGGGCAGGGAAATCCCAGTATGGCATCTCTTCTTTGAGCAGGGCGAGCAGGTAGAATGCAATCCCGGAACAAAAGTGTATGGCTGAATGGGAAATTATCCTGAGGAGAGGAAAAAGAAAACAAGTCCCTGAGCCAGTGGGGCAAACCTCTCCCAGGAGTGACTCACAGAGTTCTCATGTTTCCCCACCAGCCTTCCAGCAAGGGGACCTGGGCCATTTGGGAGTTGGTTGCTCATGGCCTCCCTCCTCTGCCAGCCTTTACCAGTGTGCTTGGCCTTCCCTCAGTGACAAGGCCCTCTGGCTCATGAGCACGGGGACTTTGTGTGGGACACCTGGGCACAGAGCACAAATGTCAGAGGCAGTGGGGAGAAGGGGGTCTCACCTGGCCAGCAGAGCCACGGCAAAGTGGTGGGTGTCAGGAGAGAGCAGCGTGTCCCAGCCACACCTGCGTTCCATTGCCACCACCACATCCTCATAGCGCAGAAGGCACAGCAGGGACTTCAGGGTGCGCACTGCAAAGCTGTGTGCACAGCAAAGCCCAGGTCAGGCTGGCAGCACTGGCTCCTTGGCAGGCCACGTGGCAGGGACAGGAGGAGTGGGATGGAGCACCTGTTGGGGCTGGTGGCAAGGCCGTGCTCCTCCTGGCATCCCTTCCAGAAGGTATCGACCTCCTCTGGCATATGCAGAGTGCTGAAGAACACTTGGAAAAGCAGATGCACAAAGAGGCGGGGGAAATACACCTTCAGTATCCGTGGCAGACAGGGCACCTGGAGGATCTTCCACATCACCACGGTTGCCTGCAAAGGACAAAGCCCCCCGAGACAGCGCTCAGTGCCCAGGTGTCCGTGTGGCAGGGCGCGAGCGTGGCAGGGAGAGGCCCGGAGAGAGGCAGGGGGAGCACACGGCCTGGTGGGCCTGAAGCTGCCCCCGGGCCAGATTTCAGGCCAGCGCCTGAGGCAGGGAGAGGCAGTGGGGGAAGGAGGATGGAGAGCTGCTGGAAAGGCGGCCTTGGGGCCAGCAAAGGCTCGTTGCAGAAACTCACAGCCAGGGCAAAGACACCCGTTTTGTCCCCATCGGAGGTGCACGTGCTGCGCTCTGGCCAGCTCCCCAGCACATCCAGGAGGATCATCTGTGCCAGCTCCGCAGTCCTGGCTGAGCCCATGATGGTCTTCCACATGGCCATGGCAGCTCTGTGAGGTCAGAGCTGTGTCTCAGGGCGGGTCTCAGACACAGCACCGGGGGGAGCTGAGCTGGCTGCCAGTTCTGCCTCTGCCCACTGGCCCTGGCCAGCAGCAGCCAGGCCGCCCAGGCCGGTGAGGACAGAGCCCTGAGGGGCAGGGAGGGAGCATAGCAGCAGGCTCAGGGGCTGACGTGCCAGGGCTGGGAAAGGCAGCAGCCAGAGGGCCCTGGAAGTCTCTGTTGGTCAGATACCTGGGCCAGGCTCTACAGGGTGATGGGCTGGGGAGCCCTCTGGGCAGCTGGGCCCCATACCTGTCACAGGACGGGGCCACACGCAGGAGCGCCATGACTGTGTCATCTGGCTGTGCTTCCGTGAGATCCAGCAGGGCCTCGTCCAGCCTGTGCTCAGCACAATCATTGGCCACGAGCCACTGGTGGATGAACCTCACCATGGCGGGCACCTGGAGAAGGCACAGGGAGACTTGGAAAGCTGCCAGAGGGAGCAATGTTCCCAGCTTCCCCAGAGAAGTGCTGCCCTTCCCACTGCACTGCCAAGTGGCCTCAAAGGTTCACAGCAACCAGCATGCGTGGCTTGGGAGGCCACGCAATTCCTGGGAGGATCAAACCCTGCCCACGGGCTGCTTACTTGGTTTGGATAGTAAAAGTCTTCCTCTACAAGCATACACAGGAGGGCAGCGCTGGTCTTAGTTAGGAAGATGGGAGCGTAGGGTCTGAGCCCTGTGCCCATGGTGCTGTTCTCTTCCTCCAGAATTCTCCTCATGAATTTGCAGACAAACTGTAGGAGAAGGGCAGGAAGCCGGGGATGTTGCGTGAAGTGCTGCACACACGGTGCTGGGCTGAGCAGGGACAGCAGGCCCAGCCCAGGTGGGGGTGGCTGCAGGTACCTGCGCTGTGCTGCGGAAGCGGCCACGGCTGGGTTCCTGCTCCTGTGTGCGCTCCAGGGCTGCATCTGGCAAAGAGCGAGCGCAGCCAGAGCTGAGGGGCTGCGGGAGAGGCCGGAGAACGCAGGCCAGCCCTGCGCTGCCCAGGCAGGGAGAGCCCCGGGATGGCCCAGGGGATGGAGCACGGCCACTGCGGGGTGTCTGCCTGGGCCCTCTTCCGGCCTGTCCGTGGGCATTTCCCCAGGGGATTGCATGGCATGGCATGGCATGGCATGGCATGGCATGGCATGGCATGGCATGGCATGGCATGGGGCCCAGTTGGCTGCAGCTCCAGCCCTGCAGCCCAGCTCTGGCACTCACCCTTCTGCGGTGCATGGAATGGCACCACCTCCTCAGTCTCCTGGGCTGGGGAAGCTCCAGGGCCTTCTTCCTCCTGCTCCTCCTCCCCCCAGGCCATCTTGGGCACGCTCAGGGGTCTCTGCTCCATGCCGCTGACTGGAGCTACTTGCAGGAGGGATGCTTAGGGAAAGCTCCGGGGCACCAAGTCCCACGCTCTGCCCTTGAGGGCAGCTGCAGGACAGACGCCTCGGAAGGCCGCGGGTCACCGAGTCCCGTGCTCTGGCCTCGAGCTCAGCTGCCGGACCAACGCTGTGGAAAAGCTGCGGGTCAGTCGAAAACGAGTGCACTGTGCGGGGGCTCCTCACAGCACTGCTCTGTCCCGTTGCACCCCTTTGCCTGTTCCCAGCACCCGGGCAAGCTTCTATTTCCCACGTGTCACAAAGGGGCCTTGGAGACCAGGTTCCGTTCCATGGCACAGTGACCGTGCTGCAGCGTGCCACCCAGAGCCCTTGCACACACTGCCTGCCGCCTTGGGGCCGCCCCCAGCCCAGCCAAAGTGGCCCAGCTTGGAAGGAATCCCTGGCCCCAGGTGTCTAAGGCAGCCCGACAGGATCTTTAGGAAGGGCTCAGAGCATCAGCAAACGCCGCCCGGCTTAGCGGGCTCAGTCCTATCCCCATATCTTTCCCTGAGAGCATTTGAATTTTTAAATGAGAATCATTTGAAAGGAGGGGATTGACATTTTCCATTTCAGAGAAGCCTTCTGCCTTCCTGAGCAGACACGTCTCTCTTCAAACCAAGACAATTGTTTATCATCTTGCAGATGCGCAGTTGCTGGGCAGCCCCGTTTTACACCAGGGACCTGGAGAACCATTCCCAGCAACTGGGAAGATCCTAGCTGGTCCCTCCACCCATGGATGAGGTCTCCAAATTTGCCCCGAAAGTGGCTCCAGCTTTTAGAGGCCAAAAAGAGCAAGGGCAAGTGACTTGATGATATTTTTAGCCCAGATAGCCCTGCTGCTGATGCCACACTTCACAATCAGCAGGGGACACAGCTAGGCCAAAATGCAAAGCCCAGATCTCTTGCAGGAGCCTTTCTCCTCAAATACCCTTCAAACAAGCCTCCATGCAAGTCAGTTGGGAAAGTTTCTTCAAATGATCCGTTGCTGGCACATAACTACACAGGGTTATGGGAAAGATTCTAAAGCAGCCGCTCTGGAGTCAAAGAGCCAGCACTAAGAGTCCCTGTCATCTATTTGTAGCTAAATCCCACTCTGGGGGATTTCAAGGCATTTGGAAGGAGCTAGAGAGCGGACCTCTGATTTTTTTAGATGATGCCATTGCTTTTTCTTCTCTTCTGCATAGACAGGACGGCTGAGTTTGGCTCACATCTCCATTACATGGCTCACAACGTCGCAAGACTTGTACTTACAAGAACTTGGAAGGATTTCTTGGCCAATAAAACATTGCCAACAAGTTTATTTATGTTTCTGACCCAATCCTTGAGTATTTCATCTCATGAACTCGTGCTGCAGTGTAAGCTTTCTCAGCCAATTCTGTTCTGACACACAAAACTACAGCACTGCAGTGTAAACTTGGTGTTTACAGTTGTAACTACTTTTATTGTTTCTAGATCTCAAACTCCAAAATGCTAAACTTTCCTCCACTTAGCTTTGGGTGTCTGCTTTATACTACAAATCCACATTCTCACTTGTAGCACCTGAATTTGGAAGCCCTTTTCAAGGTCTCAGCACAAATCCTGTGTTTAATTCTAAGCCTTGGCTTCCAGGCCCAAAGATCTGAGACCTCTCGCATTTGGGTTTCCAACAAGACTGATGCTGTTAGCTGCAGAGTGCCCGGGATCCCTCTTGCAAGTCAACTCTGGCAGGATCAAGGCGGCTGCCAGGGGGCTGCTTGTGGCCTCTGAGAGCCCATTGCTCAGGGCTTGCCAGCGCCCCAGCCCCCCAGGGGCTGCCCCAGCCCGGCCAAGCTGCCCGGCAGCAGCGCCGCAGCCCCACAGCAGCTGCAGAGCAGCCCCATGCAGGGGCACCTGGGAGCCCTCAGCAAGGCAGCCAGCAGCACACGGGCAGGAGGACACGGATGGCGCTTCCTGCCTGGCACAGGGCTTGTGGCCATCTCCAGGCACCGCCCTGGCAGGGATCCCCGCAGCTCCGGCCCCTGCCCAGCCGCTCTGTGGGCAGCACAAAGGCTTCAGCAGAACCAGCAAAGGCCAAGGGGCTTCTGGCCATTTCCCCTGCAGCACTGCACGCCTGGGCAGCTGGCTGAGCACAGGCACTGTTTTCCCCCTCCTCCCCGACCCCTTGCGGACCCTGGGCAGCAAAAGAAAGATCCTGGGAGTCTGTGTATTTTAACACATTCTATATTTACATGGGATAAAATATTGAAAGGAAGAAAAGAAAAGAAAAATCTTAAAGAAAAAAAAACCAAAAACCTCGCTGGCTTCGGTTGCCCCAGCAAAGAGAGCCTCCCATATCAGCTCTCCCCAGAGCTGCGGCAGGGCAGCCAGCCGAGCCGCGACAGACAAGGCTGAGCGATCCATGCCCTGCGCAGCTGATCGTGCAGCCTCTGGAAGATGGAATATGGCCCTCGCTGTATTGGCCGGAGGACACGCAGTGTTTGAATTGCCAGCTCGCAGACGGCACTGCTCATGTCCTCCGTCAGGCGCTCCAGGGCTGCAAGAGACAAGAACAGAATCACGGTCAGATCCTGCATCTGCGGGGAGCCGAGGAGAACCCCCAGCAAGGGCCATGCCAGCCGGCTCTTGCCACGGCCAGGAGGGAGCAGGGAGCAAGGGGATCAGCCCAAAGCTGCTGGCCACGAATGGCCCACGTGGCCCTGAAATCTCAGTGTGCTCTGGCCCCGGGAGCAGAGCCCTCCGCAGCCGGGGCGGGGCTTGCAGCTCCCCCCGGCAGCCCCCGCGGTCAGCCCGCTGCCCTCGCTCACCGGTGCAGATCAGCTGCAGCTCTTGCCGCTGCCCCCTCAGGTGCCGCCCGGCCATGCCTGTGAACACAGAGCCTGTCACGGCGCCGGCGGCACAGCTCCCTGCCAGCGGCGCTGCCGCCGCTGTGGCCACACGGGCTGCTGGCCCGGCAGGGCTCAGCCCGGCCCTTGGCGCACGCTTTAGCATTTCACTGTCTTACTGTCTGAGGCCTGATTTTTCCTTTCTTAAAACCCTCTGATTTTTAGGATTCCCACAGGGCTCTACGGCGCCGCGCCCGGCTGGCGCTGCCGGGGCAGCAGGCGGGGCTGGGGCCGAGCTGCCGCGGGCCGGGCCGGGCCGGGCCGGGGAGGGAGCACGGGCTCGGGGCTCACCCATGAACCTGACGGCCGCCTCTCGCAGGGGCTCCTGTGGGCTCTCCAGGTAGGGCAGGGCCCGGCGCAGGTGCTCGGCCGCTCTGCTCCTGTCCTCTGCCAGCTGGGGAGAGCGGACGGAGGGAAGGGTTAACGCGGGCTCCGCCCCTGGGCCGGGCGCTGCCTGCGCCCAGCCCCGAACTCCCCTGGCCGCACAGCCCCGAGGCGCGGCCAGCAGCCGCTGGCCAAGGGCTCCCGAGGGCAGGGGGCAGAGGGCCGGCTGCTGCCCGGGGAGCCGCGGTGCCGGGCCGCAGCCCCGCCGGGCGGGGGCTCCATGAGCACCCGGCTCGGACCCGCAGGAGCCTGGAGAAGAGCCCGCGCGGCCTCTGGCTGCAGCAGCGGGCAGGGGCACAGCTGCCAGTCCCGCACACTGAGCACCGCCCTCAGGGACATTCTCCAGGCTGAGGATTCTTGGCAGTCCTTACCAGGCTCTCAGCGAACCTCCATGTGTGATCCACCTGAAGCATTTGCTCAAGATTCCTCTTCTTTAGGAACCTGGCTGCACAATGCAGCGTTTCCCGGGAGGCCTGGAGAGCAGCAGAGAGGCACAGATGGCCCCACAGGCCAGGGCACAGGAGCATCCCAGTGCCACAGCCTGGAGGAGGCTGCAGCCTGCAAGGTGCCAGGGCAGGAGGCAGCCCAGCCCCCTCCCAGGGAGCAGCAGGTGGCCACAAGTCCTCACCTCAGCAACAATCTGATTCTCATCACAGCAGTGCAAGTAGAGTGGTACCAGGCTCTGGCGCACGGGGGGCTTCAGGGCCTTTCTTCCATCTTCTGTTAATAAGTCCAGCATCTCTTGAAAGACACACATGGAGCTTAGCTGCACCTGGCTATCATCCTGTATGAAAGGAAGGGCAAAAGACCTCAGCATCAGCTGCTTCAGACCCCACAGGGCACAGGCCTGCACCTCCACAGGGCACCAAGTGTCCGGGCAGCAGCCAGTGGCCGTGGCTGTGGGCACAGAGCCTTACATGGTCAAAGAGTGGCAGGAGCGCCTCAGCCAGCTGCAGGGCGATGGGCGTGGGTATTGGGGCACCAGTATCCAGGAGCAAGTATCTGAATAGAAGAATGGTCATCCTGATCATGTCACTGTCATCTTCTTGCAGGAGCTCCACAAGACTTTCACTCAGGCTCCACATGTTTTCCACCTGTGTGGAACACAAGTTTGTGAAAGGCCACCCTGCTGCCGCAGGGCCCAGAGGCCAAAGGCCTGTCGCCAAGCACTGGGGCAGCTGAAGCGGGAGGCAGGAGAGCTGGGAGCAGCTGCCCCAGCGCCCCAAGCTCAGGCAAGGCCAAGCGAGTGCCTTGCCCAGTCCCACGCTGCCTGCACGGCTTCAGCCACTGCCCCCTTCTCACCATGCAGGGATTCTTGCCAAGCGCTACGAGGCCTCTGAGTGCCAAGTAACGCTCGGCCCTGTGCTCGCTCTGCAGGTTCTGTGCCATGATCTCCAGAACACTGTCACTGCATTCCCTCAAATCCAGGCACTCGAGGACCTGAAAGGCACAGGGCAGTGACAGGGAGCCGGCCGGCAGGAGCCCGGAGCCGCACAGGGCTGGGCCCAGGCAGCAGCACAGGGCATGGGCACCGTCCTGGCAGCTGTGCCTACGAGAGGGCAGAGAGCTGGGAGGCAGCTCAGGCAGGCAGCGCTGGCCTTGAGGCTCACCTCCACCAGGAATGCCAGGGCAGGGAAATCCCAGTATGGCATCTCTTCTTTGAGCAGGGCGAGCAGGTAGAATGCAATCCCGGAACAAAAGTGTATGGCTGAATGGGAAATTATCCTGAGGAGAGGAAAAAGAAAACAAGTCCCTGAGCCAGTGGGGCAAACCTCTCCCAGGAGTGACTCACAGAGTTCTCATGTTTCCCCACCAGCCTTCCAGCAAGGGGACCTGGGCCATTTGGGAGTTGGTTGCTCATGGCCTCCCTCCTCTGCCAGCCTTTACCAGTGTGCTTGGCCTTCCCTCAGTGACAAGGCCCTCTGGCTCATGAGCACGGGGACTTTGTGTGGGACACCTGGGCACAGAGCACAAATGTCAGAGGCAGTGGGGAGAAGGGGGTCTCACCTGGCCAGCAGAGCCACGGCAAAGTGGTGGGTGTCAGGAGAGAGCAGCGTGTCCCAGCCACACCTGCGTTCCATTGCCACCACCACATCCTCATAGCGCAGAAGGCACAGCAGGGACTTCAGGGTGCGCACTGCAAAGCTGTGTGCACAGCAAAGCCCAGGTCAGGCTGGCAGCACTGGCTCCTTGGCAGGCCACGTGGCAGGGACAGGAGGAGTGGGATGGAGCACCTGTTGGGGCTGGTGGCAAGGCCGTGCTCCTCCTGGCATCCCTTCCAGAAGGTATCGACCTCCTCTGGCATATGCAGAGTGCTGAAGAACACTTGGAAAAGCAGATGCACAAAGAGGCGGGGGAAATACACCTTCAGTATCCGTGGCAGACAGGGCACCTGGAGGATCTTCCACATCACCACGGTTGCCTGCAAAGGACAAAGCCCCCCGAGACAGCGCTCAGTGCCCAGGTGTCCGTGTGGCAGGGCGCGAGCGTGGCAGGGAGAGGCCCGGAGAGAGGCAGGGGGAGCACACGGCCTGGTGGGCCTGAAGCTGCCCCCGGGCCAGATTTCAGGCCAGCGCCTGAGGCAGGGAGAGGCAGTGGGGGAAGGAGGATGGAGAGCTGCTGGAAAGGCGGCCTTGGGGCCAGCAAAGGCTCGTTGCAGAAACTCACAGCCAGGGCAAAGACACCCGTTTTGTCCCCATCGGAGGTGCACGTGCTGCGCTCTGGCCAGCTCCCCAGCACATCCAGGAGGATCATCTGTGCCAGCTCCGCAGTCCTGGCTGAGCCCATGATGGTCTTCCACATGGCCATGGCAGCTCTGTGAGGTCAGAGCTGTGTCTCAGGGCGGGTCTCAGACACAGCACCGGGGGGAGCTGAGCTGGCTGCCAGTTCTGCCTCTGCCCACTGGCCCTGGCCAGCAGCAGCCAGGCCGCCCAGGCCGGTGAGGACAGAGCCCTGAGGGGCAGGGAGGGAGCATAGCAGCAGGCTCAGGGGCTGACGTGCCAGGGCTGGGAAAGGCAGCAGCCAGAGGGCCCTGGAAGTCTCTGTTGGTCAGATACCTGGGCCAGGCTCTACAGGGTGATGGGCTGGGGAGCCCTCTGGGCAGCTGGGCCCCATACCTGTCACAGGACGGGGCCACACGCAGGAGCGCCATGACTGTGTCATCTGGCTGTGCTTCCGTGAGATCCAGCAGGGCCTCGTCCAGCCTGTGCTCAGCACAATCATTGGCCACGAGCCACTGGTGGATGAACCTCACCATGGCGGGCACCTGGAGAAGGCACAGGGAGACTTGGAAAGCTGCCAGAGGGAGCAATGTTCCCAGCTTCCCCAGAGAAGTGCTGCCCTTCCCACTGCACTGCCAAGTTGCCTCAAAGGTTCACAGCAAACAGCATGCGTGGCTTGGGAGGCCACGCAATTCCTGGGAGGATCAAACCCTGCCCACAGGCTGCTTACTTGGTTTGGATAGTAAAAGTCTTCCTCTACAAGCATACACAGGAGGGCAGCGCTGGTCTTAGTTAGGAAGATGGGAGCGTAGGGTCTGAGCCCTGTGCCCATGGTGCTGTTCTCTTCCTCCAGAATTCTCCTCATGAATTTGCAGACAAACTGTAGGAGAAGGGCAGGAAGCCGGGGATGTTGCGTGAAGTGCTGCACACACGGTGCTGGGCTGAGCAGGGACAGCAGGCCCAGCCCAGGTGGGGGTGGCTGCAGGTACCTGCGCTGTGCTGCGGAAGCGGCCACGGCTGGGTTCCTGCTCCTGTGTGCGCTCCAGGGCTGCATCTGGCAAAGAGCGAGCGCAGCCAGAGCTGAGGGGCTGCGGGAGAGGCCGGAGAACGCAGGCCAGCCCTGCGCTGCCCAGGCAGGGAGAGCCCCGGGATGGCCCAGGGGATGGAGCACGGCCACTGCGGGGTGTCTGCCTGGGCCCTCTTCCGGCCTGTCCGTGGGCATTTCCCCAGGGGATTGCATGGCATGGCATGGCATGGCATGGCATGGCATGGCATGGCATGGGGCCCAGTTGGCTGCAGCTCCAGCCCTGCAGCCCAGCTCTGGCACTCACCCTTCTGCGGTGCATGGAATGGCACCACCTCCTCAGTCTCCTGGGCTGGGGAAGCTCCAGGGCCTTCTTCCTCCTGCTCCTCCTCCCCCCAGGCCATCTTGGGCACGCTCAGGGGTCTCTGCTCCATGCCGCTGACTGGAGCTACTTGCAGGAGGGATGCTTAGGGAAAGCTCCGGGGCACCAAGTCCCACGCTCTGCCCTTGAGGGCAGCTGCAGGACAGACGCCTCGGAAGGCCGCGGGTCACCGAGTCCCGTGCTCTGGCCTCGAGCTCAGCTGCCGGACCAACGCTGTGGAAAAGCTGCGGGTCAGTCGAAAACGAGTGCACTGTGCGGGGGCTCCTCACAGCACTGCTCTGTCCCGTTGCACCCCTTTGCCTGTTCCCAGCACCCGGGCAAGCTTCTATTTCCCACGTGTCACAAAGGGGCCTTGGAGACCAGGTTCCGTTCCATGGCACAGTGACCGTGCTGCAGCGTGCCACCCAGAGCCCTTGCACACACTGCCTGCCGCCTTGGGGCCGCCCCCAGCCCAGCCAAAGTGGCCCAGCTTGGAAGGAATCCCTGGCCCCAGGTGTCTAAGGCAGCCCGACAGGATCTTTAGGAAGGGCTCAGAGCATCAGCAAACGCCGCCCGGCTTAGCGGGCTCAGTCCTATCCCCATATCTTTCCCTGAGAGCATTTGAATTTTTAAATGAGAATCATTTGAAAGGAGGGGATTGACATTTTCCATTTCAGAGAAGCCTTCTGCCTTCCTGAGCAGACACGTCTCTCTTCAAACCAAGACAATTGTTTATCATCTTGCAGATGCGCAGTTGCTGGGCAGCCCCGTTTTACACCAGGGACCTGGAGAACCATTCCCAGCAACTGGGAAGATCCTAGCTGGTCCCTCCACCCATGGATGAGGTCTCCAAATTTGCCCCGAAAGTGGCTCCAGCTTTTAGAGGCCAAAAAGAGCAAGGGCAAGTGACTTGATGATATTTTTAGCCCAGATAGCCCTGCTGCTGATGCCACACTTCACAATCAGCAGGGGACACAGCTAGGCCAAAATGCAAAGCCCAGATCTCTTGCAGGAGCCTTTCTCCTCAAATACCCTTCAAACAAGCCTCCATGCAAGTCAGTTGGGAAAGTTTCTTCAAATGATCCGTTGCTGGCACATAACTACACAGGGTTATGGGAAAGATTCTAAAGCAGCCGCTCTGGAGTCAAAGAGCCAGCACTAAGAGTCCCTGTCATCTATTTGTAGCTAAATCCCACTGTGGGGGATTTCAAGGCATTTGGAAGGAGCTAGAGAGCGGACCTCTGAGTTTTTTAGATGATGCCATTGCTTTTTCTTCTCTTCTGCATAGACAGGACGGCTGAGTTTGGCTCACATCTCCATTACATGGCTCACAACGTCGCAAGACTTGTACTTACAAGAACTTGGAAGGATTTCTTGGCCAATAAAACATTGCCAACAAGTTTATTTATGTTTCTGACCCAATCCTTGAGTATTTCATCTCATGAACTCGTGCTGCAGTGTAAGCTTTCTCAGCCAATTCTGTTCTGACACACAAAACTACAGCACTGCAGTGTAAACTTGGTGTTTACAGTTGTAACTACTTTTATTGTTTCTAGATCTCAAACTCCAAAATGCTAAACTTTCCTCCACTTAGCTTTGGGTGTCTGCTTTATACTACAAATCCACATTCTCACTTGTAGCACCTGAATTTGGAAGCCCTTTTCAAGGTCTCAGCACAAATCCTGTGTTTAATTCTAAGCCTTGGCTTCCAGGCCCAAAGATCTGAGACCTCTCGCATTTGGGTTTCCAACAAGACTGATGCTGTTAGCTGCAGAGTGCCCGGGATCCCTCTTGCAAGTCAACTCTGGCAGGATCAAGGCGGCTGCCAGGGGGCTGCTTGTGGCCTCTGAGAGCCCATTGCTCAGGGCTTGCCAGCGCCCCAGCCCCCCAGGGGCTGCCCCAGCCCGGCCAAGCTGCCCGGCAGCAGCGCCGCAGCCCCACAGCAGCTGCAGAGCAGCCCCATGCAGGGGCACCTGGGAGCCCTCAGCAAGGCAGCCAGCAGCACACGGGCAGGAGGACACGGATGGCGCTTCCTGCCTGGCACAGAGCTTGTGGCCATCTCCAGGCACCGCCCTGGCAGGGATCCCCGCAGCTCCGGCCCCTGCCCAGCCGCTCTGTGGGCAGCACAAAGGCTTCAGCAGAACCAGCAAAGGCCAAGGGGCTTCTGGCCATTTCCCCTGCAGCACTGCACGCCTGGGCAGCTGGCTGAGCACAGGCACTGTTTTCCCCCTCCTCCCCGACCCCTTGCGGACCCTGGGCAGCAAAAGAAAGATCCTGGGAGTCTGTGTATTTTAACACATTCTATATTTACATGGGATAAAATATTGAAAGGAAGAAAAGAAAAGAAAAATCTTAAAGAAAAAAAAACCAAAAACCTCGCTGGCTTCGGTTGCCCCAGCAAAGAGAGCCTCCCATATCAGCTCTCCCCAGAGCTGCGGCAGGGCAGCCAGCCGAGCCGCGACAGACAAGGCTGAGCGATCCATGCCCTGCGCAGCTGATCGTGCAGCCTCTGGAAGATGGAATATGGCCCTCGCTGTATTGGCCGGAGGACACGCAGTGTTTGAATTGCCAGCTCGCAGACGGCACTGCTCATGTCCTCCGTCAGGCGTTCCAGGGCTGCAAGAGACAAGAACAGAATCACGGTCAGATCCTGCATCTGCGGGGAGCCGAGGAGAACCCCCAGCAAGGGCCATGCCAGCCGGCTCTTGCCACGGCCAGGAGGGAGCAGGGAGCAAGGGGATCAGCCCAAAGCTGCTGGCCACGAATGGCCCACGTGGCCCTGAAATCTCAGTGTGCTCTGGCCCCGGGAGCAGAGCCCTCCGCAGCCGGGGCGGGGCTTGCAGCTCCCCCCGGCAGCCCCCGCGGTCAGCCCGCTGCCCTCGCTCACCGGTGCAGATCAGCTGCAGCTCTTGCCGCTGCCCCCTCAGGTGCCGCCCGGCCATGCCTGTGAACACAGAGCCTGTCACGGCGCCGGCGGCACAGCTCCCTGCCAGCGGCGCTGCTGCCGCTGTGGCCACACGGGCTGCTGGCCCGGCAGGGCTCAGCCCGGCCCTTGGCGCACGCTTTAGCATTTCACTGTCTTACTGTCTGAGGCCTGATTTTTCCTTTCTTAAAACCCTCTGATTTTTAGGATTCCCACAGGGCTCTACGGCGCCGCGCCCGGCTGGCGCTGCCGGGGCAGCAGGCGGGGCTGGGGCCGAGCTGCCGCGGGCCGGGCCGGGCCGGGCCGGGGAGGGAGCACGGGCTCGGGGCTCACCCATGAACCTGACGGCCGCCTCTCGCAGGGGCTCCTGTGGGCTCTCCAGGTAGGGCAGGGCCCGGCGCAGGTGCTCGGCCGCTCTGCTCCTGTCCTCTGCCAGCTGGGGAGAGCGGACGGAGGGAAGGGTTAACGCGGGCTCCGCCCCTGGGCCGGGCGCTGCCTGCGCCCAGCCCCGAACTCCCCTGGCCGCACAGCCCCGAGGCGCGGCCAGCAGCCGCTGGCCAAGGGCTCCCGAGGGCAGGGGGCAGAGGGCCGGCTGCTGCCCGGGGAGCCGCGGTGCCGGGCCGCAGCCCCGCCGGGCGGGGGCTCCATGAGCACCCGGCTCGGACCCGCAGGAGCCTGGAGAAGAGCCCGCGCGGCCTCTGGCTGCAGCAGCGGGCAGGGGCACAGCTGCCAGTCCCGCACACTGAGCACCGCCCTCAGGGACATTCTCCAGGCTGAGGATTCTTGGCAGTCCTTACCAGGCTCTCAGCGAACCTCCATGTGTGATCCACCTGAAGCATTTGCTCAAGATTCCTCTTCTTTAGGAACCTGGCTGCACAATGCAGCGTTTCCCGGGAGGCCTGGAGAGCAGCAGAGAGGCACAGATGGCCCCACAGGCCAGGGCACAGGAGCATCCCAGTGCCACAGCCTGGAGGAGGCTGCAGCCTGCAAGGTGCCAGGGCAGGAGGCAGCCCAGCCCCCTCCCAGGGAGCAGCAGGTGGCCACAAGTCCTCACCTCAGCAACAATCTGATTCTCATCACAGCAGTGCAAGTAGAGTGGTACCAGGCTCTGGCGCACGGGGGGCTTCAGGGCCTTTCTTCCATCTTCTGTTAATAAGTCCAGCATCTCTTGAAAGACACACATGGAGCTTAGCTGCACCTGGCTATCATCCTGTATGAAAGGAAGGGCAAAAGACCTCAGCATCAGCTGCTTCAGACCCCACAGGGCACAGGCCTGCACCTCCACAGGGCACCAAGTGTCCGGGCAGCAGCCAGTGGCCGTGGCTGTGGGCACAGAGCCTTACATGGTCAAAGAGTGGCAGGAGCGCCTCAGCCAGCTGCAGGGCGATGGGCGTGGGTATTGGGGCACCAGTATCCAGGAGCAAGTATCTGAATAGAAGAATGGTCATCCTGATCATGTCACTGTCATCTTCTTGCAGGAGCTCCACAAGACTTTCACTCAGGCTCCACATTTTTTCCACCTGTGTGGAACACAAGTTTGTGAAAGGCCACCCTGCTGCCGCAGGGCCCAGAGGCCAAAGGCCTGTCGCCAAGCACTGGGGCAGCTGAAGCGGGAGGCAGGAGAGCTGGGAGCAGCTGCCCCAGCGCCCCAAGCTCAGGCAAGGCCAAGCGAGTGCCTTGCCCAGTCCCACGCTGCCTGCACGGCTTCAGCCACTGCCCCCTTCTCACCATGCAGGGATTCTTGCCAAGCGCTACGAGGCCTCTGAGTGCCAAGTAACGCTCGGCCCTGTGCTCGCTCTGCAGGTTCTGTGCCATGATCTCCAGAACACTGTCACTGCATTCCCTCAAATCCAGGCACTCGAGGACCTGAAAGGCACAGGGCAGTGACAGGGAGCCGGCCGGCAGGAGCCCGGAGCCGCACAGGGCTGGGCCCAGGCAGCAGCACAGGGCATGGGCACCGTCCTGGCAGCTGTGCCTACGAGAGGGCAGAGAGCTGGGAGGCAGCTCAGGCAGGCAGCGCTGGCCTTGAGGCTCACCTCCACAAGGAATGCCAGGGCAGGGAAATCCCAGTATGGCATCTCTTCTTTGAGCAGGGCGAGCAGGTAGAATGCAATCCCGGAACAAAAGTGTATGGCTGAATGGGAAATTATCCTGAGGAGAGGAAAAAGAAAACAAGTCCCTGAGCCAGTGGGGCAAACCTCTCCCAGGAGTGACTCACAGAGTTCTCATGTTTCCCCACCAGCCTTCCAGCAAGGGGACCTGGGCCATTTGGGAGTTGGTTGCTCATGGCCTCCCTCCTCTGCCAGCCTTTACCAGTGTGCTTGGCCTTCCCTCAGTGACAAGGCCCTCTGGCTCATGAGCACGGGGACTTTGTGTGGGACACCTGGGCACAGAGCACAAATGTCAGAGGCAGTGGGGAGAAGGGGGTCTCACCTGGCCAGCAGAGCCACGGCAAAGTGGTGGGTGTCAGGAGAGAGCAGCGTGTCCCAGCCACACCTGCGTTCCATTGCCACCACCACATCCTCATAGCGCAGAAGGCACAGCAGGGACTTCAGGGTGCGCACTGCAAAGCTGTGTGCACAGCAAAGCCCAGGTCAGGCTGGCAGCACTGGCTCCTTGGCAGGCCACGTGGCAGGGACAGGAGGAGTGGGATGGAGCACCTGTTGGGGCTGGTGGCAAGGCCGTGCTCCTCCTGGCATCCCTTCCAGAAGGTATCGACCTCCTCTGGCATATGCAGAGTGCTGAAGAACACTTGGAAAAGCAGATGCACAAAGAGGCGGGGGAAATACACCTTCAGTATCCGTGGCAGACAGGGCACCTGGAGGATCTTCCACATCACCACGGTTGCCTGCAAAGGACAAAGCCCCCCGAGACAGCGCTCAGTGCCCAGGTGTCCGTGTGGCAGGGCGCGAGCGTGGCAGGGAGAGGCCCGGAGAGAGGCAGGGGGAGCACACGGCCTGGTGGGCCTGAAGCTGCCCCCGGGCCAGATTTCAGGCCAGCGCCTGAGGCAGGGAGAGGCAGTGGGGGAAGGAGGATGGAGAGCTGCTGGAAAGGCGGCCTTGGGGCCAGCAAAGGCTCGTTGCAGAAACTCACAGCCAGGGCAAAGACACCCGTTTTGTCCCCATCGGAGGTGCACGTGCTGCGCTCTGGCCAGCTCCCCAGCACATCCAGGAGGATCATCTGTGCCAGCTCCGCAGTCCTGGCTGAGCCCATGATGGTCTTCCACATGGCCATGGCAGCTCTGTGAGGTCAGAGCTGTGTCTCAGGGCGGGTCTCAGACACAGCACCGGGGGGAGCTGAGCTGGCTGCCAGTTCTGCCTCTGCCCACTGGCCCTGGCCAGCAGCAGCCAGGCCGCCCAGGCCGGTGAGGACAGAGCCCTGAGGGGCAGGGAGGGAGCATAGCAGCAGGCTCAGGGGCTGACGTGCCAGGGCTGGGAAAGGCAGCAGCCAGAGGGCCCTGGAAGTCTCTGTTGGTCAGATACCTGGGCCAGGCTCTACAGGGTGATGGGCTGGGGAGCCCTCTGGGCAGCTGGGCCCCATACCTGTCACAGGACGGGGCCACACGCAGGAGCGCCATGACTGTGTCATCTGGCTGTGCTTCCGTGAGATCCAGCAGGGCCTCGTCCAGCCTGTGCTCAGCACAATCATTGGCCACGAGCCACTGGTGGATGAACCTCACCATGGCGGGCACCTGGAGAAGGCACAGGGAGACTTGGAAAGCTGCCAGAGGGAGCAATGTTCCCAGCTTCCCCAGAGAAGTGCTGCCCTTCCCACTGCACTGCCAAGTGGCCTCAAAGGTTCACAGCAACCAGCATGCGTGGCTTGGGAGGCCACGCAATTCCTGGGAGGATCAAACCCTGCCCACGGGCTGCTTACTTGGTTTGGATAGTAAAAGTCTTCCTCTACAAGCATACACAGGAGGGCAGCGCTGGTCTTAGTTAGGAAGATGGGAGCGTAGGGTCTGAGCCCTGTGCCCATGGTGCTGTTCTCTTCCTCCAGAATTCTCCTCATGAATTTGCAGACAAACTGTAGGAGAAGGGCAGGAAGCCGGGGATGTTGCGTGAAGTGCTGCACACACGGTGCTGGGCTGAGCAGGGACAGCAGGCCCAGCCCAGGTGGGGGTGGCTGCAGGTACCTGCGCTGTGCTGCGGAAGCGGCCACGGCTGGGTTCCTGCTCCTGTGTGCGCTCCAGGGCTGCATCTGGCAAAGAGCGAGCGCAGCCAGAGCTGAGGGGCTGCGGGAGAGGCCGGAGAACGCAGGCCAGCCCTGCGCTGCCCAGGCAGGGAGAGCCCCGGGATGGCCCAGGGGATGGAGCACGGCCACTGCGGGGTGTCTGCCTGGGCCCTCTTCCGGCCTGTCCGTGGGCATTTCCCCAGGGGATTGCATGGCATGGCATGGCATGGCATGGCATGGCATGGCATGGCATGGGGCCCAGTTGGCTGCAGCTCCAGCCCTGCAGCCCAGCTCTGGCACTCACCCTTCTGCGGTGCATGGAATGGCACCACCTCCTCAGTCTCCTGGGCTGGGGAAGCTCCAGGGCCTTCTTCCTCCTGCTCCTCCTCCCCCCAGGCCATCTTGGGCACGCTCAGGGGTCTCTGCTCCATGCCGCTGACTGGAGCTACTTGCAGGAGGGATGCTTAGGGAAAGCTCCGGGGCACCAAGTCCCACGCTCTGCCCTTGAGGGCAGCTGCAGGACAGACGCCTCGGAAGGCCGCGGGTCACCGAGTCCCGTGCTCTGGCCTCGAGCTCAGCTGCCGGACCAACGCTGTGGAAAAGCTGCGGGTCAGTCGAAAACGAGTGCACTGTGCGGGGGCTCCTCACAGCACTGCTCTGTCCCGTTGCACCCCTTTGCCTGTTCCCAGCACCCGGGCAAGCTTCTATTTCCCACGTGTCACAAAGGGGCCTTGGAGACCAGGTTCCGTTCCATGGCACAGTGACCGTGCTGCAGCGTGCCACCCAGAGCCCTTGCACACACTGCCTGCCGCCTTGGGGCCGCCCCCAGCCCAGCCAAAGTGGCCCAGCTTGGAAGGAATCCCTGGCCCCAGGTGTCTAAGGCAGCCCGACAGGATCTTTAGGAAGGGCTCAGAGCATCAGCAAACGCCGCCCGGCTTAGCGGGCTCAGTCCTATCCCCATATCTTTCCCTGAGAGCATTTGAATTTTTAAATGAGAATCATTTGAAAGGAGGGGATTGACATTTTCCATTTCAGAGAAGCCTTCTGCCTTCCTGAGCAGACACGTCTCTCTTCAAACCAAGACAATTGTTTATCATCTTGCAGATGCGCAGTTGCTGGGCAGCCCCGTTTTACACCAGGGACCTGGAGAACCATTCCCAGCAACTGGGAAGATCCTAGCTGGTCCCTCCACCCATGGATGAGGTCTCCAAATTTGCCCCGAAAGTGGCTCCAGCTTTTAGAGGCCAAAAAGAGCAAGGGCAAGTGACTTGATGATATTTTTAGCCCAGATAGCCCTGCTGCTGATGCCACACTTCACAATCAGCAGGGGACACAGCTAGGCCAAAATGCAAAGCCCAGATCTCTTGCAGGAGCCTTTCTCCTCAAATACCCTTCAAACAAGCCTCCATGCAAGTCAGTTGGGAAAGTTTCTTCAAATGATCCGTTGCTGGCACATAACTACACAGGGTTATGGGAAAGATTCTAAAGCAGCCGCTCTGGAGTCAAAGAGCCAGCACTAAGAGTCCCTGTCATCTATTTGTAGCTAAATCCCACTGTGGGGGATTTCAAGGCATTTGGAAGGAGCTAGAGAGCGGACCTCTGATTTTTTTAGATGATGCCATTGCTTTTTCTTCTCTTCTGCATAGACAGGACGGCTGAGTTTGGCTCACATCTCCATTACATGGCTCACAACGTCGCAAGACTTGTACTTACAAGAACTTGGAAGGATTTCTTGGCCAATAAAACATTGCCAACAAGTTTATTTATGTTTCTGACCCAATCCTTGAGTATTTCATCTCATGAACTCGTGCTGCAGTGTAAGCTTTCTCAGCCAATTCTGTTCTGACACACAAAACTACAGCACTGCAGTGTAAACTTGGTGTTTACAGTTGTAACTACTTTTATTGTTTCTAGATCTCAAACTCCAAAATGCTAAACTTTCCTCCACTTAGCTTTGGGTGTCTGCTTTATACTACAAATCCACATTCTCACTTGTAGCACCTGAATTTGGAAGCCCTTTTCAAGGTCTCAGCACAAATCCTGTGTTTAATTCTAAGCCTTGGCTTCCAGGCCCAAAGATCTGAGACCTCTCGCATTTGGGTTTCCAACAAGACTGATGCTGTTAGCTGCAGAGTGCCCGGGATCCCTCTTGCAAGTCAACTCTGGCAGGATCAAGGCGGCTGCCAGGGGGCTGCTTGTGGCCTCTGAGAGCCCATTGCTCAGGGCTTGCCAGCGCCCCAGCCCCCCAGGGGCTGCCCCAGCCCGGCCAAGCTGCCCGGCAGCAGCGCCGCAGCCCCACAGCAGCTGCAGAGCAGCCCCATGCAGGGGCACCTGGGAGCCCTCAGCAAGGCAGCCAGCAGCACACGGGCAGGAGGACACGGATGGCGCTTCCTGCCTGGCACAGAGCTTGTGGCCATCTCCAGGCACCGCCCTGGCAGGGATCCCCGCAGCTCCGGCCCCTGCCCAGCCGCTCTGTGGGCAGCACAAAGGCTTCAGCAGAACCAGCAAAGGCCAAGGGGCTTCTGGCCATTTCCCCTGCAGCACTGCACGCCTGGGCAGCTGGCTGAGCACAGGCACTGTTTTCCCCCTCCTCCCCGACCCCTTGCGGACCCTGGGCAGCAAAAGAAAGATCCTGGGAGTCTGTGTATTTTAACACATTCTATATTTACATGGGATAAAATATTGAAAGGAAGAAAAGAAAAGAAAAATCTTAAAGAAAAAAAAACCAAAAACCTCGCTGGCTTCGGTTGCCCCAGCAAAGAGAGCCTCCCATATCAGCTCTCCCCAGAGCTGCGGCAGGGCAGCCAGCCGAGCCGCGACAGACAAGGCTGAGCGATCCATGCCCTGCGCAGCTGATCGTGCAGCCTCTGGAAGATGGAATATGGCCCTCGCTGTATTGGCCGGAGGACACGCAGTGTTTGAATTGCCAGCTCGCAGACGGCACTGCTCATGTCCTCCGTCAGGCGTTCCAGGGCTGCAAGAGACAAGAACAGAATCACGGTCAGATCCTGCATCTGCGGGGAGCCGAGGAGAACCCCCAGCAAGGGCCATGCCAGCCGGCTCTTGCCACGGCCAGGAGGGAGCAGGGAGCAAGGGGATCAGCCCAAAGCTGCTGGCCACGAATGGCCCACGTGGCCCTGAAATCTCAGTGTGCTCTGGCCCCGGGAGCAGAGCCCTCCGCAGCCGGGGCGGGGCTTGCAGCTCCCCCCGGCAGCCCCCGCGGTCAGCCCGCTGCCCTCGCTCACCGGTGCAGATCAGCTGCAGCTCTTGCCGCTGCCCCCTCAGGTGCCGCCCGGCCATGCCTGTGAACACAGAGCCTGTCACGGCGCCGGCGGCACAGCTCCCTGCCAGCGGCGCTGCTGCCGCTGTGGCCACACGGGCTGCTGGCCCGGCAGGGCTCAGCCCGGCCCTTGGCGCACGCTTTAGCATTTCACTGTCTTACTGTCTGAGGCCTGATTTTTCCTTTCTTAAAACCCTCTGATTTTTAGGATTCCCACAGGGCTCTACGGCGCCGCGCCCGGCTGGCGCTGCCGGGGCAGCAGGCGGGGCTGGGGCCGAGCTGCCGCGGGCCGGGCCGGGCCGGGCCGGGGAGGGAGCACGGGCTCGGGGCTCACCCATGAACCTGACGGCCGCCTCTCGCAGGGGCTCCTGTGGGCTCTCCAGGTAGGGCAGGGCCCGGCGCAGGTGCTCGGCCGCTCTGCTCCTGTCCTCTGCCAGCTGGGGAGAGCGGACGGAGGGAAGGGTTAACGCGGGCTCCGCCCCTGGGCCGGGCGCTGCCTGCGCCCAGCCCCGAACTCCCCTGGCCGCACAGCCCCGAGGCGCGGCCAGCAGCCGCTGGCCAAGGGCTCCCGAGGGCAGGGGGCAGAGGGCCGGCTGCTGCCCGGGGAGCCGCGGTGCCGGGCCGCAGCCCCGCCGGGCGGGGGCTCCATGAGCACCCGGCTCGGACCCGCAGGAGCCTGGAGAAGAGCCCGCGCGGCCTCTGGCTGCAGCAGCGGGCAGGGGCACAGCTGCCAGTCCCGCACACTGAGCACCGCCCTCAGGGACATTCTCCAGGCTGAGGATTCTTGGCAGTCCTTACCAGGCTCTCAGCGAACCTCCATGTGTGATCCACCTGAAGCATTTGCTCAAGATTCCTCTTCTTTAGGAACCTGGCTGCACAATGCAGCGTTTCCCGGGAGGCCTGGAGAGCAGCAGAGAGGCACAGATGGCCCCACAGGCCAGGGCACAGGAGCATCCCAGTGCCACAGCCTGGAGGAGGCTGCAGCCTGCAAGGTGCCAGGGCAGGAGGCAGCCCAGCCCCCTCCCAGGGAGCAGCAGGTGGCCACAAGTCCTCACCTCAGCAACAATCTGATTCTCATCACAGCAGTGCAAGTAGAGTGGTACCAGGCTCTGGCGCACGGGGGGCTTCAGGGCCTTTCTTCCATCTTCTGTTAATAAGTCCAGCATCTCTTGAAAGACACACATGGAGCTTAGCTGCACCTGGCTATCATCCTGTATGAAAGGAAGGGCAAAAGACCTCAGCATCAGCTGCTTCAGACCCCACAGGGCACAGGCCTGCACCTCCACAGGGCACCAAGTGTCCGGGCAGCAGCCAGTGGCCGTGGCTGTGGGCACAGAGCCTTACATGGTCAAAGAGTGGCAGGAGCGCCTCAGCCAGCTGCAGGGCGATGGGCGTGGGTATTGGGGCACCAGTATCCAGGAGCAAGTATCTGAATAGAAGAATGGTCATCCTGATCATGTCACTGTCATCTTCTTGCAGGAGCTCCACAAGACTTTCACTCAGGCTCCACATTTTTTCCACCTGTGTGGAACACAAGTTTGTGAAAGGCCACCCTGCTGCCGCAGGGCCCAGAGGCCAAAGGCCTGTCGCCAAGCACTGGGGCAGCTGAAGCGGGAGGCAGGAGAGCTGGGAGCAGCTGCCCCAGCGCCCCAAGCTCAGGCAAGGCCAAGCGAGTGCCTTGCCCAGTCCCACGCTGCCTGCACGGCTTCAGCCACTGCCCCCTTCTCACCATGCAGGGATTCTTGCCAAGCGCTACGAGGCCTCTGAGTGCCAAGTAACGCTCGGCCCTGTGCTCGCTCTGCAGGTTCTGTGCCATGATCTCCAGAACACTGTCACTGCATTCCCTCAAATCCAGGCACTCGAGGACCTGAAAGGCACAGGGCAGTGACAGGGAGCCGGCCGGCAGGAGCCCGGAGCCGCACAGGGCTGGGCCCAGGCAGCAGCACAGGGCATGGGCACCGTCCTGGCAGCTGTGCCTACGAGAGGGCAGAGAGCTGGGAGGCAGCTCAGGCAGGCAGCGCTGGCCTTGAGGCTCACCTCCACCAGGAATGCCAGGGCAGGGAAATCCCAGTATGGCATCTCTTCTTTGAGCAGGGCGAGCAGGTAGAATGCAATCCCGGAACAAAAGTGTATGGCTGAATGGGAAATTATCCTGAGGAGAGGAAAAAGAAAACAAGTCCCTGAGCCAGTGGGGCAAACCTCTCCCAGGAGTGACTCACAGAGTTCTCATGTTTCCCCACCAGCCTTCCAGCAAGGGGACCTGGGCCATTTGGGAGTTGGTTGCTCATGGCCTCCCTCCTCTGCCAGCCTTTACCAGTGTGCTTGGCCTTCCCTCAGTGACAAGGCCCTCTGGCTCATGAGCACGGGGACTTTGTGTGGGACACCTGGGCACAGAGCACAAATGTCAGAGGCAGTGGGGAGAAGGGGGTCTCACCTGGCCAGCAGAGCCACGGCAAAGTGGTGGGTGTCAGGAGAGAGCAGCGTGTCCCAGCCACACCTGCGTTCCATTGCCACCACCACATCCTCATAGCGCAGAAGGCACAGCAGGGACTTCAGGGTGCGCACTGCAAAGCTGTGTGCACAGCAAAGCCCAGGTCAGGCTGGCAGCACTGGCTCCTTGGCAGGCCACGTGGCAGGGACAGGAGGAGTGGGATGGAGCACCTGTTGGGGCTGGTGGCAAGGCCGTGCTCCTCCTGGCATCCCTTCCAGAAGGTATCGACCTCCTCTGGCATATGCAGAGTGCTGAAGAACACTTGGAAAAGCAGATGCACAAAGAGGCGGGGGAAATACACCTTCAGTATCCGTGGCAGACAGGGCACCTGGAGGATCTTCCACATCACCACGGTTGCCTGCAAAGGACAAAGCCCCCCGAGACAGCGCTCAGTGCCCAGGTGTCCGTGTGGCAGGGCGCGAGCGTGGCAGGGAGAGGCCCGGAGAGAGGCAGGGGGAGCACACGGCCTGGTGGGCCTGAAGCTGCCCCCGGGCCAGATTTCAGGCCAGCGCCTGAGGCAGGGAGAGGCAGTGGGGGAAGGAGGATGGAGAGCTGCTGGAAAGGCGGCCTTGGGGCCAGCAAAGGCTCGTTGCAGAAACTCACAGCCAGGGCAAAGACACCCGTTTTGTCCCCATCGGAGGTGCACGTGCTGCGCTCTGGCCAGCTCCCCAGCACATCCAGGAGGATCATCTGTGCCAGCTCCGCAGTCCTGGCTGAGCCCATGATGGTCTTCCACATGGCCATGGCAGCTCTGTGAGGTCAGAGCTGTGTCTCAGGGCGGGTCTCAGACACAGCACCGGGGGGAGCTGAGCTGGCTGCCAGTTCTGCCTCTGCCCACTGGCCCTGGCCAGCAGCAGCCAGGCCGCCCAGGCCGGTGAGGACAGAGCCCTGAGGGGCAGGGAGGGAGCATAGCAGCAGGCTCAGGGGCTGACGTGCCAGGGCTGGGAAAGGCAGCAGCCAGAGGGCCCTGGAAGTCTCTGTTGGTCAGATACCTGGGCCAGGCTCTACAGGGTGATGGGCTGGGGAGCCCTCTGGGCAGCTGGGCCCCATACCTGTCACAGGACGGGGCCACACGCAGGAGCGCCATGACTGTGTCATCTGGCTGTGCTTCCGTGAGATCCAGCAGGGCCTCGTCCAGCCTGTGCTCAGCACAATCATTGGCCACGAGCCACTGGTGGATGAACCTCACCATGGCGGGCACCTGGAGAAGGCACAGGGAGACTTGGAAAGCTGCCAGAGGGAGCAATGTTCCCAGCTTCCCCAGAGAAGTGCTGCCCTTCCCACTGCACTGCCAAGTGGCCTCAAAGGTTCACAGCAACCAGCATGCGTGGCTTGGGAGGCCACGCAATTCCTGGGAGGATCAAACCCTGCCCACGGGCTGCTTACTTGGTTTGGATAGTAAAAGTCTTCCTCTACAAGCATACACAGGAGGGCAGCGCTGGTCTTAGTTAGGAAGATGGGAGCGTAGGGTCTGAGCCCTGTGCCCATGGTGCTGTTCTCTTCCTCCAGAATTCTCCTCATGAATTTGCAGACAAACTGTAGGAGAAGGGCAGGAAGCCGGGGATGTTGCGTGAAGTGCTGCACACACGGTGCTGGGCTGAGCAGGGACAGCAGGCCCAGCCCAGGTGGGGGTGGCTGCAGGTACCTGCGCTGTGCTGCGGAAGCGGCCACGGCTGGGTTCCTGCTCCTGTGTGCGCTCCAGGGCTGCATCTGGCAAAGAGCGAGCGCAGCCAGAGCTGAGGGGCTGCGGGAGAGGCCGGAGAACGCAGGCCAGCCCTGCGCTGCCCAGGCAGGGAGAGCCCCGGGATGGCCCAGGGGATGGAGCACGGCCACTGCGGGGTGTCTGCCTGGGCCCTCTTCCGGCCTGTCCGTGGGCATTTCCCCAGGGGATTGCATGGCATGGCATGGCATGGCATGGCATGGCATGGCATGGCATGGGGCCCAGTTGGCTGCAGCTCCAGCCCTGCAGCCCAGCTCTGGCACTCACCCTTCTGCGGTGCATGGAATGGCACCACCTCCTCAGTCTCCTGGGCTGGGGAAGCTCCAGGGCCTTCTTCCTCCTGCTCCTCCTCCCCCCAGGCCATCTTGGGCACGCTCAGGGGTCTCTGCTCCATGCCGCTGACTGGAGCTACTTGCAGGAGGGATGCTTAGGGAAAGCTCCGGGGCACCAAGTCCCACGCTCTGCCCTTGAGGGCAGCTGCAGGACAGACGCCTCGGAAGGCCGCGGGTCACCGAGTCCCGTGCTCTGGCCTCGAGCTCAGCTGCCGGACCAACGCTGTGGAAAAGCTGCGGGTCAGTCGAAAACGAGTGCACTGTGCGGGGGCTCCTCACAGCACTGCTCTGTCCCGTTGCACCCCTTTGCCTGTTCCCAGCACCCGGGCAAGCTTCTATTTCCCACGTGTCACAAAGGGGCCTTGGAGACCAGGTTCCGTTCCATGGCACAGTGACCGTGCTGCAGCGTGCCACCCAGAGCCCTTGCACACACTGCCTGCCGCCTTGGGGCCGCCCCCAGCCCAGCCAAAGTGGCCCAGCTTGGAAGGAATCCCTGGCCCCAGGTGTCTAAGGCAGCCCGACAGGATCTTTAGGAAGGGCTCAGAGCATCAGCAAACGCCGCCCGGCTTAGCGGGCTCAGTCCTATCCCCATATCTTTCCCTGAGAGCATTTGAATTTTTAAATGAGAATCATTTGAAAGGAGGGGATTGACATTTTCCATTTCAGAGAAGCCTTCTGCCTTCCTGAGCAGACACGTCTCTCTTCAAACCAAGACAATTGTTTATCATCTTGCAGATGCGCAGTTGCTGGGCAGCCCCGTTTTACACCAGGGACCTGGAGAACCATTCCCAGCAACTGGGAAGATCCTAGCTGGTCCCTCCACCCATGGATGAGGTCTCCAAATTTGCCCCGAAAGTGGCTCCAGCTTTTAGAGGCCAAAAAGAGCAAGGGCAAGTGACTTGATGATATTTTTAGCCCAGATAGCCCTGCTGCTGATGCCACACTTCACAATCAGCAGGGGACACAGCTAGGCCAAAATGCAAAGCCCAGATCTCTTGCAGGAGCCTTTCTCCTCAAATACCCTTCAAACAAGCCTCCATGCAAGTCAGTTGGGAAAGTTTCTTCAAATGATCCGTTGCTGGCACATAACTACACAGGGTTATGGGAAAGATTCTAAAGCAGCCGCTCTGGAGTCAAAGAGCCAGCACTAAGAGTCCCTGTCATCTATTTGTAGCTAAATCCCACTGTGGGGGATTTCAAGGCATTTGGAAGGAGCTAGAGAGCGGACCTCTGATTTTTTTAGATGATGCCATTGCTTTTTCTTCTCTTCTGCATAGACAGGACGGCTGAGTTTGGCTCACATCTCCATTACATGGCTCACAACGTCGCAAGACTTGTACTTACAAGAACTTGGAAGGATTTCTTGGCCAATAAAACATTGCCAACAAGTTTATTTATGTTTCTGACCCAATCCTTGAGTATTTCATCTCATGAACTCGTGCTGCAGTGTAAGCTTTCTCAGCCAATTCTGTTCTGACACACAAAACTACAGCACTGCAGTGTAAACTTGGTGTTTACAGTTGTAACTACTTTTATTGTTTCTAGATCTCAAACTCCAAAATGCTAAACTTTCCTCCACTTAGCTTTGGGTGTCTGCTTTATACTACAAATCCACATTCTCACTTGTAGCACCTGAATTTGGAAGCCCTTTTCAAGGTCTCAGCACAAATCCTGTGTTTAATTCTAAGCCTTGGCTTCCAGGCCCAAAGATCTGAGACCTCTCGCATTTGGGTTTCCAACAAGACTGATGCTGTTAGCTGCAGAGTGCCCGGGATCCCTCTTGCAAGTCAACTCTGGCAGGATCAAGGCGGCTGCCAGGGGGCTGCTTGTGGCCTCTGAGAGCCCATTGCTCAGGGCTTGCCAGCGCCCCAGCCCCCCAGGGGCTGCCCCAGCCCGGCCAAGCTGCCCGGCAGCAGCGCCGCAGCCCCACAGCAGCTGCAGAGCAGCCCCATGCAGGGGCACCTGGGAGCCCTCAGCAAGGCAGCCAGCAGCACACGGGCAGGAGGACACGGATGGCGCTTCCTGCCTGGCACAGAGCTTGTGGCCATCTCCAGGCACCGCCCTGGCAGGGATCCCCGCAGCTCCGGCCCCTGCCCAGCCGCTCTGTGGGCAGCACAAAGGCTTCAGCAGAACCAGCAAAGGCCAAGGGGCTTCTGGCCATTTCCCCTGCAGCACTGCACGCCTGGGCAGCTGGCTGAGCACAGGCACTGTTTTCCCCCTCCTCCCCGACCCCTTGCGGACCCTGGGCAGCAAAAGAAAGATCCTGGGAGTCTGTGTATTTTAACACATTCTATATTTACATGGGATAAAATATTGAAAGGAAGAAAAGAAAAGAAAAATCTTAAAGAAAAAAAAACCAAAAACCTCGCTGGCTTCGGTTGCCCCAGCAAAGAGAGCCTCCCATATCAGCTCTCCCCAGAGCTGCGGCAGGGCAGCCAGCCGAGCCGCGACAGACAAGGCTGAGCGATCCATGCCCTGCGCAGCTGATCGTGCAGCCTCTGGAAGATGGAATATGGCCCTCGCTGTATTGGCCGGAGGACACGCAGTGTTTGAATTGCCAGCTCGCAGACGGCACTGCTCATGTCCTCCGTCAGGCGTTCCAGGGCTGCAAGAGACAAGAACAGAATCACGGTCAGATCCTGCATCTGCGGGGAGCCGAGGAGAACCCCCAGCAAGGGCCATGCCAGCCGGCTCTTGCCACGGCCAGGAGGGAGCAGGGAGCAAGGGGATCAGCCCAAAGCTGCTGGCCACGAATGGCCCACGTGGCCCTGAAATCTCAGTGTGCTCTGGCCCCGGGAGCAGAGCCCTCCGCAGCCGGGGCGGGGCTTGCAGCTCCCCCCGGCAGCCCCCGCGGTCAGCCCGCTGCCCTCGCTCACCGGTGCTGATCAGCTGCAGCTCTTGCCGCTGCCCCCTCAGGTGCCGCCCGGCCATGCCTGTGAACACAGAGCCTGTCACGGCGCCGGCGGCACAGCTCCCTGCCAGCGGCGCTGCCGCCGCTGTGGCCACACGGGCTGCTGGCCCGGCAGGGCTCAGCCCGGCCCTTGGCGCACGCTTTAGCATTTCACTGTCTTACTGTCTGAGGCCTGATTTTTCCTTTTTTAAAACCCTCTGATTTTTAGGATTCCCACAGGGCTCTACGGCGCCGCGCCCGGCTGGCGCTGCCGGGGCAGCAGGCGGGGCTGGGGCCGAGCTGCCGCGGGCCGGGCCGGGCCGGGCCGGGGAGGGAGCACGGGCTCGGGGCTCACCCATGAACCTGACGGCCGCCTCTCGCAGGGGCTCCTGTGGGCTCTCCAGGTAGGGCAGGGCCCGGCGCAGGTGCTCGGCCGCTCTGCTCCTGTCCTCTGCCAGCTGGGGAGAGCGGACGGAGGGAAGGGTTAACGCGGGCTCCGCCCCTGGGCCGGGCGCTGCCTGCGCCCAGCCCCGAACTCCCCTGGCCGCACAGCCCCGAGGCGCGGCCAGCAGCCGCTGGCCAAGGGCTCCCGAGGGCAGGGGGCAGAGGGCCGGCTGCTGCCCGGGGAGCCGCGGTGCCGGGCCGCAGCCCCGCCGGGCGGGGGCTCCATGAGCACCCGGCTCGGACCCGCAGGAGCCTGGAGAAGAGCCCGCGCGGCCTCTGGCTGCAGCAGCGGGCAGGGGCACAGCTGCCAGTCCCGCACACTGAGCACCGCCCTCAGGGACATTCTCCAGGCTGAGGATTCTTGGCAGTCCTTACCAGGCTCTCAGCGAACCTCCATGTGTGATCCACCTGAAGCATTTGCTCAAGATTCCTCTTCTTTAGGAACCTGGCTGCACAATGCAGCGTTTCCCGGGAGGCCTGGAGAGAAGCAGAGAGGCACAGATGGCCCCACAGGCCAGAGCACAGGAGCATCCCAGTGCCACAGCCTGGAGGAGGCTGCAGCCTGCAAGGTGCCAGGGCAGGAGGCAGCCCAGCCCCCTCCCAGGGAGCAGCAGGTGGCCACAAGTCCTCACCTCAGCAACAATCTGATTCTCATCACAGCAGTGCAAGTAGAGTGGTACCAGGCTCTGGCGCACGGGGGGCTTCAGGGCCTTTCTTCCATCTTCTGTTAATAAGTCCAGCATCTCTTGAAAGACACACATGGAGCTTAGCTGCACCTGGCTATCATCCTGTATGAAAGGAAGGGCAAAAGACCTCAGCATCAGCTGCTTCAGACCCCACAGGGCACAGGCCTGCACCTCCACAGGGCACCAAGTGTCCGGGCAGCAGCCAGTGGCCGTGGCTGTGGGCACAGAGCCTTACATGGTCAAAGAGTGGCAGGAGCGCCTCAGCCAGCTGCAGGGCGATGGGCGTGGGTATTGGGGCACCAGTATCCAGGAGCAAGTATCTGAATAGAAGAATGGTCATCCTGATCATGTCACTGTCATCTTCTTGCAGGAGCTCCACAAGACTTTCACTCAGGCTCCACATTTTTTCCACCTGTGTGGAACACAAGTTTGTGAAAGGCCACCCTGCTGCCGCAGGGCCCAGAGGCCAAAGGCCTGTCGCCAAGCACTGGGGCAGCTGAAGCGGGAGGCAGGAGAGCTGGGAGCAGCTGCCCCAGCGCCCCAAGCTCAGGCAAGGCCAAGCGAGTGCCTTGCCCAGTCCCACGCTGCCTGCACGGCTTCAGCCACTGCCCCCTTCTCACCATGCAGGGATTCTTGCCAAGCGCTACGAGGCCTCTGAGTGCCAAGTAACGCTCGGCCCTGTGCTCGCTCTGCAGGTTCTGTGCCATGATCTCCAGAACACTGTCACTGCATTCCCTCAAATCCAGGCACTCGAGGACCTGAAAGGCACAGGGCAGTGACAGGGAGCCGGCCGGCAGGAGCCCGGAGCCGCACAGGGCTGGGCCCAGGCAGCAGCACAGGGCATGGGCACCGTCCTGGCAGCTGTGCCTACGAGAGGGCAGAGAGCTGGGAGGCAGCTCAGGCAGGCAGCGCTGGCCTTGAGGCTCACCTCCACCAGGAATGCCAGGGCAGGGAAATCCCAGTATGGCATCTCTTCTTTGAGCAGGGCGAGCAGGTAGAATGCAATCCCGGAACAAAAGTGTATGGCTGAATGGGAAATTATCCTGAGGAGAGGAAAAAGAAAACAAGTCCCTGAGCCAGTGGGGCAAACCTCTCCCAGGAGTGACTCACAGAGTTCTCATGTTTCCCCACCAGCCTTCCAGCAAGGGGACCTGGGCCATTTGGGAGTTGGTTGCTCATGGCCTCCCTCCTCTGCCAGCCTTTACCAGTGTGCTTGGCCTTCCCTCAGTGACAAGGCCCTCTGGCTCATGAGCACGGGGACTTTGTGTGGGACACCTGGGCACAGAGCACAAATGTCAGAGGCAGTGGGGAGAAGGGGGTCTCACCTGGCCAGCAGAGCCACGGCAAAGTGGTGGGTGTCAGGAGAGAGCAGCGTGTCCCAGCCACACCTGCGTTCCATTGCCACCACCACATCCTCATAGCGCAGAAGGCACAGCAGGGACTTCAGGGTGCGCACTGCAAAGCTGTGTGCACAGCAAAGCCCAGGTCAGGCTGGCAGCACTGGCTCCTTGGCAGGCCACGTGGCAGGGACAGGAGGAGTGGGATGGAGCACCTGTTGGGGCTGGTGGCAAGGCCGTGCTCCTCCTGGCATCCCTTCCAGAAGGTATCGACCTCCTCTGGCATATGCAGAGTGCTGAAGAACACTTGGAAAAGCAGATGCACAAAGAGGCGGGGGAAATACACCTTCAGTATCCGTGGCAGACAGGGCACCTGGAGGATCTTCCACATCACCACGGTTGCCTGCAAAGGACAAAGCCCCCCGAGACAGCGCTCAGTGCCCAGGTGTCCGTGTGGCAGGGCGCGAGCGTGGCAGGGAGAGGCCCGGAGAGAGGCAGGGGGAGCACACGGCCTGGTGGGCCTGAAGCTGCCCCCGGGCCAGATTTCAGGCCAGCGCCTGAGGCAGGGAGAGGCAGTGGGGGAAGGAGGATGGAGAGCTGCTGGAAAGGCGGCCTTGGGGCCAGCAAAGGCTCGTTGCAGAAACTCACAGCCAGGGCAAAGACACCCGTTTTGTCCCCATCGGAGGTGCACGTGCTGCGCTCTGGCCAGCTCCCCAGCACATCCAGGAGGATCATCTGTGCCAGCTCCGCAGTCCTGGCTGAGCCCATGATGGTCTTCCACATGGCCATGGCAGCTCTGTGAGGTCAGAGCTGTGTCTCAGGGCGGGTCTCAGACACAGCACCGGGGGGAGCTGAGCTGGCTGCCAGTTCTGCCTCTGCCCACTGGCCCTGGCCAGCAGCAGCCAGGCCGCCCAGGCCGGTGAGGACAGAGCCCTGAGGGGCAGGGAGGGAGCATAGCAGCAGGCTCAGGGGCTGACGTGCCAGGGCTGGGAAAGGCAGCAGCCAGAGGGCCCTGGAAGTCTCTGTTGGTCAGATACCTGGGCCAGGCTCTACAGGGTGATGGGCTGGGGAGCCCTCTGGGCAGCTGGGCCCCATACCTGTCACAGGACGGGGCCACACGCAGGAGCGCCATGACTGTGTCATCTGGCTGTGCTTCCGTGAGATCCAGCAGGGCCTCGTCCAGCCTGTGCTCAGCACAATCATTGGCCACGAGCCACTGGTGGATGAACCTCACCATGGCGGGCACCTGGAGAAGGCACAGGGAGACTTGGAAAGCTGCCAGAGGGAGCAATGTTCCCAGCTTCCCCAGAGAAGTGCTGCCCTTCCCACTGCACTGCCAAGTGGCCTCAAAGGCTCACAGGGACCAGCACGCGTGGCTTGGGAGGCCACGCAATTCCTGGGAGGATCAAACCCTGCCCACAGGCTGCTTACTTGGTTTGGATAGTAAAAGTCTTCCTCTACAAGCATACACAGGAGGGCAGCGCTGGTCTTAGTTAGGAAGATGGGAGCGTAGGGTCTGAGCCCTGTGCCCATGGTGCTGTTCTCTTCCTCCAGAATTCTCCTCATGAATTTGCAGACAAACTGTAGGAGAAGGGCAGGAAGCCGGGGATGTTGCGTGAAGTGCTGCACACACGGTGCTGGGCTGAGCAGGGACAGCAGGCCCAGCCCAGGTGGGGGTGGCTGCAGGTACCTGCGCTGTGCTGCGGAAGCGGCCACGGCTGGGTTCCTGCTCCTGTGTGCGCTCCAGGGCTGCATCTGGCAAAGAGCGAGCGCAGCCAGAGCTGAGGGGCTGCGGGAGAGGCCGGAGAACGCAGGCCAGCCCTGCGCTGCCCAGGCAGGGAGAGCCCCGGGATGGCCCAGGGGATGGAGCACGGCCACTGCGGGGTGTCTGCCTGGGCCCTCTTCCGGCCTGTCCGTGGGCATTTCCCCAGGGGATTGCATGGCATGGCATGGCATGGCATGGCATGGCATGGCATGGCATGGCATGGCATGGCATGGCATGGGGCCCAGTTGGCTGCAGCTCCAGCCCTGCAGCCCAGCTCTGGCACTCACCCTTCTGCGGTGCATGGAATGGCACCACCTCCTCAGTCTCCTGGGCTGGGGAAGCTCCAGGGCCTTCTTCCTCCTGCTCCTCCTCCCCCCAGGCCATCTTGGGCACGCTCAGGGGTCTCTGCTCCATGCCGCTGACTGGAGCTACTTGCAGGAGGGATGCTTAGGGAAAGCTCCGGGGCACCAAGTCCCACGCTCTGCCCTTGAGGGCAGCTGCAGGACAGACGCCTCGGAAGGCCGCGGGTCACCGAGTCCCGTGCTCTGGCCTCGAGCTCAGCTGCCGGACCAACGCTGTGGAAAAGCTGCGGGTCAGTCGAAAACGAGTGCACTGTGCGGGGGCTCCTCACAGCACTGCTCTGTCCCGTTGCACCCCTTTGCCTGTTCCCAGCACCCGGGCAAGCTTCTATTTCCCACGTGTCACAAAGGGGCCTTGGAGACCAGGTTCCGTTCCATGGCACAGTGACCGTGCTGCAGCGTGCCACCCAGAGCCCTTGCACACACTGCCTGCCGCCTTGGGGCCGCCCCCAGCCCAGCCAAAGTGGCCCAGCTTGGAAGGAATCCCTGGCCCCAGGTGTCTAAGGCAGCCCGACAGGATCTTTAGGAAGGGCTCAGAGCATCAGCAAACGCCGCCCGGCTTAGCGGGCTCAGTCCTATCCCCATATCTTTCCCTGAGAGCATTTGAATTTTTAAATGAGAATCATTTGAAAGGAGGGGATTGACATTTTCCATTTCAGAGAAGCCTTCTGCCTTCCTGAGCAGACACGTCTCTCTTCAAACCAAGACAATTGTTTATCATCTTGCAGATGCGCAGTTGCTGGGCAGCCCCGTTTTACACCAGGGACCTGGAGAACCATTCCCAGCAACTGGGAAGATCCTAGCTGGTCCCTCCACCCATGGATGAGGTCTCCAAATTTGCCCCGAAAGTGGCTCCAGCTTTTAGAGGCCAAAAAGAGCAAGGGCAAGTGACTTGATGATATTTTTAGCCCAGATAGCCCTGCTGCTGATGCCACACTTCACAATCAGCAGGGGACACAGCTAGGCCAAAATGCAAAGCCCAGATCTCTTGCAGGAGCCTTTCTCCTCAAATACCCTTCAAACAAGCCTCCATGCAAGTCAGTTGGGAAAGTTTCTTCAAATGATCCGTTGCTGGCACATAACTACACAGGGTTATGGGAAAGATTCTAAAGCAGCCGCTCTGGAGTCAAAGAGCCAGCACTAAGAGTCCCTGTCATCTATTTGTAGCTAAATCCCACTGTGGGGGATTTCAAGGCATTTGGAAGGAGCTAGAGAGCGGACCTCTGATTTTTTTAGATGATGCCATTGCTTTTTCTTCTCTTCTGCATAGACAGGACGGCTGAGTTTGGCTCACATCTCCATTACATGGCTCACAACGTCGCAAGACTTGTACTTACAACAACTTTGAAGGATTTCTTGGCCAATAAAACATTGCCAACAAGTTTATTTATGTTTCTGACCCAATCCTTGAGTATTTCATCTCATGAACTCGTGCTGCAGTGTAAGCTTTCTCAGCCAATTCTGTTCTGACACACAAAACTACAGCACTGCAGTGTAAACTTGGTGTTTACAGTTGTAACTACTTTTATTGTTTCTAGATCTCAAACTCCAAAATGCTAAACTTTCCTCCACTTAGCTTTGGGTGTCTGCTTTATACTACAAATCCACATTCTCACTTGTAGCACCTGAATTTGGAAGCCCTTTTCAAGGTCTCAGCACAAATCCTTGTTTAATTCTAAGCCTTGGCTTCCAGGCCCAAAGATCTGAGACCTCTCGCATTTGGGTTTCCAACAACACTGATGCTGTTAGCTGCAGAGTGCCCGGGATCCCTCTTGCAAGTCAACTCTGGCAGGATCAAGGCGGCTGCCAGGGGGCTGCTTGTGGCCTCTGAGAGCCCATTGCTCAGGGCTTGCAAACGCCCCAGCCCCTCAGGGGCTGCCCCAGCCGGGCCAAGCTGCCCGGCAGCAGCGCCGCAGCCCCACAGCAGCTGCAGAGCAGCCCCATGCAGGGGCACCTGGGAGCCCTCAGCAAGGCAGCCAGCAGCACACGGGCAGGAGGACATGGATGGCGCTTCCTGCCTGGCACAGAGCTTGTGGCCATCTCCAGGCACCGCCCTGGCAGGGATCCCCGCAGCTCCGGCCCCTGCCCAGCCGCTCTGTGGGCAGCACAAAGGCTTCAGCAGAACCAGCAAAGGCCAAGGGGCTTCTGGCCATTTCCCCTGCAGCACTGCAGGCCTGGGCAGCTGGCTGAGCACAGGCACTGTTTTCCCCCTCCTCCCCGACCCCTTGCGGACCCTGGGCAGCAAAAGAAAGATCCTGGGAGTCTGTGTATTTTAACACATTCTATATTTACATGGGATAAAATATTGAAAGGAAGAAAAGAAAAATCTTAAAGAAAAAAAAAAACAAAAACCTCGCTGGCTTAGGTTGCCCCAGCAAAGAGAGCCTCCCATATCAGCTCTCCCCAGAGCTGCGGCAGGGCAGCCAGCCGAGCCGCGACAGACAAGGCTGAGCGATCCATGCCCTGCGCAGCTGATCGTGCAGCCTCTGGAAGATGGAATATGGCCCTCGCTGTATTGGCCGGAGGACACGCAGTGTTTGAATTGCCAGCTCGCAGACGGCACTGCTCATGTCCTCCGTCAGGCGTTCCAGGGCTGCAAGAGACAAGAACAGAATCACGGTCAGATCCTGCATCTGCGGGGAGCCGAGGAGAGCCCCCAGCAAGGGCCATGCCAGCCGGCTCTTGCCACGGCCAGGAGGGAGCAGGGAGCAAGGGGATCAGCCCAAAGCTGCTGGCCACGAATGGCCCACGTGGCCCTGAAATCTCAGTGTGCTCTGGCCCCGGGAGCAGAGCCCTCCGCAGCCGGGGCGGGGCTTGCAGCTCCCCCCGGCAGCCCCCGCGGTCAGCCCGCTGCCCTCGCTCACCGGTGCAGATCAGCTGCAGCTCTTGCCGCTGCCCCCTCAGGTGCCGCCCGGCCATGCCTGTGAACACAGAGCCTGTCACGGCGCCGGCGGCACAGCTCCCTGCCAGCGGCGCTGCCGCCGCTGTGGCCACACGGGCTGCTGGCCCGGCAGGGCTCAGCCCGGCCCTTGGCGCACGCTTTAGCATTTCACTGTCTTACTGTCTGAGGCCTGATTTTTCCTTTCTTAAAACCCTCTGATTTTTAGGATTCCCACAGGGCTCTACGGCGCCGCGCCCGGCTGGCGCTGCCGGGGCAGCAGGCGGGGCTGGGGCCGAGCTGCCGCGGGCCGGGCCGGGCCGGGCCGGGGAGGGAGCACGGGCTCGGGGCTCACCCATGAACCTGACGGCCGCCTCTCGCAGGGGCTCCTGTGGGCTCTCCAGGTAGGGCAGGGCCCGGCGCAGGTGCTCGGCCGCTCTGCTCCTGTCCTCTGCCAGCTGGGGAGAGCGGACGGAGGGAAGGGTTAACGCGGGCTCCGCCCCTGGGCCGGGCGCTGCCTGCGCCCAGCCCCGAACTCCCCTGGCCGCACAGCCCCGAGGCGCGGCCAGCAGCCGCTGGCCAAGGGCTCCCGAGGGCAGGGGGCAGAGGGCCGGCTGCTGCCCGGGGAGCCGCGGTGCCGGGCCGCAGCCCCGCCGGGCGGAGGCTCCATGGGCACCCGGCTCGGACCCGCAGGAGCCTGGAGAAGAGCCCGCGCGGCCTCTGGCTGCAGCAGCGGGCAGGGGCACAGCTGCCAGTCCTGCACACTGAGCACCGCCCTCAGGGACTTTCTCCAGGCTGAGGATTCTTGGCAGTCCTTACCAGGCTCTCAGCGAACCTCCATGTGTGATCCACCTGAAGCATTTGCTCAAGATTCCTCTTCTTTAGGAACCTGGCTGCACAATGCAGCGTTTCCCGGGAGGCCTGGAGAGAAGCAGAGAGGCACAGATGGCCCCACAGGCCAGAGCACAGGAGCATCCCAGTGCCACAGCCTGGAGGAGGCTGCAGCCTGCAAGGTGCCAGGGCAGGAGGCAGCCCAGCCCCCTCCCAGGGAGCAGCAGGTGGCCACAAGTCCTCACCTCAGCAACAATCTGATTCTCATCACAGCAGTGCAAGTAGAGTGGTACCAGGCTCTGGCGCACGGGGGGCTTCAGGGCCTTTCTTCCATCTTCTGTTAATAAGTCCAGCATCTCTTGAAAGACACACATGGAGCTTAGCTGCACCTGGCTATCATCCTGTATGAAAGGAAGGGCAAAAGACCTCAGCATCAGCTGCTTCAGACCCCACAGGGCACAGGCCTGCACCTCCACAGGGCACCAAGTGTCCGGGCAGCAGCCAGTGGCCGTGGCTGTGGGCACAGAGCCTTACATGGTCAAAGAGTGGCAGGAGCGCCTCAGCCAGCTGCAGGGCGATGGGCGTGGGTATTGGGGCACCAGTATCCAGGAGCAAGTATCTGAATAGAAGAATGGTCATCCTGATCATGTCACTGTCATCTTCTTGCAGGAGCTCCACAAGACTTTCACTCAGGCTCCACATTTTTTCCACCTGTGTGGAACACAAGTTTGTGAAAGGCCACCCTGCTGCCGCAGGGCCCAGAGGCCAAAGGCCCGTCGCCAAGCACTGGGGCAGCTGAAGCGGGAGGCAGGAGAGCTGGGAGCAGCTGCCCCAGCGCCCCAAGCTCAGGCAAGGCCAAGCGAGTGCCTTGCCCAGTCCCACGCTGCCTGCACGGCTTCAGCCACTGCCCCCTTCTCACCATGCAGGGATTCTTGCCAAGCGCTACGAGGCCTCTGAGTGCCAAGTAACGCTCGGCCCTGTGCTCGCTCTGCAGGTTCTGTGCCATGATCTCCAGAACACTGTCACTGCATTCCCTCAAATCCAGGCACTCGAGGATCTGAAAGGCACAGGGCAGTGACAGGGAGCCGGCCGGCAGGAGCCCGGAGCCGCACAGGGCTGGGCCCAGGCAGCAGCACAGGGCATGGGCACCGTCCTGGCAGCTGTGCCTACGAGAGGGCAGAGAGCTGGGAGGCAGCTCAGGCAGGCAGCGCTGGCCTTGAGGCTCACCTCCACCAGGAATGCCAGGGCAGGGAAATCCCAGTATGGCATCTCTTCTTTGAGCAGGGCGAGCAGGTAGAATGCAATCCCGGAACAAAAGTGTATGGCTGAATGGGAAATTATCCTGAGGAGAGGAAAAAGAAAACAAGTCCCTGAGCCAGTGGGGCAAACCTCTCCCAGGAGTGACTCACAGAGTTCTCATGTTTCCCCACCAGCCTTCCAGCAAGGGGACCTGGGCCATTTGGGAGTTGGTTGCTCATGGCCTCCCTCCTCTGCCAGCCTTTACCAGTGTGCTTGGCCTTCCCTCAGTGACAAGGCCCTCTGGCTCATGAGCACGGGGACTTTGTGTGGGACACCTGGGCACAGAGCACAAATGTCAGAGGCAGTGGGGAGAAGGGGGTCTCACCTGGCCAGCAGAGCCACGGCAAAGTGGTGGGTGTCAGGAGAGAGCAGCGTGTCCCAGCCACACCTGCGTTCCATTGCCACCACCACATCCTCATAGCGCAGAAGGCACAGCAGGGACTTCAGGGTGCGCACTGCAAAGCTGTGTGCACAGCAAAGCCCAGGTCAGGCTGGCAGCACTGGCTCCTTGGCAGGCCACGTGGCAGGGACAGGAGGAGTGGGATGGAGCACCTGTTGGGGCTGGTGGCAAGGCCGTGCTCCTCCTGGCATCCCTTCCAGAAGGTATCGACCTCCTCTGGCATATGCAGAGTGCTGAAGAACACTTGGAAAAGCAGATGCACAAAGAGGCGGGGGAAATACACCTTCAGTATCCGTGGCAGACAGGGCACCTGGAGGATCTTCCACATCACCACGGTTGCCTGCAAAGGACAAAGCCCCCCGAGACAGCGCTCAGTGCCCAGGTGTCCGTGTGGCAGGGCGCGAGCGTGGCAGGGAGAGGCCCGGAGAGAGGCAGGGGGAGCACACGGCCTGGTGGGCCTGAAGCTGCCCCCGGGCCAGATTTCAGGCCAGCGCCTGAGGCAGGGAGAGGCAGTGGGGGAAGGAGGATGGAGAGCTGCTGGAAAGGCGGCCTTGGGGCCAGCAAAGGCTCGTTGCAGAAACTCACAGCCAGGGCAAAGACACCCGTTTTGTCCCCATCGGAGGTGCACGTGCTGCGCTCTGGCCAGCTCCCCAGCACATCCAGGAGGATCATCTGTGCCAGCTCCGCAGTCCTGGCTGAGCCCATGATGGTCTTCCACATGGCCATGGCAGCTCTGTGAGGTCAGAGCTGTGTCTCAGGGCGGGTCTCAGACACAGCACCGGGGGGAGCTGAGCTGGCTGCCAGTTCTGCCTCTGCCCACTGGCCCTGGCCAGCAGCAGCCAGGCCGCCCAGGCCGGTGAGGACAGAGCCCTGAGGGGCAGGGAGGGAGCATAGCAGCAGGCTCAGGGGCTGACGTGCCAGGGCTGGGAAAGGCAGCAGCCAGAGGGCCCTGGAAGTCTCTGTTGGTCAGATACCTGGGCCAGGCTCTACAGGGTGATGGGCTGGGGAGCCCTCTGGGCAGCTGGGCCCCATACCTGTCACAGGACGGGGCCACACGCAGGAGCGCCATGACTGTGTCATCTGGCTGTGCTTCCGTGAGATCCAGCAGGGCCTCGTCCAGCCTGTGCTCAGCACAATCATTGGCCACGAGCCACTGGTGGATGAACCTCACCATGGCGGGCACCTGGAGAAGGCACAGGGAGACTTGGAAAGCTGCCAGAGGGAGCAATGTCCCCAGCTTCCCCAGAGAAGTGCTGCCCTTCCCACTGCACTGCCAAGTGGCCTCAAAGGCTCACAGGGACCAGCACGCGTGGCTTGGGAGGCCACGCAATTCCTGGGAGGATCAAACCCTGCCCACAGGCTGCTTACTTGGTTTGGATAGTAAAAGTCTTCCTCTACAAGCATACACAGGAGGGCAGCGCTGGTCTTAGTTAGGAAGATGGGAGCGTAGGGTCTGAGCCCTGTGCCCATGGTGCTGTTCTCTTCCTCCAGAATTCTCCTCATGAATTTGCAGACAAACTGTAGGAGAAGGGCAGGAAGCCGGGGATGTTGCGTGAAGTGCTGCACACACGGTGCTGGGCTGAGCAGGGACAGCAGGCCCAGCCCAGGTGGGGGTGGCTGCAGGTACCTGCGCTGTGCTGCGGAAGCGGCCACGGCTGGGTTCCTGCTCCTGTGTGCGCTCCAGGGCTGCATCTGGCAAAGAGCGAGCGCAGCCAGAGCTGAGGGGCTGCGGGAGAGGCCGGAGAACGCAGGCCAGCCCTGCGCTGCCCAGGCAGGGAGAGCCCCGGGATGGCCCAGGGGATGGAGCACGGCCACTGCGGGGTGTCTGCCTGGGCCCTCTTCCGGCCTGTCCGTGGGCATTTCCCCAGGGGATTGCATGGCATGGCATGGCATGGCATGGCATGGCATGGCATGGCATGGGGCCCAGTTGGCTGCAGCTCCAGCCCTGCAGCCCAGCTCTGGCACTCACCCTTCTGCGGTGCATGGAATGGCACCACCTCCTCAGTCTCCTGGGCTGGGGAAGCTCCAGGGCCTTCTTCCTCCTGCTCCTCCTCCCCCCAGGCCATCTTGGGCACGCTCAGGGGTCTCTGCTCCATGCCGCTGACTGGAGCTACTTGCAGGAGGGATGCTTAGGGAAAGCTCCGGGGCACCAAGTCCCACGCTCTGCCCTTGAGGGCAGCTGCAGGACAGACGCCTCGGAAGGCCGCGGGTCACCGAGTCCCGTGCTCTGGCCTCGAGCTCAGCTGCCGGACCAACGCTGTGGAAAAGCTGCGGGTCAGTCGAAAACGAGTGCACTGTGCGGGGGCTCCTCACAGCACTGCTCTGTCCCGTTGTGCCCCGTTGCCTGTTCCCAGCACCCGGGAGAGCTTCTGTTTCCCACGTGTCACAAAGGGGCCTTGGAGACCAGGTTCCGTTCCATGGCACAGTGACCGTGCTGCAGCGTGCCACCCAGAGCCCTTGCACACACTGCCTGCCGCCTTGGGGCCGCCCCCAGCCCAGCCAAAGTGGCCCAGCTTGGAAGGAATCCCTGGCCCCAGGTGTCTAAGGCAGCCAGACAGGATCTTTAGGAAGGGCTCAGAGCATCAGCAAACGCCGCCCGGCTTAGCGGGCTCAGTCCTATCCCCATATCTTTCCCTGAGAGCATTTGAATTTTTAAATGAGAATCATTTGAAAGGAGGGGATTGACATTTTCCATTTCAGAGAAGCCTTCTGCCTTCCTGAGCAGACACGTCTCTCTTCAAACCAAGACAATTGTTTCTCATCTTGCAGATGCGCAGTTGCTGGGCAGCCCCGTTTTACACCAGGGACCTGGAGAACCATTCCCAGCAACTGGGAAGATCCTAGCTGGTCCCTCCACCCATGGATGAGGTCTCCAAATTTGCCCCGAAAGTGGGTCCAGCTTTTAGAGGCCAAAAAGAGCAAGGGCAAGTGACTTGATGATATTTTTAGCCCAGATAGCCCTGCTGCTGATGCCACACTTCACAATCAGCAGGGGACACAGCTAGGCCAAAATGCAAAGCCCAGATCTCTTGCAGGAGCCTTTCTCCTCAAATACCCTTCAAACAAGCCTCCATGCAAGTCAGTTGGGAAAGTTTCTTCAAATGATCCGTTGCTGGCACATAACTACACAGGGTTATGGGAAAGATTCTAAAGCAGCCGCTCTGGAGTCAAAGAGCCAGCACTAAGAGTCCCTGTCATCTATTTGTAGCTAAGTCCCACTGTGGGGGATTTCAAGGCATTTGGAAGGAGCTAGAGAGCGGACCTCTGAGTTTTTTAGATGATGCCATTGCTTTTTCTTCTCTTCTGCATAGACAGGACGGCTGAGTTTGGCTCACATCTCCATTACATGGCTCACAACGTCGCAAGACTTGTACTTACAAGAACTTGGAAGGATTTCTTGGCCAATAAAACATTGCCAACAAGTTTATTTATGTTTCTGACCCAATCCTTGAGTATTTCATCTCATGAACTCGTGCTGCAGTGTAAGCTTTCTCAGCCAATTCTGTTCTGACACACAAAACTACAGCACTGCAGTGTAAACTTGGTGTTTACAGTTGTAACTACTTTTATTGTTTCTAGATCTCAAACTCCAAAATGCTAAACTTTCCTCCACTTAGCTTTGGGTGTCTGCTTTATACTACAAATCCACATTCTCACTTGTAGCACCTGAATTTGGAAGCCCTTTTCAAGGTCTCAGCACAAATCCTGTGTTTAATTCTAAGCCTTGGCTTCCAGGCCCAAAGATCTGAGACCTCCCGCATTTGGGTTTCCAACAACACTGATGCTGTTAGCTGCAGAGTGCCCGGGATCCCTCTTGCAAGTCAACTCTGGCAGGATCAAGGCGGCTGCCAGGGGGCTGCTTGTGGCCTCTGAGAGCCCATTGCTCAGGGCTTGCCAGCGCCCCAGCCCCTCAGGGGCTGCCCCAGCCCGGCCAAGCTGCCCGGCAGCAGCGCCGCAGCCCCACAGCAGCTGCAGAGCAGCCCCATGCAGGGGCACCTGGGAGCCCTCAGCAAGGCAGCCAGCAGCACACGGGCAGGAGGACACGGATGGCGCTTCCTGCCTGGCACAGGGCTTGTGGCCATCTCCAGGCACCGCCCTGGCAGGGATCCCCGCAGCTCCGGCCCCTGCCCAGCCGCTCTGTGGGCAGCACAAAGGCTTCAGCAGAACCAGCAAAGGCCAAGGGGCTTCTGGCCATTTCCCCTGCAGCACTGCACGCCTGGGCAGCTGGCTGAGCACAGACACTGTTTTCCCCCTCCTCCCCGACCCCTTGCGGACCCTGGGCAGCAAAAGAAAGATCCTGGGAGTCTGTGTATTTTAACACATTCTATATTTACATGGGATAAAATATTGAAAGGAAGAAAAGAAAAGAAAAATCTTAAAGAAAAAAAAAAAAAAAACCTCGCTGGCTTAGGTTGCCCCAGCAAAGAGAGCCTCCCATATCAGCTCTCCCCAGAGCTTCGGCAGGGCAGCCAGCCGAGCCGCGACAGACAAGGCTGAGCGATCCATGCCCTGCGCAGCTGATCGTGCAGCCTCTGGAAGATGGAATATGGCCCTCGCTGTATTGGCCGGAGGACACGCAGTGTTTGAATTGCCAGCTCGCAGACGGCACTGCTCATGTCCTCCGTCAGGCGTTCCAGGGCTGCAAGAGACAAGAACAGAATCACGGTCAGATCCTGCATCTGCGGGGAGCCGAGGAGAACCCCCAGCAAGGGCCATGCCAGCCGGCTCTTGCCACGGCCAGGAGGGAGCAGGGAGCAAGGGGATCAGCCCAAAGCTGCTGGCCACGAATGGCCCACGTGGCCCTGAAATCTCAGTGTGCTCTGGCCCCGGGAGCAGAGCCCTCCGCAGCCGGGGCGGGGCTTGCAGCTCCCCCCGGCAGCCCCCGCGGTCAGCCCGCTGCCCTCGCTCACCGGTGCAGATCAGCTGCAGCTCTTGCCGCTGCCCCCTCAGGTGCCGCCCGGCCATGCCTGTGAACACAGAGCCTGTCACGGCGCCGGCGGCACAGCTCCCTGCCAGCGGCGCTGCCGCCGCTGTGGCCACACGGGCTGCTGGCCCGGCAGGGCTCAGCCCGGCCCTTGGCGCACGCTTTAGCATTTCACTGTCTTACTGTCTGAGGCCTGATTTTTCCTTTCTTAAAACCCTCTGATTTTTAGGATTCCCACAGGGCTCTACGGCGCCGCGCCCGGCTGGCGCTGCCGGGGCAGCAGGCGGGGCTGGGGCCGAGCTGCCGCGGGCCGGGCCGGGCCGGGCCGGGGAGGGAGCACGGGCTCGGGGCTCACCCATGAACCTGACGGCCGCCTCTCGCAGGGGCTCCTGTGGGCTCTCCAGGTAGAGCAGGGCCCGGCGCAGGTGCTCGGCCGCTCTGCTCCTGTCCTCTGCCAGCTGGGGAGAGCGGACGGAGGGAAGGGTTAACGCGGGCTCCGCCCCTGGGCCGGGCACTGCCTGCGCCCAGCCCCGAACTCCCCTGGCCGCACAGCCCCGAGGCGCGGCCAGCAGCCGCTGGCCAAGGGCTCCCGAGGGCAGGGGGCAGAGGGCCGGCTGCTGCCCGGGGAGCCGCAGTGCCGGGCCGCAGCCCCGCCGGGCGGAGGCTCCATGGGCACCCGGCTCAGACCCACAGGAGCCTGGAGAAGAGCCCTCGCGGCCTCTGGCTGCAGCAGCGGGCAGGGGCACAGCTGCCAGTCCTGCACACTGAGCACCGCCCTCAGGGACTTTCTCCAGGCTGAGGATTCTTGGCAGTCCTTACCAGGCTCTCAGCGAACCTCCATGTGTGATCCACCTGAAGCATTTGCTCAAGATTCCTCTTCTTTAGGAACCTGGCTGCACAATGCAGCGTTTCCCGGGAGGCCTGGAGAGAAGCAGAGAGGCACAGATGGCCCCACAGGCCAGAGCACAGGAGCATCCCAGTGCCACAGCCTGGAGGAGGCTGCAGCCTGCAAGGTGCCAGGGCAGGAGGCAGCCCAGCCCCCTCCCAGGGAGCAGCAGGTGGCCACAAGTCCTCACCTCAGCAACAATCTGATTCTCATCACAGCAGTGCAAGTAGAGTGGTACCAGGCTCTGGCGCACGGGGGGCTTCAGGGCCTTTCTTCCATCTTCTGTTAATAAGTCCAGCATCTCTTGAAAGACACACATGGAGCTTAGCTGCACCTGGCTATCATCCTGTATGAAAGGAAGGGCAAAAGACCTCAGCATCAGCTGCTTCAGACCCCACAGGGCACAGGCCTGCACCTCCACAGGGCACCAAGTGTCCGGGCAGCAGCCAGTGGCCGTGGCTGTGGGCACAGAGCCTTACATGGTCAAAGAGTGGCAGGAGCGCCTCAGCCAGCTGCAGGGCGATGGGCGTGGGTATTGGGGCACCAGTATCCAGGAGCAAGTATCTGAATAGAAGAATGGTCATCCTGATCATGTCACTGTCATCTTCTTGCAGGAGCTCCACAAGACTTTCACTCAGGCTCCACATTTTTTCCACCTGTGTGGAACACAAGTTTGTGAAAGGCCACCCTGCTGCCGCAGGGCCCAGAGGCCAAAGGCCCGTCGCCAAGCACTGGGGCAGCTGAAGCGGGAGGCAGGAGAGCTGGGAGCAGCTGCCCCAGCGCCCCAAGCTCAGGCAAGGCCAAGCGAGTGCCTTGCCCAGTCCCACGCTGCCTGCACGGCTTCAGCCACTGCCCCCTTCTCACCATGCAGGGATTCTTGCCAAGCGCTACGAGGCCTCTGAGTGCCAAGTAACGCTCGGCCCTGTGCTCGCTCTGCAGGTTCTGTGCCATGATCTCCAGAACACTGTCACTGCATTCCCTCAAATCCAGGCACTCGAGGACCTGAAAGGCACAGGGCAGTGACAGGGAGCCGGCCGGCAGGAGCCCGGAGCCGCACAGGGCTGGGCCCAGGCAGCAGCACAGGGCATGGGCACCGTCCTGGCAGCTGTGCCTACGAGAGGGCAGAGAGCTGGGAGGCAGCTCAGGCAGGCAGCGCTGGCCTTGAGGCTCACCTCCACCAGGAATGCCAGGGCAGGGAAATCCCAGTATGGCATCTCTTCTTTGAGCAGGGCGAGCAGGTAGAATGCAATCCCGGAACAAAAGTGTATGGCTGAATGGGAAATTATCCTGAGGAGAGGAAAAAGAAAACAAGTCCCTGAGCCAGTGGGGCAAACCTCTCCCAGGAGTGACTCACAGAGTTCTCATGTTTCCCCACCAGCCTTCCAGCAAGGGGACCTGGGCCATTTGGGAGTTGGTTGCTCATGGCCTCCCTCCTCTGCCAGCCTTTACCAGTGTGCTTGGCCTTCCCTCAGTGACAAGGCCCTCTGGCTCATGAGCACGGGGACTTTGTGTGGGACACCTGGGCACAGAGCACAAATGTCAGAGGCAGTGGGGAGAAGGGGGTCTCACCTGGCCAGCAGAGCCACGGCAAAGTGGTGGGTGTCAGGAGAGAGCAGCGTGTCCCAGCCACACCTGCGTTCCATTGCCACCACCACATCCTCATAGCGCAGAAGGCACAGCAGGGACTTCAGGGTGCGCACTGCAAAGCTGTGTGCACAGCAAAGCCCAGGTCAGGCTGGCAGCACTGGCTCCTTGGCAGGCCACGTGGCAGGGACAGGAGGATTGGGATGGAGCACCTGTTGGGGCTGGTGGCAAGGCCGTGCTCCTCCTGGCATCCCTTCCAGAAGGTATCGACCTCCTCTGGCATATGCAGAGTGCTGAAGAACACTTGGAAAAGCAGATGCACAAAGAGGCGGGGGAAATACACCTTCAGTATCCGTGGCAGACAGGGCACCTGGAGGATCTTCCACATCACCACGGTTGCCTGCAAAGGACAAAGCCCCCCGAGACAGCGCTCAGTGCCCAGGTGTCCGTGTGGCAGGGCGCGAGCGTGGCAGGGAGAGGCCCGGAGAGAGGCAGGGGGAGCACACGGCCTGGTGGGCCTGAAGCTGCCCCCGGGCCAGATTTCAGGCCAGCGCCTGAGGCAGGGAGAGGCAGTGGGGGAAGGAGGATGGAGAGCTGCTGGAAAGGCGGCCTTGGGGCCAGCAAAGGCTCGTTGCAGAAACTCACAGCCAGGGCAAAGACACCCGTTTTGTCCCCATCGGAGGTGCACGTGCTGCGCTCTGGCCAGCTCCCCAGCACATCCAGGAGGATCATCTGTGCCAGCTCCGCAGTCCTGGCTGAGCCCATGATGGTCTTCCACATGGCCATGGCAGCTCTGTGAGGTCAGAGCTGTGTCTCAGGGCGGGTCTCAGACACAGCACCGGGGGGAGCTGAGCTGGCTGCCAGTTCTGCCTCTGCCCACTGGCCCTGGCCAGCAGCAGCCAGGCCGCCCAGGCCGGTGAGGACAGAGCCCTGAGGGGCAGGGAGGGAGCATAGCAGCAGGCTCAGGGGCTGACGTGCCAGGGCTGGGAAAGGCAGCAGCCAGAGGGCCCTGGAAGTCTCTGTTGGTCAGATACCTGGGCCAGGCTCTACAGGGTGATGGGCTGGGGAGCCCTCTGGGCAGCTGGGCCCCATACCTGTCACAGGACGGGGCCACACGCAGGAGCGCCATGACTGTGTCATCTGGCTGTGCTTCCGTGAGATCCAGCAGGGCCTCGTCCAGCCTGTGCTCAGCACAATCATTGGCCACGAGCCACTGGTGGATGAACCTCACCATGGCGGGCACCTGGAGAAGGCACAGGGAGACTTGGAAAGCTGCCAGAGGGAGCAATGTCCCCAGCTTCCCCAGAGAAGTGCTGCCCTTCCCACTGCACTGCCAAGTGGCCTCAAAGGCTCACAGGGACCAGCACGCGTGGCTTGGAAGGCCAAGCAATTCCTGGGAGGATCAAACCCTGCCCACAGGCTGCTTACTTGGTTTGGATAGTAAAAGTCTTCCTCTACAAGCATACACAGGAGGGCAGCGCTGGTCTTAGTTAGGAAGATGGGAGCGTAGGGTCTGAGCCCTGTGCCCATGGTGCTGTTCTCTTCCTCCAGAATTCTCCTCATGAATTTGCAGACAAACTGTAGGAGAAGGGCAGGAAGCCGGGGATGTTGCGTGAAGTGCTGCACACACGGTGCTGGGCTGAGCAGGGACAGCAGGCCCAGCCCAGGTGGGGGTGGCTGCAGGTACCTGCGCTGTGCTGCGGAAGCGGCCACGGCTGGGTTCCTGCTCCTGTGTGCGCTCCAGGGCTGCATCTGGCAAAGAGCGAGCGCAGCCAGAGCTGAGGGGCTGCGGGAGAGGCCGGAGAACGCAGGCCAGCCCTGCGCTGCCCAGGCAGGGAGAGCCCCGGGATGGCCCAGGGGATGGAGCACGGCCACTGCGGGGTGTCTGCCTGGGCCCTCTTCCGGCCTGTCCGTGGGCATTTCCCCAGGGGATTGCATGGCATGGCATGGCATGGCATGGCATGGCATGGCATGGCATGGCATGGCATGGCATGGCATGGGGCCCAGTTGGCTGCAGCTCCAGCCCTGCAGCCCAGCTCTGGCACTCACCCTTCTGCGGTGCATGGAATGGCACCACCTCCTCAGTCTCCTGGGCTGGGGAAGCTCCAGGGCCTTCTTCCTCCTGCTCCTCCTCCCCCCAGGCCATCTTGGGCACGCTCAGGGGTCTCTGCTCCATGCCGCTGACTGGAGCTACTTGCAGGAGGGATGCTTAGGGAAAGCTCCGGGGCACCAAGTCCCACGCTCTGCCCTTGAGGGCAGCTGCAGGACAGACGCCTCGGAAGGCCGCGGGTCACCGAGTCCCGTGCTCTGGCCTCGAGCTCAGCTGCCGGACCAACGCTGTGGAAAAGCTGCGGGTCAGTCGAAAACGAGTGCACTGTGCGGGGGCTCCTCACAGCACTGCTCTGTCCCGTTGTGCCCCGTTGCGTGTTCCCAGCACCCGGGAGAGCTTCTGTTTCCCACGTGTCACAAAGGGGCCTTGGAGACCAGGTTCCGTTCCATGGCACAGTGACCGTGCTGCAGCGTGCCACCCAGAGCCCTTGCACACACTGCCTGCCGCCTTGGGGCCGCCCCCAGCCCAGCCAAAGTGGCCCAGCTTGGAAGGAATCCCTGGCCCCAGGTGTCTAAGGCAGCCAGACAGGATCTTTAGGAAGGGCTCAGAGCATCAGCAAACGCCGCCCGGCTTAGCGGGCTCAGTCCTATCCCCATATCTTTCCCTGAGAGCATTTGAATTTTTAAATGAGAATCATTTGAAAGGAGGGGATTGACATTTTCCATTTCAGAGAAGCCTTCTGCCTTCCTGAGCAGACACGTCTCTCTTCAAACCAAGACAATTGTTTCTCATCTTGCAGATGCGCAGTTGCTGGGCAGCCCCGTTTTACACCAGGGACCTGGAGAACCATTCCCAGCAACTGGGAAGATCCTAGCTGGTCCCTCCACCCATGGATGAGGTCTCCAAATTTGCCCCGAAAGTGGCTCCAGCTTTTAGAGGCCAAAAAGAGCAAGGGCAAGTGACTTGATGATATTTTTAGCCCAGATAGCCCTGCTGCTGATGCCACACTTCACAATCAGCAGGGGACACAGCTAGGCCAAAATGCAAAGCCCAGATCTCTTGCAGGAGCCTTTCTCCTCAAATACCCTTCAAACAAGCCTCCATGCAAGTCAGTTGGGAAAGTTTCTTCAAATGATCCGTTGCTGGCACATAACTACACAGGGTTATGGGAAAGATTCTAAAGCAGCCGCTCTGGAGTCAAAGAGCCAGCACTAAGAGTCCCTGTCATCTATTTGTAGCTAAATCCCACTCTGGGGGATTTCAAGGCATTTGGAAGGAGCTAGAGAGCGGACCTCTGAGTTTTTTAGATGATGCCATTGCTTTTTCTTCTCTTCTGCATAGACAGGACGGCTGAGTTTGGCTCACATCTCCATTACATGGCTCACAACGTCGCAAGACTTGTACTTACAAGAACTTGGAAGGATTTCTTGGCCAATAAAACATTGCCAACAAGTTTATTTATGTTTCTGACCCAATCCTTGAGTATTTCATCTCATGAACTCGTGCTGCAGTGTAAGCTTTCTCAGCCAATTCTGTTCTGACACACAAAACTACAGCACTGCAGTGTAAACTTGGTGTTTACAGTTGTAACTACTTTTATTGTTTCTAGATCTCAAACTCCAAAATGCTAAACTTTCCTCCACTTAGCTTTGGGTGTCTGCTTTATACTACAAATCCACATTCTCACTTGTAGCACCTGAATTTGGAAGCCCTTTTCAAGGTCTCAGCACAAATCCTGTGTTTAATTCTAAGCCTTGGCTTCCAGGCCCAAAGATCTGAGACCTCTCGCATTTGGGTTTCCAACAACACTGATGCTGTTAGCTGCAGAGTGCCCGGGATCCCTCTTGCAAGTCAACTCTGGCAGGATCAAGGCGGCTGCCAGGGGGCTGCTTGTGGTCTCTGAGAGCCCATTGCTCAGGGCTTGCCAGCGCCCCAGCCCCCCAGGGGCTGCCCCAGCCCGGCCAAGCTGCCCGGCAGCAGCGCCGCAGCCCCACAGCAGCTGCAGAGCAGCCCCATGCAGGGGCACCTGGGAGCCCTCAGCAAGGCAGCCAGCAGCACACGGGAGGGAGGACACGGATGGCGCTTCCTGCCTGGCACAGAGCTTGTGGCCATCTCCAGGCACCGCCCTGGCAGGGATCCCCGCAGCTCCGGCCCCTGCCCAGCCGCTCTGTGGGCAGCACAAAGGCTTCAGCAGAACCAGCAAAGGCCAAGGGGCTTCTGGCCATTTCCCCTGCAGCACTGCACGCCTGGGCAGCTGGCTGAGCACAGGCACTGTTTTCCCCCTCCTCCCCGACCCCTTGCGGACCCTGGGCAGCAAAAGAAAGATCCTGGGAGTCTGTGTATTTTAACACATTCTATATTTACATGGGATAAAATATTGAAAGGAAGAAAAGAAAAGAAAAATCTTAAAGAAAAAAAAACCAAAAACCTCGCTGGCTTCGTTTGCCCCAGCAAAGAGAGCCTCCCATATCAGCTCTCCCCAGAGCTGCGGCAGGGCAGCCAGCCGAGCCGCGACAGACAAGGCTGAGCGATCCATGCCCTGCGCAGCTGATCGTGCAGCCTCTGGAAGATGGAATATGGCCCTCGCTGTATTGGCCGGAGGACACGCAGTGTTTGAATTGCCAGCTCGCAGACGGCACTGCTCATGTCCTCCGTCAGGCGTTCCAGGGCTGCAAGAGACAAGAACAGAATCACGGTCAGATCCTGCATCTGCGGGGAGCCGAGGAGAACCCCCAGCAAGGGCCATGCCAGCCGGCTCTTGCCACGGCCAGGAGGGAGCAGGGAGCAAGGGGATCAGCCCAAAGCTGCTGGCCACGAATGGCCCACGTGGCCCTGAAATCTCAGTGTGCTCTGGCCCCGGGAGCAGAGCCCTCCGCAGCCGGGGCGGGGCTTGCAGCTCCCCCCGGCAGCCCCCGCGGTCAGCCCGCTGCCCTCGCTCACCGGTGCAGATCAGCTGCAGCTCTTGCCGCTGCCCCCTCAGGTGCCGCCCGGCCATGCCTGTGAACACAGAGCCTGTCACGGCGCCGGCGGCACAGCTCCCTGCCAGCGGCGCTGCCGCCGCTGTGGCCACACGGGCTGCTGGCCCGGCAGGGCTCAGCCCGGCCCTTGGCGCACGCTTTAGCATTTCACTGTCTTACTGTCTGAGGCCTGATTTTTCCTTTCTTAAAACCCTCTGATTTTTAGGATTCCCACAGGGCTCTACGGCGCCGCGCCCGGCTGGCGCTGCCGGGGCAGCAGGCGGGGCTGGGGCCGAGCTGCCGCGGGCCGGGCCGGGCCGGGCCGGGGAGGGAGCACGGGCTCGGGGCTCACCCATGAACCTGACGGCCGCCTCTCGCAGGGGCTCCTGTGGGCTCTCCAGGTAGAGCAGGGCCCGGCGCAGGTGCTCGGCCGCTCTGCTCCTGTCCTCTGCCAGCTGGGGAGAGCGGACGGAGGGAAGGGTTAACGCGGGCTCCGCCCCTGGGCCGGGCGCTGCCTGCGCCCAGCCCCGAACTCCCCTGGCCGCACAGCCCCGAGGCGCGGCCAGCAGCCGCTGGCCAAGGGCTCCCGAGGGCAGGGGGCAGAGGGCCGGCTGCTGCCCGGGGAGCCGCAGTGCCGGGCCGCAGCCCCGCCGGGCGGAGGCTCCATGGGCACCCGGCTCAGACCCACAGGAGCCTGGAGAAGAGCCCTCGCGGCCTCTGGCTGCAGCAGCGGGCAGGGGCACAGCTGCCAGTCCTGCACACTGAGCACCGCCCTCAGGGACTTTCTCCAGGCTGAGGATTCTTGGCAGTCCTTACCAGGCTCTCAGCGAACCTCCATGTGTGATCCACCTGAAGCATTTGCTCAAGATTCCTCTTCTTTAGGAACCTGGCTGCACAATGCAGCGTTTCCCGGGAGGCCTGGAGAGAAGCAGAGAGGCACAGATGGCCCCACAGGCCAGAGCACAGGAGCATCCCAGTGCCACAGCCTGGAGGAGGCTGCAGCCTGCAAGGTGCCAGGGCAGGAGGCAGCCCAGCCCCCTCCCAGGGAGCAGCAGGTGGCCACAAGTCCTCACCTCAGCAACAATCTGATTCTCATCACAGCAGTGCAAGTAGAGTGGTACCAGGCTCTGGCGCACGGGGGGCTTCAGGGCCTTTCTTCCATCTTCTGTTAATAAGTCCAGCATCTCTTGAAAGACACACATGGAGCTTAGCTGCACCTGGCTATCATCCTGTATGAAAGGAAGGGCAAAAGACCTCAGCATCAGCTGCTTCAGACCCCACAGGGCACAGGCCTGCACCTCCACAGGGCACCAAGTGTCCGGGCAGCAGCCAGTGGCCGTGGCTGTGGGCACAGAGCCTTACATGGTCAAAGAGTGGCAGGAGCGCCTCAGCCAGCTGCAGGGCGATGGGCGTGGGTATTGGGGCACCAGTATCCAGGAGCAAGTATCTGAATAGAAGAATGGTCATCCTGATCATGTCACTGTCATCTTCTTGCAGGAGCTCCACAAGACTTTCACTCAGGCTCCACATTTTTTCCACCTGTGTGGAACACAAGTTTGTGAAAGGCCACCCTGCTGCCGCAGGGCCCAGAGGCCAAAGGCCCGTCGCCAAGCACTGGGGCAGCTGAAGCGGGAGGCAGGAGAGCTGGGAGCAGCTGCCCCAGCGCCCCAAGCTCAGGCAAGGCCAAGCGAGTGCCTTGCCCAGTCCCACGCTGCCTGCACGGCTTCAGCCACTGCCCCCTTCTCACCATGCAGGGATTCTTGCCAAGCGCTACGAGGCCTCTGAGTGCCAAGTAACGCTCGGCCCTGTGCTCGCTCTGCAGGTTCTGTGCCATGATCTCCAGAACACTGTCACTGCATTCCCTCAAATCCAGGCACTCGAGGACCTGAAAGGCACAGGGCAGTGACAGGGAGCCGGCCGGCAGGAGCCCGGAGCCGCACAGGGCTGGGCCCAGGCAGCAGCACAGGGCATGGGCACCGTCCTGGCAGCTGTGCCTACGAGAGGGCAGAGAGCTGGGAGGCAGCTCAGGCAGGCAGCGCTGGCCTTGAGGCTCACCTCCACCAGGAATGCCAGGGCAGGGAAATCCCAGTATGGCATCTCTTCTTTGAGCAGGGCGAGCAGGTAGAATGCAATCCCGGAACAAAAGTGTATGGCTGAATGGGAAATTATCCTGAGGAGAGGAAAAAGAAAACAAGTCCCTGAGCCAGTGGGGCAAACCTCTCCCAGGAGTGACTCACAGAGTTCTCATGTTTCCCCACCAGCCTTCCAGCAAGGGGACCTGGGCCATTTGGGAGTTGGTTGCTCATGGCCTCCCTCCTCTGCCAGCCTTTACCAGTGTGCTTGGCCTTCCCTCAGTGACAAGGCCCTCTGGCTCATGAGCACGGGGACTTTGTGTGGGACACCTGGGCACAGAGCACAAATGTCAGAGGCAGTGGGGAGAAGGGGGTCTCACCTGGCCAGCAGAGCCACGGCAAAGTGGTGGGTGTCAGGAGAGAGCAGCGTGTCCCAGCCACACCTGCGTTCCATTGCCACCACCACATCCTCATAGCGCAGAAGGCACAGCAGGGACTTCAGGGTGCGCACTGCAAAGCTGTGTGCACAGCAAAGCCCAGGTCAGGCTGGCAGCACTGGCTCCTTGGCAGGCCACGTGGCAGGGACAGGAGGAGTGGGATGGAGCACCTGTTGGGGCTGGTGGCAAGGCCGTGCTCCTCCTGGCATCCCTTCCAGAAGGTATCGACCTCCTCTGGCATATGCAGAGTGCTGAAGAACACTTGGAAAAGCAGATGCACAAAGAGGCGGGGGAAATACACCTTCAGTATCCGTGGCAGACAGGGCACCTGGAGGATCTTCCACATCACCACGGTTGCCTGCAAAGGACAAAGCCCCCCGAGACAGCGCTCAGTGCCCAGGTGTCCGTGTGGCAGGGCGCGAGCGTGGCAGGGAGAGGCCCGGAGAGAGGCAGGGGGAGCACACGGCCTGGTGGGCCTGAAGCTGCCCCCGGGCCAGATTTCAGGCCAGCGCCTGAGGCAGGGAGAGGCAGTGGGGGAAGGAGGATGGAGAGCTGCTGGAAAGGCGGCCTTGGGGCCAGCAAAGGCTCGTTGCAGAAACTCACAGCCAGGGCAAAGACACCCGTTTTGTCCCCATCGGAGGTGCACGTGCTGCGCTCTGGCCAGCTCCCCAGCACATCCAGGAGGATCATCTGTGCCAGCTCCGCAGTCCTGGCTGAGCCCATGATGGTCTTCCACATGGCCATGGCAGCTCTGTGAGGTCAGAGCTGTGTCTCAGGGCGGGTCTCAGACACAGCACCGGGGGGAGCTGAGCTGGCTGCCAGTTCTGCCTCTGCCCACTGGCCCTGGCCAGCAGCAGCCAGGCCGCCCAGGCCGGTGAGGACAGAGCCCTGAGGGGCAGGGAGGGAGCATAGCAGCAGGCTCAGGGGCTGACGTGCCAGGGCTGGGAAAGGCAGCAGCCAGAGGGCCCTGGAAGTCTCTGTTGGTCAGATACCTGGGCCAGGCTCTACAGGGTGATGGGCTGGGGAGCCCTCTGGGCAGCTGGGCCCCATACCTGTCACAGGACGGGGCCACACGCAGGAGCGCCATGACTGTGTCATCTGGCTGTGCTTCCGTGAGATCCAGCAGGGCCTCGTCCAGCCTGTGCTCAGCACAATCATTGGCCACGAGCCACTGGTGGATGAACCTCACCATGGCGGGCACCTGGAGAAGGCACAGGGAGACTTGGAAAGCTGCCAGAGGGAGCAATGTCCCCAGCTTCCCCAGAGAAGTGCTGCCCTTCCCACTGCACTGCCAAGTGGCCTCAAAGGCTCACAGGGACCAGCACGCGTGGCTTGGAAGGCCAAGCAATTCCTGGGAGGATCAAACCCTGCCCACAGGCTGCTTACTTGGTTTGGATAGTAAAAGTCTTCCTCTACAAGCATACACAGGAGGGCAGCGCTGGTCTTAGTTAGGAAGATGGGAGCGTAGGGTCTGAGCCCTGTGCCCATGGTGCTGTTCTCTTCCTCCAGAATTCTCCTCATGAATTTGCAGACAAACTGTAGGAGAAGGGCAGGAAGCCGGGGATGTTGCGTGAAGTGCTGCACACACGGTGCTGGGCTGAGCAGGGACAGCAGGCCCAGCCCAGGTGGGGGTGGCTGCAGGTACCTGCGCTGTGCTGCGGAAGCGGCCACGGCTGGGTTCCTGCTCCTGTGTGCGCTCCAGGGCTGCATCTGGCAAAGAGCGAGCGCAGCCAGAGCTGAGGGGCTGCGGGAGAGGCCGGAGAACGCAGGCCAGCCCTGCGCTGCCCAGGCAGGGAGAGCCCCGGGATGGCCCAGGGGATGGAGCACGGCCACTGCGGGGTGTCTGCCTGGGCCCTCTTCCGGCCTGTCCGTGGGCATTTCCCCAGGGGATTGCATGGCATGGCATGGCATGGCATGGCATGGCATGGCATGGCATGGCATGGGGCCCAGTTGGCTGCAGCTCCAGCCCTGCAGCCCAGCTCTGGCACTCACCCTTCTGCGGTGCATGGAATGGCACCACCTCCTCAGTCTCCTGGGCTGGGGAAGCTCCAGGGCCTTCTTCCTCCTGCTCCTCCTCCCCCCAGGCCATCTTGGGCACGCTCAGGGGTCTCTGCTCCATGCCGCTGACTGGAGCTACTTGCAGGAGGGATGCTTAGGGAAAGCTCCGGGGCACCAAGTCCCACGCTCTGCCCTTGAGGGCAGCTGCAGGACAGACGCCTCGGAAGGCCGCGGGTCACCGAGTCCCGTGCTCTGGCCTCGAGCTCAGCTGCCGGACCAACGCTGTGGAAAAGCTGCGGGTCAGTCGAAAACGAGTGCACTGTGCGGGGGCTCCTCACAGCACTGCTCTGTCCCGTTGTGCCCCGTTGCCTGTTCCCAGCACCCGGGAGAGCTTCTGTTTCCCACGTGTCACAAAGGGGCCTTGGAGACCAGGTTCCGTTCCATGGCACAGTGACCGTGCTGCAGCGTGCCACCCAGAGCCCTTGCACACACTGCCTGCCGCCTTGGGGCCGCCCCCAGCCCAGCCAAAGTGGCCCAGCTTGGAAGGAATCCCTGGCCCCAGGTGTCTAAGGCAGCCAGACAGGATCTTTAGGAAGGGCTCAGAGCATCAGCAAACGCCGCCCGGCTTAGCGGGCTCAGTCCTATCCCCATATCTTTCCCTGAGAGCATTTGAATTTTTAAATGAGAATCATTTGAAAGGAGGGGATTGACATTTTCCATTTCAGAGAAGCCTTCTGCCTTCCTGAGCAGACACGTCTCTCTTCAAACCAAGACAATTGTTTCTCATCTTGCAGATGCGCAGTTGCTGGGCAGCCCCGTTTTACACCAGGGACCTGGAGAACCATTCCCAGCAACTGGGAAGATCCTAGCTGGTCCCTCCACCCATGGATGAGGTCTCCAAATTTGCCCCGAAAGTGGGTCCAGCTTTTAGAGGCCAAAAAGAGCAAGGGCAAGTGACTTGATGATATTTTTAGCCCAGATAGCCCTGCTGCTGATGCCACACTTCACAATCAGCAGGGGACACAGCTAGGCCAAAATGCAAAGCCCAGATCTCTTGCAGGAGCCTTTCTCCTCAAATACCCTTCAAACAAGCCTCCATGCAAGTCAGTTGGGAAAGTTTCTTCAAATGATCCGTTGCTGGCACATAACTACACAGGGTTATGGGAAAGATTCTAAAGCAGCCGCTCTGGAGTCAAAGAGCCAGCACTAAGAGTCCCTGTCATCTATTTGTAGCTAAATCCCACTGTGGGGGATTTCAAGGCATTTGGAAGGAGCTAGAGAGCGGACCTCTGAGTTTTTTAGATGATGCCATTGCTTTTTCTTCTCTTCTGCATAGACAGGACGGCTGAGTTTGGCTCACATCTCCATTACATGGCTCACAACGTCGCAAGACTTGTACTTACAAGAACTTTGAAGGATTTCTTGGCCAATAAAACATTGCCAACAAGTTTATTTCTGTTTCTGACCCAATCCTTGAGTATTTCATCTCATGAACTCGTGCTGCAGTGTAAGCTTTCTCAGCCAATTCTGTTCTGACACACAAAACTACAGCACTGCAGTGTAAACTTGGTGTTTACAGTTGTAACTACTTTTATTGTTTCTAGATCTCAAACTCCAAAATGCTAAAGTTTCCTCCACTTAGCTTTGGGTGTCTGCTTTATACTACAAATCCACATTCTCACTTGTAGCACCTGAATTTGGAAGCCCTTTTCAAGGTCTCAGCACAAATCCTGTGTTTAATTCTAAGCCTTGGCTTCCAGGCCCAAAGATCTGAGACCTCTCGCATTTGGGTTTCCAACAAGACTGATGCTGTTAGCTGCAGAGTGCCCGGGATCCCTCTTGCAAGTCAACTCTGGCAGGATCAAGGCGGCTGCCAGGGGGCTGCTTGTGGCCTCTGAGAGCCCATTGCTCAGGGCTTGCCAGCGCCCCAGCCCCCCAGGGGCTGCCCCAGCCCGGCCAAGCTGCCCGGCAGCAGCGCCGCAGCCCCACAGCAGCTGCAGAGCAGCCCCATGCAGGGGCACCTGGGAGCCCTCAGCAAGGCAGCCAGCAGCACACGGGAGGGAGGACACGGATGGCGCTTCCTGCCTGGCACAGAGCTTGTGGCCATCTCCAGGCACCGCCCTGGCAGGGATCCCCGCAGCTCCGGCCCCTGCCCAGCCGCTCTGTGGGCAGCACAAAGGCTTCAGCAGAACCAGCAAAGGCCAAGGGGCTTCTGGCCATTTCCCCTGCAGCACTGCACGCCTGGGCAGCTGGCTGAGCACAGGCACTGTTTTCCCCCTCCTCCCCGACCCCTTGCGGACCCTGGGCAGCAAAAGAAAGATCCTGGGAGTCTGTGTATTTTAACACATTCTATATTTACATGGGATAAAATATTGAAAGGAAGAAAAGAAAAGAAAAATCTTAAAGAAAAAAAAACCAAAAACCTCGCTGGCTTCGTTTGCCCCAGCAAAGAGAGCCTCCCATATCAGCTCTCCCCAGAGCTGCGGCAGGGCAGCCAGCCGAGCCGCGACAGACAAGGCTGAGCGATCCATGCCCTGCGCAGCTGATCGTGCAGCCTCTGGAAGATGGAATATGGCCCTCGCTGTATTGGCCGGAGGACACGCAGTGTTTGAATTGCCAGCTCGCAGACGGCACTGCTCATGTCCTCCGTCAGGCGTTCCAGGGCTGCAAGAGACAAGAACAGAATCACGGTCAGATCCTGCATCTGCGGGGAGCCGAGGAGAACCCCCAGCAAGGGCCATGCCAGCCGGCTCTTGCCACGGCCAGGAGGGAGCAGGGAGCAAGGGGATCAGCCCAAAGCTGCTGGCCACGAATGGCCCACGTGGCCCTGAAATCTCAGTGTGCTCTGGCCCCGGGAGCAGAGCCCTCCGCAGCCGGGGCGGGGCTTGCAGCTCCCCCCGGCAGCCCCCGCGGTCAGCCCGCTGCCCTCACTCACCGGTGCAGATCAGCTGCAGCTCTTGCCGCTGCCCCCTCAGGTGCCGCCCGGCCATGCCTGTGAACACAGAGCCTGTCACGGCGCCGGCGGCACAGCTCCCTGCCAGCGGCGCTGCCGCCGCTGTGGCCACACGGGCTGCTGGCCCGGCAGGGCTCAGCCCGGCCCTTGGCGCACGCTTTAGCATTTCACTGTCTTACTGTCTGAGGCCTGATTTTTCCTTTTTTAAAACCCTCTGATTTTTAGGATTCCCACAGGGCTCTACGGCGCCGCGCCCGGCTGGCGCTGCCGGGGCAGCAGGCGGGGCTGGGGCCGAGCTGCCGCGGGCCGGGCCGGGCCGGGCCGGGGAGGGAGCACGGGCTCGGGGCTCACCCATGAACCTGACGGCCGCCTCTCGCAGGGGCTCCTGTGGGCTCTCCAGGTAGAGCAGGGCCCGGCGCAGGTGCTCGGCCGCTCTGCTCCTGTCCTCTGCCAGCTGGGGAGAGCGGACGGAGGGAAGGGTTAACGCGGGCTCCGCCCCTGGGCCGGGCGCTGCCTGCGCCCAGCCCCGAACTCCCCTGGCCGCACAGCCCCGAGGCGCGGCCAGCAGCCGCTGGCCAAGGGCTCCCGAGGGCAGGGGGCAGAGGGCCGGCTGCTGCCCGGGGAGCCGCGGTGCCGGGCCGCAGCCCCGCCGGGCGGAGGCTCCATGGGCACCCGGCTCAGACCCGCAGGAGCCTGGAGAAGAGCCCGCGCGGCCTCTGGCTGCAGCAGCGGGCAGGGGCACAGCTGCCAGTCCTGCACACTGAGCACCGCCCTCAGGGACTTTCTCCAGGCTGAGGATTCTTGGCAGTCCTTACCAGGCTCTCAGCGAACCTCCATGTGTGATCCACCTGAAGCATTTGCTCAAGATTCCTCTTCTTTAGGAACCTGGCTGCACAATGCAGCGTTTCCCGGGAGGCCTGGAGAGAAGCAGAGAGGCACAGATGGCCCCACAGGCCAGAGCACAGGAGCATCCCAGTGCCACAGCCTGGAGGAGGCTGCAGCCTGCAAGGTGCCAGGGCAGGAGGCAGCCCAGCCCCCTCCCAGGGAGCAGCAGGTGGCCACAAGTCCTCACCTCAGCAACAATCTGATTCTCATCACAGCAGTGCAAGTAGAGTGGTACCAGGCTCTGGCGCACGGGGGGCTTCAGGGCCTTTCTTCCATCTTCTGTTAATAAGTCCAGCATCTCTTGAAAGACACACATGGAGCTTAGCTGCACCTGGCTATCATCCTGTATGAAAGGAAGGGCAAAAGACCTCAGCATCAGCTGCTTCAGACCCCACAGGGCACAGGCCTGCACCTCCACAGGGCACCAAGTGTCCGGGCAGCAGCCAGTGGCCGTGGCTGTGGGCACAGAGCCTTACATGGTCAAAGAGTGGCAGGAGCGCCTCAGCCAGCTGCAGGGCGATGGGCGTGGGTATTGGGGCACCAGTATCCAGGAGCAAGTATCTGAATAGAAGAATGGTCATCCTGATCATGTCACTGTCATCTTCTTGCAGGAGCTCCACAAGACTTTCACTCAGGCTCCACATTTTTTCCACCTGTGTGGAACACAAGTTTGTGAAAGGCCACCCTGCTGCCGCAGGGCCCAGAGGCCAAAGGCCCGTCGCCAAGCACTGGGGCAGCTGAAGCGGGAGGCAGGAGAGCTGGGAGCAGCTGCCCCAGCGCCCCAAGCTCAGGCAAGGCCAAGCGAGTGCCTTGCCCAGTCCCACGCTGCCTGCACGGCTTCAGCCACTGCCCCCTTCTCACCATGCAGGGATTCTTGCCAAGCGCTACGAGGCCTCTGAGTGCCAAGTAACGCTCGGCCCTGTGCTCGCTCTGCAGGTTCTGTGCCATGATCTCCAGAACACTGTCACTGCATTCCCTCAAATCCAGGCACTCGAGGATCTGAAAGGCACAGGGCAGTGACAGGGAGCCGGCCGGCAGGAGCCCGGAGCCGCACAGGGCTGGGCCCAGGCAGCAGCACAGGGCATGGGCACCGTCCTGGCAGCTGTGCCTACGAGAGGGCAGAGAGCTGGGAGGCAGCTCAGGCAGGCAGCGCTGGCCTTGAGGCTCACCTCCACCAGGAATGCCAGGGCAGGGAAATCCCAGTATGGCATCTCTTCTTTGAGCAGGGCGAGCAGGTAGAATGCAATCCCGGAACAAAAGTGTATGGCTGAATGGGAAATTATCCTGAGGAGAGGAAAAAGAAAACAAGTCCCTGAGCCAGTGGGGCAAACCTCTCCCAGGAGTGACTCACAGAGTTCTCATGTTTCCCCACCAGCCTTCCAGCAAGGGGACCTGGGCCATTTGGGAGTTGGTTGCTCATGGCCTCCCTCCTCTGCCAGCCTTTACCAGTGTGCTTGGCCTTCCCTCAGTGACAAGGCCCTCTGGCTCATGAGCACGGGGACTTTGTGTGGGACACCTGGGCACAGAGCACAAATGTCAGAGGCAGTGGGGAGAAGGGGGTCTCACCTGGCCAGCAGAGCCACGGCAAAGTGGTGGGTGTCAGGAGAGAGCAGCGTGTCCCAGCCACACCTGCGTTCCATTGCCACCACCACATCCTCATAGCGCAGAAGGCACAGCAGGGACTTCAGGGTGCGCACTGCAAAGCTGTGTGCACAGCAAAGCCCAGGTCAGGCTGGCAGCACTGGCTCCTTGGCAGGCCACGTGGCAGGGACAGGAGGAGTGGGATGGAGCACCTGTTGGGGCTGGTGGCAAGGCCGTGCTCCTCCTGGCATCCCTTCCAGAAGGTATCGACCTCCTCTGGCATATGCAGAGTGCTGAAGAACACTTGGAAAAGCAGATGCACAAAGAGGCGGGGGAAATACACCTTCAGTATCCGTGGCAGACAGGGCACCTGGAGGATCTTCCACATCACCACGGTTGCCTGCAAAGGACAAAGCCCCCCGAGACAGCGCTCAGTGCCCAGGTGTCCGTGTGGCAGGGCGCGAGCGTGGCAGGGAGAGGCCCGGAGAGAGGCAGGGGGAGCACACGGCCTGGTGGGCCTGAAGCTGCCCCCGGGCCAGATTTCAGGCCAGCGCCTGAGGCAGGGAGAGGCAGTGGGGGAAGGAGGATGGAGAGCTGCTGGAAAGGCGGCCTTGGGGCCAGCAAAGGCTCGTTGCAGAAACTCACAGCCAGGGCAAAGACACCCGTTTTGTCCCCATCGGAGGTGCACGTGCTGCGCTCTGGCCAGCTCCCCAGCACATCCAGGAGGATCATCTGTGCCAGCTCCGCAGTCCTGGCTGAGCCCATGATGGTCTTCCACATGGCCATGGCAGCTCTGTGAGGTCAGAGCTGTGTCTCAGGGCGGGTCTCAGACACAGCACCGGGGGGAGCTGAGCTGGCTGCCAGTTCTGCCTCTGCCCACTGGCCCTGGCCAGCAGCAGCCAGGCCGCCCAGGCCGGTGAGGACAGAGCCCTGAGGGGCAGGGAGGGAGCATAGCAGCAGGCTCAGGGGCTGACGTGCCAGGGCTGGGAAAGGCAGCAGCCAGAGGGCCCTGGAAGTCTCTGTTGGTCAGATACCTGGGCCAGGCTCTACAGGGTGATGGGCTGGGGAGCCCTCTGGGCAGCTGGGCCCCATACCTGTCACAGGACGGGGCCACACGCAGGAGCGCCATGACTGTGTCATCTGGCTGTGCTTCCGTGAGATCCAGCAGGGCCTCGTCCAGCCTGTGCTCAGCACAATCATTGGCCACGAGCCACTGGTGGATGAACCTCACCATGGCGGGCACCTGGAGAAGGCACAGGGAGACTTGGAAAGCTGCCAGAGGGAGCAATGTCCCCAGCTTCCCCAGAGAAGTGCTGCCCTTCCCACTGCACTGCCAAGTGGCCTCAAAGGCTCACAGGGACCAGCACGCGTGGCTTGGGAGGCCACGCAATTCCTGGGAGGATCAAACCCTGCCCACAGGCTGCTTACTTGGTTTGGATAGTAAAAGTCTTCCTCTACAAGCATACACAGGAGGGCAGCGCTGGTCTTAGTTAGGAAGATGGGAGCGTAGGGTCTGAGCCCTGTGCCCATGGTGCTGTTCTCTTCCTCCAGAATTCTCCTCATGAATTTGCAGACAAACTGTAGGAGAAGGGCAGGAAGCCGGGGATGTTGCGTGAAGTGCTGCACACACGGTGCTGGGCTGAGCAGGGACAGCAGGCCCAGCCCAGGTGGGGGTGGCTGCAGGTACCTGCGCTGTGCTGCGGAAGCGGCCACGGCTGGGTTCCTGCTCCTGTGTGCGCTCCAGGGCTGCATCTGGCAAAGAGCGAGCGCAGCCAGAGCTGAGGGGCTGCGGGAGAGGCCGGAGAACGCAGGCCAGCCCTGCGCTGCCCAGGCAGGGAGAGCCCCGGGATGGCCCAGGGGATGGAGCACGGCCACTGCGGGGTGTCTGCCTGGGCCCTCTTCCGGCCTGTCCGTGGGCATTTCCCCAGGGGATTGCATGGCATGGCATGGCATGGCATGGCATGGCATGGCATGGCATGGGGCCCAGTTGGCTGCAGCTCCAGCCCTGCAGCCCAGCTCTGGCACTCACCCTTCTGCGGTGCATGGAATGGCACCACCTCCTCAGTCTCCTGGGCTGGGGAAGCTCCAGGGCCTTCTTCCTCCTGCTCCTCCTCCCCCCAGGCCATCTTGGGCACGCTCAGGGGTCTCTGCTCCATGCCGCTGACTGGAGCTACTTGCAGGAGGGATGCTTAGGGAAAGCTCCGGGGCACCAAGTCCCACGCTCTGCCCTTGAGGGCAGCTGCAGGACAGACGCCTCGGAAGGCCGCGGGTCACCGAGTCCCGTGCTCTGGCCTCGAGCTCAGCTGCCGGACCAACGCTGTGGAAAAGCTGCGGGTCAGTCGAAAACGAGTGCACTGTGCGGGGGCTCCTCACAGCACTGCTCTGTCCCGTTGTGCCCCGTTGCCTGTTCCCAGCACCCGGGAGAGCTTCTGTTTCCCACGTGTCACAAAGGGGCCTTGGAGACCAGGTTCCGTTCCATGGCACAGTGACCGTGCTGCAGCGTGCCACCCAGAGCCCTTGCACACACTGCCTGCCGCCTTGGGGCCGCCCCCAGCCCAGCCAAAGTGGCCCAGCTTGGAAGGAATCCCTGGCCCCAGGTGTCTAAGGCAGCCAGACAGGATCTTTAGGAAGGGCTCAGAGCATCAGCAAACGCCGCCCGGCTTAGCGGGCTCAGTCCTATCCCCATATCTTTCCCTGAGAGCATTTGAATTTTTAAATGAGAATCATTTGAAAGGAGGGGATTGACATTTTCCATTTCAGAGAAGCCTTCTGCCTTCCTGAGCAGACACGTCTCTCTTCAAACCAAGACAATTGTTTCTCATCTTGCAGATGCGCAGTTGCTGGGCAGCCCCGTTTTACACCAGGGACCTGGAGAACCATTCCCAGCAACTGGGAAGATCCTAGCTGGTCCCTCCACCCATGGATGAGGTCTCCAAATTTGCCCCGAAAGTGGGTCCAGCTTTTAGAGGCCAAAAAGAGCAAGGGCAAGTGACTTGATGATATTTTTAGCCCAGATAGCCCTGCTGCTGATGCCACACTTCACAATCAGCAGGGGACACAGCTAGGCCAAAATGCAAAGCCCAGATCTCTTGCAGGAGCCTTTCTCCTCAAATACCCTTCAAACAAGCCTCCATGCAAGTCAGTTGGGAAAGTTTCTTCAAATGATCCGTTGCTGGCACATAACTACACAGGGTTATGGGAAAGATTCTAAAGCAGCCGCTCTGGAGTCAAAGAGCCAGCACTAAGAGTCCCTGTCATCTATTTGTAGCTAAATCCCACTGTGGGGGATTTCAAGGCATTTGGAAGGAGCTAGAGAGCGGACCTCTGAGTTTTTTAGATGATGCCATTGCTTTTTCTTCTCTTCTGCATAGACAGGACGGCTGAGTTTGGCTCACATCTCCATTACATGGCTCACAACGTCGCAAGACTTGTACTTACAACAACTTTGAAGGATTTCTTGGCCAATAAAACATTGCCAACAAGTTTATTTATGTTTCTGACCCAATCCTTGAGTATTTCATCTCATGAACTCGTGCTGCAGTGTAAGCTTTCTCAGCCAATTCTGTTCTGACACACAAAACTACAGCACTGCAGTGTAAACTTGGTGTTTACAGTTGTAACTACTTTTATTGTTTCTAGATCTCAAACTCCAAAATGCTAAACTTTCCTCCACTTAGCTTTGGGTGTCTGCTTTATACTACAAATCCACATTCTCACTTGTAGCACCTGAATTTGGAAGCCCTTTTCAAGGTCTCAGCACAAATCCTGTGTTTAATTCTAAGCCTTGGCTTCCAGGCCCAAAGATCTGAGACCTCCCGCATTTGGGTTTCCACCAACACTGATGCTGTTAGCTGCAGAGTGCCCGGGATCCCTCTTGCAAGTCAACTCTGGCAGGATCAAGGCGGCTGCCAGGGGGCTGCTTGTGGCCTCTGAGAGCCCATTGCTCAGGGCTTGCCAGCGCCCCAGCCCCTCAGGGGCTGCCCCAGCCCGGCCAAGCTGCCCGGCAGCAGCGCCGCAGCCCCACAGCAGCTGCAGAGCAGCCCCATGCAGGGGCACCTGGGAGCCCTCAGCAAGGCAGCCAGCAGCACACGGGCAGGAGGACACGGATGGCGCTTCCTGCCTGGCACAGGGCTTGTGGCCATCTCCAGGCACCGCCCTGGCAGGGATCCCCGCAGCTCCGGCCCCTGCCCAGCCGCTCTGTGGGCAGCACAAAGGCTTCAGCAGAACCAGCAAAGGCCAAGGGGCTTCTGGCCATTTCCCCTGCAGCACTGCACGCCTGGGCAGCTGGCTGAGCACAGGCACTGTTTTCCCCCTCCTCCCCGACCCCTTGCGGACCCTGGGCAGCAAAAGAAAGATCCTGGGAGTCTGTGTATTTTAACACATTCTATATTTACATGGGATAAAATATTGAAAGGAAGAAAAGAAAAGAAAAATCTTAAAGAAAAAAAAAAAAAAAAACCTCGCTGGCTTCGGTTGCCCCAGCAAAGAGAGCCTCCCATATCAGCTCTCCCCAGAGCTGCGGCAGGGCAGCCAGCCGAGCCGCGACAGACAAGGCTGAGCGATCCATGCCCTGCGCAGCTGATCGTGCAGCCTCTGGAAGATGGAATATGGCCCTCGCTGTATTGGCCGGAGGACACGCAGTGTTTGAATTGCCAGCTCGCAGACGGCACTGCTCATGTCCTCCGTCAGGCGTTCCAGGGCTGCAAGAGACAAGAACAGAATCACGGTCAGATCCTGCATCTGCGGGGAGCCGAGGAGAGCCCCCAGCAAGGGCCATGCCAGCCGGCTCTTGCCACGGCCAGGAGGGAGCAGGGAGCAAGGGGATCAGCCCAAAGCTGCTGGCCACGAATGGCCCACGTGGCCCTGAAATCTCAGTGTGCTCTGGCCCCGGGAGCAGAGCCCTCCGCAGCCGGGGCGGGGCTTGCAGCTCCCCCCGGCAGCCCCCGCGGTCAGCCCGCTGCCCTCGCTCACCGGTGCAGATCAGCTGCAGCTCTTGCCGCTGCCCCCTCAGGTGCCGCCCGGCCATGCCTGTGAACACAGAGCCTGTCACGGCGCCGGCGGCACAGCTCCCTGCCAGCGGCGCTGCCGCCGCTGTGGCCACACGGGCTGCTGGCCCGGCAGGGCTCAGCCCGGCCCTTGGCGCACGCTTTAGCATTTCACTGTCTTACTGTCTGAGGCCTGATTTTTCCTTTCTTAAAACCCTCTGATTTTTAGGATTCCCACAGGGCTCTACGGCGCCGCGCCCGGCTGGCGCTGCCGGGGCAGCAGGCGGGGCTGGGGCCGAGCTGCCGCGGGCCGGGCCGGGCCGGGCCGGGGAGGGAGCACGGGCTCGGGGCTCACCCATGAACCTGACGGCCGCCTCTCGCAGGGGCTCCTGTGGGCTCTCCAGGTAGAGCAGGGCCCGGCGCAGGTGCTCGGCCGCTCTGCTCCTGTCCTCTGCCAGCTGGGGAGAGCGGACGGAGGGAAGGGTTAACGCGGGCTCCGCCCCTGGGCCGGGCGCTGCCTGCGCCCAGCCCCGAACTCCCCTGGCCGCACAGCCCCGAGGCGCGGCCAGCAGCCGCTGGCCAAGGGCTCCCGAGGGCAGGGGGCAGAGGGCCGGCTGCTGCCCGGGGAGCCGCGGTGCCGGGCCGCAGCCCCGCCGGGCGGGGGCTCCATGGGCACCCGGCTCGGACCCGCAGGAGCCTGGAGAAGAGCCCGCGCGGCCTCTGGCTGCAGCAGCGGGCAGGGGCACAGCTGCCAGTCCCGCACACTGAGCACCGCCCTCAGGGACATTCTCCAGGCTGAGGATTCTTGGCAGTCCTTACCAGGCTCTCAGCGAACCTCCATGTGTGATCCACCTGAAGCATTTGCTCAAGATTCCTCTTCTTTAGGAACCTGGCTGCACAATGCAGCGTTTCCCGGGAGGCCTGGAGAGCAGCAGAGAGGCACAGATGGCCCCACAGGCCAGGGCACAGGAGCATCCCAGTGCCACAGCCTGGAGGAGGCTGCAGCCTGCAAGGTGCCAGGGCAGGAGGCAGCCCAGCCCCCTCCCAGGGAGCAGCAGGTGGCCACAAGTCCTCACCTCAGCAACAATCTGATTCTCATCACAGCAGTGCAAGTAGAGTGGTACCAGGCTCTGGCGCACGGGGGGCTTCAGGGCCTTTCTTCCATCTTCTGTTAATAAGTCCAGCATCTCTTGAAAGACACACATGGAGCTTAGCTGCACCTGGCTATCATCCTGTATGAAAGGAAGGGCAAAAGACCTCAGCATCAGCTGCTTCAGACCCCACAGGGCACAGGCCTGCACCTCCACAGGGCACCAAGTGTCCGGGCAGCAGCCAGTGGCCGTGGCTGTGGGCACAGAGCCTTACATGGTCAAAGAGTTGCAGGAGCGCCTCAGCCAGCTGCAGGGCGATGGGCGTGGGTATTGGGGCACCAGTATCCAGGAGCAAGTATCTGAATAGAAGAATGGTCATCCTGATCATGTCACTGTCATCTTCTTGCAGGAGCTCCACAAGACTTTCACTCAGGCTCCACATTTTTTCCACCTGTGTGGAACACAAGTTTGTGAAAGGCCACCCTGCTGCCGCAGGGCCCAGAGGCCAAAGGCCCGTCGCCAAGCACTGGGGCAGCTGAAGCGGGAGGCAGGAGAGCTGGGAGCAGCTGCCCCAGCGCCCCAAGCTCAGGCAAGGCCAAGCGAGTGCCTTGCCCAGTCCCACGCTGCCTGCACGGCTTCAGCCACTGCCCCCTTCTCACCATCAAGGGATTCTTGCCAAGCGCTACGAGGCCTCTGAGTGCCAAGTAACGCTCGGCCCTGTGCTCGCTCTTCAGGTTCTGTGCCATGATCTCCAGAACACTGTCACTGCATTCCCTCAAATCCAGGCACTCGAGGACCTGAAAGGCACAGGGCAGTGACAGGGAGCCGGCCGGCAGGAGCCCGGAGCCGCACAGGGCTGGGCCCAGGCAGCAGCACAGGGCATGGGCACCGTCCTGGCAGCTGTGCCTACGAGAGGGCAGAGAGCTGGGAGGCAGCTCAGGCAGGCAGCGCTGGCCTTGAGGCTCACCTCCACAAGGAATGCCAGGGCAGGGAAATCCCAGTATGGCATCTCTTCTTGGAGCAGGGCGAGCAGGTAGAATGCAATCCCGGAACAAAAGTGTATGGCTGAATGGGAAATTATCCTGAGGAGAGGAAAAAGAAAACAAGTCCCTGAGCCAGTGGGGCAAACCTCTCCCAGGAGTGACTCACAGAGTTCTCATGTTTCCCCACCAGCCTTCCAGCAAGGGGACCTGGGCCATTTGGGAGTTGGTTGCTCATGGCCTCCCTCCTCTGCCAGCCTTTACCAGTGTGCTTGGCCTTCCCTCAGTGACAAGGCCCTCTGGCTCATGAGCACGGGGACTTTGTGTGGGACACCTGGGCACAGAGCACAAATGTCAGAGGCAGTGGGGAGAAGGGGGTCTCACCTGGCCAGCAGAGCCACGGCAAAGTGGTGGGTGTCAGGAGAGAGCAGCGTGTCCCAGCCACACCTGCGTTCCATTGCCACCACCACATCCTCATAGCGCAGAAGGCACAGCAGGGACTTCAGGGTGCGCACTGCAAAGCTGTGTGCACAGCAAAGCCCAGGTCAGGCTGGCAGCACTGGCTCCTTGGCAGGCCACGTGGCAGGGACAGGAGGAGTGGGATGGAGCACCTGTTGGGGCTGGTGGCAAGGCCGTGCTCCTCCTGGCATCCCTTCCAGAAGGTATCGACCTCCTCTGGCATATGCAGAGTGCTGAAGAACACTTGGAAAAGCAGATGCACAAAGAGGCGGGGGAAATACACCTTCAGTATCCGTGGCAGACAGGGCACCTGGAGGATCTTCCACATCACCACGGTTGCCTGCAAAGGACAAAGCCCCCCGAGACAGCGCTCAGTGCCCAGGTGTCCGTGTGGCAGGGCGCGAGCGTGGCAGGGAGAGGCCCGGAGAGAGGCAGGGGGAGCACACGGCCTGGTGGGCCTGAAGCTGCCCCCGGGCCAGATTTCAGGCCAGCGCCTGAGGCAGGGAGAGGCAGTGGGGGAAGGAGGATGGAGAGCTGCTGGAAAGGCGGCCTTGGGGCCAGCAAAGGCTCGTTGCAGAAACTCACAGCCAGGGCAAAGACACCCGTTTTGTCCCCATCGGAGGTGCACGTGCTGCGCTCTGGCCAGCTCCCCAGCACATCCAGGAGGATCATCTGTGCCAGCTCCGCAGTCCTGGCTGAGCCCATGATGGTCTTCCACATGGCCATGGCAGCTCTGTGAGGTCAGAGCTGTGTCTCAGGGCGGGTCTCAGACACAGCACCGGGGGGAGCTGAGCTGGCTGCCAGTTCTGCCTCTGCCCACTGGCCCTGGCCAGCAGCAGCCAGGCCGCCCAGGCCGGTGAGGACAGAGCCCTGAGGGGCAGGGAGGGAGCATAGCAGCAGGCTCAGGGGCTGACGTGCCAGGGCTGGGAAAGGCAGCAGCCAGAGGGCCCTGGAAGTCTCTGTTGGTCAGATACCTGGGCCAGGCTCTACAGGGTGATGGGCTGGGGAGCCCTCTGGGCAGCTGGGCCCCATACCTGTCACAGGACGGGGCCACACGCAGGAGCGCCATGACTGTGTCATCTGGCTGTGCTTCCGTGAGATCCAGCAGGGCCTCGTCCAGCCTGTGCTCAGCACAATCATTGGCCACGAGCCACTGGTGGATGAACCTCACCATGGCGGGCACCTGGAGAAGGCACAGGGAGACTTGGAAAGCTGCCAGAGGGAGCAATGTCCCCAGCTTCCCCAGAGAAGTGCTGCCCTTCCCACTGCACTGCCAAGTGGCCTCAAAGGCTCACAGGGACCAGCACGCGTGGCTTGGAAGGCCAAGCAATTCCTGGGAGGATCAAACCCTGCCCACAGGCTGCTTACTTGGTTTGGATAGTAAAAGTCTTCCTCTACAAGCATACACAGGAGGGCAGCGCTGGTCTTAGTTAGGAAGATGGGAGCGTAGGGTCTGAGCCCTGTGCCCATGGTGCTGTTCTCTTCCTCCAGAATTCTCCTCATGAATTTGCAGACAAACTGTAGGAGAAGGGCAGGAAGCCGGGGATGTTGCGTGAAGTGCTGCACACACGGTGCTGGGCTGAGCAGGGACAGCAGGCCCAGCCCAGGTGGGGGTGGCTGCAGGTACCTGCGCTGTGCTGCGGAAGCGGCCACGGCTGGGTTCCTGCTCCTGTGTGCGCTCCAGGGCTGCATCTGGCAAAGAGCGAGCGCAGCCAGAGCTGAGGGGCTGCGGGAGAGGCCGGAGAACGCAGGCCAGCCCTGCGCTGCCCAGGCAGGGAGAGCCCCGGGATGGCCCAGGGGATGGAGCACGGCCACTGCGGGGTGTCTGCCTGGGCCCTCTTCCGGCCTGTCCGTGGGCATTTCCCCAGGGGATTGCATGGCATGGCATGGCATGGCATGGCATGGCATGGCATGGCATGGCATGGCATGGGGCCCAGTTGGCTGCAGCTCCAGCCCTGCAGCCCAGCTCTGGCACTCACCCTTCTGCGGTGCATGGAATGGCACCACCTCCTCAGTCTCCTGGGCTGGGGAAGCTCCAGGGCCTTCTTCCTCCTGCTCCTCCTCCCCCCAGGCCATCTTGGGCACGCTCAGGGGTCTCTGCTCCATGCCGCTGACTGGAGCTACTTGCAGGAGGGATGCTTAGGGAAAGCTCCGGGGCACCAAGTCCCACGCTCTGCCCTTGAGGGCAGCTGCAGGACAGACGCCTCGGAAGGCCGCGGGTCACCGAGTCCCGTGCTCTGGCCTCGAGCTCAGCTGCCGGACCAACGCTGTGGAAAAGCTGCGGGTCAGTCGAAAACGAGTGCACTGTGCGGGGGCTCCTCACAGCACTGCTCTGTCCCGTTGTGCCCCGTTGCGTGTTCCCAGCACCCGGGAGTGCTTCTGTTTCCCACGTGTCACAAAGGGGCCTTGGAGACCAGGTTCCGTTCCATGGCACAGTGACCGTGCTGCAGCGTGCCACCCAGAGCCCTTGCACACACTGCCTGCCGCCTTGGGGCCTCCCCCAGCCCAGCCAAAGTGGCCCAGCTTGGAAGGAATCCCTGGCCCCAGGTGTCTAAGGCAGCCCGACAGGATCTTTAGGAAGGGCTCAGAGCATCAGCAAACGCCGCCCGGCTTAGCGGGCTCAGTCCTATCCCCATATCTTTCCCTGAGAGCATTTGAATTTTTAAATGAGAATCATTTGAAAGGAGGGGATTGACATTTTCCATTTCAGAGAAGCCTTCTGCCTTCCTGAGCAGACACGTCTCTCTTCAAACCAAGACAATTGTTTATCATCTTGCAGATGCGCAGTTGCTGGGCAGCCCCGTTTTACACCAGGGACCTGGAGAACCATTCCCAGCAACTGGGAAGATCCTAGCTGGTCCCTCCACCCATGGATGAGGTCTCCAAATTTGCCCCGAAAGTGGCTCCAGCTTTTAGAGGCCAAAAAGAGCAAGGGCAAGTGACTTGATGATATTTTTAGCCCAGATAGCCCTGCTGCTGATGCCACACTTCACAATCAGCAGGGGACACAGCTAGGCCAAAATGCAAAGCCCAGATCTCTTGCAGGAGCCTTTCTCCTCAAATACCCTTCAAACAAGCCTCCATGCAAGTCAGTTGGGAAAGTTTCTTCAAATGATCCGTTGCTGGCACATAACTACACAGGGTTATGGGAAAGATTCTAAAGCAGCCGCTCTGGAGTCAAAGAGCCAGCACTAAGAGTCCCTGTCATCTATTTGTAGCTAAATCCCACTCTGGGGGATTTCAAGGCATTTGGAAGGAGCTAGAGAGCGGACCTCTGAGTTTTTTAGATGATGCCATTGCTTTTTCTTCTCTTCTGCATAGACAGGACGGCTGAGTTTGGCTCACATCTCCATTACATGGCTCACAACGTCGCAAGACTTGTACTTACAAGAACTTGGAAGGATTTCTTGGCCAATAAAACATTGCCAACAAGTTTATTTCTGTTTCTGACCCAATCCTTCAGTATTTCATCTCATGAACTCGTGCTGCAGTGTAAGCTTTCTCAGCCAATTCTGTTCTGACACACAAAACTACAGCACTGCAGTGTAAACTTGGTGTTTACAGTTGTAACTACTTTTATTGTTTCTAGATCTCAAACTCCAAAATGCTAAACTTTCCTCCACTTAGCTTTGGGTGTCTGCTTTATACTACAAATCCACATTCTCACTTGTAGCACCTGAATTTGGAAGCCCTTTTCAAGGTCTCAGCACAAATCCTGTGTTTAATTCTAAGCCTTGGCTTCCAGGCCCAAAGATCTGAGACCTCTCGCATTTGGGTTTCCAACAAGACTGATGCTGTTAGCTGCAGAGTGCCCGGGATCCCTCTTGCAAGTCAACTCTGGCAGGATCAAGGCGGCTGCCAGGGGGCTGCTTGTGGCCTCTGAGAGCCCATTGCTCAGGGCTTGCCAGCGCCCCAGCCCCTCAGGGGCTGCCCCAGCCCGGCCAAGCTGCCCGGCAGCAGCGCCGCAGCCCCACAGCAGCTGCAGAGCAGCCCCATGCAGGGGCACCTGGGAGCCCTCAGCAAGGCAGCCAGCAGCACACGGGCAGGAGGACACGGATGGCGCTTCCTGCCTGGCACAGAGCTTGTGGCCATCTCCAGGCACCGCCCTGGCAGGGATCCCCGCAGCTCCGGCCCCTGCCCAGCCGCTCTGTGGGCAGCACAAAGGCTTCAGCAGAACCAGCAAAGGCCAAGGGGCTTCTGGCCATTTCCCCTGCAGCACTGCACGCCTGGGCAGCTGGCTGAGCACAGGCACTGTTTTCCCCCTCCTCCCCGACCCCTTGCGGACCCTGGGCAGCAAAAGAAAGATCCTGGGAGTCTGTGTATTTTAACACATTCTATATTTACATGGGATAAAATATTGAAAGGAAGAAAAGAAAAGAAAAATCTTAAAGAAAAAAAAACCAAAAACCTCGCTGGCTTCGGTTGCCCCAGCAAAGAGAGCCTCCCATATCAGCTCTCCCCAGAGCTGCGGCAGGGCAGCCAGCCGAGCCGCGACAGACAAGGCTGAGCGATCCATGCCCTGCGCAGCTGATCGTGCAGCCTCTGGAAGATGGAATATGGCCCTCGCTGTATTGGCCGGAGGACACGCAGTGTTTGAATTGCCAGCTCGCAGACGGCACTGCTCATGTCCTCCGTCAGGCGTTCCAGGGCTGCAAGAGACAAGAACAGAATCACGGTCAGATCCTGCATCTGCGGGGAGCCGAGGAGAACCCCCAGCAAGGGCCATGCCAGCCGGCTCTTGCCACGGCCAGGAGGGAGCAGGGAGCAAGGGGATCAGCCCAAAGCTGCTGGCCACGAATGGCCCACGTGGCCCTGAAATCTCAGTGTGCTCTGGCCCCGGGAGCAGAGCCCTCCGCAGCCGGGGCGGGGCTTGCAGCTCCCCCCGGCAGCCCCCGCGGTCAGCCCGCTGCCCTCGCTCACCGGTGCAGATCAGCTGCAGCTCTTGCCGCTGCCCCCTCAGGTGCCGCCCGGCCATGCCTGTGAACACAGAGCCTGTCACGGCGCCGGCGGCACAGCTCCCTGCCAGCGGCGCTGCCGCCGCTGTGGCCACACGGGCTGCTGGCCCGGCAGGGCTCAGCCCGGCCCTTGGCGCACGCTTTAGCATTTCACTGTCTTACTGTCTGAGGCCTGATTTTTCCTTTTTTAAAACCCTCTGATTTTTAGGATTCCCACAGGGCTCTACGGCGCCGCGCCCGGCTGGCGCTGCCGGGGCAGCAGGCGGGGCTGGGGCCGAGCTGCCGCGGGCCGGGCCGGGCCGGGCCGGGGAGGGAGCACGGGCTCGGGGCTCACCCATGAACCTGACGGCCGCCTCTCGCAGGGGCTCCTGTGGGCTCTCCAGGTAGAGCAGGGCCCGGCGCAGGTGCTCGGCCGCTCTGCTCCTGTCCTCTGCCAGCTGGGGAGAGCGGACGGAGGGAAGGGTTAACGCGGGCTCCGCCCCTGGGCCGGGCGCTGCCTGCGCCCAGCCCCGAACTCCCCTGGCCGCACAGCCCCGAGGCGCGGCCAGCAGCCGCTGGCCAAGGGCTCCCGAGGGCAGGGGGCAGAGGGCCGGCTGCTGCCCGGGGAGCCGCGGTGCCGGGCCGCAGCCCCGCCGGGCGGAGGCTCCATGGGCACCCGGCTCAGACCCGCAGGAGCCTGGAGAAGAGCCCGCGCGGCCTCTGGCTGCAGCAGCGGGCAGGGGCACAGCTGCCAGTCCTGCACACTGAGCACCGCCCTCAGGGACTTTCTCCAGGCTGAGGATTCTTGGCAGTCCTTACCAGGCTCTCAGCGAACCTCCATGTGTGATCCACCTGAAGCATTTGCTCAAGATTCCTCTTCTTTAGGAACCTGGCTGCACAATGCAGCATTTCCCGGGAGGCCTGGAGAGAAGCAGAGAGGCACAGATGGCCCCACAGGCCAGAGCACAGGAGCATCCCAGTGCCACAGCCTGGAGGAGGCTGCAGCCTGCAAGGTGCCAGGGCAGGAGGCAGCCCAGCCCCCTCCCAGGGAGCAGCAGGTGGCCACAAGTCCTCACCTCAGCAACAATCTGATTCTCATCACAGCAGTGCAAGTAGAGTGGTACCAGGCTCTGGCGCACGGGGGGCTTCAGGGCCTTTCTTCCATCTTCTGTTAATAAGTCCAGCATCTCTTGAAAGACACACATGGAGCTTAGCTGCACCTGGCTATCATCCTGTATGAAAGGAAGGGCAAAAGACCTCAGCATCAGCTGCTTCAGACCCCACAGGGCACAGGCCTGCACCTCCACAGGGCACCAAGTGTCCGGGCAGCAGCCAGTGGCCGTGGCTGTGGGCACAGAGCCTTACATGGTCAAAGAGTGGCAGGAGCGCCTCAGCCAGCTGCAGGGCGATGGGCGTGGGTATTGGGGCACCAGTATCCAGGAGCAAGTATCTGAATAGAAGAATGGTCATCCTGATCATGTCACTGTCATCTTCTTGCAGGAGCTCCACAAGACTTTCACTCAGGCTCCACATTTTTTCCACCTGTGTGGAACACAAGTTTGTGAAAGGCCACCCTGCTGCCGCAGGGCCCAGAGGCCAAAGGCCCGTCGCCAAGCACTGGGGCAGCTGAAGCGGGAGGCAGGAGAGCTGGGAGCAGCTGCCCCAGCGCCCCAAGCTCAGGCAAGGCAAAGCGAGTGCCTTGCCCAGTCCCACGCTACCTGCATGGCTTCAGCCACTGCCCCCTTCTCACCATGCAGGGATTCTTGCCAAGCGCTACGAGGCCTCTGAGTGCCAAGTAACGCTCGGCCCTGTGCTCGCTCTGCAGGTTCTGTGCCATGATCTCCAGAACACTGTCACTGCATTCCCTCAAATCCAGGCACTCGAGGATCTGAAAGGCACAGGGCAGTGACAGGGAGCCGGCCGGCAGGAGCCCGGAGCCGCACAGGGCTGGGCCCAGGCAGCAGCACAGGGCATGGGCACCGTCCTGGCAGCTGTGCCTACGAGAGGGCAGAGAGCTGGGAGGCAGCTCAGGCAGGCAGCGCTGGCCTTGAGGCTCACCTCCACCAGGAATGCCAGGGCAGGGAAATCCCAGTATGGCATCTCTTCTTGGAGCAGGGCGAGCAGGTAGAATGCAATCCCGGAACAAAAGTGTATGGCTGAATGGGAAATTATCCTGAGGAGAGGAAAAAGAAAACAAGTCCCTGAGCCAGTGGGGCAAACCTCTCCCAGGAGTGACTCACAGAGTTCTCATGTTTCCCCACCAGCCTTCCAGCAAGGGGACCTGGGCCATTTGGGAGTTGGTTGCTCATGGCCTCCCTCCTCTGCCAGCCTTTACCAGTGTGCTTGGCCTTCCCTCAGTGACAAGGCCCTCTGGCTCATGAGCACGGGGACTTTGTGTGGGACACCTGGGCACAGAGCACAAATGTCAGAGGCAGTGGGGAGAAGGGGGTCTCACCTGGCCAGCAGAGCCACGGCAAAGTGGTGGGTGTCAGGAGAGAGCAGCGTGTCCCAGCCACACCTGCGTTCCATTGCCACCACCACATCCTCATAGCGCAGAAGGCACAGCAGGGACTTCAGGGTGCGCACTGCAAAGCTGTGTGCACAGCAAAGCCCAGGTCAGGCTGGCAGCACTGGCTCCTTGGCAGGCCACGTGGCAGGGACAGGAGGAGTGGGATGGAGCACCTGTTGGGGCTGGTGGCAAGGCCGTGCTCCTCCTGGCATCCCTTCCAGAAGGTATCGACCTCCTCTGGCATATGCAGAGTGCTGAAGAACACTTGGAAAAGCAGATGCACAAAGAGGCGGGGGAAATACACCTTCAGTATCCGTGGCAGACAGGGCACCTGGAGGATCTTCCACATCACCACGGTTGCCTGCAAAGGACAAAGCCCCCCGAGACAGCGCTCAGTGCCCAGGTGTCCGTGTGGCAGGGCGCGAGCGTGGCAGGGAGAGGCCCGGAGAGAGGCAGGGGGAGCACACGGCCTGGTGGGCCTGAAGCTGCCCCCGGGCCAGATTTCAGGCCAGCGCCTGAGGCAGGGAGAGGCAGTGGGGGAAGGAGGATGGAGAGCTGCTGGAAAGGCGGCCTTGGGGCCAGCAAAGGCTCGTTGCAGAAACTCACAGCCAGGGCAAAGACACCCGTTTTGTCCCCATCGGAGGTGCACGTGCTGCGCTCTGGCCAGCTCCCCAGCACATCCAGGAGGATCATCTGTGCCAGCTCCGCAGTCCTGGCTGAGCCCATGATGGTCTTCCACATGGCCATGGCAGCTCTGTGAGGTCAGAGCTGTGTCTCAGGGCGGGTCTCGGACACAGCACCGGGGGGAGCTGAGCTGGCTGCCAGTTCTGCCTCTGCCCACTGGCCCTGGCCAGCAGCAGCCAGGCCGCCCAGGCCGGTGAGGACAGAGCCCTGAGGGGCAGGGAGGGAGCATAGCAGCAGGCTCAGGGGCTGACGTGCCAGGGCTGGGAAAGGCAGCAGCCAGAGGGCCCTGGAAGTCTCTGTTGGTCAGATACCTGGGCCAGGCTCTACAGGGTGATGGGCTGGGGAGCCCTCTGGGCAGCTGGGCCCCATACCTGTCACAGGACGGGGCCACACGCAGGAGCGCCATGACTGTGTCATCTGGCTGTGCTTCCGTGAGATCCAGCAGGGCCTCGTCCAGCCTGTGCTCAGCACAATCATTGGCCACGAGCCACTGGTGGATGAACCTCACCATGGCGGGCACCTGGAGAAGGCACAGGGAGACTTGGAAAGCTGCCAGAGGGAGCAATGTCCCCAGCTTCCCCAGAGAAGTGCTGCCCTTCCCACTGCACTGCCAAGTGGCCTCAAAGGCTCACAGGGACCAGCACGCGTGGCTTGGGAGGCCAAGCAATTCCTGGGAGGATCAAACCCTGCCCACAGGCTGCTTACTTGGTTTGGATAGTAAAAGTCTTCCTCTACAAGCATACACAGGAGGGCAGCGCTGGTCTTAGTTAGGAAGATGGGAGCGTAGGGTCTGAGCCCTGTGCCCATGGTGCTGTTCTCTTCCTCCAGAATTCTCCTCATGAATTTGCAGACAAACTGTAGGAGAAGGGCAGGAAGCCGGGGATGTTGCGTGAAGTGCTGCACACACGGTGCCGGGCTGAGCAGGGACAGCAGGCCCAGCCCAGGTGGGGGTGGCTGCAGGTACCTGCGCTGTGCTGCGGAAGCGGCCACGGCTGGGTTCCTGCTCCTGTGTGCGCTCCAGGGCTGCATCTGGCAAAGAGCGAGCGCAGCCAGAGCTGAGGGGCTGCGGGAGAGGCCGGAGAACGCAGGCCAGCCCTGCGCTGCCCAGGCAGGGAGAGCCCCGGGATGGCCCAGGGGATGGAGCACGGCCACTGCGGGGTGTCTGCCTGGGCCCTCTTCCGGCCTGTCCGTGGGCATTTCCCCAGGGGATTGCATGGCATGGCATGGCATGGCATGGCATGGCATGGCATGGCATGGGGCCCAGTTGGCTGCAGCTCCAGCCCTGCAGCCCAGCTCTGGCACTCACCCTTCTGCGGTGCATGGAATGGCACCACCTCCTCAGTCTCCTGGGCTGGGGAAGCTCCAGGGCCTTCTTCCTCCTGCTCCTCCTCCCCCCAGGCCATCTTGGGCACGCTCAGGGGTCTCTGCTCCATGCCGCTGACTGGAGCTACTTGCAGGAGGGATGCTTAGGGAAAGCTCCGGGGCACCAAGTCCCACGCTCTGCCCTTGAGGGCAGCTGCAGGACAGACGCCTCGGAAGGCCGCGGGTCACCGAGTCCCGTGCTCTGGCCTCGAGCTCAGCTGCCGGACCAACGCTGTGGAAAAGCTGCGGGTCAGTCGAAAACGAGTGCACTGTGCAGGGGCTCCTCACAGCACTGCTCTGTCCCGTTGTGCCCCGTTGCGTGTTCCCAGCACCCGGGAGAGCTTCTGTTTCCCACGTGTCACAAAGGGGCCTTGGAGACCAGGTTCCGTTCCATGGCACAGTGACCGTGCTGCAGCGTGCCACCCAGAGCCCTTGCACACACTGCCTGCCGCCTTGGGGCCGCCCCCAGCCCAGCCAAAGTGGCCCAGCTTGGAAGGAATCCCTGGCCCCAGGTGTCTAAGGCAGCCCGACAGGATCTTTAGGAAGGGCTCAGAGCATCAGCAAACGCCGCCCGGCTTAGCGGGCTCAGTCCTATCCCCATATCTTTCCCTGAGAGCATTTGAATTTTTAAATGAGAATCATTTGAAAGGAGGGGATTGACATTTTCCATTTCAGAGAAGCCTTCTGCCTTCCTGAGCAGACACGTCTCTCTTCAAACCAAGACAATTGTTTCTCATCTTGCAGATGCGCAGTTGCTGGGCAGCCCCGTTTTACACCAGGGACCTGGAGAACCATTCCCAGCAACTGGGAAGATCCTAGCTGGTCCCTCCACCCATGGATGAGGTCTCCAAATTTGCCCCGAAAGTGGCTCCAGCTTTTAGAGGCCAAAAAGAGCAAGGGCAAGTGACTTGATGATATTTTTAGCCCAGATAGCCCTGCTGCTGATGCCACACTTCACAATCAGCAGGGGACACAGCTAGGCCAAAATGCAAAGCCCAGATCTCTTGCAGGAGCCTTTCTCCTCAAATACCCTTCAAACAAGCCTCCATGCAAGTCAGTTGGGAAAGTTTCTTCAAATGATCCGTTGCTGGCACATAACTACACAGGGTTATGGGAAAGATTCTAAAGCAGCCGCTCTGGAGTCAAAGAGCCAGCACTAAGAGTCCCTGTCATCTATTTGTAGCTAAATCCCACTGTGGGGGATTTCAAGGCATTTGGAACGAGCTAGAGAGCGGACCTCTGAGTTTTTTAGATGATGCCATTGCTTTTTCTTCTCTTCTGCATAGACAGGACGGCTGAGTTTGGCTCACATCTCCATTACATGGCTCACAACGTCGCAAGACTTGTACTTACAACAACTTTGAAGGATTTCTTGGCCAATAAAACATTGCCAACAAGTTTATTTCTGTTTCTGACCCAATCCTTCAGTATTTCATCTCATGAACTCGTGCTGCAGTGTAAGCTTTCTCAGCCAATTCTGTTCTGACACACAAAACTACAGCACTGCAGTGTAAACTTGGTGTTTACAGTTGTAACTACTTTTATTGTTTCTAGATCTCAAACTCCAAAATGCTAAACTTTCCTCCACTTAGCTTTGGGTGTCTGCTTTATACTACAAATCCACATTCTCACTTGTAGCACCTGAATTTGGAAGCCCTTTTCAAGGTCTCAGCACAAATCCTGTGTTTAATTCTAAGCCTTGGCTTCCAGGCCCAAAGATCTGAGACCTCCCGCATTTGGGTTTCCAACAACACTGATGCTGTTAGCTGCAGAGTGCCCGGGATCCCTCTTGCAAGTCAACTCTGGCAGGATCAAGGCGGCTGCCAGGGGGCTGCTTGTGGCCTCTGAGAGCCCATTGCTCAGGGCTTGCCAGCGCCCCAGCCCCTCAGGGGCTGCCCCAGCCCGGCCAAGCTGCCCGGCAGCAGCGCCGCAGCCCCACAGCAGCTGCAGAGCAGCCCCATGCAGGGGCACCTGGGAGCCCTCAGCAAGGCAGCCAGCAGCACACGGGCAGGAGGACACGGATGGCGCTTCCTGCCTGGCACAGGGCTTGTGGCCATCTCCAGGCACCGCCCTGGCAGGGATCCCCGCAGCTCCGGCCCCTGCCCAGCCGCTCTGTGGGCAGCACAAAGGCTTCAGCAGAACCAGCAAAGGCCAAGGGCCTTCTGTCCATTTCCCCTGCAGCACTGCACGCCTGGGCAGCTGGCTGAGCACAGGCACTGTTTTCCCCCTCCTCCCCGACCCCTTGCGGACCCTGGGCAGCAAAAGAAAGATCCTGGGAGTCTGTGTATTTTAACACATTCTATATTTACATGGGATAAAATATTGAAAGGAAGAAAAGAAAAGAAAAATCTTAAAGAAAAAAAAAAAAAAACCTCGCTGGCTTAGGTTGCCCCAGCAAAGAGAGCCTCCCATATCAGCTCTCCCCAGAGCTTCGGCAGGGCAGCCAGCCGAGCCGCGACAGACAAGGCTGAGCGATCCATGCCCTGCGCAGCTGATCGTGCAGCCTCTGGAAGATGGAATATGGCCCTCGCTGTATTGGCCGGAGGACACGCAGTGTTTGAATTGCCAGCTCGCAGACGGCACTGCTCATGTCCTCCGTCAGGCGTTCCAGGGCTGCAAGAGACAAGAACAGAATCACGGTCAGATCCTGCATCTGCGGGGAGCCGAGGAGAGCCCCCAGCAAGGGCCATGCCAGCCGGCTCTTGCCACGGCCAGGAGGGAGCAGGGAGCAAGGGGATCAGCCCAAAGCTGCTGGCCACGAATGGCCCACGTGGCCCTGAAATCTCAGTGTGCTCTGGCCCCGGGAGCAGAGCCCTCCGCAGCCGGGGCGGGGCTTGCAGCTCCCCCCGGCAGCCCCCGCGGTCAGCCCGCTGCCCTCGCTCACCGGTGCAGATCAGCTGCAGCTCTTGCCGCTGCCCCCTCAGGTGCCGCCCGGCCATGCCTGTGAACACAGAGCCTGTCACGGCGCCGGCGGCACAGCTCCCTGCCAGCGGCGCTGCCGGCGCTGTGGCCACACGGGCTGCTGGCCCGGCACGGCTCAGCCCGGCCCTTGGCGCACGCTTTAGCATTTCACTGTCTTACTGTCTGAGGCCTGATTTTTCCTTTTTTAAAACCCTCTGATTTTTAGGATTCCCACAGGGCTCTACGGCGCCGCGCCCGGCTGGCGCTGCCGGGGCAGCAGGCGGGGCTGGGGCCGAGCTGCCGCGGGCCGGGCCGGGCCGGGCCGGGGAGGGAGCACGGGCTCGGGGCTCACCCATGAACCTGACGGCCGCCTCTCGCAGGGGCTCCTGTGGGCTCTCCAGGTAGGGCAGGGCCCGGCGCAGGTGCTCGGCCGCTCTGCTCCTGTCCTCTGCCAGCTGGGGAGAGCGGATGGAGGGAAGGGTTAACGCGGGCTCCGCCCCTGGGCCGGGCGCTGCCTGCGCCCAGCCCCGAACTCCCCTGGCCGCACAGCCCCGAGGCGCGGCCAGCAGCCGCTGGCCAAGGGCTCCCGAGGGCAGGGGGCAGAGGGCCGGCTGCTGCCCGGGGAGCCGCGGTGCCGGGCCGCAGCCCCGCCGGGCGGGGGCTCCATGGGCACCCGGCTCGGACCCGCAGGAGCCTGGAGAAGAGCCCGCGCGGCCTCTGGCTGCAGCAGCGGGCAGGGGCACAGCTGCCAGCCCCGCACACTGAGCACCGCCCTCAGGGACTTTCTCCAGGCTGAGGATTCTTGGCAGTCCTTACCAGGCTCTCAGCGAACCTCCATGTGTGATCCACCTGAAGCATTTGCTCAAGATTCCTCTTCTTTAGGAACCTGGCTGCACAATGCAGCGTTTCCCGGGAGGCCTGGAGAGAAGCAGAGAGGCACAGATGGCCCCACAGGCCAGGGCACAGGAGCATCCCAGTGCCACAGCCTGGAGGAGGCTGCAGCCTGCAAGGTGCCAGGGCAGGAGGCAGCCCAGCCCCCTCCCAGGGAGCAGCAGGTGGCCACAAGTCCTCACCTCAGCAACAATCTGATTCTCATCACAGCAGTGCAAGTAGAGTGGTACCAGGCTCTGGCGCACGGGGGGCTTCAGGGCCTTTCTTCCATCTTCTGTTAATAAGTCCAGCATCTCTTGAAAGACACACATGGAGCTTAGCTGCACCTGGCTATCATCCTGTATGAAAGGAAGGGCAAAAGACCTCAGCATCAGCTGCTTCAGACCCCACAGGGCACAGGCCTGCACCTCCACAGGGCACCAAGTGTCCGGGCAGCAGCCAGTGGCCGTGGCTGTGGGCACAGAGCCTTACATGGTCAAAGAGTGGCAGGAGCGCCTCAGCCAGCTGCAGGGCGATGGGCGTGGGTATTGGGGCACCAGTATCCAGGAGCAAGTATCTGAATAGAAGAATGGTCATCCTGATCATGTCACTGTCATCTTCTTGCAGGAGCTCCACAAGACTTTCACTCAGGCTCCACATTTTTTCCACCTGTGTGGAACACAAGTTTGTGAAAGGCCACCCTGCTGCCGCAGGGCCCAGAGGCCAAAGGCCCGTCGCCAAGCACTGGGGCAGCTGAAGCGGGAGGCAGGAGAGCTGGGAGCAGCTGCCCCAGCGCCCCAAGCTCAGGCAAGGCCAAGCGAGTGCCTTGCCCAGCCCCACGCTGCCTGCACGGCTTCAGCCACTGCCCCCTTCTCACCATGCAGGGATTCTTGCCAAGCGCTACGAGGCCTCTGAGTGCCAAGTAACGCTCGGCCCTGTGCTCGCTCTGCAGGTTCTGTGCCATGATCTCCAGAACACTGTCAGTGCATTCCCTCAAATCCAGGCACTCGAGGACCTGAAAGGCACAGGGCAGTGACAGGGAGCCGGCCGGCAGGAGCCCGGAGCCGCACAGGGCTGGGCCCAGGCAGCAGCACAGGGCATGGGCACCGTCCTGGCAGCTATGCCTACGAGAGGGCAGAGAGCTGGGAGGCAGCTCAGGCAGGCAGCGCTGGCCTTGAGGCTCACCTCCACCAGGAATGCCAGGGCAGGGAAATCCCAGTATGGCATCTCTTCTTGGAGCAGGGCGAGCAGGTAGAATGCAATCCCGGAACAAAAGTGTATGGCTGAATGGGAAATTATCCTGAGGAGAGGAAAAAGAAAACAAGTCCCTGAGCCAGTGGGGCAAACCTCTCCCAGGAGTGACTCACAGAGTTCTCATGTTTCCCCACCAGCCTTCCAGCAAGGGGACCTGGGCCATTTGGGAGTTGGTTGCTCATGGCCTCCCTCCTCTGCCAGCCTTTACCAGTGTGCTTGGCCTTCCCTCAGTGACAAGGCCCTCTGGCTCATGAGCACGGGGACTTTGTGTGGGACACCTGGGCCCAGAGCACAAATGTCAGAGGCAGTGGGGAGAAGGGGGTCTCACCTGGCCAGCAGAGCCACGGCAAAGTGGTGGGTGTCAGGAGAGAGCAGCGTGTCCCAGCCACACCTGCGTTCCATTGCCACCACCACATCCTCATAGCGCAGAAGGCACAGCAGGGACTTCAGGGTGCGCACTGCAAAGCTGTGTGCACAGCAAAGCCCAGGTCAGGCTGGCAGCACTGGCTCCTTGGCAGGCCACGTGGCAGGGACAGGAGGAGTGGGATGGAGCACCTGTCGGGGCTGGTGGCAAGGCCGTGCTCTTCCTGGCATCCCTTCCAGAAGGTATCGACCTCCTCTGGCATATGCAGAGTGCTGAAGAACACTTGGAAAAGCAGATGCACAAAGAGGCGGGGGAAATACACCTTCAGTATCCGTGGCAGACAGGGCACCTGGAGGATCTTCCACATCACCACGGTTGCCTGCAAAGGACAAAGCCCCCCGAGACAGCGCTCAGTGCCTAGGTGTCCGTGTGGCAGGGCGCGAGCGTGGCAGGGAGAGGCCCGGAGAGAGGCAGGGGGAGCACACGGCCTGGTGGGCCTGAAGCTGCCCCCGGGCCAGATTTCAGGCCAGCGCCTGAGGCAGGGAGATGCCGTGGGGGAAGGAGGATGGAGAGCTGCTGGAAAGGCGGCCTTGGGGCCAGCAAAGGCTCGTTGCAGAAACTCACAGCCAGGGCAAAGACACCCGTTTTGTCCCCATCGGAGGTGCACGTGCTGCGCTCTGGCCAGCTCCCCAGCACATCCAGGAGGATCATCTGTGCCAGCTCCGCAGTCCTGGCTGAGCCCATGATGGTCTTCCACATGGCCATGGCAGCTCTGTGAGGTCAGAGCTGTGTCTCAGGGCGGGTCTCAGACACAGCACCAGGGGGAGCTGAGCTGGCTGCCAGTTCTGCCTCTGCCCACTGGCCCTGGCCAGCAGCAGCCAGGCCGCCCAGGCCGGTGGGGACAGAGCCCTGAGGGGCAGGGAGGGAGCATGGCAGCAGGCTCAGGGGCTGACGTGCCAGGGCTGGGAAAGGCAGCAGCCAGAGGGCCCTGGAAGTCTCTGTTGGTCAGATACCTGGGCCAGGCTCTACAGGGTGATGGGCTGGGGAGCCCTCTGGGCAGCTGGGCCCCATACCTGTCACAGGACGGGGCCACACGCAGGAGCGCCATGACTGTGTCATCTGGCTGTGCTTCCGTGAGATCCAGCAGGGCCTCGTCCAGCCTGTGCTCAGCACAATCATTGGCCACGAGCCACTGGTGGATGAACCTCACCATGGCGGGCACCTGGAGAAGGCACAGGGAGACTTGGAAAGCTGCCAGAGGGAGCAATGTTCCCAGCTTCCCCAGAGAAGTGCTGCCCTTCCCACTGCACTGCCAAGTGGCCTCAAAGGTTCACAGCAACCAGCATGCGTGGCTTGGGAGGCCACGCAATTCCTGGGAGGATCAAACCCTGCCCACGGGCTGCTTACTTGGGTTGGATAGTAAAAATCTTCCTCTACAAGCATACACAGGAGGGCAGCGCTGGTCTTAGTTAGGAAGATGGGAGCGTAGGGTCTGAGCCCTGTGCCCATGGTGCTGTTCTCTTCGTCCAGAATTCTCCTCATGAATTTGCAGACAAACTGTAGGAGAAGGGCAGGAAGCCAGGGATGTTGCATGGAGTGCTGCACACACGGTGCCGGGCTGAGCAGGGACAGCAGGCCCAGCCCAGGTGGGGGTGGCTGCAGGTACCTGCGCTGTGCCGCGGAAGCGGCCACGGCTGGGTTCCTGCTCCTGTGTGCGCTCCAGGGCTGCATCTGGCAAAGAGCGAGCGCAGCCAGAGCTGAGGGGCTGCGGGAGAGGCCGGAGAACACAGGCCAGCCCTGCGCTGCCCAGGCAGGGAGAGCCCCGGGATTGCCCAGGGGATGGAGCACGGCCACTGCGGGGTGTCTGCCCGGGCCCTCTTCCGGCCTGTCCGTGGGCATTTCCCCAGGGGATGAAATGGCATGGCATGGCATGGCATGGCATGGCATGGCATGGCATGGCATGGCATGGCATGGGGCCCAGTTGGCTGCAGGCTCCAGCTCTGGCAGCTCTGGCACTCACCCTTCTGCGGTGCATGGAATGGCACCACCTCCTCAGTTTCCTGTGCTGGGGAAGCACCAGGGCCTTCTTCCTCCTGCTCCTCCTCCCCCCAGGCCATCTTGGGCACGCTCAGGGGTCTCTGCTCCATGCCGCTGACTGGAGCTACTTGCAGGAGGGATGCTTAGGGAAAGCTCCGGGGCACCAAGTCCCACGCTCTGCCCTTGAGGGCAGCTGCAGAACAGACGCCTCGGAAGGCCGCGGGTCACCGAGTCCCGTACTCTGGCCTCGAGCTCAGCTGCCGGACCAACGCTGTGGAAAAGCTCCGGGTCAGACGGAAACGAGTGCACCTTGCGGGGGCTCCTCACAGCACTGCTCTGTCCCGTTGTGCCCCGTTGCGTGTTCCCAGCACCCGGGAGAGCTTCTGTTTCCCACGTGTCACAAAGGGGCCTTGGAGACCAGGTTCCGTTCCATGGCACAGTGACCGTGCTGCAGCGTGCCACCCAGAGCCCTTGCACACACTGCCTGCCGCCTTGGGGCCGCCCCCAGCCCAGCCAAAGTGGCCCAGCTTGGAAGGAATCCCTGGCCCCAGGTGTCTAAGGCAGCCCGACAGGATCTTTAGGAAGGGCTCAGAGCATCAGCAAACGCCGCCCGGCTTAGCGGGCTCAGTCCTATCCCCATATCTTTCCCTGAGAGCATTTGAATTTTTAAATGAGAATCATTTGAAAGGAGGGGATTGACATTTTCCATTTCAGAGAAGCCTTCTGCCTTCCTGAGCAGACACGTCTCTCTTCAAACCAAGACAATTGTTTATCATCTTGCAGATGCGCAGTTGCTGGGCAGCCCCGTTTTACACCAGGGACCTGGAGAACCATTCCCAGCAACTGGGAAGATCCTAGCTGGTCCCTCCACCCATGGATGAGGTCTCCAAATTTGCCCCGAAAGTGGCTCCAGCTTTTAGAGGCCAAAAAGAGCAAGGGCAAGTGACTTGATGATATTTTTAGCCCAGATAGCCCTGCTGCTGATGCCACACTTCACAATCAGCAGGGGACACAGCTAGGCCAAAATGCAAAGCCCAGATCTCTTGCAGGAGCCTTTCTCCTCAAATACCCTTCAAACAAGCCTCCATGCAAGTCAGTTGGGAAAGTTTCTTCAAATGATCCATTGCTGGCACATAACTACACAGGGTTATGGGAAAGATTCTAAAGCAGCCGCTCTGGAGTCAAAGAGCCAGCACTAAGAGTCCCTGTCATCTATTTGTAGCTAAATCCCACTGTGGGGGATTTCAAGGCATTTGGAAGGAGCTAGAGAGCGGACCTCTGAGTTTTTTAGATGATGCCATTGCTTTTTCTTCTCTTCTGCATAGACAGGACGGCTGAGTTTGGCTCACATCTCCATTACATGGCTCACAACGTCGCAAGACTTGTACTTACAAGAACTTTGAAGGATTTCTTGGCCAATAAAACATTGCCAACAAGTTTATTTCTGTTTCTGACCCAATCCTTCAGTATTTCATCTCATGAACTCGTGCTACAGTGTAAGCTTTCTCAGCCAATTCTGTTCTGACACACAAAACTACAGCACTGCAGTGTAAACTTGGTGTTTACAGTTGTAACTACTTTTATTGTTTCTAGATCTTAAACTCCAAAATGCTAAACTTTCCTCCACTTAGCTTTGGGTGTCTGCTTTATACTACAAATCCACATTCTCACTTGTAGCACCTGAATTTGGAAGCCCTTTTCAAGGTCTCAGCACAAATCCTGTGTTTAATTCTAAGCCTTGGCTTCCAGGCCCAAAGATCTGAGACCTCCCGCATTTGGGTTTCCAACAAGACTGATGCTGTTAGCTGCAGAGTGCCCGGGATCCCTCTTGCAAGTCAACTCTGGCAGGATCAAGGCGGCTGCCAGGGGGCTGCTTGTGGCCTCTGAGAGCCCATTGCTCAGGGCTTGCCAGCGCCCCAGCCCCTCAGGGGCTGCCCCAGCCCGGCCAAGCTGCCCGGCAGCAGCGCCGCAGCCCCACAGCAGCTGCAGAGCAGCCCCATGCAGGGGCACCTGGGAGCCCTCAGCAAGGCAGCCAGCAGCACACGGGCAGGAGGACACGGATGGCGCTTCCTGCCTGGCACAGGGCTTGTGGCCATCTCCAGGCACCGCCCTGGCAGGGATCCCCGCAGCTCCGGCCCCTGCCCAGCCGCTCTGTGGGCAGCACAAAGGCTTCAGCAGAACCAGCAAAGGCCAAGGGGCTTCTGGCCATTTCCCCTGCAGCACTGCACGCCTGGACAGCTGGCTGAGCACAGGCACTGTTTTCCCCCTCCTCCCCGACCCCTTGCGGACCCTGGGCAGCAAAAGAAAGATCCTGGGAGTCTGTGTATTTTAACACATTCTATATTTACATGGGATAAAATATTGAAAGGAAGAAAAGAAAAGAAAAATCTTAAAGAAAAAAAAAAAAAAACCTCGCTGGCTTAGGTTGCCCCAGCAAAGAGAGCCTCCCATATCAGCTCTCCCCAGAGCTGCGGCAGGGCAGCCAGCCGAGCCGCGACAGACAAGGCTGAGCGATCCATGCCCTGCGCAGCTGATCGTGCAGCCTCTGGAAGATGGAATATGGCCCTCGCTGTATTGGCCGGAGGACACGCAGTGTTTGAATTGCCAGCTCGCAGACGGCACTGCTCATGTCCTCCGTCAGGCGTTCCAGGGCTGCAAGAGACAAGAACAGAATCACGGTCAGATCCTGCATCTGCGGGGAGCCGAGGAGAGCCCCCAGCAAGGGCCATGCCAGCCGGCTCTTGCCACGGCCAGGAGGGAGCAGGGAGCAAGGGGATCAGCCCAAAGCTGCTGGCCACGAATGGCCCACGTGGCCCTGAAATCTCAGTGTGCTCTGGCCCCGGGAGCAGAGCCCTCTGCAGCCGGGGCGGGGCTTGCAGCTCCCCCCGGCAGCCCCCGCGGTCAGCCCGCTGCCCTCGCTCACCGGTGCAGATCAGCTGCAGCTCTTGCCGCTGCCCCCTCAGGTGCCACCCGGCCATGCCTGTGAACACAGAGCCTGTCACGGCGCCGGCGGCACAGCTCCCTGCCAGCGGCGCTGCCGGCGCTGTGGCCACATGGGCTGCTGGCCCGGCAGGGCTCAGCCCGGCCCTTGGCGCGCGCTTTAGCATTTCACTGTCTTACTGTCTGAGGCCTGATTTTTCCTTTCTTAAAACCCTCTGATTTTTAGGATTCCCACAGGGCTCCACGGCGCCGCGCCCGGCTGGCGCTGCCGGGGCAGCAGGCGGGGCTGGGGCCGAGCTGCCGCGGGCCGGGCCGGGCCGGGCCGGGCCGGGCCGGGGAGGGAGCACGGGCTCGGGGCTCACCCATGAACCTGACGGCCGCCTCTCGCAGGGGCTCCTGTGGGCTCTCCAGGTAGGGCAGGGCCCGGCGCAGGTGCTCGGCCGCTCTGCTCCTGTCCTCTGCCAGCTGGGGAGAGCGGACGGAGGGAAGGGTTAACGCGGGCTCCGCCCCTGGGCCGGGCGCTGCCTGCGCCCAGCCCCGAACTCCCCTGGCCGCACAGCCCCGAGGCGCGGCCAGCAGCCGCTGGCCAAGGGCTCCCGAGGGCAGGGGGCAGAGGGCCGGCTGCTGCCCGGGGAGCCGCGGTGCCGGGCCGCAGCCCCGCCGGGCGGGGGCTCCATGGGCACCCGGCTCGGACCCGCAGGAGCCTGGAGAAGAGCCCGCGCGGCCTCTGGCTGCAGCAGCGGGCAGGGGCACAGCTGCCAGCCCCGCACACTGAGCACCGCCCTCAGGGACTTTCTCCAGGCTGAGGATTCTTGGCAGTCCTTACCAGGCTCTCAGCGAACCTCCATGTGTGATCCACCTGAAGCATTTGCTCAAGATTCCTCTTCTTTAGGAACCTGGCTGCACAATGCAGCGTTTCCCGGGAGGCCTGGAGAGAAGCAGAGAGGCACAGATGGCCCCACAGGCCAGGGCACAGGAGCATCCCAGTGCCACAGCCTGGAGGAGGCTGCAGCCTGCAAGGTGCCAGGGCAGGAGGCAGCCCAGCCCCCTCCCAGGGAGCAGCAGGTGGCCACAAGTCCTCACCTCAGCAACAATCTGATTCTCATCACAGCAGTGCAAGTAGAGTGGTACCAGGCTCTGGCGCACGGGGGGCTTCAGGGCCTTTCTTCCATCTTCTGTTAATAAGTCCAGCATCTCTTGAAAGACACACATGGAGCTTAGCTGCACCTGGCTATCATCCTGTATGAAAGGAAGGGCAAAAGACCTCAGCATCAGCTGCTTCAGACCCCACAGGGCACAGGCCTGCACCTCCACAGGGCACCAAGTGTCCGGGCAGCAGCCAGTGGCCGTGGCTGTGGGCACAGAGCCTTACATGGTCAAAGAGTGGCAGGAGCGCCTCAGCCAGCTGCAGGGCGATGGGCGTGGGTATTGGGGCACCAGTATCCAGGAGCAAGTATCTGAATAGAAGAATGGTCATCCTGATCATGTCACTGTCATCTTCTTGCAGGAGCTCCACAAGACTTTCACTCAGGCTCCACATTTTTTCCACCTGTGTGGAACACAAGTTTGTGAAAGGCCACCCTGCTGCCGCAGGGCCCAGAGGCCAAAGGCCCGTCGCCAAGCACTGGGGCAGCTGAAGCGGGAGGCAGGAGAGCTGGGAGCAGCTGCCCCAGCGCCCCAAGCTCAGGCAAGGCCAAGCGAGTGCCTTGCCCAGCCCCACGCTGCCTGCACGGCTTCAGCCACTGCCCCCTTCTCACCATGCAGGGATTCTTGCCAAGCGCTACGAGGCCTCTGAGTGCCAAGTAACGCTCGGCCCTGTGCTCGCTCTGCAGGTTCTGTGCCATGATCTCCAGAACACTGTCAGTGCATTCCCTCAAATCCAGGCACTCGAGGACCTGAAAGGCACAGGGCAGTGACAGGGAGCCGGCCGGCAGGAGCCCGGAGCCGCACAGGGCTGGGCCCAGGCAGCAGCACAGGGCATGGGCACCGTCCTGGCAGCTATGCCTACGAGAGGGCAGAGAGCTGGGAGGCAGCTCAGGCAGGCAGCGCTGGCCTTGAGGCTCACCTCCACCAGGAATGCCAGGGCAGGGAAATCCCAGTATGGCATCTCTTCTTGGAGCAGGGCGAGCAGGTAGAATGCAATCCCGGAACAAAAGTGTATGGCTGAATGGGAAATTATCCTGAGGAGAGGAAAAAGAAAACAAGTCCCTGAGCCAGTGGGGCAAACCTCTCCCAGGAGTGACTCACAGAGTTCTCATGTTTCCCCACCAGCCTTCCAGCAAGGGGACCTGGGCCATTTGGGAGTTGGTTGCTCATGGCCTCCCTCCTCTGCCAGCCTTTACCAGTGTGCTTGGCCTTCCCTCAGTGACAAGGCCCTCTGGCTCATGAGCACGGGGACTTTGTGTGGGACACCTGGGCACAGAGCACAAATGTCAGAGGCAGTGGGGAGAAGGGGGTCTCACCTGGCCAGCAGAGCCACGGCAAAGTGGTGGGTGTCAGGAGAGAGCAGCGTGTCCCAGCCACACCTGCGTTCCATTGCCACCACCACATCCTCATAGCGCAGAAGGCACAGCAGGGACTTCAGGGTGCGCACTGCAAAGCTGTGTGCACAGCAAAGCCCAGGTCAGGCTGGCAGCACTGGCTCCTTGGCAGGCCACGTGGCAGGGACAGGAGGAGTGGGATGGAGCACCTGTCGGGGCTGGTGGCAAGGCCGTGCTCTTCCTGGCATCCCTTCCAGAAGGTATCGACCTCCTCTGGCATATGCAGAGTGCTGAAGAACACTTGGAAAAGCAGATGCACAAAGAGGCGGGGGAAATACACCTTCAGTATCCGTGGCAGACAGGGCACCTGGAGGATCTTCCACATCACCACGGTTGCCTGCAAAGGACAAAGCCCCCCGAGACAGCGCTCAGTGCCTAGGTGTCCGTGTGGCAGGGCGCGAGCGTGGCAGGGAGAGGCCCGGAGAGAGGCAGGGGGAGCACACGGCCTGGTGGGCCTGAAGCTGCCCCCGGGCCAGATTTCAGGCCAGCGCCTGAGGCAGGGAGATGCCGTGGGGGAAGGAGGATGGAGAGCTGCTGGAAAGGCGGCCTTGGGGCCAGCAAAGGCTCGTTGCAGAAACTCACAGCCAGGGCAAAGACACCCGTTTTGTCCCCATCGGAGGTGCACGTGCTGCGCTCTGGCCAGCTCCCCAGCACATCCAGGAGGATCATCTGTGCCAGCTCCGCAGTCCTGGCTGAGCCCATGATGGTCTTCCACATGGCCATGGCAGCTCTGTGAGGTCAGAGCTGTGTCTCAGGGCGGGTCTCAGACACAGCACCAGGGGGAGCTGAGCTGGCTGCCAGTTCTGCCTCTGCCCACTGGCCCTGGCCAGCAGCAGCCAGGCCGCCCAGGCCGGTGGGGACAGAGCCCTGAGGGGCAGGGAGGGAGCATGGCAGCAGGCTCAGGGGCTGACGTGCCAGGGCTGGGAAAGGCAGCAGCCAGAGGGCCCTGGAAGTCTCTGTTGGTCAGATACCTGGGCCAGGCTCTACAGGGTGATGGGCTGGGGAGCCCTCTGGGCAGCTGGGCCCCATACCTGTCACAGGACGGGGCCACACGCAGGAGCGCCATGACTGTGTCATCTGGCTGTGCTTCCGTGAGATCCAGCAGGGCCTCGTCCAGCCTGTGCTCAGCACAATCATTGGCCACGAGCCACTGGTGGATGAACCTCACCATGGCGGGCACCTGGAGAAGGCACAGGGAGACTTGGAAAGCTGCCAGAGGGAGCAATGTTCCCAGCTTCCCCAGAGAAGTGCTGCCCTTCCCACTGCACTGCCAAGTGGCCTCAAAGGTTCACAGCAACCAGCATGCGTGGCTTGGGAGGCCACGCAATTCCTGGGAGGATCAAACCCTGCCCACGGGCTGCTTACTTGGGTTGGATAGTAAAAATCTTCCTCTACAAGCATACACAGGAGGGCAGCGCTGGTCTTAGTTAGGAAGATGGGAGCGTAGGGTCTGAGCCCTGTGCCCATGGTGCTGTTCTCTTCGTCCAGAATTCTCCTCATGAATTTGCAGACAAACTGTAGGAGAAGGGCAGGAAGCCAGGGATGTTGCATGGAGTGCTGCACACACGGTGCCGGGCTGAGCAGGGACAGCAGGCCCAGCCCAGGTGGGGGTGGCTGCAGGTACCTGCGCTGTGCCGCGGAAGCGGCCACGGCTGGGTTCCTGCTCCTGTGTGCGCTCCAGGGCTGCATCTGGCAAAGAGCGAGCGCAGCCAGAGCTGAGGGGCTGCGGGAGAGGCCGGAGAACACAGGCCAGCCCTGCGCTGCCCAGGCAGGGAGAGCCCCGGGATTGCCCAGGGGATGGAGCACGGCCACTGCGGGGTGTCTGCCCGGGCCCTCTTCCGGCCTGTCCGTGGGCATTTCCCCAGGGGATGAAATGGCATGGCATGGCATGGCATGGCATGGCATGGCATGGCATGGCATGGCATGGCATGGGGCCCAGTTGGCTGCAGGCTCCAGCTCTGGCAGCTCTGGCACTCACCCTTCTGCGGTGCATGGAATGGCACCACCTCCTCAGTTTCCTGTGCTGGGGAAGCACCAGGGCCTTCTTCCTCCTGCTCCTCCTCCCCCCAGGCCATCTTGGGCACGCTCAGGGGTCTCTGCTCCATGCCGCTGACTGGAGCTACTTGCAGGAGGGATGCTTAGGGAAAGCTCCGGGGCACCAAGTCCCACGCTCTGCCCTTGAGGGCAGCTGCAGAACAGACGCCTCGGAAGGCCGCGGGTCACCGAGTCCCGTACTCTGGCCTCGAGCTCAGCTGCCGGACCAACGCTGTGGAAAAGCTCCGGGTCAGACGGAAACGAGTGCACCTTGCGGGGGCTCCTCACAGCACTGCTCTGTCCCGTTGTGCCCCGTTGCGTGTTCCCAGCACCCGGGAGAGCTTCTGTTTCCCACGTGTCACAAAGGGGCCTTGGAGACCAGGTTCCGTTCCATGGCACAGTGACCGTGCTGCAGCGTGCCACCCAGAGCCCTTGCACACACTGCCTGCCGCCTTGGGGCCGCCCCCAGCCCAGCCAAAGTGGCCCAGCTTGGAAGGAATCCCTGGCCCCAGGTGTCTAAGGCAGCCCGACAGGATCTTTAGGAAGGGCTCAGAGCATCAGCAAACGCCGCCCGGCTTAGCGGGCTCAGTCCTATCCCCATATCTTTCCCTGAGAGCATTTGAATTTTTAAATGAGAATCATTTGAAAGGAGGGGATTGACATTTTCCATTTCAGAGAAGCCTTCTGCCTTCCTGAGCAGACACGTCTCTCTTCAAACCAAGACAATTGTTTATCATCTTGCAGATGCGCAGTTGCTGGGCAGCCCCGTTTTACACCAGGGACCTGGAGAACCATTCCCAGCAACTGGGAAGATCCTAGCTGGTCCCTCCACCCATGGATGAGGTCTCCAAATTTGCCCCGAAAGTGGCTCCAGCTTTTAGAGGCCAAAAAGAGCAAGGGCAAGTGACTTGATGATATTTTTAGCCCAGATAGCCCTGCTGCTGATGCCACACTTCACAATCAGCAGGGGACACAGCTAGGCCAAAATGCAAAGCCCAGATCTCTTGCAGGAGCCTTTCTCCTCAAATACCCTTCAAACAAGCCTCCATGCAAGTCAGTTGGGAAAGTTTCTTCAAATGATCCATTGCTGGCACATAACTACACAGGGTTATGGGAAAGATTCTAAAGCAGCCGCTCTGGAGTCAAAGAGCCAGCACTAAGAGTCCCTGTCATCTATTTGTAGCTAAATCCCACTGTGGGGGATTTCAAGGCATTTGGAAGGAGCTAGAGAGCGGACCTCTGAGTTTTTTAGATGATGCCATTGCTTTTTCTTCTCTTCTGCATAGACAGGACGGCTGAGTTTGGCTCACATCTCCATTACATGGCTCACAACGTCGCAAGACTTGTACTTACAAGAACTTTGAAGGATTTCTTGGCCAATAAAACATTGCCAACAAGTTTATTTCTGTTTCTGACCCAATCCTTCAGTATTTCATCTCATGAACTCGTGCTACAGTGTAAGCTTTCTCAGCCAATTCTGTTCTGACACACAAAACTACAGCACTGCAGTGTAAACTTGGTGTTTACAGTTGTAACTACTTTTATTGTTTCTAGATCTTAAACTCCAAAATGCTAAACTTTCCTCCACTTAGCTTTGGGTGTCTGCTTTATACTACAAATCCACATTCTCACTTGTAGCACCTGAATTTGGAAGCCCTTTTCAAGGTCTCAGCACAAATCCTGTGTTTAATTCTAAGCCTTGGCTTCCAGGCCCAAAGATCTGAGACCTCCCGCATTTGGGTTTCCAACAAGACTGATGCTGTTAGCTGCAGAGTGCCCGGGATCCCTCTTGCAAGTCAACTCTGGCAGGATCAAGGCGGCTGCCAGGGGGCTGCTTGTGGCCTCTGAGAGCCCATTGCTCAGGGCTTGCCAGCGCCCCAGCCCCTCAGGGGCTGCCCCAGCCCGGCCAAGCTGCCCGGCAGCAGCGCCGCAGCCCCACAGCAGCTGCAGAGCAGCCCCATGCAGGGGCACCTGGGAGCCCTCAGCAAGGCAGCCAGCAGCACACGGGCAGGAGGACACGGATGGCGCTTCCTGCCTGGCACAGGGCTTGTGGCCATCTCCAGGCACCGCCCTGGCAGGGATCCCCGCAGCTCCGGCCCCTGCCCAGCCGCTCTGTGGGCAGCACAAAGGCTTCAGCAGAACCAGCAAAGGCCAAGGGGCTTCTGGCCATTTCCCCTGCAGCACTGCACGCCTGGACAGCTGGCTGAGCACAGGCACTGTTTTCCCCCTCCTCCCCGACCCCTTGCGGACCCTGGGCAGCAAAAGAAAGATCCTGGGAGTCTGTGTATTTTAACACATTCTATATTTACATGGGATAAAATATTGAAAGGAAGAAAAGAAAAGAAAAATCTTAAAGAAAAAAAAAAAAAAACCTCGCTGGCTTAGGTTGCCCCAGCAAAGAGAGCCTCCCATATCAGCTCTCCCCAGAGCTGCGGCAGGGCAGCCAGCCGAGCCGCGACAGACAAGGCTGAGCGATCCATGCCCTGCGCAGCTGATCGTGCAGCCTCTGGAAGATGGAATATGGCCCTCGCTGTATTGGCCGGAGGACACGCAGTGTTTGAATTGCCAGCTCGCAGACGGCACTGCTCATGTCCTCCGTCAGGCGTTCCAGGGCTGCAAGAGACAAGAACAGAATCACGGTCAGATCCTGCATCTGCGGGGAGCCGAGGAGAGCCCCCAGCAAGGGCCATGCCAGCCGGCTCTTGCCACGGCCAGGAGGGAGCAGGGAGCAAGGGGATCAGCCCAAAGCTGCTGGCCACGAATGGCCCACGTGGCCCTGAAATCTCAGTGTGCTCTGGCCCCGGGAGCAGAGCCCTCTGCAGCCGGGGCGGGGCTTGCAGCTCCCCCCGGCAGCCCCCGCGGTCAGCCCGCTGCCCTCGCTCACCGGTGCAGATCAGCTGCAGCTCTTGCCGCTGCCCCCTCAGGTGCCACCCGGCCATGCCTGTGAACACAGAGCCTGTCACGGCGCCGGCGGCACAGCTCCCTGCCAGCGGCGCTGCCGGCGCTGTGGCCACATGGGCTGCTGGCCCGGCAGGGCTCAGCCCGGCCCTTGGCGCGCGCTTTAGCATTTCACTGTCTTACTGTCTGAGGCCTGATTTTTCCTTTCTTAAAACCCTCTGATTTTTAGGATTCCCACAGGGCTCCACGGCGCCGCGCCCGGCTGGCGCTGCCGGGGCAGCAGGCGGGGCTGGGGCCGAGCTGCCGCGGGCCGGGCCGGGCCGGGCCGGGCCGGGCCGGGGAGGGAGCACGGGCTCGGGGCTCACCCATGAACCTGACGGCCGCCTCTCGCAGGGGCTCCTGTGGGCTCTCCAGGTAGGGCAGGGCCCGGCGCAGGTGCTCGGCCGCTCTGCTCCTGTCCTCTGCCAGCTGGGGAGAGCGGACGGAGGGAAGGGTTAACGCGGGCTCCGCCCCTGGGCCGGGCGCTGCCTGCGCCCAGCCCCGAACTCCCCTGGCCGCACAGCCCCGAGGCGCGGCCAGCAGCCGCTGGCCAAGGGCTCCCGAGGGCAGGGGGCAGAGGGCCGGCTGCTGCCCGGGGAGCCGCGGTGCCGGGCCGCAGCCCCGCCGGGCGGGGGCTCCATGGGCACCCGGCTCGGACCCGCAGGAGCCTGGAGAAGAGCCCGCGCGGCCTCTGGCTGCAGCAGCGGGCAGGGGCACAGCTGCCAGCCCCGCACACTGAGCACCGCCCTCAGGGACTTTCTCCAGGCTGAGGATTCTTGGCAGTCCTTACCAGGCTCTCAGCGAACCTCCATGTGTGATCCACCTGAAGCATTTGCTCAAGATTCCTCTTCTTTAGGAACCTGGCTGCACAATGCAGCGTTTCCCGGGAGGCCTGGAGAGAAGCAGAGAGGCACAGATGGCCCCACAGGCCAGGGCACAGGAGCATCCCAGTGCCACAGCCTGGAGGAGGCTGCAGCCTGCAAGGTGCCAGGGCAGGAGGCAGCCCAGCCCCCTCCCAGGGAGCAGCAGGTGGCCACAAGTCCTCACCTCAGCAACAATCTGATTCTCATCACAGCAGTGCAAGTAGAGTGGTACCAGGCTCTGGCGCACGGGGGGCTTCAGGGCCTTTCTTCCATCTTCTGTTAATAAGTCCAGCATCTCTTGAAAGACACACATGGAGCTTAGCTGCACCTGGCTATCATCCTGTATGAAAGGAAGGGCAAAAGACCTCAGCATCAGCTGCTTCAGACCCCACAGGGCACAGGCCTGCACCTCCACAGGGCACCAAGTGTCCGGGCAGCAGCCAGTGGCCGTGGCTGTGGGCACAGAGCCTTACATGGTCAAAGAGTGGCAGGAGCGCCTCAGCCAGCTGCAGGGCGATGGGCGTGGGTATTGGGGCACCAGTATCCAGGAGCAAGTATCTGAATAGAAGAATGGTCATCCTGATCATGTCACTGTCATCTTCTTGCAGGAGCTCCACAAGACTTTCACTCAGGCTCCACATTTTTTCCACCTGTGTGGAACACAAGTTTGTGAAAGGCCACCCTGCTGCCGCAGGGCCCAGAGGCCAAAGGCCCGTCGCCAAGCACTGGGGCAGCTGAAGCGGGAGGCAGGAGAGCTGGGAGCAGCTGCCCCAGCGCCCCAAGCTCAGGCAAGGCCAAGCGAGTGCCTTGCCCAGCCCCACGCTGCCTGCACGGCTTCAGCCACTGCCCCCTTCTCACCATGCAGGGATTCTTGCCAAGCGCTACGAGGCCTCTGAGTGCCAAGTAACGCTCGGCCCTGTGCTCGCTCTGCAGGTTCTGTGCCATGATCTCCAGAACACTGTCAGTGCATTCCCTCAAATCCAGGCACTCGAGGACCTGAAAGGCACAGGGCAGTGACAGGGAGCCGGCCGGCAGGAGCCCGGAGCCGCACAGGGCTGGGCCCAGGCAGCAGCACAGGGCATGGGCACCGTCCTGGCAGCTATGCCTACGAGAGGGCAGAGAGCTGGGAGGCAGCTCAGGCAGGCAGCGCTGGCCTTGAGGCTCACCTCCACCAGGAATGCCAGGGCAGGGAAATCCCAGTATGGCATCTCTTCTTGGAGCAGGGCGAGCAGGTAGAATGCAATCCCGGAACAAAAGTGTATGGCTGAATGGGAAATTATCCTGAGGAGAGGAAAAAGAAAACAAGTCCCTGAGCCAGTGGGGCAAACCTCTCCCAGGAGTGACTCACAGAGTTCTCATGTTTCCCCACCAGCCTTCCAGCAAGGGGACCTGGGCCATTTGGGAGTTGGTTGCTCATGGCCTCCCTCCTCTGCCAGCCTTTACCAGTGTGCTTGGCCTTCCCTCAGTGACAAGGCCCTCTGGCTCATGAGCACGGGGACTTTGTGTGGGACACCTGGGCACAGAGCACAAATGTCAGAGGCAGTGGGGAGAAGGGGGTCTCACCTGGCCAGCAGAGCCACGGCAAAGTGGTGGGTGTCAGGAGAGAGCAGCGTGTCCCAGCCACACCTGCGTTCCATTGCCACCACCACATCCTCATAGCGCAGAAGGCACAGCAGGGACTTCAGGGTGCGCACTGCAAAGCTGTGTGCACAGCAAAGCCCAGGTCAGGCTGGCAGCACTGGCTCCTTGGCAGGCCACGTGGCAGGGACAGGAGGAGTGGGATGGAGCACCTGTCGGGGCTGGTGGCAAGGCCGTGCTCTTCCTGGCATCCCTTCCAGAAGGTATCGACCTCCTCTGGCATATGCAGAGTGCTGAAGAACACTTGGAAAAGCAGATGCACAAAGAGGCGGGGGAAATACACCTTCAGTATCCGTGGCAGACAGGGCACCTGGAGGATCTTCCACATCACCACGGTTGCCTGCAAAGGACAAAGCCCCCCGAGACAGCGCTCAGTGCCTAGGTGTCCGTGTGGCAGGGCGCGAGCGTGGCAGGGAGAGGCCCGGAGAGAGGCAGGGGGAGCACACGGCCTGGTGGGCCTGAAGCTGCCCCCGGGCCAGATTTCAGGCCAGCGCCTGAGGCAGGGAGATGCCGTGGGGGAAGGAGGATGGAGAGCTGCTGGAAAGGCGGCCTTGGGGCCAGCAAAGGCTCGTTGCAGAAACTCACAGCCAGGGCAAAGACACCCGTTTTGTCCCCATCGGAGGTGCACGTGCTGCGCTCTGGCCAGCTCCCCAGCACATCCAGGAGGATCATCTGTGCCAGCTCCGCAGTCCTGGCTGAGCCCATGATGGTCTTCCACATGGCCATGGCAGCTCTGTGAGGTCAGAGCTGTGTCTCAGGGCGGGTCTCAGACACAGCACCAGGGGGAGCTGAGCTGGCTGCCAGTTCTGCCTCTGCCCACTGGCCCTGGCCAGCAGCAGCCAGGCCGCCCAGGCCGGTGGGGACAGAGCCCTGAGGGGCAGGGAGGGAGCATGGCAGCAGGCTCAGGGGCTGACGTGCCAGGGCTGGGAAAGGCAGCAGCCAGAGGGCCCTGGAAGTCTCTGTTGGTCAGATACCTGGGCCAGGCTCTACAGGGTGATGGGCTGGGGAGCCCTCTGGGCAGCTGGGCCCCATACCTGTCACAGGACGGGGCCACACGCAGGAGCGCCATGACTGTGTCATCTGGCTGTGCTTCCGTGAGATCCAGCAGGGCCTCGTCCAGCCTGTGCTCAGCACAATCATTGGCCACGAGCCACTGGTGGATGAACCTCACCATGGCGGGCACCTGGAGAAGGCACAGGGAGACTTGGAAAGCTGCCAGAGGGAGCAATGTTCCCAGCTTCCCCAGAGAAGTGCTGCCCTTCCCACTGCACTGCCAAGTGGCCTCAAAGGTTCACAGCAACCAGCATGCGTGGCTTGGGAGGCCACGCAATTCCTGGGAGGATCAAACCCTGCCCACGGGCTGCTTACTTGGGTTGGATAGTAAAAATCTTCCTCTACAAGCATACACAGGAGGGCAGCGCTGGTCTTAGTTAGGAAGATGGGAGCGTAGGGTCTGAGCCCTGTGCCCATGGTGCTGTTCTCTTCGTCCAGAATTCTCCTCATGAATTTGCAGACAAACTGTAGGAGAAGGGCAGGAAGCCAGGGATGTTGCATGGAGTGCTGCACACACGGTGCCGGGCTGAGCAGGGACAGCAGGCCCAGCCCAGGTGGGGGTGGCTGCAGGTACCTGCGCTGTGCCGCGGAAGCGGCCACGGCTGGGTTCCTGCTCCTGTGTGCGCTCCAGGGCTGCATCTGGCAAAGAGCGAGCGCAGCCAGAGCTGAGGGGCTGCGGGAGAGGCCGGAGAACACAGGCCAGCCCTGCGCTGCCCAGGCAGGGAGAGCCCCGGGATTGCCCAGGGGATGGAGCACGGCCACTGCGGGGTGTCTGCCCGGGCCCTCTTCCGGCCTGTCCGTGGGCATTTCCCCAGGGGATGAAATGGCATGGCATGGCATGGCATGGCATGGCATGGCATGGCATGGCATGGCATGGGGCCCAGTTGGCTGCAGGCTCCAGCTCTGGCAGCTCTGGCACTCACCCTTCTGCGGTGCATGGAATGGCACCACCTCCTCAGTTTCCTGTGCTGGGGAAGCACCAGGGCCTTCTTCCTCCTGCTCCTCCTCCCCCCAGGCCATCTTGGGCACGCTCAGGGGTCTCTGCTCCATGCCGCTGACTGGAGCTACTTGCAGGAGGGATGCTTAGGGAAAGCTCCGGGGCACCAAGTCCCACGCTCTGCCCTTGAGGGCAGCTGCAGAACAGACGCCTCGGAAGGCCGCGGGTCACCGAGTCCCGTGCTCTGGCCTCGAGCTCAGCTGCCGGACCAACGCTGTGGAAAAGCTCCGGGTCAGACGGAAACGAGTGCACCTTGCGGGGGCTCCTCACAGCACTGCTCTGTCCCGTTGTGCCCCGTTGCGTGTTCCCAGCACCCGGGAGAGCTTCTGTTTCCCACGTGTCACAAAGGGGCCTTGGAGACCAGGTTCCGTTCCATGGCACAGTGACCGTGCTGCAGCGTGCCACCCAGAGCCCTTGCACACACTGCCTGCCGCCTTGGGGCCGCCCCCAGCCCAGCCAAAGTGGCCCAGCTTGGAAGGAATCCCTGGCCCCAGGTGTCTAAGGCAGCCCGACAGGATCTTTAGGAAGGGCTCAGAGCATCAGCAAACGCCGCCCGGCTTAGCGGGCTCAGTCCTATCCCCATATCTTTCCCTGAGAGCATTTGAATTTTTAAATGAGAATCATTTGAAAGGAGGGGATTGACATTTTCCATTTCAGAGAAGCCTTCTGCCTTCCTGAGCAGACACGTCTCTCTTCAAACCAAGACAATTGTTTCTCATCTTGCAGATGCGCAGTTGCTGGGCAGCCCCGTTTTACACCAGGGACCTGGAGAACCATTCCCAGCAACTGGGAAGATCCTAGCTGGTCCCTCCACCCATGGATGAGGTCTCCAAATTTGCCCCGAAAGTGGCTCCAGCTTTTAGAGGCCAAAAAGAGCAAGGGCAAGTGACTTGATGATATTTTTAGCCCAGATAGCCCTGCTGCTGATGCCACACTTCACAATCAGCAGGGGACACAGCTAGGCCAAAATGCAAAGCCCAGATCTCTTGCAGGAGCCTTTCTCCTCAAATACCCTTCAAACAAGCCTCCATGCAAGTCAGTTGGGAAAGTTTCTTCAAATGATCCATTGCTGGCACATAACTACACAGGGTTATGGGAAAGATTCTAAAGCAGCCGCTCTGGAGTCAAAGAGCCAGCACTAAGAGTCCCTGTCATCTATTTGTAGCTAAATCCCACTGTGGGGGATTTCAAGGCATTTGGAAGGAGCTAGAGAGCGGACCTCTGAGTTTTTTAGATGATGCCATTGCTTTTTCTTCTCTTCTGCATAGACAGGACGGCTGAGTTTGGCTCACATCTCCATTACATGGCTCACAACGTCGCAAGACTTGTACTTACAAGAACTTTGAAGGATTTCTTGGCCAATAAAACATTGCCAACAAGTTTATTTCTGTTTCTGACCCAATCCTTCAGTATTTCATCTCATGAACTCGTGCTACAGTGTAAGCTTTCTCAGCCAATTCTGTTCTGACACACAAAACTACAGCACTGCAGTGTAAACTTGGTGTTTACAGTTGTAACTACTTTTATTGTTTCTAGATCTTAAACTCCAAAATGCTAAACTTTCCTCCACTTAGCTTTGGGTGTCTGCTTTATACTACAAATCCACATTCTCACTTGTAGCACCTGAATTTGGAAGCCCTTTTCAAGGTCTCAGCACAAATCCTGTGTTTAATTCTAAGCCTTGGCTTCCAGGCCCAAAGATCTGAGACCTCCCGCATTTGGGTTTCCAACAAGACTGATGCTGTTAGCTGCAGAGTGCCCGGGATCCCTCTTGCAAGTCAACTCTGGCAGGATCAAGGCGGCTGCCAGGGGGCTGCTTGTGGCCTCTGAGAGCCCATTGCTCAGGGCTTGCCAGCGCCCCAGCCCCTCAGGGGCTGCCCCAGCCCGGCCAAGCTGCCCGGCAGCAGCGCCGCAGCCCCACAGCAGCTGCAGAGCAGCCCCATGCAGGGGCACCTGGGAGCCCTCAGCAAGGCAGCCAGCAGCACACGGGCAGGAGGACACGGATGGCGCTTCCTGCCTGGCACAGGGCTTGTGGCCATCTCCAGGCACCGCCCTGGCAGGGATCCCCGCAGCTCCGGCCCCTGCCCAGCCGCTCTGTGGGCAGCACAAAGGCTTCAGCAGAACCAGCAAAGGCCAAGGGGCTTCTGGCCATTTCCCCTGCAGCACTGCACGCCTGGGCAGCTGGCTGAGCACAGGCACTGTTTTCCCCCTCCTCCCCGACCCCTTGCGGACCCTGGGCAGCAAAAGAAAGATCCTGGGAGTCTGTGTATTTTAACACATTCTATATTTACATGGGATAAAATATTGAAAGGAAGAAAAGAAAAGAAAAATCTTAAAGAAAAAAAAAAAAAAAACCTCGCTGGCTTCGGTTGCCCCAGCAAAGAGAGCCTCCCATATCAGCTCTCCCCAGAGCTTCGGCAGGGCAGCCAGCCGAGCCGCGACAGACAAGGCTGAGCGATCCATGCCCTGCGCAGCTGATCGTGCAGCCTCTGGAAGATGGAATATGGCCCTCGCTGTATTGGCCGGAGGACACGCAGTGTTTGAATTGCCAGCTCGCAGACGGCACTGCTCATGTCCTCCGTCAGGCGTTCCAGGGCTGCAAGAGACAAGAACAGAATCACGGTCAGATCCTGCATCTGCGGGGAGCCGAGGAGAGCCCCCAGCAAGGGCCATGCCAGCCGGCTCTTGCCACGGCCAGGAGGGAGCAGGGAGCAAGGGGATCAGCCCAAAGCTGCTGGCCACGAATGGCCCACGTGGCCCTGAAATCTCAGTGTGCTCTGGCCCCGGGAGCAGAGCCCTCCGCAGCCGGGGCGGGGCTTGCAGCTCCCCCCGGCAGCCCCCGCGGTCAGCCCGCTGCCCTCGCTCACCGGTGCAGATCAGCTGCAGCTCTTGCCGCTGCCCCCTCAGGTGCCGCCCGGCCATGCCTGTGAACACAGAGCCTGTCACGGCGCCGGCGGCACAGCTCCCTGCCAGCGGCGCTGCCGGCGCTGTGGCCACACGGGCTGCTGGCCCGGCAGGGTTCAGCCCGGCCCTTGGCGCACGCTTTAGCATTTCACTGTCTTACTGTCTGAGGCCTGATTTTTCCTTTCTTAAAACCCTCTGATTTTTAGGATTCCCACAGGGCTCCACGGCGCCGCGCCCGGCTGGCGCTGCCGGGGCAGCAGGCGGGGCTGGGGCCGAGCTGCCGCGGGCCGGGCCGGGCCAGGCCGGGGAGGGAGCACGGGCTCGGGGCTCACCCATGAACCTGACGGCCGCCTCTCGCAGGGGCTCCTGTGGGCTCTCCAGGTAGGGCAGGGCCCGGCGCAGGTGCTCGGCCGCTCTGCTCCTGTCCTCTGCCAGCTGGGGAGAGCGGACGGAGGGAAGGGTTAACGCGGGCTCCGCCCCTGGGCCGGGCGCTGCCTGCGCCCAGCCCCGAACTCCCCTGGCCGCACAGCCCCGAGGCGCGGCCAGCAGCCGCTGGCCAAGGGCTCCCGAGGGCAGGGGGCAGAGGGCCGGCTGCTGCCCGGGGAGCCGCGGTGCCGGGCCGCAGCCCCGCCGGGCGGGGGCTCCATGGGCACCCGGCTCGGACCCGCAGGAGCCTGGAGAAGAGCCCGCGCGGCCTCTGGCTGCAGCAGCGGGCAGGGGCACAGCTGCCAGCCCCGCACACTGAGCACCGCCCTCAGGGACTTTCTCCAGGCTGAGGATTCTTGGCAGTCCTTACCAGGCTCTCAGCGAACCTCCATGTGTGATCCACCTGAAGCATTTGCTCAAGATTCCTCTTCTTTAGGAACCTGGCTGCACAATGCAGCGTTTCCCGGGAGGCCTGGAGAGAAGCAGAGAGGCACAGATGGCCCCACAGGCCAGGGCACAGGAGCATCCCAGTGCCACAGCCTGGAGGAGGCTGCAGCCTGCAAGGTGCCAGGGCAGGAGGCAGCCCAGCCCCCTCCCAGGGAGCAGCAGGTGGCCACAAGTCCTCACCTCAGCAACAATCTGATTCTCATCACAGCAGTGCAAGTAGAGTGGTACCAGGCTCTGGCGCACGGGGGGCTTCAGGGCCTTTCTTCCATCTTCTGTTAATAAGTCCAGCATCTCTTGAAAGACACACATGGAGCTTAGCTGCACCTGGCTATCATCCTGTATGAAAGGAAGGGCAAAAGACCTCAGCATCAGCTGCTTCAGACCCCACAGGGCACAGGCCTGCACCTCCACAGGGCACCAAGTGTCCGGGCAGCAGCCAGTGGCCGTGGCTGTGGGCACAGAGCCTTACATGGTCAAAGAGTGGCAGGAGCGCCTCAGCCAGCTGCAGGGCGATGAGCGTGGGTATTGGGGCACCAGTATCCAGGAGCAAGTATCTGAATAGAAGAATGGTCATCCTGATCATGTCACTGTCATCTTCTTGCAGGAGCTCCACAAGACTTTCACTCAGGCTCCACATTTTTTCCACCTGTGTGGAACACAAGTTTGTGAAAGGCCACCCTGCTGCCGCAGGGCCCAGAGGCCAAAGGCCCATCGCGAAGCACTGGGGCAGCTGAAGCGGGAGGCAGGAGAGCTGGGAGCAGCTGCCCCAGCGCCCCAAGCTCAGGCAAGGCCAAGCGAGTGCCTTGCCCAGCCCCACGCTGCCTGCACGGCTTCAGCCACTGCCCCCTTCTCACCATGCAGGGATTCTTGCCAAGCGCTACGAGGCCTCTGAGTGCCAAGTAACGCTCGGCCCTGTGCTCGCTCTGCAGGTTCTGTGCCATGATCTCCAGAACACTGTCAGTGCATTCCCTCAAATCCAGGCACTCGAGGACCTGAAAGGCACAGGGCAGTGACAGGGAGCCGGCCGGCAGGAGCCCGGAGCCGCACAGGGCTGGGCCCAGGCAGCAGCACAGGGCATGGGCACCGTCCTGGCAGCTGTGCCTACGAGAGGGCAGAGAGCTGGGAGGCAGCTCAGGCAGGCAGCGCTGGCCTTGAGGCTCACCTCCACCAGGAATGCCAGGGCAGGGAAATCCCAGTATGGCATCTCTTCTTGGAGCAGGGCGAGCAGGTAGAATGCAATCCCGGAACAAAAGTGTATGGCTGAATGGGAAATTATCCTGAGGAGAGGAAAAAGAAAACAAGTCCCTGAGCCAGTGGGGCAAACCTCTCCCAGGAGTGACTCACAGAGTTCTCATGTTTCCCCACCAGCCTTCCAGCAAGGGGACCTGGGCCATTTGGGAGTTGGTTGCTCATGGCCTCCCTCCTCTGCCAGCCTTTACCAGTGTGCTTGGCCTTCCCTCAGTGACAAGGCCCTCTGGCTCATGAGCACGGGGACTTTGTGTGGGACACCTGGGCACAGAGCACAAATGTCAGAGGCAGTGGGGAGAAGGGGGTCTCACCTGGCCAGCAGAGCCACGGCAAAGTGGTGGGTGTCAGGAGAGAGCAGCGTGTCCCAGCCACACCTGCGTTCCATTGCCACCACCACATCCTCATAGCGCAGAAGGCACAGCAGGGACTTCAGGGTGCGCACTGCAAAGCTGTGTGCACAGCAAAGCCCAGGTCAGGCTGGCAGCACTGGCTCCTTGGCAGGCCACGTGGCAGGGACAGGAGGAGTGGGATGGAGCACCTGTTGGGGCTGGTGGCAAAGCCGTGCTCTTCCTGGCATCCCTTCCAGAAGGTATCGACCTCCTCTGGCATATGCAGAGTGCTGAAGAACACTTGGAAAAGCAGATGCACAAAGAGGCGGGGGAAATACACCTTCAGTATCCGTGGCAGACAGGGCACCTGGAGGATCTTCCACATCACCACGGTTGCCTGCAAAGGACAAAGCCCCCCGAGACAGCGCTCAGTGCCCAGGTGTCCGTGTGGCAGGGCGCGAGCGTGGCAGGGAGAGGCCCGGAGAGAGGCAGGGGGAGCACACGGCCTGGTGGGCCTGAAGCTGCCCCCGGGCCAGATTTCAGGCCAGCGCCTGAGGCAGGGAGATGCCGTGGGGGAAGGAGGATGGAGAGCTGCTGGAAAGGCGGCCTTGGGGCCAGCAAAGGCTCGTTGCAGAAACTCACAGCCAGGGCAAAGACACCCGTTTTGTCCCCATCGGAGGTGCACGTGCTGCGCTCTGGCCAGCTCCCCAGCACATCCAGGAGGATCATCTGTGCCAGCTCCGCAGTCCTGGCTGAGCCCATGATGGTCTTCCACATGGCCATGGCAGCTCTGTGAGGTCAGAGCTGTGTCTCAGGGCGGGTCTCAGACACAGCACCGGGGGGAGCTGAGCTGGCTGCCAGTTCTGCCTCTGCCCACTGGCCCTGGCCAGCAGCAGCCAGGCCGCCCAGGCCGGTGGGGACAGAGCCCTGAGGGGCAGGGAGGGAGCATGGCAGCAGGCTCAGGGGCTGACGTGCCAGGGCTGGGAAAGGCAGCAGCCAGAGGGCCCTGGAAGTCTCTGTTGGTCAGATACCTGGGCCAGGCTCTACAGGGTGATGGGCTGGGGAGCCCTCTGGGCAGCTGGGCCCCATACCTGTCACAGGACGGGGCCACACGCAGGAGCGCCATGACTGTGTCATCTGGCTGTGCTTCCGTGAGATCCAGCAGGGCCTCGTCCAGCCTGTGCTCAGCACAATCATTGGCCACGAGCCACTGGTGAATGAACCTCACAATGGCGGGCACCTGGAGAAGGCACAGGGAGACTTGGAAAGCTGCCAGAGGGAGCAATGTTCCCAGCTTCCCCAGAGAAGTGCTGCCCTTCCCACTGCACTGCCAAGTGGCCTCAAAGGTTCACAGCAACCAGCATGCGTGGCTTGGGAGGCCACGCAATTCCTGGGAGGATCAAACCCTGCCCACGGGCTGCTTACTTGGGTTGGATAGTAAAAATCTTCCTCTACAAGCATACACAGGAGGGCAGCGCTGGTCTTAGTTAGGAAGATGGGAGCGTAGGGTCTGAGCCCTGTGCCCATGGTGCTGTTCTCTTCGTCCAGAATTCTCCTCATGAATTTGCAGACAAACTGTAGGAGAAGGGCAGGAAGCCAGGGATGTTGCATGGAGTGCTGCACACACGGTGCCGGGCTGAGCAGGGACAGCAGGCCCAGCCCAGGTGGGGGTGGCTGCAGGTACCTGCGCTGTGCCGCGGAAGCGGCCACGGCTGGGTTCCTGCTCCTGTGTGCGCTCCAGGGCTGCATCTGGCAAAGAGCGAGCGCAGCCAGAGCTGAGGGGCTGCGGGAGAGGCCGGAGAACACAGGCCAGCCCTGCGCTGCCCAGGCAGGGAGAGCCCCGGGATTGCCCAGGGGATGGAGCACGGCCTCTGCGGGGTATCTGCCCGGGCCCTCTTCCGGCCTGTCCGTGGGCATTTCCCCAGGGGATGAAATGGCATGGCATGGCATGGCATGGCATGGGGCCCAGTTGGCTGCAGGCTCCAGCTCTGGCAGCTCTGGCACTCACCCTTCTGCGGTGCATGGAATGGCACCACCTCCTCAGTTTCCTGTGCTGGGGAAGCACCAGGGCCTTCTTCCTCCTGCTCCTCCTCCCCCCAGGCCATCTTGGGCACGCTCAGGGGTCTCTGCTCCATGCCGCTGACTGGAGCTACTTGCAGGAGGGATGCTTAGGGAAAGCTCCGGGGCACCAAGTCCCACGCTCTGCCCTTGAGGGCAGCTGCAGGACAGACGCCTCGGAAGGCCGCGGGTCACCGAGTCCCGTGCTCTGGCCTCGAGCTCAGCTGCCGGACCAACGCTGTGGAAAAGCTCCGGGTCAGACGGAAACGAGTGCACTGTGCGGGGGCTCCTCACAGCACTGCTCTGTCCCGTTGTGCCCCGTTGCGTGTTCCCAGCACCCGGGAGAGCTTCTGTTTCCCACGTGTCACAAAGGGGCCTTGGAGACCAGGTTCCGTTCCATGGCACAGTGACCGTGCTGCAGCGTGCCACCCAGAGCCCTTGCACACACTGCCTGCCGCCTTGGGGCCGCCCCCAGCCCAGCCAAAGTGGCCCAGCTTGGAAGGAATCCCTGGCCCCAGGTGTCTAAGGCAGCCCGACAGGATCTTTAGGAAGGGCTCAGAGCATCAGCAAACGCCGCCCGGCTTAGCGGGCTCAGTCCTATCCCCATATCTTTCCCTGAGAGCATTTGAATTTTTAAATGAGAATCATTTGAAAGGAGGGGATTGACATTTTCCATTTCAGAGAAGCCTTCTGCCTTCCTGAGCAGACACGTCTCTCTTCAAACCAAGACAATTGTTTCTCATCTTGCAGATGCGCAGTTGCTGGGCAGCCCCGTTTTACACCAGGGACCTGGAGAACCATTCCCAGCAACTGGGAAGATCCTAGCTGGTCCCTCCACCCATGGATGAGGTCTCCAAATTTGCCCCGAAAGTGGCTCCAGCTTTTAGAGGCCAAAAAGAGCAAGGGCAAGTGACTTGATGATATTTTTAGCCCAGATAGCCCTGCTGCTGATGCCACACTTCACAATCAGCAGGGGACACAGCTAGGCCAAAATGCAAAGCCCAGATCTCTTGCAGGAGCCTTTCTCCTCAAATACCCTTCAAACAAGCCTCCATGCAAGTCAGTTGGGAAAGTTTCTTCAAATGATCCGTTGCTGGCACATAACTACACAGGGTTATGGGAAAGATTCTAAAGCAGCCGCTCTGGAGTCAAAGAGCCAGCACTAAGAGTCCCTGTCATCTATTTGTAGCTAAATCCCACTGTGGGGGATTTCAAGGCATTTGGAACGAGCTAGAGAGCGGACCTCTGAGTTTTTTAGATGATGCCATTGCTTTTTCTTCTCTTCTGCATAGACAGGACGGCTGAGTTTGGCTCACATCTCCATTACATGGCTCACAACGTCGCAAGACTTGTACTTACAACAACTTTGAAGGATTTCTTGGCCAATAAAACATTGCCAACAAGTTTATTTATGTTTCTGACCCAATCCTTGAGTATTTCATCTCATGAACTCGTGCTGCAGTGTAAGCTTTCTCAGCCAATTCTGTTCTGACACACAAAACTACAGCACTGCAGTGTAAACTTGGTGTTTACAGTTGTAACTACTTTTATTGTTTCTAGATCTCAAACTCCAAAATGCTAAACTTTCCTCCACTTAGCTTTGGGTGTCTGCTTTATACTACAAATCCACATTCTCACTTGTAGCACCTGAATTTGGAAGCCCTTTTCAAGGTCTCAGCACAAATCCTGTGTTTAATTCTAAGCCTTGGCTTCCAGGCCCAAAGATCTGAGACCTCTCGCATTTGGGTTTCCAACAACACTGATGCTGTTAGCTGCAGAGTGCCCGGGATCCCTCTTGCAAGTCAACTCTGGCAGGATCAAGGCGGCTGCCAGGGGGCTGCTTGTGGCCTCTGAGAGCCCATTGCTCAGGGCTTGCCAGCGCCCCAGCCCCTCAGGGGCTGCCCCAGCCCGGCCAAGCTGCCCGGCAGCAGTGCCGCAGCCCCACAGCAGCTGCAGAGCAGCCCCATGCAGGGGCACCTGGGAGCCCTCAGCAAGGCAGCCAGCAGCACACGGGCAGGAGGACACGGATGGCGCTTCCTGCCTGGCACAGGGCTTGTGGCCATCTCCAGGCACCGCCCTGGCAGGGATCCTTGCATCTCCGGCCCCTGCCCAGCTGCTCTGTGGGCAGCACAAAGGCTTCAGCAGAACCAGCAAAGGCCAAGGGGCTTCTGGCCATTTCCCCTGCAGCACTGCACGCCTGGGCAGCTGGCTGAGCACAGGCACTGTTTTCCCCCTCCTCCCCGACCCCTTGCGGACCCTGGGCAGCAAAAGAAAGATCCTGGGAGTCTGTGTATTTTAACACATTCTATATTTACATGGGATAAAATATTGAAAGGAAGAAAAGAAAAGAAAAATCTTAAAGAAAAAAAAAAAAAAACCTCGCTGGCTTAGGTTGCCCCAGCAAAGAGAGCCTCCCATATCAGCTCTCCCCAGAGCTTCGGCAGGGCAGCCAGCCGAGCCGCGACAGACAAGGCTGAGCGATCCATGCCCTGCGCAGCTGATCGTGCAGCCTCTGGAAGATGGAATATGGCCCTCGCTGTATTGGCCGGAGGACACGCAGTGTTTGAATTGCCAGCTCGCAGACGGCACTGCTCATGTCCTCCGTCAGGCGTTCCAGGGCTGCAAGAGACAAGAACAGAATCACGGTCAGATCCTGCATCTGCGGGGAGCCGAGGAGAGCCCCCAGCAAGGGCCATGCCAGCCGGCTCTTGCCACGGCCAGGAGGGAGCAGGGAGCAAGGGGATCAGCCCAAAGCTGCTGGCCAGGAATGGCCCACGTGGCCCTGAAATCTCAGTGTGCTCTGGCCCCGGGAGCAGAGCCCTCCGCAGCCGGGGCGGGGCTTGCAGCTCCCCCCGGCAGCCCCCGCGGTCAGCCCGCTGCCCTCGCTCACCGGTGCAGATCAGCTGCAGCTCTTGCCGCTGCCCCCTCAGGTGCCGCCCGGCCATGCCTGTGAACACAGAGCCTGTCACGGCGCCGGCGGCACAGCTCCCTGCCAGCGGCGCTGCCGCCGCTGTGGCCACACGGGCTGCTGGCCCGGCAGGGCTCAGCCCGGCCCTTGGCGCACGCTTTAGCATTTCACTGTCTTACTGTCTGAGGCCTGATTTTTCCTTTCTTAAAACCGTCTGATTTTTAGGATTCCCACAGGGCTCTACGGCGCCGTGCCCGGCTGGCGCTGCCGGGGCAGCAGGCGGGGCTGGGGCCGAGCTGCCGCGGGCCGGGCCGGGCCGGGCCGGGGAGGGAGCACGGGCTCGGGGCTCACCCATGAACCTGACGGCCGCCTCTTGCAGGGGCTCCTGTGGGCTCTCCAGGTAGGGCAGGGCCCGGCGCAGGTGCTCGGCCGCTCTGCTCCTGTCCTCTGCCAGCTGGGGAGAGCGGACGGAGGGAAGGGTTAACGCGGGCTCCGCCCCTGGGCCGGGCGCTGCCTGCGCCCAGCCCCGAACTCCCCTGGCCGCACAGCCCCGAGGCGCGGCCAGCAGCCGCTGGCCAAGGGCTCCCGAGGGCAGGGGGCAGAGGGCCGGCTGCTGCCCGGGGAGCCGCGGTGCCGGGCCGCAGCCCCGCCGGGCGGGGGCTCCATGGGCACCCGGCTCGGACCCGCAGGAGCCTGGAGAAGAGCCCGCGCGGCCTCTGGCTGCAGCAGCGGGCAGGGGCACAGCTGCCAGCCCCGCACACTGAGCACCGCCCTCAGGGACTTTCTCCAGGCTGAGGATTCTTGGCAGTCCTTACCAGGCTCTCAGCGAACCTCCATGTGTGATCCACCTGAAGCATTTGCTCAAGATTCCTCTTCTTTAGGAACCTGGCTGCACAATGCAGCGTTTCCCGGGAGGCCTGGAGAGAAGCAGAGAGGCACAGATGGCCCCACAGGCCAGGGCACAGGAGCATCCCAGTGCCACAGCCTGGAGGAGGCTGCAGCCTGCAAGGTGCCAGGGCAGGAGGCAGCCCAGCCCCCTCCCAGGGAGCAGCAGGTGGCCACAAGTCCTCACCTCAGCAACAATCTGATTCTCATCACAGCAGTGCAAGTAGAGTGGTACCAGGCTCTGGCGCACGGGGGGCTTCAGGGCCTTTCTTCCATCTTCTGTTAATAAGTCCAGCATCTCTTGAAAGACACACATGGAGCTTAGCTGCACCTGGCTATCATCCTGTATGAAAGGAAGGGCAAAAGACCTCAGCATCAGCTGCTTCAGACCCCACAGGGCACAGGCCTGCACCTCCACAGGGCACCAAGTGTCCGGGCAGCAGCCAGTGGCCGTGGCTGTGGGCACAGAGCCTTACATGGTCAAAGAGTGGCAGGAGCGCCTCAGCCAGCTGCAGGGCGATGGGCGTGGGTATTGGGGCACCAGTATCCAGGAGCAAGTATCTGAATAGAAGAATGGTCATCCTGATCATGTCACTGTCATCTTCTTGCAGGAGCTCCACAAGACTTTCACTCAGGCTCCACATTTTTTCCACCTGTATGGAACACAAGTTTGTGAAAGGCCACCCTGCTGCCGCAGGGCCCAGAGGCCAAAGGCCCATCGCGAAGCACTGGGGCAGCTGAAGCGGGAGGCAGGAGAGCTGGGAGCAGCTGCCCCAGCGCCCCAAGCTCAGGCAAGGCCAAGCGAGTGCCTTGCCCAGCCCCACGCTGCCTGCACGGCTTCAGCCACTGCCCCCTTCTCACCATGCAGGGATTCTTGCCAAGCGCTACGAGGCCTCTGAGTGCCAAGTAACGCTCGGCCCTGTGCTCGCTCTGCAGGTTCTGTGCCATGATCTCCAGAACACTGTCAGTGCATTCCCTCAAATCCAGGCACTCGAGGACCTGAAAGGCACAGGGCAGTGACAGGGAGCCGGCCGGCAGGAGCCCGGAGCCGCACAGGGCTGGGCCCAGGCAGCAGCACAGGGCATGGGCACCGTCCTGGCAGCTGTGCCTACGAGAGGGCAGAGAGCTGGGAGGCAGCTCAGGCAGGCAGCGCTGGCCTTGAGGCTCACCTCCACCAGGAATGCCAGGGCAGGGAAATCCCAGTATGGCATCTCTTCTTGGAGCAGGGCGAGCAGGTAGAATGCAATCCCGGAACAAAAGTGTATGGCTGAATGGGAAATTATCCTGAGGAGAGGAAAAAGAAAACAAGTCCCTGAGCCAGTGGGGCAAACCTCTCCCAGGAGTGACTCACAGAGTTCTCATGTTTCCCCACCAGCCTTCCAGCAAGGGGACCTGGGCCATTTGGGAGTTGGTTGCTCATGGCCTCCCTCCTCTGCCAGCCTTTACCAGTGTGCTTGGCCTTCCCTCAGTGACAAGGCCCTCTGGCTCATGAGCACGGGGACTTTGTGTGGAACACCTGGGCACAGAGCACAAATGTCAGAGGCAGTGGGGAGAAGGGGGTCTCACCTGGCCAGCAGAGCCACGGCAAAGTGGTGGGTGTCAGGAGAGAGCAGCGTGTCCCAGCCACACCTGCGTTCCATTGCCACCACCACATCCTCATAGCGCAGAAGGCACAGCAGGGACTTCAGGGTGCGCACTGCAAAGCTGTGTGCACAGCAAAGCCCAGGTCAGGCTGGCAGCACTGGCTCCTTGGCAGGCCACGTGGCAGGGACAGGAGGAGTGGGATGGAGCACCTGTCGGGGCTGGTGGCAAGGCCGTGCTCTTCCTGGCATCCCTTCCAGAAGGTATCGACCTCCTCTGGCATATGCAGAGTGCTGAAGAACACTTGGAAAAGCAGATGCACAAAGAGGCGGGGGAAATACACCTTCAGTATACGTGGCAGACAGGGCACCTGGAGGATCTTCCACATCACCACGGTTGCCTGCAAAGGACAAAGCCCCCCGAGACAGCGCTCAGTGCCCAGGTGTCCGTGTGGCAGGGTGTTGAAGAAGGGAGACGTGACACCAGATGGTTCATCAACGTAGCTCGGTTTATTGATCTCCATTGACAGGTTAAATACACTTCTTAATTAGTCTCATACATATTGCAAAATCTGAGCTCCTTATTGGTCAGAAGGCATTTGCGTCAATACCTGCAACATAGTTATATTTCTACAACATAGTTATATTTCTATATTCCTGTTGCTCGCTAGCTATGATTCCTAAAGCACGTATGCTAGGCTCAGGCCAAGTTGTTTTGCTGACAAAATCTATTCTGCATCCTAGAGCTGCCTTTGCCCTTTGCTCTAGTTACTGCTCATATTGACCATCTTATAGCCATCATGGCCTTTCTCATCTAGCCAGTCAGCAACTAGGCTCTCAATACTTCCCCCGTTTTTCTTTTGAACAAGCAAAGCAGAATGCCACATCTTATTGATCATGTTCTCAACCATTCGCTGTATGCATGATACCATAAGTGGTAAAAGGAGTATGAAGGACAAAAGCACAATCAAAATACCAATAGCATACATAATAATCGTGCGAAGCCAGCCACTAATGCCAAAACCCTGTAGCCAGGCGTCAAGAGGATTCACTTGCACTCTGAGCATGCTCATGTTGTCCCTAAGTTGTGCTAACTTCTTATGTATTGATTCTGAATGGTCTGATAAATTCATACAACACATTCCTTCAAAATCCTCACAGCCATGTCCCTGTGCCAGTAACAAAAAATCTATTGCAGCTCTATTTTGCAGCAAGGCATGTCTAACATTGTTCACATCTGTCAAAAGGTCACTCAGAACATTTGATGTAATATTGATTTGTTTCCCTGTCCAACAAGCAAGCTTTTTTAGCTGTGTCAAGGCTTTTGCAGCAGATACTCCTGGTGTGAAAAGTGATGCCAAAATAACAGAAGGTCGTCCCCAAAGCTCAACATTATCATCACAGTCTGGACTCAGCTGATATGTACTGCGTTTTTGGCGTTGACCCTTATGAGTAAAACTAAGCACCTGACGCATAGTGGGAGAGAATAATGTCAATTTGCCATAGTAACAAGGTGCTCCCATAGATTTACTAGGGATCCCGTGCCAGGCTCTATCTCCACAAATGAGAAATATCCCAGGTGGTAAAGCTTTTGGTGAACTCACCTTGGGAGGAGGGACAGGCCATAAAAAACCATTGCAGTATCCTGTCACATTATAATACCAATCCATAGTTGGGGATATCCAGGCAGTATTGTTGTGAGGCTTAGTCTTTTTGATGTCATGGTTGCTTACAAAGGCACTATTCGGGTACCCAATTGCTAAGCAATAATTACTAGGCAGAGATCCTAACAAGTCTAATTCTTGAGGTTCCACAGTAGTAGTATTTAAGTTTTGACTAATGTGCCAGGCCAAAAGTCCTAGAGAATTGTTGGAATACCAATCTGTTGGTAGTTTATAGGTTTGTGCACCCAAAGTAAAAGTTGATAACTTTTGATACACCTCTGACAAGGCCATAATTTTAACTGTGGTGTAAGGTGCAAAATCCTCAAACGAAAGCAATGGTACTCCTATCAAGCAGGTATGAAATGGATCCGTAACAGAAGCTAAAGACAAACAAAAGGAATCTTGACCAACTTGTTTAGCCCATGTAAGCCACATATTAGATCGCGGATCTATCTCAGGTACACCTTGCACTGCCCCTTGTACCCCTTGTACTGTCCCCAGTAATGCTAATATCCCAATGATCCACATCATTTCTTTTTCCCTTTTTTCTTTTTGTTCCTCTTTGACGATGTGTTTGTTATTGTCAGACCCTGAACCCGTTTAATAATATTATCCAGTACCTGATCAGGATCACTAGTTCTCCCTAATGGTCCAATTATCTTTGGAACAGGATTTCTCTTTCGACTATGCACAGGAGGATACCACGGAATCTGATTACAACAGCGAGTTGCCAAAATACGGGATCTAGTGATAATTTGGCACTGTTTCGCCCAACACCTAATTCTCCACTGACACCAGGCTAATACCACTTGTTCCCTAGCTTCAAATAAAAGGCGTGCTTGCTCATAACTTTGACCTGTATACTGTTCAAGAGCTAAAGCATCATCATTTCTTCTAATATTATTTTCTACACAGCTAGTACACCACAATTCGTTAGTAATTCTTTGTTGTTGCCAATAAGTTCTTTCACAACCCCCACAATATAATGCAATAAATGCTTCACAGTCTCTGTTCCCACAATTACAGCAAGGTTGATCAAACAACGGCTCTTGAGGTCCTTGATAGCTGTATTCCTCAACCCACCATAACCAGGATGACGGAGGGTTTCTCAATGCTGCTGCTGCTATCCTGTTATAACCAGCTAATTGTTGCAATCTCGATGGCAAAATCAGATTCAGCTTCTGCTCGACTCTCTGACGCGTTGATTCGGTTAGCCACGGAGCATACATCTATAGCTGGTCTCACCCACTTAGCTGGCACCCATATAGAACCTGTTGGGGTAGAAATACAAACATAACCTCTTCCCCAATACAACACTTCAGCAGGTTCCTGCCATAATCCTGTTTTAGGGTCTCTATATCTCACCCACATCTTTCGATTGTTCTCTGCTGGGCTAGAGTTCACTGCCTTAACATGTTTAACTGCAGGTGGATCGACTTCATCTCCAAATGTACACAAATGATTCATAACATATAGCACTTTTGCTAATCTTTCTTGAGGATCTGCAACATCACTATGCTTCAACAAATACTGCTTTAATGTCCTGTGTGCTCTTTCCACAATAGCTTGACCTGTAGGTGAATGTGGAATACCAGTTTTATGATTAACTCCCCATGCTTTCAAAAAATGTTCTACCCTTTTTCCTACATATGCAGGACCATTGTCAGTTTTAATTTCTTCTGGGACACCCATAACTGCAAAGCTGTTAGTCAAATGCCGAATAACATGAACAGCTTTTTCTCCTGCTTGTGCTGTTGCCCACACATATTTGCTAAATGTATCTACTGTCACATGCACATACTTGAGCCTGCCAAACTCCGGAACATGTGTTACATCCATTTGCCAGATTTTATTCTGCTCTAATCCTCTAGGATTCACTCCACATCCTAAACCCAAACCTCCATTATGATGACTACATACAGGACAAGTCTTAACAATTGCTCTGGCCTCATTGATGGTGATTTTAAACTTTCTGTGTAAACCTTTTGCATTTTGATGGAACTGTGAGTGTGCAGCACGAGCCAATTGAAAACTGTCTGTCTCATTTGTATGCATGACTAATTTGTCTGCTCTATCATTACCTTCCCCAAGACCAACATCCCATTTATGGCTTCTAATGTGTAGTATGCAATAAGGGCAGTGTCGACTGTCTATAGCCCGTTTAAGTTGCAAAAACAATAAGTACAACCTTTTATTTTGCACTTCCTTCACAGCAGCCCCTTCTATCCTCTGTACTACTCCTGCAACATAAAATGAATCAGTAACCACATTTATAGACTGAGAAAAATGGCTTAATGCCCAAACAACTGCTAACAATTCTAGAGTTTGTAAACTATCCTTCGGGTCTGCTTCTAAAAGTTTATGTTTCCAACCACTGTCCTCTTTCCAAGTGATTGCAGCTCGGCGTGATTTCTTTCCAGCATCAGTGAACACTGTAATAGCATCCTTTATTGGTGTTGCAGAACGTAATGGTCGTGTAATCCAATCCCAATCAGATAGCCACTGTAATTGTTTTGGTTCCAGAGGACCTGTGTAAATTTGTGCACCTGTTCCCAGTAGTGCACTTTGCAATTCTTGGCAATTTACAAGATACCAATCCAAATCATTCCTTTTTATTGGTAGGTATATAGCCTCAGGTTCCTCTCCTGTTACTTCTATAATCCTTGTACGTCCTTTACGTATTACTGCAGCAAGCTGTTCCGGCTTTGAAAAAATAGTCTGATGATGCTGTAACGGCGGAGACATCCATTCCAACACCCTGTGCTCCCCCGTTTTCCTTTCAACCTGTGTTAAAGCTCCCAACAAATGTGCTGGCGTGGCCCATATAGTCAGCACTACAGGGTGGTCGAGGATGCGGCGTGAAACAAAATTATTAGTCACACAGTGAAGAATCTGTTGTAATACTCGATGTTGTTCAGGTGTCATAGTAACACGTGATGCTGGGTCCGTGCCCTTTAATAATGGCCGAAGTTGATCCAACAGAAAATTTGGAATACCAACTATGGGTTTTAACCACTGCAAATCACCTAAAAGTTTCTGAGCATCATGCAGTGTTTGCAGTTTAGTTTGTAACTCCAACTTCTGAGGTCTAATCACCTGCTCTGTTATAGTCCATCCCAAATATTTCCAAGGTGATGTTTGCTGAATTTTTTCAGGACCTATAGTTAAAGATGCTGTTTTCAATGTTGATTTTATTTCCTCCAATTGATCAGTAGTGAATGGATCTTTCTGAGCAAACAAAATATCATCCATGTAATGATAAATAACAGTCTCTGGCCATTTCCCTCTCAATGGCTGTATAGCAGCATCCACATACAATTGACACAAAGTAGGGGAATTCCGCATTCCTTGCGGAAGAGTAACCCATTCAAATCTTTTATCTGGTTCCCCTCTGTTAATTGCTGGCAATGTAAAAGCAAATCTTTTTGTATCGTTGGGATGCAAAGCAATAGTGAAAAAACAGTCCTTTAAATCAACAATTAGTAATGGCCAGTTCTCAGGTAACATAGAGGGATTAGGTAGTCCAGGCTGTAATGCACCCATAGGCTCCATCTGATTATTCACTGCACGAAGATCATGCAATAAACGATATTTGCCAGACTTCTTTTTTATGACAAAAATTGGAGTATTCCATGGGCTAGTTGACAGCTTTAAATGTCCCTGTTCAAATTGTTCCTTAACTAATTGATGAGCTTGAATCAGACTTTCCCTTTTTAATGGCCATTGCTTAACCATTACAGGAGAATTTGATGTCCAGGTAATGGGAATAGGGAAAGTCCAAGCAATGGCAATTACCCCAAAGGGTGCTCATTGGATAACACCACACCCAGTTGAGCAAGAATATCACGGCCAATGAGACATTGTACAGTAGGAGGCAAGGTAACAATAGACAAAACAACATTGATCCTCTGGCCATCTAATTCCACCTGAAGCAATGGTGTCTTTTGTGCCAGAGAAAATCCTCCTACACCAGTTACAGTGTTCATTGATGCCTGACGGGGCCAAGCAGGTGGCCAATATTCAGGAGAAACAATACTGGTGTCAGCTCCAGTATCCAGTAAGCCCCAAAGTACAATTGTTTGGCTTAGGTAAGTGATGCTTACTTTCTTCTTAGGCCTACTATGTAAGTCCATGGTAAGCATAGCCATCCCTGAAGAACCAAAACCTTGATTTCCCCGTGGTTGTTTTTGGAGTGGTTGTAATCCATTTGTGAGTTGCTGTAATGGCAGCAACTGAGCTATTTTTTGTCCTTTTAAAACAGTGAGAGGTGGAAACAAAGTATAAGCCATGATTTGTATTTCCCCAGTGTAATCAGCATCTATAACTCCAGGTAAAACAAAAAGTCCCATAATAGAAACAGATGAACGACCCAAAAGCAATGCACCATATGTTTGTCCATTAATAACTATTGGTCCATAAACTCCAGTAGGTATTTTGACGGGATGAGTTGTCATGATTGTAGTTTTCACTGAGGATTCCAAGTCGAGGCCCAAGCTCTCTGTGGTGGCTGGTTGCAAGCTCCCTGCGATGACGGGTTGCCGGCTTCCTGCGGTGGCTGATTGCAGACAGGAGGTGGCGCTGAGGTCACAGCGGTCCAGGTTCCCTGCTGAGGCTGCTGTGGCTGGTTGCAGGCAGGCGGTGGTGCCGAAGTAGCAAGGGCCACTTGTGTCTGAGCGCGGCCCCCATTCGCGCTCCTCCGAAAGTTTCCCGATCGCCGGCGACAAGCCAATGCATTGTGAGAATTAGACTGACAGTTCTGGCACCAAACTCCAGTTGCTCGGCATGTATTCCGCAGATGACCTCTTTGACCACATCGATAGCACTTAAGGATAGGTGATGATCGGCTAGGAGCTTGGAGAGGCGCAAGAGCTGCTAATACCTGACTTTGTGTTGATTCTGCTTGCTTTTGTAATCCTACTCCTAATTCCTTAATGGCATTAACTAGGAAGGCTTGCGTCCCGGTAGGTTGCATTGCCATCCTTTCTAATGCTTCTTCTATGCTCCAGTTAGCCCCTAGTGTGAATAGGGTTTTTCTAGTGCTTTCATTACTATTTTGTAAAGCACACTGCTTTAACAGTGCTCCCTTCATAAAATCTGCAACTCCTGCCTTATCTATAGCTTCTGCTACCCTATCTATAAAAGTGCCAAAAGATTCCTCTCTACCCTGTTTAATACCCATGTACATTGGAATTCCAGCACTATCTTTAACCTTGTCCATAGCATTCCTGACTAATCGCATTGCTTCTCGAATTTTATCTGGTCCCATAAGCATTTGAGCCTCTGATCTTAGGTAGGGACCTATCCCCATTAATTCATCTACTGTAAGACCATTAAGAGGATCACCTGGACCCCTTTGCACTGCCACAGATTCATTTACCAAAGCTTGCCAGTGAGCATTAAACAACAATTGCTGATGCTGTGTAAACATCAGTTTCGCAATACCCCTCAAGTCATTTGGCAACAATAACATGTTGTTAAACAAATATTCCAGCATTTGTTTTACGGGCTCACTTTTAAATCCAAATTGACTAACAGTTTGCCTTAATTGAGCAAGCAATTTCCAATCTAATGGGACATATTCGCCAAGTTGTTGTTGCACTTGTCCATTTTGATCAATTACTGGGGTGTATGTTACCGGGCAGGCCAAATTACCAGCAGCCTCCACTAAATCTTCGTCTCCACATTCCAACCCATGTTTGGCTAGCTGTGCCCAAGCTTCCCTTTTTTGTTTTACCATCTCCTCCCACAGGTCACTACGTGCCCCAGGGACAGGATCTGGATCATTTTTCTGGGAGCTGGTTTGCACTGCTTTTTCAGGTGGCGGTGACGGAGAAGAATCATTTACGTTTGGCTGCTTTAGGGTTAACTGTGCTCCTTGTTCTGGTAAAGGAGGAGCAGACGGCTGCACTCCCTGTTCTTGCAAGGGAGGAGCGGATGGCTGTACTCCCTGCTCTTGTAAGAGCGGAGCAGCTGGCTCAAGCCCGGCTCCCACACCCTCAGTTAAAGCTCCTGGGGCCGGTAAAAGTACTTTCGTTACTCCCGGAGCTAGCGGTTCACCATCCTGCCCATAATGTACATTCTTTTTGGAGGCCTTTAAGGCTTCCTCAGCCGCTTTCTTTTCTGCCTGATGTTGTAACAGAGCATTATTTACAACTCTCCATATCTTCCCAAGTTTTTTAGCTGTCTTATCATCATCCAGCACTGCATCCCATATTATATCACCTAGCTTACGCCATTCACTTATCTCATGTACAGTATGAGGATTACTAAACACACCCTTAGTATGACCCCATGCTAATAACCCTGGTAACTCCTTTTTTAAATCTATCCCTTTAATTCCCCTTTTTTCTAACCCGGCTGTAAATAAATCATATGCTGCTTGCCTGTCCATTTTTATGCGTCGACGCTATTGCGGCTCTCCGGCTTCGGCAGCATGTACGGCCCAAAATCACCGATGTGATCTTTAAGAGTGCTATCCCTTCGTTCAGCACCGCTCCGGCCGCTTCGGAGCCCGACCCAACTTCTCCAACCGATGGCGTGTCCTTCTCCCCTTTTTTTTATGCGAGAGGGGCGACGTCCGGGGTCACCATTTTGTTGAAGAAGGGAGACGTGACACCAGATGGTTCATCAACGTAGCTCGGTTTATTGATCTCCATTGACAGGTTAAATACACTTCTTAATTAGTCTCATACATATTGCAAAATCTGAGCTCCTTATTGGTCAGAAGGCATTTGCGTCAATACCTGCAACATAGTTATATTTCTACAACATAGCTATATTTCTATATTCCTGTTGCTCGCTAGCTATGATTCCTACAGCACGTATGCTAGGCTCAGGCCAAGTTGTTTTGCTGACAAAATCTATTCTGCATCCTAGAGCTGCCTTTGCCCTTTGCTCTAGTTACTGCTCATATTGACCATCTTATAGCCATCATGGCCTTTCTCATCTAGCCAGTCAGCAACTAGGCTCTCAATAGCAGGGCGCGAGCGTGGCAGGGAGAGGCCTGGAGAGAGGCAGGGGGAGCACACGGCCTGGTGGGCCTGAAGCTGCCCCCGGGCCAGATTTCAGGCCAGCGCCTGAGGCAGGGAGATGCCGTGGGGGAAGGAGGATGGAGAGCTGCTGGAAAGGCGGCCTTGGGGCCAGCAAAGGCTTGTTGCAGAAACTCACAGCCAGGGCAAAGACACCCGTTTTGTCCCCATCGGAGGTGCACGTGCTGCGCTCTGGCCAGCTCCCCAGCACATCCAGGAGGATCATCTGTGCCAGCTCCGCAGTCCTGGCTGAGCCCATGATGGTCTTCCACATGGCCATGGCAGCTCTGTGAGGTCAGAGCTGTGTCTCAGGGCGGGTCTCAGACACAGCACCGGGGGGAGCTGAGCTGGCTGCCAGTTCTGCCTCTGCCCACTGGCCCTGGCCAGCAGCAGCCAGGCCGCCCAGGCCGGTGGGGACAGAGCCCTGAGGGGCAGGGAGGGAGCATGGCAGCAGGCTCAGGGGCTGACGTGCCAGGGCTGGGAAAGGCAGCAGCCAGAGGGCCCTGGAAGTCTCTGTTGGTCAGATACCTGGGCCAGGCTCTACAGGGTGATGGGCTGGGGAGCCCTCTGGGCAGCTGGGCCCCATACCTGTCACAGGACGGGGCCACACGCAGGAGCGCCATGACTGTGTCATCTGGCTGTGCTTCCGTGAGATCCAGCAGGGCCTCGTCCAGCCTGTGCTCAGCACAATCATTGGCCACGAGCCACTGGTGGATGAACCTCACCATGGCGGGCACCTGGAGAAGGCACAGGGAGACTTGGAAAGCTGCCAGAGGGAGCAATGTTCCCAGCTTCCCCAGAGAAGTGCTGCCCTTCCCACTGCACTGCCAAGTGGCCTCAAAGGTTCACAGCAACCAGCATGCGTGGCTTGGGAGGCCACGCAATTCCTGGGAGGATCAAACCCTGCCCACGGGCTGCTTACTTGGGTTGGATAGTAAAAATCTTCCTCTACAAGCATACACAGGAGGGCAGCGCTGGTCTTAGTTAGGAAGATGGGAGCGTAGGGTCTGAGCCCTGTGCCCATGGTGCTGTTCTCTTCGTCCAGAATTCTCCTCATGAATTTGCAGACAAACTGTAGGAGAAGGGCAGGAAGCCAGGGATGTTGCATGGAGTGCTGCACACACGGTGCCGGGCTGAGCAGGGACAGCAGGCCCAGCCCAGGTGGGGGTGGCTGCAGGTACCTGCGCTGTGCCGCGGAAGCGGCCACGGCTGGGTTCCTGCTCCTGTGTGCGCTCCAGGGCTGCATCTGGCAAAGAGCGAGCGCAGCCAGAGCTGAGGGGCTGCGGGAGAGGCCGGAGAACACAGGCCAGCCCTGCGCTGCCCAGGCAGGGAGAGCCCCGGGATTGCCCAGGGGATGGAGCACGGCCCCTGCGGGGTGTCTGCCCGGGCCCTCTTCCGGCCTGTCCGTGGGCATTTCCCCAGGGGATGAAATGGCATGGCATGGCATGGCATGGCATGGCATGGCATGGCATGGCATGGCATGGCATGGCATGGCATGGGGCCCAGTTGGCTGCAGGCTCCAGCTCTGGCAGCTCTGGCACTCACCCTTCTGCGGTGCATGGAATGGCACCACCTCCTCAGTTTCCTGTGCTGGGGAAGCACCAGGGCCTTCTTCCTCCTGCTCCTCCTCCCCCCAGGCCATCTTGGGCACGCTCAGGGGTCTCTGCTCCATGCCGCTGACTGGAGCTACTTGCAGGAGGGATGCTTAGGGAAAGCTCCGGGGCACCAAGTCCCACGCTCTGCCCTTGAGGGCAGCTGCAGAACAGACGCCTCGGAAGGCCGCGGGTCACCGAGTCCCGTGCTCTGGCCTCGAGCTCAGCTGCCGGACCAACGCTGTGGAAAAGCTCCGGGTCAGACGGAAACGAGTGCACTGTGCGGGGGCTCCTCACAGCACTGCTCTGTCCCGTTGTGCCCCGTTGCGTGTTCCCAGCACCCGGGAGAGCTTCTGTTTCCCACGTGTCACAAAGGGGCCTTGGAGACCAGGTTCCGTTCCATGGCACAGTGACCGTGCTGCAGCGTGCCACCCAGAGCCCTTGCACACACTGCCTGCCGCCTTGGGGCCGCCCCCAGCCCAGCCAAAGTGGCCCAGCTTGGAAGGAATCCCTGGCCCCAGGTGTCTAAGGCAGCCCGACAGGATCTTTAGGAAGGGCTCAGAGCATCAGCAAACGCCGCCCGGCTTAGCGGGCTCAGTCCTATCCCCATATCTTTCCCTGAGAGCATTTGAATTTTTAAATGAGAATCATTTGAAAGGAGGGGATTGACATTTTCCATTTCAGAGAAGCCTTCTGCCTTCCTGAGCAGACACGTCTCTCTTCAAACCAAGACAATTGTTTATCATCTTGCAGATGCGCAGTTGCTGGGCAGCCCCGTTTTACACCAGGGACCTGGAGAACCATTCCCAGCAACTGGGAAGATCCTAGCTGGTCCCTCCACCCATGGATGAGGTCTCCAAATTTGCCCCGAAAGTGGCTCCAGCTTTTAGAGGCCAAAAAGAGCAAGGGCAAGTGACTTGATGATATTTTTAGCCCAGATAGCCCTGCTGCTGATGCCACACTTCACAATCAGCAGGGGACACAGCTAGGCCAAAATGCAAAGCCCAGATCTCTTGCAGGAGCCTTTCTCCTCAAATACCCTTCAAACAAGCCTCCATGCAAGTCAGTTGGGAAAGTTTCTTCAAATGATCCGTTGCTGGCACATAACTACACAGGGTTATGGGAAAGATTCTAAAGCAGCCGCTCTGGAGTCAAAGAGCCAGCACTAAGAGTCCCTGTCATCTATTTGTAGCTAAATCCCACTGTGGGGGATTTCAAGGCATTTGGAACGAGCTAGAGAGCGGACCTCTGAGTTTTTTAGATGATGCCATTGCTTTTTCTTCTCTTCTGCATAGACAGGACGGCTGAGTTTGGCTCACATCTCCATTACATGGCTCACAACGTCGCAAGACTTGTACTTACAACAACTTGGAAGGATTTCTTGGCCAATAAAACATTGCCAACAAGTTTATTTATGTTTCTGACCCAATCCTTGAGTATTTCATCTCATGAACTCGTGCTGCAGTGTAAGCTTTCTCAGCCAATTCTGTTCTGACACACAAAATTACAGCACTGCAGTGTAAACTTGGTGTTTACAGTTGTAACTACTTTTATTGTTTCTAGATCTCAAACTCCAAAATGCTAAACTTTCCTCCACTTAGCTTTGGGTGTCTGCTTTATACTACAAATCCACATTCTCACTTGTAGCACCTGAATTTGGAAGCCCTTTTCAAGGTCTCAGCACAAATCCTGTGTTTAATTCTAAGCCTTGGCTTCCAGGCCCAAAGATCTGAGACCTCTCGCATTTGGGTTTCCAACAACACTGATGCTGTTAGCTGCAGAGTGCCCGGGATCCCTCTTGCAAGTCAACTCTGGCAGGATCAAGGCGGCTGCCAGGGGGCTGCTTGTGGCCTCTGAGAGCCCATTGCTCAGGGCTTGCCAGCGCCCCAGCCCCTCAGGGGCTGCCCCAGCCCGGCCAAGCTGCCCGGCAGCAGCGCCGCAGCCCCACAGCAGCTGCAGAGCAGCCCCATGCAGGGGCACCTGGGAGCCCTCAGCAAGGCAGCCAGCAGCACACGGGCAGGAGGACACGGATGGTGCTTCCTGCCTGGCACAGGGCTTGTGGCCATCTCCAGGCATCGCCCTGGCAGGGATCCCCGCAGCTCCGGCCCCTGCCCAGCCGCTCTGTGGGCAGCACAAAGGCTTCAGCAGAACCAGCAAAGGCCAAGGGGCTTCTGGCCATTTCCCCTGCAGCACTGCACGCCTGGGCAGCTGGCTGAGCACAGGCACTGTTTTCCCCCTCCTCCCCGACCCCTTGCGGACCCTGGGCAGCAAAAGAAAGATCCTGGGAGTCTGTGTATTTTAACACATTCTATATTTACATGGGATAAAATATTGAAAGGAAGAAAAGAAAAGAAAAATCTTAAAGAAAAAAAAAAAAAAACCTCGCTGGCTTAGGTTGTCCCAGCAAAGAGAGCCTCCCATATCAGCTCTCCCCAGAGCTGCGGCAGGGCAGCCAGCCGAGCCGCGACAGACAAGGCTGAGCGATCCATGCCCTGCGCAGCTGATCGTGCAGCCTCTGGAAGATGGAATATGGCCCTCGCTGTATTGGCCGGAGGACACGCAGTGTTTGAATTGCCAGCTCGCAGACGGCACTGCTCATGTCCTCCGTCAGGCGTTCCAGGGCTGCAAGAGACAAGAACAGAATCACGGTCAGATCCTGCATCTGCGGGGAGCCGAGGAGAGCCCCCAGCAAGGGCCATGCCAGCCGGCTCTTGCCACGGCCAGGAGGGAGCAGGGAACAAGGGGATCAGCCCAAAGCTGCTGGCCACGAATGGCCCACGTGGCCCTGAAATCTCAGTGTGCTCTGGCCCCGGGAGCAGAGCCCTCCGCCGCCGGGGCGGGGCTTGCAGCTCCCCCCGGCAGCCCCCGCGGTCAGCCCGCTGCCCTCGCTCACCGGTGCAGATCAGCTGCAGCTCTTGCCGCTGCCCCCTCAGGTGCCGCCCGGCCATGCCTGTGAACACAGAGCCTGTCACGGCGCCGGCGGCACAGCTCCCTGCCAGCGGCGCTGCCGCTGCTGTGGCCACACGGGCTGCTGGCCCGGCAGGGCTCAGCCCGGCCCTTGGCGCACGCTTTAGCATTTCACTGTCTTACTGTCTGAGGCCTGATTTTTCCTTTCTTAAAACCCTCTGATTTTTAGGATTCCCACAGGGCTCTACGGCGCCGCGCCCGGCTGGCGCTGCCGGGGCAGCAGGCGGGGCTGGGGCCGAGCTGCCGCGGGCCGGGCCGGGCCGGGCCGGGCCGGGGAGGGAGCACGGGCTCGGGGCTCACCCATGAACCTGACGGCCGCCTCTCGCAGGGGCTCCTGTGGGATCTCCAGGTAGGGCAGGGCCCGGCGCAGGTGCTTGGCCGCTCTGCTCCTGTCGTCTGCCAGCTGGGGAGAGCGGACGGAGGGAAGGGTTAACGCGGGCTCCGCCCCTGGGCCGGGCGCTGCCTGCGCCCAGCCCCGAACTCCCCTGGCCGCACAGCCCCGAGGCGCGGCCAGCAGCCGCTGGCCAAGGGCTCCCGAGGGCAGGGGGCAGAGGGCCGGCTGCTGCCCGGGGAGCCGCGGTGCCGGGCCGCAGCCCCGCCGGGCGGGGGCTCCATGGGCACCCGGCTCGGACCCGCAGGAGCCTGGAGAAGAGCCCGCGCGGCCTCTGGCTGCAGCAGCGGGCAGGGGCACAGCTGCCAGCCCCGCACACTGAGCACCGCCCTCAGGGACTTTCTCCAGGCTGAGGATTCTTGGCAGTCCTTACCAGGCTCTCAGCGAACCTCCATGTGTGATCCACCTGAAGCATTTGCTCAAGATTCCTCTTCTTTAGGAACCTGGCTGCACAATGCAGCGTTTCCCGGGAGGCCTGGAGAGAAGCAGAGAGGCACAGATGGCCCCACAGGCCAGGGCACAGGAGCATCCCAGTGCCACAGCCTGGAGGAGGCTGCAGCCTGCAAGGTGCCAGGGCAGGAGGCAGCCCAGCCCCCTCCCAGGGAGCAGCAGGTGGCCACAAGTCCTCACCTCAGCAACAATCTGATTCTCATCACAGCAGTGCAAGTAGAGTGGTACCAGGCTCTGGCGCACGGGGGGCTTCAGGGCCTTTCTTCCATCTTCTGTTAATAAGTCCAGCATCTCTTGAAAGACACACATGGAGCTTAGCTGCACCTGGCTATCATCCTGTATGAAAGGAAGGGCAAAAGACCTCAGCATCAGCTGCTTCAGACCCCACAGGGCACAGGCCTGCACCTCCACAGGGCACCAAGTGTCCGGGCAGCAGCCAGTGGCCGTGGCTGTGGGCACAGAGCCTTACATGGTCAAAGAGTGGCAGGAGCGCCTCAGCCAGCTGCAGGGCGATGAGCGTGTGTATTGGGGCACCAGTATCCAGGAGCAAGTATCTGAATAGAAGAATGGTCATCCTGATCATGTCACTGTCATCTTCTTGCAGGAGCTCCACAAGACTTTCACTCAGGCTCCACATTTTTTCCACCTGTGTGGTACACAAGTTTGTGAAAGGCCACCCTGCTGCCGCAGGGCCCAGAGGCCAAAGGCCCATCGCGAAGCACTGGGGCAGCTGAAGCGGGAGGCAGGAGAGCTGGGAGCAGCTGCCCCAGCGCCCCAAGCTCAGGCAAGGCCAAGCGAGTGCCTTGCCCAGCCCCACGCTGCCTGCACGGCTTCAGCCACTGCCCCCTTCTCACCATGCAGGGATTCTTGCCAAGCGCTACGAGGCCTCTGAGTGCCAAGTAACGCTCGGCCCTGTGCTCGCTCTGCAGGTTCTGTGCCATGATCTCCAGAACACTGTCAGTGCATTCCCTCAAATCCAGGCACTCGAGGACCTGAAAGGCACAGGGCAGTGACAGGGAGCCGGCCGGCAGGAGCCTGGAGCCGCACAGGGCTGGGCCCAGGCAGCAGCACAGGGCATGGGCACCGTCCTGGCAGCTGTGCCTACGAGAGGGCAGAGAGCTGGGAGGCAGCTCAGGCAGGCAGCGCTGGCCTTGAGGCTCACCTCCACCAGGAATGCCAGGGCAGGGAAATCCCAGTATGGCATCTCTTCTTTGAGCAGGGCGAGCAGGTAGAATGCAATCCCGGAACAAAAGTGTATGGCTGAATGGGAAATTATCCTGAGGAGAGGAAAAAGAAAACAAGTCCCTGAGCCAGTGGGGCAAACCTCTCCCAGGAGTGACTCACAGAGTTCTCATGTTTCCCCACCAGCCTTCCAGCAAGGGGACCTGGGCCATTTGGGAGTTGGTTGCTCATGGCCTCCCTCCTCTGCCAGCCTTTACCAGTGTGCTTGGCCTTCCCTCAGTGACAAGGCCCTCTGGCTCATGAGCACGGGGACTTTGTGTGGGACACCTGGGCACAGAGCACAAATGTCAGAGGCAGTGGGGAGAAGGGGGTCTCACCTGGCCAGCAGAGCCACGGCAAAGTGGTGGGTGTCAGGAGAGAGCAGCGTGTCCCAGCCACACCTGCGTTCCATTGCCACCACCACATCCTCATAGCGCAGAAGGCACAGCAGGGACTTCAGGGTGCGCACTGCAAAGCTGTGTGCACAGCAAAGCCCAGGTCAGGCTGGCAGCACTGGCTCCTTGGCAGGCCACGTGGCAGGGACAGGAGGAGTGGGATGGAGCACCTGTTGGGGCTGGTGGCAAGGCCGTGCTCTTCCTGGCATCCCTTCCAGAAGGTATCGACCTCCTCTGGCATATGCAGAGTGCTGAAGAACACTTGGAAAAGCAGATGCACAAAGAGGCGGGGGAAATACACCTTCAGTATACGTGGCAGACAGGGCACCTGGAGGATCTTCCACATCACCACGGTTGCCTGCAAAGGACAAAGCCCCCCGAGACAGCGCTCAGTGCCCAGGTGTCCGTGTGGCAGGGCGCGAGCGTGGCAGGGAGAGGCCCGGAGAGAGGCAGGGGGAGCACACGGCCTGGTGGGCCTGAAGCTGCCCCCGGGCCAGATTTCAGGCCAGCGCCTGAGGCAGGGAGATGCCGTGGGGGAAGGAGGATGGAGAGCTGCTGGAAAGGCGGCCTTGGGGCCAGCAAAGGCTCGTTGCAGAAACTCACAGCCAGGGCAAAGACACCCGTTTTGTCCCCATCGGAGGTGCACGTGCTGCGCTCTGGCCAGCTCCCCAGCACATCCAGGAGGATCATCTGTGCCAGCTCCGCAGTCCTGGCTGAGCCCATGATGGTCTTCCACATGGCCATGGCAGCTCTGTGAGGTCAGAGCTGTGTCTCAGGGCGGGTCTCAGACACAGCACCAGGGGGAGCTGAGCTGGCTGCCAGTTCTGCCTCTGCCCACTGGCCCTGGCTAGCAGCAGCCAGGCCGCCCAGGCCGGTGGGGACAGAGCCCTGAGGGGCAGGGAGGGAGCATGGCAGCAGGCTCAGGGGCTGACGTGCCAGGGCTGGGAAAGGCAGCAGCCAGAGGGCCCTGGAAGTCTCTGTTGGTCAGATACCTGGGCCAGGCTCTACAGGGTGATGGGCTGGGGAGCCCTCTGGGCAGCTGGGCCCCATACCTGTCACAGGACGGGGCCACACGCAGGAGCGCCATGACTGTGTCATCTGGCTGTGCTTCCGTGAGATCCAGCAGGGCCTCGTCCAGCCTGTGCTCAGCACAATCATTGGCCACGAGCCACTGGTGGATGAACCTCACCATGGCGGGCACCTGGAGAAGGCACAGGGAGACTTGGAAAGCTGCCAGAGGGAGCAATGTTCCCAGCTTCCCCAGAGAAGTGCTGCCCTTCCCACTGCACTGCCAAGTGGCCTCAAAGGTTCACAGCAACCAGCATGCGTGGCTTGGGAGGCCACGCAATTCCTGGGAGGATCAAACCCTGCCCACGGGCTGCTTACTTGGGTTGGATAGTAAAAATCTTCCTCTACAAGCATACACAGGAGGGCAGCGCTGGTCTTAGTTAGGAAGATGGGAGCGTAGGGTCTGAGCCCTGTGCCCATGGTGCTGTTCTCTTCCTCCAGAATTCTCCTCATGAATTTGCAGACAAACTGTAGGAGAAGGGCAGGAAGCCAGGGATGTTGCATGGAGTGCTGCACACACGGTGCCGGGCTGAGCAGGGACAGCAGGCCCAGCCCAGGTGGGGGTGGCTGCAGGTACCTGCGCTGTGCCGCGGAAGCGGCCACGGCTGGGTTCCTGCTCCTGTGTGCGCTCCAGGGCTGCATCTGGCAAAGAGCGAGCGCAGCCAGAGCTGAGGGGCTGCGGGAGAGGCCGGAGAACACAGGCCAGCCCTGCGCTGCCCAGGCAGGGAGAGCCCCGGGATGGCCCAGGGGATGGAGCACGGCCCCTGCGGGGTGTCTGCCCGGGCCCTCTTCCGGCCTGTCCGTGGGCATTTCCCCAGGGGATGAAATGGCATGGCATGGCATGGCATGGCATGGCATGGCATGGCATGGCATGGGGCCCAGTTGGCTGCAGGCTCCAGCTCTGGCAGCTCTGGCACTCACCCTTCTGCGGTGCATGGAATGGCACCACCTCCTCAGTTTCCTGTGCTGGGGAAGCACCAGGGCCTTCTTCCTCCTGCTCCTCCTCCCCCCAGGCCATCTTGGGCACGCTCAGGGGTCTCTGCTCCATGCCGCTGACTGGAGCTACTTGCAGGAGGGATGCTTAGGGAAAGCTCCGGGGCACCAAGTCCCACGCTCTGCCCTTGAGGGCAGCTGCAGAACAGACGCCTCGGAAGGCCGCGGGTCACCGAGTCCCGTGCTCTGGCCTCGAGCTCAGCTGCCGGACCAACGCTGTGGAAAAGCTCCGGGTCAGACGGAAACGAGTGCACTGTGCGGGGGCTCCTCACAGCACTGCTCTGTCCCGTTGTGCCCCGTTGCGTGTTCCCAGCACCCGGGAGAGCTTCTGTTTCCCACGTGTCACAAAGGGGCCTTGGAGACCAGGTTCCGTTCCATGGCACAGTGACCGTGCTGCAGCGTGCCACCCAGAGCCCTTGCACACACTGCCTGCCGCCTTGGGGCCGCCCCCAGCCCAGCCAAAGTGGCCCAGCTTGGAAGGAATCCCTGGCCCCAGGTGTCTAAGGCAGCCCGACAGGATCTTTAGGAAGGGCTCAGAGCATCAGCAAACGCCGCCCGGCTTAGCGGGCTCAGTCCTATCCCCATATCTTTCCCTGAGAGCATTTGAATTTTTAAATGAGAATCATTTGAAAGGAGGGGATTGACATTTTCCATTTCAGAGAAGCCTTCTGCCTTCCTGAGCAGACACGTCTCTCTTCAAACCAAGACAATTGTTTATCATCTTGCAGATGCGCAGTTGCTGGGCAGCCCCGTTTTACACCAGGGACCTGGAGAACCATTCCCAGCAACTGGGAAGATCCTAGCTGGTCCCTCCACCCATGGATGAGGTCTCCAAATTTGCCCCGAAAGTGGCTCCAGCTTTTAGAGGCCAAAAAGAGCAAGGGCAAGTGACTTGATGATATTTTTAGCCCAGATAGCCCTGCTGCTGATGCCACACTTCACAATCAGCAGGGGACACAGCTAGGCCAAAATGCAAAGCCCAGATCTCTTGCAGGAGCCTTTCTCCTCAAATACCCTTCAAACAAGCCTCCATGCAAGTCAGTTGGGAAAGTTTCTTCAAATGATCCGTTGCTGGCACATAACTACACAGGGTTATGGGAAAGATTCTAAAGCAGCCGCTCTGGAGTCAAAGAGCCAGCACTAAGAGTCCCTGTCATCTATTTGTAGCTAAATCCCACTCTGGGGGATTTCAAGGCATTTGGAAGGAGCTAGAGAGCGGACCTCTGAGTTTTTTAGATGATGCCATTGCTTTTTCTTCTCTTCTGCATAGACAGGACGGCTGAGTTTGGCTCACATCTCCATTACATGGCTCACAACGTCGCAAGACTTGTACTTACAACAACTTTGAAGGATTTCTTGGCCAATAAAACATTGCCAACAAGTTTATTTCTGTTTCTGACCCAATCCTTGAGTATTTCATCTCATGAACTCGTGCTGCAGTGTAAGCTTTCTCAGCCAATTCTGTTCTGACACACAAAATTACAGCACTGCAGTGTAAACTTGGTGTTTACAGTTGTAACTACTTTTATTGTTTCTAGATCTCAAACTCCAAAATGCTAAACTTTCCTCCACTTAGCTTTGGGTGTCTGCTTTATACTACAAATCCACATTCTCACTTGTAGCACCTGAATTTGGAAGCCCTTTTCAAGGTCTCAGCACAAATCCTGTGTTTAATTCTAAGCCTTGGCTTCCAGGCCCAAAGATCTGAGACCTCTCGCATTTGGGTTTCCAACAACACTGATGCTGTTAGCTGCAGAGTGCCCGGGATCCCTCTTGCAAGTCAACTCTGGCAGGATCAAGGCGGCTGCCAGGGGGCTGCTTGTGGCCTCTGAGAGCCCATTGCTCAGGGCTTGCCAGCGCCCCAGCCCCTCAGGGGCTGCCCCAGCCCGGCCAAGCTGCCCGGCAGCAGCGCCGCAGCCCCACAGCCGCTGCAGAGCAGCCCCATGCAGGGGCACCTGGGAGCCCTCAGCAAGGCAGCCAGCAGCACACGGGCAGGAGGACACGGATGGTGCTTCCTGCCTGGCACAGGGCTTGTGGCCATCTCCAGGCATCGCCCTGGCAGGGATCCCCGCAGCTCCGGCCCCTGCCCAGCCGCTCTGTGGGCAGCACAAAGGCTTCAGCAGAACCAGCAAAGGCCAAGGGGCTTCTGGCCATTTCCCCTGCAGCACTGCACGCCTGGGCAGCTGGCTGAGCACAGGCACTGTTTTCCCCCTCCTCCCCGACCCCTTGCGGACCCTGGGCAGCAAAAGAAAGATCCTGGGAGTCTGTGTATTTTAACACATTCTATATTTACATGGGATAAAATATTGAAAGGAAGAAAAGAAAAGAAAAATCTTAAAGAAAAAAAAAAAAAAACCTCGCTGGCTTAGGTTGTCCCAGCAAAGAGAGCCTCCCATATCAGCTCTCCCCAGAGCTGCGGCAGGGCAGCCAGCCGAGCCGCGACAGACAAGGCTGAGCGATCCATGCCCTGCGCAGCTGATCGTGCAGCCTCTGGAAGATGGAATATGGCCCTCGCTGTATTGGCCGGAGGACACGCAGTGTTTGAATTGCCAGCTCGCAGATGGCACTGCTCATGTCCTCCGTCAGGCGTTCCAGGGCTGCAAGAGACAAGAACAGAATCACGGTCAGATCCTGCATCTGTGGGGAGCCGAGGAGAGCCCCCAGCAAGGGCCATGCCAGCCGGCTCTGGCCACGGCCAGGAGGGAGCAGGGAACAAGGGGATCAGCCCAAAGCTGCTGGCCACGAATGGCCCACGTGGCCCTGAAATCTCAGTGTGCTCTGGCCCCGGGAGCAGAGCCCTCCGCCGCCGGGGCGGGGCTTGCAGCTCCCCCCGGCAGCCCCCGCGGTCAGCCCGCTGCCCTCGCTCACCGGTGCAGATCAGCTGCAGCTCTTGCCGCTGCCCCCTCAGGTGCCGCCCGGCCATGCCTGTGAACACAGAGCCTGTCACGGCGCCGGCGGCACAGCTCCCTGCCAGCGGCGCTGCCGCTGCTGTGGCCACACGGGCTGCTGGCCCGGCAGGACTCAGCCCGGCCCTTGGCGCACGCTTTAGCATTTCACTGTCTTACTGTCTGAGGCCTGATTTTTCCTTTCTTAAAACCCTCTGATTTTTAGGATTCCCACAGGGCTCTACGGCGCCGCGCCCGGCTGGCGCTGCCGGGGCAGCAGGCGGGGCTGGGGCCGAGCTGCCGCGGGCCGGGCCGGGCCGGGCCGGGCCGGGCCGGGGAGGGAGCACGGGCTCGGGGCTCACCCATGAACCTGACGGCCGCCTCTCGCAGGGGCTCCTGTGGGATCTCCAGGTAGGGCAGGGCCCGGCGCAGGTGCTCGGCCGCTCTGCTCCTGTCGTCTGCCAGCTGGGGAGAGCGGACGGAGGGAAGGGTTAACGCGGGCTCCGCCCCTGGGCCGGGCGCTGCCTGCGCCCAGCCCCGAACTCCCCTGGCCGCACAGCCCCGAGGCGCGGCCAGCAGCCGCTGGCCAAGGGCTCCCGAGGGCAGGGGGCAGAGGGCCGGCTGCTGCCCGGGGAGCCGCGGTGCCGGGCCGCAGCCCCGCCGGGCGGGGGCTCCATGGGCACCCGGCTCGGACCCGCAGGAGCCTGGAGAAGAGCCCGCGCGGCCTCTGGCTGCAGCAGCGGGCAGGGGCACAGCTGCCAGCCCCGCACACTGAGCACCGCCCTCAGGGACTTTCTCCAGGCTGAGGATTCTTGGCAGTCCTTACCAGGCTCTCAGCGAACCTCCATGTGTGATCCACCTGAAGCATTTGCTCAAGATTCCTCTTCTTTAGGAACCTGGCTGCACAATGCAGCGTTTCCCGGGAGGCCTGGAGAGAAGCAGAGAGGCACAGATGGCCCCACAGGCCAGGGCACAGGAGCATCCCAGTGCCACAGCCTGGAGGAGGCTGCAGCCTGCAAGGTGCCAGGGCAGGAGGCAGCCCAGCCCCCTCCCAGGGAGCAGCAGGTGGCCACAAGTCCTCACCTCAGCAACAATCTGATTCTCATCACAGCAGTGCAAGTAGAGTGGTACCAGGCTCTGGCGCACGGGGGGCTTCAGGGCCTTTCTTCCATCTTCTGTTAATAAGTCCAGCATCTCTTGAAAGACACACATGGAGCTTAGCTGCACCTGGCTATCATCCTGTATGAAAGGAAGGGCAAAAGACCTCAGCATCAGCTGCTTCAGACCCCACAGGGCACAGGCCTGCACCTCCACAGGGCACCAAGTGTCCGGGCAGCAGCCAGTGGCCGTGGCTGTGGGCACAGAGCCTTACATGGTCAAAGAGTGGCAGGAGCGCCTCAGCCAGCTGCAGGGCGATGAGCGTGGGTATTGGGGCACCAGTATCCAGGAGCAAGTATCTGAATAGAAGAATGGTCATCCTGATCATGTCACTGTCATCTTCTTGCAGGAGCTCCACAAGACTTTCACTCAGGCTCCACATTTTTTCCACCTGTGTGGAACACAAGTTTGTGAAAGGCCACCCTGCTGCCGCAGGGCCCAGAGGCCAAAGGCCCATCGCGAAGCACTGGGGCAGCTGAAGCGGGAGGCAGGAGAGCTGGGAGCAGCTGCCCCAGCGCCCCAAGCTCAGGCAAGGCCAAGCGAGTGCCTTGCCCAGCCCCACGCTGCCTGCACGGCTTCAGCCACTGCCCCCTTCTCACCATGCAGGGATTCTTGCCAAGCGCTACGAGGCCTCTGAGTGCCAAGTAACGCTCGGCCCTGTGCTCGCTCTGCAGGTTCTGTGCCATGATCTCCAGAACACTGTCAGTGCATTCCCTCAAATCCAGGCACTCGAGGACCTGAAAGGCACAGGGCAGTGACAGGGAGCCGGCCGGCAGGAGCCCGGAGCCGCACAGGGCTGGGCCCAGGCAGCAGCACAGGGCATGGGCACCGTCCTGGCAGCTGTGCCTACGAGAGGGCAGAGAGCTGGGAGGCAGCTCAGGCAGGCAGCGCTGGCCTTGAGGCTCACCTCCACCAGGAATGCCAGGGCAGGGAAATCCCAGTATGGCATCTCTTCTTTGAGCAGGGCGAGCAGGTAGAATGCAATCCCGGAACAAAAGTGTATGGCTGAATGGGAAATTATCCTGAGGAGAGGAAAAAGAAAACAAGTCCCTGAGCCAGTGGGGCAAACCTCTCCCAGGAGTGACTCACAGAGTTCTCATGTTTCCCCACCAGCCTTCCAGCAAGGGGACCTGGGCCATTTGGGAGTTGGTTGCTCATGGCCTCCCTCCTCTGCCAGCCTTTACCAGTGTGCTTGGCCTTCCCTCAGTGACAAGGCCCTCTGGCTCATGAGCACGGGGACTTTGTGTGGGACACCTGGGCACAGAGCACAAATGTCAGAGGCAGTGGGGAGAAGGGGGTCTCACCTGGCCAGCAGAGCCACGGCAAAGTGGTGGGTGTCAGGAGAGAGCAGCGTGTCCCAGCCACACCTGCGTTCCATTGCCACCACCACATCCTCATAGCGCAGAAGGCACAGCAGGGACTTCAGGGTGCGCACTGCAAAGCTGTGTGCACAGCAAAGCCCAGGTCAGGCTGGCAGCACTGGCTCCTTGGCAGGCCACGTGGCAGGGACAGGAGGAGTGGGATGGAGCACCTGTTGGGGCTGGTGGCAAGGCCGTGCTCTTCCTGGCATCCCTTCCAGAAGGTATCGACCTCCTCTGGCATATGCAGAGTGCTGAAGAACACTTGGAAAAGCAGATGCACAAAGAGGCGGGGGAAATACACCTTCAGTATACGTGGCAGACAGGGCACCTGGAGGATCTTCCACATCACCACGGTTGCCTGCAAAGGACAAAGCCCCCCGAGACAGCGCTCAGTGCCCAGGTGTCCGTGTGGCAGGGCGCGAGCGTGGCAGGGAGAGGCCCGGAGAGAGGCAGGGGGAGCACACGGCCTGGTGGGCCTGAAGCTGCCCCCGGGCCAGATTTCAGGCCAGCGCCTGAGGCAGGGAGATGCCGTGGGGGAAGGAGGATGGAGAGCTGCTGGAAAGGCGGCCTTGGGGCCAGCAAAGGCTCGTTGCAGAAACTCACAGCCAGGGCAAAGACACCCGTTTTGTCCCCATCAGAGGTGCACGTGCTGCGCTCTGGCCAGCTCCCCAGCACATCCAGGAGGATCATCTGTGCCAGCTCCGCAGTCCTGGCTGAGCCCATGATGGTCTTCCACATGGCCATGGCAGCTCTGTGAGGTCAGAGCTGTGTCTCAGGGCGGGTCTCAGACACAGCACCAGGGGGAGCTGAGCTGGCTGCCAGTTCTGCCTCTGCCCACTGGCCCTGGCCAGCAGCAGCCAGGCCGCCCAGGCCGGTGGGGACAGAGCCCTGAGGGGCAGGGAGGGAGCATGGCAGCAGGCTCAGGGGCTGACGTGCCAGGGCTGGGAAAGGCAGCAGCCAGAGGGCCCTGGAAGTCTCTGTTGGTCAGATACCTGGGCCAGGCTCTACAGGGTGATGGGCTGGGGAGCCCTCTGGGCAGCTGGGCCCCATACCTGTCACAGGACGGGGCCACACGCAGGAGCGCCATGACTGTGTCATCTGGCTGTGCTTCCGTGAGATCCAGCAGGGCCTCGTCCAGCCTGTGCTCAGCACAATCATTGGCCACGAGCCACTGGTGGATGAACCTCACCATGGCGGGCACCTGGAGAAGGCACAGGGAGACTTGGAAAGCTGCCAGAGGGAGCAATGTTCCCAGCTTCCCCAGAGAAGTGCTGCCCTTCCCACTGCACTGCCAAGTGGCCTCAAAGGTTCACAGCAACCAGCATGCGTGGCTTGGGAGGCCACGCAATTCCTGGGAGGATCAAACCCTGCCCACGGGCTGCTTACTTGGGTTGGATAGTAAAAATCTTCCTCTACAAGCATACACAGGAGGGCAGCGCTGGTCTTAGTTAGGAAGATGGGAGCGTAGGGTCTGAGCCCTGTGCCCATGGTGCTGTTCTCTTCGTCCAGAATTCTCCTCATGAATTTGCAGACAAACTGTAGGAGAAGGGCAGGAAGCCAGGGATGTTGCATGGAGTGCTGCACACACGGTGCCGGGCTGAGCAGGGACAGCAGGCCCAGCCCAGGTGGGGGTGGCTGCAGGTACCTGCGCTGTGCCGCGGAAGCGGCCACGGCTGGGTTCCTGCTCCTGTGTGCGCTCCAGGGCTGCATCTGGCAAAGAGCGAGCGCAGCCAGAGCTGAGGGGCTGCGGGAGAGGCCGGAGAACGCAGGCCAGCCCTGCGCTGCCCAGGCAGGGAGAGCCCCGGGATTGCCCAGGGGATGGAGCACGGCCCCTGCGGGGTGTCTGCCCGGGCCCTCTTCCGGCCTGTCCCTGGGCATTTCCCCAGGGGATGAAATGGCATGGCATGGCATGGCATGGCATGGCATGGCATGGCATGGCATGGCATGGGGCCCAGTTGGCTGCAGGCTCCAGCTCTGGCAGCTCTGGCACTCACCCTTCTGCGGTGCATGGAATGGCACCACCTCCTCAGTTTCCTGTGCTGGGGAAGCACCAGGGCCTTCTTCCTCCTGCTCCTCCTCCCCCCAGGCCATCTTGGGCACGCTCAGGGGTCTCTGCTCCATGCCGCTGACTGGAGCTACTTGCAGGAGGGATGCTTAGGGAATGCTCCGAGGGTCACTGAGTCCCGTGCTCTGGCCTCGAGCTCAGCTGCCGGACCAACGCTGTGGAGAAGCTCCGGGTCAGACGGAAACGAGTGCACTGTGCGGGGGCTCCTCACAGCACTGCTCTGTCCCGTTGTGCCCCGTTGCGTGTTCCCAGCACCCGGGAGAGCTTCTGTTTCCCACGTGTCACAAAGGGGCCTTGGAGACCAGTTTCCGTTCCATGGCACAGTGACCGTGCTGCAGCGTGCCACCCAGAGCCCTTGCACACACTGCCTGCCGCCTTGGGGCCGCCCCCAGCCCAGCCAAAGTGGCCCAGCTTGGAAGGAATCCCTGGCCCCAGGTGTCTAAGGCAGCCCGACAGGATCTTTAGGAAGGGCTCAGAGCATCAGCAAACGCCGCCCGGCTTAGCGGGCTCAGTCCTATCCCCATATCTTTCCCTGAGAGCATTTGAATTTTTAAATGAGAATCATTTGAAAGGAGGGGATTGACATTTTCCATTTCAGAGAAGCCTTCTGCCTTCCTGAGCAGACACGTCTCTCTTCAAACCAAGACAATTGTTTCTCATCTTGCAGATGCGCAGTTGCTGGGCAGCCCCGTTTTACACCAGGGACCTGGAGAACCATTCCCAGCAACTGGGAAGATCCTAGCTGGTCCCTCCACCCATGGATGAGGTCTCCAAATTTGCCCCGAAAGTGGCTCCAGCTTTTAGAGGCCAAAAAGAGCAAGGGCAAGTGACTTGATGATATTTTTAGCCCAGATAGCCCTGCTGCTGATGCCACACTTCACAATCAGCAGGGGACACAGCTAGGCCAAAATGCAAAGCCCAGATCTCTTGCAGGAGCCTTTCTCCTCAAATACCCTTCAAACAAGCCTCCATGCAAGTCAGTTGGGAAAGTTTCTTCAAATGATCCGTTGCTGGCACATAACTACACAGGGTTATGGGAAAGATTCTAAAGCAGCCGCTCTGGAGTCAAAGAGCCAGCACTAAGAGTCCCTGTCATCTATTTGTAGCTAAATCCCACTGTGGGGGATTTCAAGGCATTTGGAAGGAGCTAGAGAGCGGACCTCTGAGTTTTTTAGATGATGCCATTGCTTTTTCTTCTCTTCTGCATAGACAGGATGGCTGAGTTTGGCTCACATCTCCATTACATGGCTCACAACGTCGCAAGACTTGTACTTACAACAACTTTGAAGGATTTCTTGGCCAATAAAACATTGCCAACAAGTTTATTTCTGTTTCTGACCCAATCCTTGAGTATTTCATCTCATGAACTCGTGCTGCAGTGTAAGCTTTCTCAGCCAATTCTGTTCTGACACACAAAACTACAGCACTGCAATGTAAACTTGGTGTTTACAGTTGTAACTACTTTTATTGTTTCTAGATCTCAAACTCCAAAATGCTAAACTTTCCTCCACTTAGCTTTGGGTGTCTGCTTTATACTACAAATCCACATTCTCACTTGTAGCACCTGAATTTGGAAGCCCTTTTCAAGGTCTCAGCACAAATCCTGTGTTTAATTCTAAGCCTTGGCTTCCAGGCCCAAAGATCTGAGACCTCTCGCATTTGGGTTTCCAACAACACTGATGCTGTTAGCTGCAGAGTGCCCGGGATCCCTCTTGCAAGTCAACTCGGGCAGGATCAAGGCGGCTGCCAGGGGGCTGCTTGTGGCCTCTGAGAGCCCATTGCTCAGGGCTTGCCAGCGCCCCAGCCCCTCAGGGGCTGCCCCAGCCCGGCCAAGCTGCCCAGCAGCAGCGCCGCAGCCCCACAGCAGCTGCAGAGCAGCCCCATGCAGGGGCACCTGGGAGCCCTCAGCAAGGCAGCCAGCAGCACACGGGCAGGAGGACACGGATGGCGCTTCCTGCCTGGCACAGGGCTTGTGGCCATCTCCAGGCACCGCCCTGGCAGGGATCCCCGCAGCTCCGGCCCCTGCCCAGCCGCTCTGTGGGCAGCACAAAGGCTTCAGCAGAACCAGCAAAGGCCAAGGGGCTTCTGGCCATTTCCCCTGCAGCACTGCACGCCTGGGCAGCTGGCTGAGCACAGGCACTGTTTTCCCCCTCCTCCCCGACCCCTTGCGGACCCTGGGCAGCAAAAGAAAGATCCTGGGAGTCTGTGTATTTTAACACATTCTATATTTACATGGGATAAAATATTGAAAGGAAGAAAAGAAAAGAAAAATCTTAAAGAAAAAAAAAAAAAAAACCTCGCTGGCTTAGGTTGTCCCAGCAAAGAGAGCCTCCCATATCAGCTCTCCCCAGAGCTGTGGCAGGGCAGCCAGCCGAGCCGCGAAAGACAAGGCTGAGCGATCCATGCCCTGCGCAGCTGATCGTGCAGCCTCTGGAAGATGGAATATGGCCCTCACTGTATTGGCCGGAGGACACGCAGTGTTTGAATTGCCAGCTCGCACACGGCACTGCTCATGTCCTCCGTCAGGCGTTCCAGGGCTGCAAGAGACAAGAACAGAATCACGGTCAGATCCTGCATCTGCGGGGAGCCGAGGAGAGCCCCCAGCAAGGGCCATGCCAGCCGGCTCTTGCCACGGCCAGGAGGGAGCAGGGAGCAAGGGGATCAGCCCAAAGCCGCTGGCCACGAATGGCCCACGTGGCCCTGAAATCTCAGTGTGCTCTGGCCCCGGGAGCAGAGCCCTCCGCAGCCGGGGCGGGGCTTGCAGCTCCCCCCGGCAGCCCCCGCGGTCAGCCCGCTGCCCTCGCTCACCGGTGCAGATCAGCTGCAGCTCTTGCCGCTGCCCCCTCAGGTGCCACCCGGCCATGCCTGTGAACACAGAGCCTGTCACGGCGCCGGCGGCACAGCTCCCTGCCAGCGGCGCTGCCGGCGCTGTGGCCACACGGGCTGCTGGCCCGGCAGGGCTCAGCCCGGCCCTTGGCGCACGCTTTAGCATTTCACTGTCTTACTGTCTGAGGCCTGATTTTTCCTTTCTTAAAACCCTCTGATTTTTAGGATTCCCACAGGGCTCTACGGCGCCGCGCCCGGCTGGCGCTGTCGGGGCAGCAGGCGGGGCTGGGGCCGAGCTGCCGCGGGCCGGGCCGGGCCGGGCCGGGCCGGGGAGGGAGCACGGGCTCGGGGCTCACCCATGAACCTGACGGCCGCCTCTCGCAGGGGCTCCTGTGGGCTCTCCAGGTAGGGCAGGGCCCGACGCAGGTGCTCGGCCGCTCTGCTCCTGTCCTCTGCCAGCTGGGGAGAGCGGACGGAGGGAAGGGTTAACGCGGGCTCCGCCCCTGGGCCGGGCGCTGCCTGCGCCCAGCCCCGAACTCCCCTGGCCGCACAGCCCCGAGGCGCGGCCAGCAGCCGCTGGCCAAGGGCTCCCGAGGGCAGGGGGCAGAGGGCCGGCTGCTGCCCGGGGAGCCGCGGTGCCGGGCCGCAGCCCCGCCGGGCGGGGGCTCCATGGGCACCCGGCTCGGACCCGCAGGAGCCTGGAGAAGAGCCCGCGCGGCCTCTGGCTGCAGCAGCGGGCAGGGGCACAGCTGCCAGCCCCGCACACTGAGCACCGCCCTCACGGACTTTCTCCAGGCTGAGGATTCTTGGCAGTCCTTACCAGGCTCTGAGCCAACCTCCATGTGTGATCCACCTGAAGCATTTGCTCAAGATTCCTCTTCTTTAGGAACCTGGCTGCACAATGCAGCGTTTCCCGGGAGGCCTGGAGAGAAGCAGAGAGGCACAGATGGCCCCACAGGCCAGGGCACAGGAGCATCCCAGTGCCACAGCCTGGAGGAGGCTGCAGCCTGCAAGGTGCCAGGGCAGGAGGCAGCCCAGCCCCCTCCCAGGGAGCAGCAGGTGGCCACAAGTCCTCACCTCAGCAACAATCTGATTCTCATCACAGCAGTGCAAGTAGAGTGGTACCAGGCTCTGGCGCACGGGGGGCTTCAGGGCCTTTCTTCCATCTTCTGTTAATAAGTCCAGCATCTCTTGAAAGACACACATGGAGCTTAGCTGCACCTGGCTATCATCCTGTATGAAAGGAAGGGCAAAAGACCTCAGCATCAGCTGCTTCAGACCCCACAGGGCACAGGCCTGCACCTCCACAGGGCACCAAGTGTCCGGGCAGCAGCCAGTGGCCGTGGCTGTGGGCACAGAGCCTTACATGGTCAAAGAGTTGCAGGAGCGCCTCAGCCAGCTGCAGGGCGATGGGCGTGGGTATTGGGGCACCAGTATCCAGGAGCAAGTATCTGAATAGAAGAATGGTCATCCTGATCATGTCACTGTCATCTTCTTGCAGGAGCTCCACAAGACTTTCACTCAGGCTCCACATTTTTTCCACCTGTGTGGAACACAAGTTTGTGAAAGGCCACCCTGCTGCCGCAGGGCCCAGAGGCCAAAGGCCCATCGCGAAGCACTGGGGCAGCTGAAGCGGGAGGCAGGAGAGCTGGGAGCAGCTGCCCCAGCGCCCCAAGCTCAGGCAAGGCCAAGCGAGTGCCTTGCCCAGCCCCACGCTGCCTGCACGGCTTCAGCCACTGCCCCCTTCTCACCATGCAGGGATTCTTGCCAAGCGCTACGAGGCCTCTGAGTGCCAAGTAACGCTCGGCCCTGTGCTCGCTCTGCAGGTTCTGTGCCATGATCTCCAGAACACTGTCACTGCATTCCCTCAAATCCAGGCACTCGAGGACCTGAAAGGCACAGGGCAGTGACAGGGAGCCGGCCGGCAGGAGCCCGGAGCCGCACAGGGCTGGGCCCAGGCAGCAGCACAGGGCATGGGCACCGTCCTGGCAGCTGTGCCTACGAGAGGGCAGAGAGCTGGGAGGCAGCTCAGGCAGGCAGCGCTGGCCTTGAGGCTCACCTCCACCAGGAATGCCAGGGCAGGGAAATCCCAGTATGGCATCTCTTCTTGGAGCAGGGCGAGCAGGTAGAATGCAATCCCGGAACAAAAGTGTATGGCTGAATGGGAAATTATCCTGAGGAGAGGAAAAAGAAAACAAGTCCCTGAGCCAGTGGGGCAAACCTCTCCCAGGAGTGACTCACAGAGTTCTCATGTTTCCCCACCAGCCTTCCAGCAAGGGGACCTGGGCCATTTGGGAGTTGGTTGCTCATGGCCTCCCTCCTCTGCCAGCCTTTACCAGTGTGCTTGGCCTTCCCTCAGTGACAAGGCCCTCTGGCTCATGAGCACGGGGACTTTGTGTGGGACACCTGGGCACAGAGCACAAATGTCAGAGGCAGTGGGGAGAAGGGGGTCTCACCTGGCCAGCAGAGCCACGGCAAAGTGGTGGGTGTCAGGAGAGAGCAGCGTGTCCCAGCCACACCTGCGTTCCATTGCCACCACCACATCCTCATAGCGCAGAAGGCACAGCAGGGACTTCAGGGTGCGCACTGCAAAGCTGTGTGCACAGCAAAGCCCAGGTCAGGCTGGCAGCACTGGCTCCTTGGCAGGCCACGTGGCAGGGACAGGAGGAGTGGGATGGAGCACCTGTTGGGGCTGGTGGCAAGGCCGTGCTCTTCCTGGCATCCCTTCCAGAAGGTATCGACCTCCTCTGGCATATGCAGAGTGCTGAAGAACACTTGGAAAAGCAGATGCACAAAGAGGCGGGGGAAATACACCTTCAGTATACGTGGCAGACAGGGCACCTGGAGGATCTTCCACATCACCACGGTTGCCTGCAAAGGACAAAGCCCCCTGAGACAGCGCTCAGTGCCCAGGTGTCCGTGTGGCAGGGCGCGAGCGTGGCAGGGAGAGGCCCGGAGAGAGGCAGGGGGAGCACACGGCCTGGTGGGCCTGAAGCTGCCCCCGGGCCAGATTTCAGGCCAGCGCCTGAGGCAGGGAGATGCCGTGGGGGAAGGAGGATGGAGAGCTGCTGGAAAGACGGCCTTGGGGCCAGCAAAGGCTCGTTGCAGAAACTCACAGCCAGGGCAAAGACACCCGTTTTGTCCCCATCGGAGGTGCACGTGCTGCGCTCTGGCCAGCTCCCCAGCACATCCAGGAGGATCATCTGTGCCAGCTCCGCAGTCCTGGCTGAGCCCATGATGGTCTTCCACATGGCCATGGCAGCTCTGTGAGGTCAGAGCTGTGTCTCAGGGCGGGTCTCAGACACAGCACCGGGGGGAGCTGAGCTGGCTGCCAGTTCTGCCTCTGCCCACTGGCCCTGGCCAGCAGCAGCCAGGCCGCCCAGGCCGGTAGGGACAGAGCCCTGAGGGGCAGGGAGGGAGCATGGCAGCAGGCTCAGGGGCTGACGTGCCAGGGCTGGGAAAGGCAGCAGCCAGAGGGCCCTGGAAGTCTCTGTTGGTCAGATACCTGGGCCAGGCTCTACAGGGTGATGGGCTGGGGAGCCCTCTGGGCAGCTGGGCCCCATACCTGTCACAGGACGGGGCCACACGCAGGAGCGCCATGACTGTGTCATCTGGCTGTGCTTCCGTGAGATCCAGCAGGGCCTCGTCCAGCCTGTGCTCAGCACAATCATTGGCCACGAGCCACTGGTGGATGAACCTCACCATGGCGGGCACCTGGAGAAGGCACAGGGAGACTTGGAAAGCTGCCAGAGGGAGCAATGTTCCCAGCTTCCCCAGAGAAGTGCTGCCCTTCCCACTGCACTGCCAAGTGGCCTCAAAGGTTCACAGCAACCAGCATGCGTGGCTTGGGAGGCCACGCAATTCCTGGGAGGATCAAACCCTGCCCACGGGCTGCTTACTTGGGTTGGATAGTAAAAATCTTCCTCTACAAGCATACACAGGAGGGCAGCGCTGGTCTTAGTTAGGAAGATGGGAGCGTAGGGTCTGAGCCCTGTGCCCATGGTGCTGTTCTCTTCGTCCAGAATTCTCCTCATGAATTTGCAGACAAACTGTAGGAGAAGGGCAGGAAGCCAGGGATGTTGCATGGAGTGCTGCACACACGGTGCCGGGCTGAGCAGGGACAGCAGGCCCAGCCCAGGTGGGGGTGGCTGCAGGTACCTGCGCTGTGCCGCGGAAGCGGCCACGGCTGGGTTCCTGCTCCTGTGTGCGCTCCAGGGCTGCATCTGGCAAAGAGCGAGCGCAGCCAGAGCTGAGGGGCTGCGGGAGAGGCCGGAGAACGCAGGCCAGCCCTGCGCTGCCCAGGCAGGGAGAGCCCCGGGATTGCCCAGGGGATGGAGCACGGCCCCTGCGGGGTGTCTGCCCGGGCCCTCTTCCGGCCTGTCCCTGGGCATTTCCCCAGGGGATGAAATGGCATGGCATGGCATGGCATGGCATGGCATGGCATGGCATGGCATGGCATGGGGCCCAGTTGGCTGCAGGCTCCAGCTCTGGCAGCTCTGGCACTCACCCTTCTGCGGTGCATGGAATGGCACCACCTCCTCAGTTTCCTGTGCTGGGGAAGCACCAGGGCCTTCTTCCTCCTGCTCCTCCTCCCCCCAGGCCATCTTGGGCACGCTCAGGGGTCTCTGCTCCATGCCGCTGACTGGAGCTACTTGCAGGAGGGATGCTTAGGGAATGCTCCGAGGGTCACTGAGTCCCGTGCTCTGGCCTCGAGCTCAGCTGCCGGACCAACGCTGTGGAGAAGCTCCGGGTCAGACGGAAACGAGTGCACTGTGCGGGGGCTCCTCACAGCACTGCTCTGTCCCGTTGTGCCCCGTTGCGTGTTCCCAGCACCCGGGAGAGCTTCTGTTTCCCACGTGTCACAAAGGGGCCTTGGAGACCAGTTTCCGTTCCATGGCACAGTGACCGTGCTGCAGCGTGCCACCCAGAGCCCTTGCACACACTGCCTGCCGCCTTGGGGCCGCCCCCAGCCCAGCCAAAGTGGCCCAGCTTGGAAGGAATCCCTGGCCCCAGGTGTCTAAGGCAGCCCGACAGGATCTTTAGGAAGGGCTCAGAGCATCAGCAAACGCCGCCCGGCTTAGCGGGCTCAGTCCTATCCCCATATCTTTCCCTGAGAGCATTTGAATTTTTAAATGAGAATCATTTGAAAGGAGGGGATTGACATTTTCCATTTCAGAGAAGCCTTCTGCCTTCCTGAGCAGACACGTCTCTCTTCAAACCAAGACAATTGTTTCTCATCTTGCAGATGCGCAGTTGCTGGGCAGCCCCGTTTTACACCAGGGACCTGGAGAACCATTCCCAGCAACTGGGAAGATCCTAGCTGGTCCCTCCACCCATGGATGAGGTCTCCAAATTTGCCCCGAAAGTGGCTCCAGCTTTTAGAGGCCAAAAAGAGCAAGGGCAAGTGACTTGATGATATTTTTAGCCCAGATAGCCCTGCTGCTGATGCCACACTTCACAATCAGCAGGGGACACAGCTAGGCCAAAATGCAAAGCCCAGATCTCTTGCAGGAGCCTTTCTCCTCAAATACCCTTCAAACAAGCCTCCATGCAAGTCAGTTGGGAAAGTTTCTTCAAATGATCCGTTGCTGGCACATAACTACACAGGGTTATGGGAAAGATTCTAAAGCAGCCGCTCTGGAGTCAAAGAGCCAGCACTAAGAGTCCCTGTCATCTATTTGTAGCTAAATCCCACTGTGGGGGATTTCAAGGCATTTGGAAGGAGCTAGAGAGCGGACCTCTGAGTTTTTTAGATGATGCCATTGCTTTTTCTTCTCTTCTGCATAGACAGGACGGCTGAGTTTGGCTCACATCTCCATTACATGGCTCACAACGTCGCAAGACTTGTACTTACAACAACTTTGAAGGATTTCTTGGCCAATAAAACATTGCCAACAAGTTTATTTCTGTTTCTGACCCAATCCTTGAGTATTTCATCTCATGAACTCGTGCTGCAGTGTAAGCTTTCTCAGCCAATTCTGTTCTGACACACAAAACTACAGCACTGCAATGTAAACTTGGTGTTTACAGTTGTAACTACTTTTATTGTTTCTAGATCTCAAACTCCAAAATGCTAAACTTTCCTCCACTTAGCTTTGGGTGTCTGCTTTATACTACAAATCCACATTCTCACTTGTAGCACCTGAATTTGGAAGCCGTTTTCAAGGTCTCAGCACAAATCCTGTGTTTAATTCTAAGCCTTGGCTTCCAGGCCCAAAGATCTGAGACCTCTCGCATTTGGGTTTCCAACAACACTGATGCTGTTAGCTGCAGAGTGCCCGGGATCCCTCTTGCAAGTCAACTCGGGCAGGATCAAGGCGGCTGCCAGGGGGCTGCTTGTGGCCTCTGAGAGCCCATTGCTCAGGGCTTGCCAGCGCCCCAGCCCCTCAGGGGCTGCCCCAGCCCGGCCAAGCTGCCCAGCAGCAGCGCCGCAGCCCCACAGCAGCTGCAGAGCAGCCCCATGCAGGGGCACCTGGGAGCCCTCAGCAAGGCAGCCAGCAGCACACGGGCAGGAGGACACGGATGGCGCTTCCTGCCTGGCACAGGGCTTGTGGCCATCTCCAGGCACCGCCCTGGCAGGGATCCCCGCAGCTCCGGCCCCTGCCCAGCCGCTCTGTGGGCAGCACAAAGGCTTCAGCAGAACCAGCAAAGGCCAAGGGGCTTCTGGCCATTTCCCCTGCAGCACTGCACGCCTGGGCAGCTGGCTGAGCACAGGCACTGTTTTCCCCCTCCTCCCCGACCCCTTGCGGACCCTGGGCAGCAAAAGAAAGATCCTGGGAGTCTGTGTATTTTAACACATTCTATATTTACATGGGATAAAATATTGAAAGGAAGAAAAGAAAAGAAAAATCTTAAAGAAAAAAAAAAAAAAACCTCGCTGGCTTAGGTTGTCCCAGCAAAGAGAGCCTCCCATATCAGCTCTCCCCAGAGCTGCGGCAGGGCAGCCAGCCGAGCCGCGACAGACAAGGCTGAGCGATCCATGCCCTGCGCAGCTGATCGTGCAGCCTCTGGAAGATGGAATATGGCCCTCACTGTATTGGCCGGAGGACACGCAGTGTTTGAATTGCCAGCTCGCACACGGCACTGCTCATGTCCTCCGTCAGGCGTTCCAGGGCTGCAAGAGACAAGAACAGAATCACGGTCAGATCCTGCATCTGCGGGGAGCCGAGGAGAGCCCCCAGCAAGGGCCATGCCAGCCGGCTCTTGCCACGGCCAGGAGGGAGCAGGGAGCAAGGGGATCAGCCCAAAGCCGCTGGCCACGAATGGCCCACGTGGCCCTGAAATCTCAGTGTGCTCTGGCCCCGGGAGCAGAGCCCTCCGCAGCCGGGGCGGGGCTTGCAGCTCCCCCCGGCAGCCCCCGCGGTCAGCCCGCTGCCCTCGCTCACCGGTGCAGATCAGCTGCAGCTCTTGCCGCTGCCCCCTCAGGTGCCACCCGGCCATGCCTGTGAACACAGAGCCTGTCACGGCGCCGGCGGCACAGCTCCCTGCCAGCGGCGCTGCCGGCGCTGTGGCCACACGGGCTGCTGGCCCGGCAGGGCTCAGCCCGGCCCTTGGCGCACGCTTTAGCATTTCACTGTCTTACTGTCTGAGGCCTGATTTTTCCTTTCTTAAAACCCTCTGATTTTTAGGATTCCCACAGGGCTCTACGGCGCCGCGCCCGGCTGGCGCTGTCGGGGCAGCAGGCGGGGCTGGGGCCGAGCTGCCGCGGGCCGGGCCGGGCCGGGCCGGGCCGGGGAGGGAGCACGGGCTCGGGGCTCACCCATGAACCTGACGGCCGCCTCTCGCAGGGGCTCCTGTGGGCTCTCCAGGTAGGGCAGGGCCCGACGCAGGTGCTCGGCCGCTCTGCTCCTGTCCTCTGCCAGCTGGGGAGAGCGGACGGAGGGAAGGGTTAACGCGGGCTCCGCCCCTGGGCCGGGCGCTGCCTGCGCCCAGCCCCGAACTCCCCTGGCCGCACAGCCCCGAGGCGCGGCCAGCAGCCGCTGGCCAAGGGCTCCCGAGGGCAGGGGGCAGAGGGCCGGCTGCTGCCCGGGGAGCCGCGGTGCCGGGCCGCAGCCCCGCCGGGCGGGGGCTCCATGGGCACCCGGCTCGGACCCGCAGGAGCCTGGAGAAGAGCCCGCGCGGCCTCTGGCTGCAGCAGCGGGCAGGGGCACAGCTGCCAGCCCCGCACACTGAGCACCGCCCTCACGGACTTTCTCCAGGCTGAGGATTCTTGGCAGTCCTTACCAGGCTCTGAGCCAACCTCCATGTGTGATCCACCTGAAGCATTTGCTCAAGATTCCTCTTCTTTAGGAACCTGGCTGCACAATGCAGCGTTTCCCGGGAGGCCTGGAGAGAAGCAGAGAGGCACAGATGGCCCCACAGGCCAGGGCACAGGAGCATCCCAGTGCCACAGCCTGGAGGAGGCTGCAGCCTGCAAGGTGCCAGGGCAGGAGGCAGCCCAGCCCCCTCCCAGGGAGCAGCAGGTGGCCACAAGTCCTCACCTCAGCAACAATCTGATTCTCATCACAGCAGTGCAAGTAGAGTGGTACCAGGCTCTGGCGCACGGGGGGCTTCAGGGCCTTTCTTCCATCTTCTGTTAATAAGTCCAGCATCTCTTGAAAGACACACATGGAGCTTAGCTGCACCTGGCTATCATCCTGTATGAAAGGAAGGGCAAAAGACCTCAGCATCAGCTGCTTCAGACCCCACAGGGCACAGGCCTGCACCTCCACAGGGCACCAAGTGTCCGGGCAGCAGCCAGTGGCCGTGGCTGTGGGCACAGAGCCTTACATGGTCAAAGAGTTGCAGGAGCGCCTCAGCCAGCTGCAGGGCGATGGGCGTGGGTATTGGGGCACCAGTATCCAGGAGCAAGTATCTGAATAGAAGAATGGTCATCCTGATCATGTCACTGTCATCTTCTTGCAGGAGCTCCACAAGACTTTCACTCAGGCTCCACATTTTTTCCACCTGTGTGGAACACAAGTTTGTGAAAGGCCACCCTGCTGCCGCAGGGCCCAGAGGCCAAAGGCCCATCGCGAAGCACTGGGGCAGCTGAAGCGGGAGGCAGGAGAGCTGGGAGCAGCTGCCCCAGCGCCCCAAGCTCAGGCAAGGCCAAGCGAGTGCCTTGCCCAGCCCCACGCTGCCTGCACGGCTTCAGCCACTGCCCCCTTCTCACCATGCAGGGATTCTTGCCAAGCGCTACGAGGCCTCTGAGTGCCAAGTAACGCTCGGCCCTGTGCTCGCTCTGCAGGTTCTGTGCCATGATCTCCAGAACACTGTCAGTGCATTCCCTCAAATCCAGGCACTCGAGGACCTGAAAGGCACAGGGCAGTGACAGGGAGCCGGCCGGCAGGAGCCCGGAGCCGCACAGGGCTGGGCCCAGGCAGCAGCACAGGGCATGGGCACCGTCCTGGCAGCTGTGCCTACGAGAGGGCAGAGAGCTGGGAGGCAGCTCAGGCAGGCAGCGCTGGCCTTGAGGCTCACCTCCACCAGGAATGCCAGGGCAGGGAAATCCCAGTATGGCATCTCTTCTTGGAGCAGGGCGAGCAGGTAGAATGCAATCCCGGAACAAAAGTGTATGGCTGAATGGGAAATTATCCTGAGGAGAGGAAAAAGAAAACAAGTCCCTGAGCCAGTGGGGCAAACCTCTCCCAGGAGTGACTCACAGAGTTCTCATGTTTCCCCACCAGCCTTCCAGCAAGGGGACCTGGGCCATTTGGGAGTTGGTTGCTCATGGCCTCCCTCCTCTGCCAGCCTTTACCAGTGTGCTTGGCCTTCCCTCAGTGACAAGGCCCTCTGGCTCATGAGCACGGGGACTTTGTGTGGGACACCTGGGCACAGAGCACAAATGTCAGAGGCAGTGGGGAGAAGGGGGTCTCACCTGGCCAGCAGAGCCACGGCAAAGTGGTGGGTGTCAGGAGAGAGCAGCGTGTCCCAGCCACACCTGCGTTCCATTGCCACCACCACATCCTCATAGCGCAGAAGGCACAGCAGGGACTTCAGGGTGCGCACTGCAAAGCTGTGTGCACAGCAAAGCCCAGGTCAGGCTGGCAGCACTGGCTCCTTGGCAGGCCACGTGGCAGGGACAGGAGGAGTGGGATGGAGCACCTGTTGGGGCTGGTGGCAAGGCCGTGCTCTTCCTGGCATCCCTTCCAGAAGGTATCGACCTCCTCTGGCATATGCAGAGTGCTGAAGAACACTTGGAAAAGCAGATGCACAAAGAGGCGGGGGAAATACACCTTCAGTATACGTGGCAGACAGGGCACCTGGAGGATCTTCCACATCACCACGGTTGCCTGCAAAGGACAAAGCCCCCTGAGACAGCGCTCAGTGCCCAGGTGTCCGTGTGGCAGGGCGCGAGCGTGGCAGGGAGAGGCCCGGAGAGAGGCAGGGGGAGCACACGGCCTGGTGGGCCTGAAGCTGCCCCCGGGCCAGATTTCAGGCCAGCGCCTGAGGCAGGGAGATGCCGTGGGGGAAGGAGGATGGAGAGCTGCTGGAAAGACGGCCTTGGGGCCAGCAAAGGCTCGTTGCAGAAACTCACAGCCAGGGCAAAGACACCCGTTTTGTCCCCATCGGAGGTGCACGTGCTGCGCTCTGGCCAGCTCCCCAGCACATCCAGGAGGATCATCTGTGCCAGCTCCGCAGTCCTGGCTGAGCCCATGATGGTCTTCCACATGGCCATGGCAGCTCTGTGAGGTCAGAGCTGTGTCTCAGGGCGGGTCTCAGACACAGCACCGGGGGGAGCTGAGCTGGCTGCCAGTTCTGCCTCTGCCCACTGGCCCTGGCCAGCAGCAGCCAGGCCGCCCAGGCCGGTAGGGACAGAGCCCTGAGGGGCAGGGAGGGAGCATGGCAGCAGGCTCAGGGGCTGACGTGCCAGGGCTGGGAAAGGCAGCAGCCAGAGGGCCCTGGAAGTCTCTGTTGGTCAGATACCTGGGCCAGGCTCTACAGGGTGATGGGCTGGGGAGCCCTCTGGGCAGCTGGGCCCCATACCTGTCACAGGACGGGGCCACACGCAGGAGCGCCATGACTGTGTCATCTGGCTGTGCTTCCGTGAGATCCAGCAGGGCCTCGTCCAGCCTGTGCTCAGCACAATCATTGGCCACGAGCCACTGGTGGATGAACCTCACCATGGCGGGCACCTGGAGAAGGCACAGGGAGACTTGGAAAGCTGCCAGAGGGAGCAATGTTCCCAGCTTCCCCAGAGAAGTGCTGCCCTTCCCACTGCACTGCCAAGTGGCCTCAAAGGTTCACAGCAACCAGCATGCGTGGCTTGGGAGGCCACGCAATTCCTGGGAGGATCAAACCCTGCCCACGGGCTGCTTACTTGGGTTGGATAGTAAAAATCTTCCTCTACAAGCATACACAGGAGGGCAGCGCTGGTCTTAGTTAGGAAGATGGGAGCGTAGGGTCTGAGCCCTGTGCCCATGGTGCTGTTCTCTTCGTCCAGAATTCTCCTCATGAATTTGCAGACAAACTGTAGGAGAAGGGCAGGAAGCCAGGGATGTTGCATGGAGTGCTGCACACACGGTGCCGGGCTGAGCAGGGACAGCAGGCCCAGCCCAGGTGGGGGTGGCTGCAGGTACCTGCGCTGTGCCGCGGAAGCGGCCACGGCTGGGTTCCTGCTCCTGTGTGCGCTCCAGGGCTGCATCTGGCAAAGAGCGAGCGCAGCCAGAGCTGAGGGGCTGCGGGAGAGGCCGGAGAACGCAGGCCAGCCCTGCGCTGCCCAGGCAGGGAGAGCCCCGGGATTGCCCAGGGGATGGAGCACGGCCCCTGTGGGGTGTCTGCCCGGGCCCTCTTCCGGCCTGTCCGTGGGAATTTCCCCAGGGGATGAAATGGCATGGCATGGCATGGCATGGCATGGCATGGCATGGCATGGCATGGCATTGGGCCCAGTTGGCTGCAGGCTCCTGCTCTGGCAGCTCTGGCACTCACCGTTCTGCGGTGCATGGAATGGCACCACCTCCTCAGTTTCCTGTGCTGGGGAAGCACCAGGGCCTTCTTCCTCCTGCTCCTCCTCCCCCCAGGCCATCTTGGGCACGCTCAGGGGTCTCTGCTCCATGCCGCTGACTGGAGCTACTTGCAGGAGGGATGCTTAGGGAATGCTCCGAGGGTCACTGAGTCCCGTGCTCTGGCCTCGAGCTCAGCTGCCGGACCAACGCTGTGGAAAAGCTCCGGGTCAGACGGAAACGAGTGCACTGTGCGGGGGCTCCTCACAGCACTGCTCTGTCCCGTTGTGCCCCGTTGCGTGTTCCCAGCACCCGGGAGAGCTTCTGTTTCCCACGTGTCACAAAGGGGCCTTGGAGACCAGTTTCCGTTCCATGGCACAGTGACCGTGCTGCAGCGTGCCACCCAGAGCCCTTGCACACACTGCCTGCCGCCTTGGGGCCGCCCCCAGCCCAGCCAAAGTGGCCCAGCTTGGAAGGAATCCCTGGCCCCAGGTGTCTAAGGCAGCCCGACAGGATCTTTAGGAAGGGCTCAGAGCATCAGCAAACGCCGCCCGGCTTAGCGGGCTCAGTCCTATCCCCATATCTTTCCCTGAGAGCATTTGAATTTTTAAATGAGAATCATTTGAAAGGAGGGGATTGACATTTTCCATTTCAGAGAAGCCTTCTGCCTTCCTGAGCAGACACGTCTCTCTTCAAACCAAGACAATTGTTTCTCATCTTGCAGATGCGCAGTTGCTGGGCAGCCCCGTTTTACACCAGGGACCTGGAGAACCATTCCCAGCAACTGGGAAGATCCTAGCTGGTCCCTCCACCCATGGATGAGGTCTCCAAATTTGCCCCGAAAGTGGCTCCAGCTTTTAGAGGCCAAAAAGAGCAAGGGCAAGTGACTTGATGATATTTTTAGCCCAGATAGCCCTGCTGCTGATGCCACACTTCACAATCAGCAGGGGACACAGCTAGGCCAAAATGCAAAGCCCAGATCTCTTGCAGGAGCCTTTCTCCTCAAATACCCTTCAAACAAGCCTCCATGCAAGTCAGTTGGGAAAGTTTCTTCAAATGATCCGTTGCTGGCACATAACTACACAGGGTTATGGGAAAGATTCTAAAGCAGCCGCTCTGGAGTCAAAGAGCCAGCACTAAGAGTCCCTGTCATCTATTTGTAGCTAAATCCCACTGTGGGGGATTTCAAGGCATTTGGAAGGAGCTAGAGAGCGGACCTCTGAGTTTTTTAGATGATGCCATTGCTTTTTCTTCTCTTCTGCATAGACAGGACGGCTGAGTTTGGCTCACATCTCCATTACATGGCTCACAACGTCGCAAGACTTGTACTTACAAGAACTTGGAAGGATTTCTTGGCCAATAAAACATTGCCAACAAGTTTATTTATGTTTCTGACCCAATCCTTGAGTATTTCATCTCATGAACTCGTGCTACAGTGTAAGCTTTCTCAGCCAATTCTGTTCTGACACACAAAACTACAGCACTGCAATGTAAACTTGGTGTTTACAGTTGTAACTACTTTTATTGTTTCTAGATCTTAAACTCCAAAATGCTAAACTTTCCTCCACTTAGCTTTGGGTGTCTGTTTTATACTACAAATCCACATTCTCACTTGTAGCACCTGAATCTGGAAGCCCTTTTCAAGGTCTCAGCACAAATCCTGTGTTTAATTCTCAGGTTTGGCTTCCAGGCCCAAAGATCTGAGACCTCCCTGCATTTGGGTTTCCAACAACACTGATGCTGTTAGCTGCAGAGTGCCCGGGATCCCTCTTGCAAGTCAACTCGGGCAGGATCAAGGCGGCTGCCAGGGGGCTGCTTGTGGCCTCTGAGAGCCCATTGCTCAGGGCTTGCCAGCGCCCCAGCCCCCCAGGGGCTGCCTCAGCCCGGCCAAGCTGCCCGGCAGCAGCGCCGCAGCCCCACAGCAGCTGCAGAGCAGCCCCATGCAGGGGCACCTGGGAGCCCTCAGCAAGGCAGCCAGCAGCACACGGGCAGGAGGACACGGATGGCGCTTCCTGCCTGGCACAGGGCTTGTGGCCATCTCCAGGCATCGCCCTGGCAGGGATCCCCGCAGCTCCGGCCCCTGCCCAGCCGCTCTGTGGGCAGCACAAAGGCTTCAGCAGAACCAGCAAAGGCCAAGGGGCTTCTGGCCATTTCCCCTGCAGCACTGCACACCTGTGCAGCTGGCTGAGCACAGGCACTGTTTTCCTCTCTTCCCCTATCCATTACGTGCCCTTGGCAGGAAAAGAAGGATCCTGGGAGTCTGTGCATTATAACGCATTCTATATTTACATAGGACGAAATATTGAATTGAAAGAAAAGCAAAATCTTAAAGAAAAGGAAAATCCCCGCTGGCTTAGGTTGCCCCAGCAGAGAGAGCCTCCCGGATCAGGTCTCCTCAGAGCTCATGCAGGGCAGCCAGCCGAGCCGCGACAGACAAGGCTGAGCGATCCATGCCCTGCGCAGCTGATCGTGCAGCCTCTGGAAGATGGAATATGGCCCTCGCTGTATTGGCCGGAGGACATGCAGTGTTTGAATTGCCAGCTTGCACACGGCACTGCTCATGTCCTCCGTCAGGCGTTCCAGGGCTGCAAGAGACAGGAACAGAATCACGGTCAGATCCCGGATCTTTGGGGAGCCAAGGAGAACCCCCAGCAAGGGCCATGCCAGCCGACTCTTGCCACGGCCAGGAGGGAGCAGGGAGCAAGGGGATCAGCCCAAAGCTGCTGGCCACGAATGGCCCACGTGGCCCTGAAATCTCAGTGTGCTCTGGCCCCGGGAGCAGAGCCCTTCGCAGCCGGGGCGGGGCTTGCAGCTCCCCCCGGCAGCCCCCGCGGTCAGCTCGCTGCCCTCGCTCACCGGTGCAGATCAGCTGCAGCTCTTGCCGCTGCCCCCTCAGGTGCCGCCCGGCCATGCCTGTGAACACAGAGCCTGTCACGGCGCCGGCGGCACAGCTCCCTGCCAGCGGCGCTGCCGGCGCTGTGGCCACACGGGCTGCTGGCCCGGCAGGGCTCAGCCCGGCCCTTGGCGCACGCTGCTGCCCAAGGGCGCGGCTGCCGGAGGCCGGCAGCAGCAATGGCCAGGCCAGGCGGGGCTCCGCGGCGCCGGGCCCGGCTGGCGCTGCCGGGGCAGCAGGCGGGGCTGGGGCTTGTGGGAATCCTTAAAATCAGAGGGTTTTAGGAATGCTACAAAAGGCAGGCCTCAGAGACAGCAGAAGTGCGATTTGAGTTAAGCAGTAGCCATAAATTTTTTTAACACAAAGTTTTTATAAAAAATGGAAAAGTAAGGACGAATAGAACAATGATCTGGGTATTAACGCTTGGCTAGAATACCTCCCTAAGCTACAGAAAAGTATATCTACCAAGATATTAGGAAATTTTAAGCTTAACAATCGAACCCTGTGCATTGTATTTTAATGCTTTGAAGCAGGTATTATATTCATAATAAGCCAGCATTGTTTGACTAGCAGTACCTGTGCGTACAGTGATTGTATAGAAGTACTGTCAATATGCTTTGTTTGATTGGTCAAAAACTTTTAAAGGAAGTTGTAACATGAAGTTCTTTCCTGCCGGGGTTGTGAGCTGCTGGCATCTTCCCATTGCCATAACCATGTGATGAGACTCATGCTGGAAGATAAACAGCTCGAGATGCGTTCCTCAGCAGTCCCGTCCCGTTGGTGATTTGCGCAGAGACCCCCAGGCAGCGATAGGGCCGAGCTGTGGCAGGGCGGGGCAGGGTGGGGCAGGGTGGGGCAGGGTAGGGTGGGCCTAGGTTGGGTGGAGCAGTGTAGGGTGGAGCATGGCGAGGTAGGGCCAGGCTACAGCAGTGCAGGGTGGGATGGGGCCAGGTGAGGCTGGGTGGGGCAAGGTGTGGTAGGGTGGGGCAGGGCGGGGCAGAGGGAGTTTGGGTAGTGTTTTGCGGAGAAAAGAAGAGAACTCCACAAGTATGTAAAAGTTTAATAGAGCCGGTATGTGTTTATTGCAGCGCTGGACGCATGCGTACCTCTGAAAATTTCAGATCTCCTTTTATCTCCCTTCCAAATACATATGCATACAGTTTCACAATAGGCTCATACATATTCATTTTTACGGACTTTGCATGACATTTGCCGCTAGTTCCTCTTTATAAGAAAGGATTCTTAGGGCAGGTTGTCCTGGCCTTGCTTTAGTCTCTGTTTTTCTTTATCAGTCTCTTCATGTCTCTTCATTATCTCTGTCCTGCAGTTTTCCCTTCAGCTTTGGCTTACAGACTTTTCACCTTTTTAGACTTTTAACCTAATTCAAAATGGATTTCTACTTTGGGGGATTTTTCACTCTGTCTCAGTAGGGTAGGTAAGGGTGGGGCAGGGCAGGCAGGGGAGCCCAGGCTTGTGGCTCACCCATGAAGCTGTTGGCCGCCTCTCACAGGGGCTCCTGTGGGCTGTCCTGGCAAAGCAGGGCCTGGCGCAGGTGCTCGGCCGCTCTGCTCCTGCCCTCTGCCAGCTGGAGAGTGCCAGGAGGGTGCACTTGGTGCAGGCTCAGCCCCTTGACCGGGCTCTCCCTGTGGCCAGCACTGGCCTCCCCTGGCCACACAGCCCTGTGAGGCAGCCAGCAGCCACTGGGGCTGGGCTCTGGAGGGGGCACAGGGCTGCGTGCTGCCCAAGAAAAAATAAAGGGAAAATTCTGACCTCTGAGACAAATGGCAGTATTGGAGATACTTTTTACAAGGGATGGAAAAAATAATGATCCTGTCAAGGTCAGGTGCGCAGTGCAAATGTGGTGGAGCCATGCACAGCAGGGGCCACGTGTATACTCCAGCTTCATGGGAACAATGCATTTTGTGGATAACCAAGAGACAGTGAGTCCTGGAGCAAGCAAACTCAGGAATGATGAGACCATCGTCCATGGCTTGATGCACACTCATGTCTCTGCTGTGGTTGTCTCAAGGATGAACAGGAAAAATTCAGAGAGCAGATGGGGAAGGAGATGAGCAAGGACAGTTCCCATGTGGCACCAGTGCAAACCAGAGGCCCCAGTGTCAGAGCCCAACATCCCCCAGCTAGAGAGAGGGAGTACACCCCACGAGTGGACCTGTGGTTCTTACTCTATGAACATGGGCAAGACATGAGAGGGTGGAATGCAAAACTCATCTCTGTCCCAGCAGCAGGGGTATGCAAGCTAAAGGAGGAAACTACTAAGAGAGGGATTTCCACCCAAATGAATGCAGCCCCAGCTCCCTGTGACCGAGCTGCCAGGTATAGCAGAAGGGAGCATGATATGTCAGATCCCCTTGAAGGAACATCCAGAATATACGCCCAGGGAGGGAACAGTAGCCATAATTAGAGAGGCCCTGCCTCTAGCCAGGTAGAGGCCAGGGAAAATTGTGTCTTTTGGGCTGTGTGGATCCCTGGCACACCAGAGCCAAAGAAATACGAGGCTTTTGTCCATACTGGTGCGCAGTGTTTTCTAATCCCTTCAGGACATGTGGGTGCAGAACCCGTTTCCATTGCCGGGGTGATGGGGGGATTGCAGCAGGTGATCCATTTGGAAGCCAAGGTGACCCTGAGTGGGAAGGAGTAGCAGAAATTCTTATTGTGACCGGCCCAGAGGCCCCGTGTATTCTGGGCATTGACTTCCTCTGGAAGGGCTATTAGAAAGACCCAAAGGGACTCAGGTGTGCTTTTGCAATAGCTGCTGTAGAGACAGAGAACATGAAGCAGTTGAACACCTTGCCTGGACTATCAGAAAACCCATCTGCAGTTGGACTCCTGAAGGTGGCAGAGCAACGAGTGCCGATTGCCACCTCGACGGTGCACCGCCGGCAGTATCCAACAAATCGGGATGCCGTGATCCCCATGCACAAAATGATCCGTGAGCTGGAGAGCCAAGGGCTGGTCAATAAAACCCACTCACCCTTCAACAGCCCCATCCTGCCTGTGTGCAATTCTGACAGAGAATGGAGATTGACTGTGGACTGTCTCCCCTTGAATGAAGCGACTCCAGCGCTGAGCGCTGCTGGGCCAGACATGCTGGAACTCCAGTACGAGCTGGAGTCCAAGGCAGCAAAGTGGCACGCCACTGCTGACATTGCTAATGCGTTTCTCTCCATTCCTCTGGCAGCAGAATGCAGGCCTCAGTTTGCTTTCACCTGGAGGGGCGTGCAGTACACCTGGAACCGACTGCCCCAGGGGTGGAAGCACAGCCCCACCATCTGCCATGGACTGATCCAGGCTGCACTGGAAAAGGGTGAGGCTCCAGAACACCTGCAGGACATGGATGACGTCATTGTGTGAGGGAACACGGCAATGGAAGTATTTGAGAAAGGAGAGAGAATCATCCAAATTCCCCTGGAAGCTCAAACGCCATCAGGAAGAGCAGAGTCAAGGGACGTGCCTGAGAGATCCAGTGCCTGGAAGTAAAGGGGCAAGATGGAGGCGTCAGATTCCCACTGAGATCATCAACAAGATCACTGTGATGTTGCCACCAACCAGCAAGAAGGAAACACCACCTTTCCTAGGTGCCACAGATTTTGGAGAATCCACATTCTCAAGTAGAGCCAGATTGTGAGCCCTTTCTACCCGGTCACCCGCAAAAAAGGACGATTTCCACTGGGGCCCTGAACAGCAACAAGCCTTAGCCCAGATCAAGTAGGAGATTGCTCATGCAGTGGCCCTTGGCCCAACAGGACAGGAGCAGAGGTGAAGAACGTGCTCGACTCTGCAGCCAGGAACAATGGCTTGTCCTGGAGCCTTTGGCAGAAGGTGCCTGGGGAGACTCGAGGCCAACACTGGGATTTTGGAGTCGAAGAGGGTCTGAAGCCAACTCCAGTCCCACAGAGAAGGAAATCTTGGCTGCCTATGAAGGAGTCCATGCTGCCTCAGAGGTAATAGGCACTGAAGCACAACTCCTCCTGCCACCTCGACTACCAGTACTGGGGTGGATGTTCAAAGGCAAGGTTCCTTCTACCCACCATGCCACCAGTGCTACATGGAGCAAATGGATTGCTGTTGTCACACAGCACGCCCGTATTGGAAACCTGAATGGCCCTGGGATTCTGGAAATAATTACAAACTGGCTGGAAGGAGAAAACTCTGGTCTCACTGATGAAGGGGAACAAGAAGTGACACGGGCTGAAGAAGCTCCACCACACAACCAACTGCCAGCAGAAGATCCTCGATACGCTTATTTTACTGATGGTTCTTGCCGCATTGTGGGAATGAAACAAAAGTGGAAAGCAGCTGTATGGAGCCCCACAGGACAGGTCACAGAGGCCACTGAAGGAGAAGATGAATCAAGCCAACTTGCTGAACTCAAAGCTGTTCAACTGGCCCTGGACATTGCTGAGAGAGAGAAGTGGCCAAAGCTCTACCTCTACACTGATTCATGGATGGTAGCCAGTGCTCTGTGGGGATGGCTGGAGAGGTGGAAAGATGCTAACTGGCAGCATAGAGGAAAACCAATCTGGGCTGCTGGTGAGTGGAAAGACATTGCTACCAGGGTAGAGAAGCCACCTGTGAAAGCCTGCCATGTAGATGCCCATGTTCCCAAGAGCAGAGCTAATGAGGAACACCAAACCAATGAGCAGCTAGACCAGGTTGCAAAGATAGAGGTGTCAAAGATAGACATAGATTGGCAACATAAAGGAGAGTTATTCCTAGCTCGATGGGCCCATGATGCCTCAGGCCATCAGGGCAGAGATGCCACCTGTAAGTGGCCATGAGACCCAGGGGTGGATCTAACCATGGACAGTATTTCTCAGGTTATCTATGCCTGTGAGACGTGTGCTGCCATCAAGCAGGCCCAGCGAGTGAAGCCCCTGTGGTATGGTGGGCGGTGGTCCAAGTACAAGTATGGGGAGGCCTGGCAGATTGACTACATCACCCTGCCCCAGACACGCCAGGGCAAGCACTGTGTGCTGACCATGGTGGAAGCCACCACGGGATGGTTGGAAACCCACCCTGTGCCTCATGCTACGGCCCAGAACACCATCCTGGGCCTTGAAAAGCAGGTCCTGTGGAGGCACAGTTCCCCTGAGAGGATTGAGTCAGACAATGGGACTCATTTCAAGAACAGCCTTATCAACACCTGGGCTAGGGAACATGGCATTGAGTGGGTGTACCATATCCCCTACCATGCACCAGCTGCAGGAAAAGTGGACAGGTACAACGGACTGTTAAAAACCACATTGAAAGCATGAGGTGGGGGATATTTCAAAAACTGGGAGCAGCATTTAGCAAAGACCACCTGGTTGGTTAACACCCGAGGTTCCACCAACCGAGCCGGTCCTGCCCAGTCTGAGTCCCTGAATGTAATGGATGGAGATAAAGTCCCAGTGGTACATGTCAGAGGTGTGTTAGGGAAGACTGTGTGGATCAATTCTACCTCGAGTACAGACAAACCCATTTGTGGGGTTGTCTTTGCTCAGGGACCAGGTTGCACATGGTGGATAATGCAAAGAGATGGAACAACACGATGTGTACCTCAGGGAGATCTGATTGTGGGGTGAGAATGGTATGTGCAATATCACTGTTCATTGGATGTTACTGCCATTGCCTGTACATTAAACCATACAGACATGAGATAGAGGGAAATGTGTAAGTGTTGAAGGTCTGGGCAGGTGGAAGATGGAGAAGGAAATGTGCAAGTGCCAAAGGTCTGAGCAAGTGATAGATGGAGCTTTGAGTGAGTAAGATGAAAGGGGGAATCCTGCAGCTCTGTAGTATAGGGCCTGGATTCAGTGGTCCAGTGTGGGGATGTGATGAGGGCATGATGGGTATTGCTTGTAAATTTTGGGGGAACAGATGGAAATTTTGTGTGAATAAATTCATGATGTGTAGTAGTATGTTGATGATATGGGGATAAGGGGTGGAATGTCCTAGGGTGACGTTATGATGCTTGTATCCCCATTCATGTGTTCTGTTAATGTTGAATATTTTGTTCTGTACCTTTAAGACTGGCCCTGAAGAGTGAAAGTTTTGTTTTGGTTTTCTTATCAGCCTGGCTGGGACATAGAGGCTGTGGCTTTTGCTTTTGCTGCTTTTGTTTTTCACTTTGCTGTTTCTCTCTCTCTCTCTCTCTCTCTCTCTCTCTCTCTCTCTCGCTCTCGCTCTTGCTTGCTTCGGTCCTGCTTGCTTTTGCTTCTGCTCCTTGCTAATTTAGCTAAACAGTCCAAATTGCTTCCTGGACTATTTCTCCTCTTTTTTTTGACCATCCTGAACCTGCTCCAGACTGGGACCTGGGAACACCGAGAGTTCACACCTTGTGGCTGCAGCAGCTGCCCCAGTGACGGAGGGACTGAGAACAGAGCGACCACCCCACCCCCGAGAGAGACATTCTGAATTTGTCATCTTTTTCAGAGAGGTGTCATCCGGTATTGTTCATTTTGTGTGCTGGGGGTGCTGTGCCTGTCATATAAACAGGTTCTTTCCACTTCTCTCCGAGGAATTCTTCCCAAACCAGTTGGGGGGAGGGGCCGTGGGGGTTTGTTTCCTGGAGAGGCCCTCCTTTGGAAATCCTCTACCAAATTTGCCCTAAACCAGTACAAGAAAGTAATAACAGGAATTTCTAACTAACAAAAAATGGTTTGTCCTGCAGCCTTGAGGTCATGTCCTTATACGCTTCTCAAAAGAAAACCTATTCATTGAACTTGCATCATCACCCCAAAAACATCTGTAAATTAATTGGAACTGTTGACTAGCCCATGTCAATTAAAACCTTCCTTTTTCTTTTTGCTGACTAACTCTGATTCAATTTCAAATCATAAATTTTTCAAGGAAAAAATATACCATGCAGAGGAAAACCCAAGGCATAGGCTTCTGTACATGGTATTGCCAATCCCTGTGTGACAGCCTCCTGCTAGCTTCCTACATCAGACACAAGGCAACTTGGCTGGCTGCAACATCGACTTTCTTCATATTGGTGACATTGTAAAAATCCAAAGACACTGCTTGTTTTAATAGTCCTAAAAAGAGCATTCTAAGTTCCTGAAAGCAAACACAGAGGCACTAATTTGGTTTAGGAGAGAAGGTGTTTGTGCAGTTGGATAACAGCTTGCATGTTGACATGTCCGAGGGGATTTATATGTTTGCGCTCCCCTTGTTTGGGACAGTGAGCGCAATGTCACCTGTGCATACCTGACACCATGGTTTAAGACTATATGCCTTGAAGGTGCAATGCTTTATTTGTAGAATTTTCTTGGACACGATTTGATTCTTCTGAAATTTGACTTGTACACCTGCAAATACATTCCAAGGGTCTTGTTAAATTTATTTTAAAGGTATTTCAGACAGTAGGAGTAGCAGTAACATCTTTCGTTTCAACAATGTGTGTTGGTTTCTTTTGTACGGAACTCTTAAGCTACTCATTTCCTTGAAATAGGATTTAATTTCTACAGAGATATGTTATTGTTTTAGTCTACAACTGTTACTCAGAATTGAGTTTTGCAAAATGAATGCTCACAGAAGGGCTGATTTTACAATCTTAAGTATGCAGCATTTTAAAGAGATAGCTATCAATTCCAATAGATGTGGAATCGAGACCCCCATCACCTGTGACTTCCTTTCTGAGTTAAAAAGAAAGAGAATAGAGGAATAGCTGGGCTTTAGCTGTGAGTCTGGATATGAAGCCATGTGAGATTTTTGAATGGCTCCACACAAGTTTTCAAGTTTTCTCTGAGTGTCCGGGTTCCCCATCCCCAGAACCACCACTGGCCGGTTTTGTTGGTTTTGCATGGCTGAATTTTTGGAGAGGAGGAAAGAGGGCAGCCACCAAAGTGGCATTTCTCTGAGGAGCTGCTATAAACTTTTCCGTGCAGGCCAAACCAATCACTGACTGGCTCTGAAAATAGGCCCACTGCTGAGCCAATTAGATAAGCTGGTGACGCCTCTGGGACAACATATTTAAGAGAGGAAAAAAGGTGCAGGAAGCTCTTTGTTTCTTTCTGCCTTCCGAGGGGGCTGCGGGCACAGCTGAGCCCCTTCCCGGCGGGGTCGGGGGCTCTTTCCCATCAGGGCCGCCGGGCCCTGCTGCCGGGGCTCATCCCAGCGCCGCCAGCAGCTGCGGCCAAAGCCAGGAGCGGCCCTGGGGGCAGGAGCAGGAACGGCCCCGCTGCCTGTGCCGGGAGCAGCCCCGTGACCGGAGCCAGGGGAGGCCACCGCGGCCGAAACTGACAGCGGCCAGGGCCACAGGACCCCACGCAGCCACCGCCCCCTGGGCACGGCCCGCCACAGACTGTGCCTGCCGGGCCACCAAGGGCCTGCTGCAGCGCCAGCCAAAGGGCAGAAACCTTCTTAGGAGGACCACTCTCTTTGTTCTCAAGGCTCATGTGAAAAATGCATGTATTTTATGATTGGCTTTTCGCAAATATTAAAATGAATATTATATGTGGTGTGTTAGGAAGTAATGCTGTATTGATTCTCTTGAGTACTGTGTTGAATATAGTCTTAGGTTATAAATAAATGTTAAAATAGAAACTGTGCTATGTAGGATGCTTTGTTTAACAGAAAGGACTTGCAGTGAGATAGCAGCCACAGGACACCTAAATCTTTCCGAGAAAGGGAATTTATTGCCTTCTTATCAGAAGAAAGAACTTCTTCCCGCCTTGAAGGTGCTATTAGGATTAGAAGGAAGAAGTTGACACTGACCAGACAGAATCCTGTGTTTGAATGGAATTCATGCATCATGTATGAAGTGCAGGAATATGCAATGGGCTATTGTTCTTTAGGGTTAACCCTTTGTTAACGGGTGTCCTTTTTCGGGCTCGTGATGCCCAGAAAAAGGTACCCGGACATCCGCAACTCTTTGCTTTTATTGTCTCATATTGTCCTGATTTAAATTGTCCAAATTATTATGACTCTAATTCTATTACTATTTTTATAACCATTTTATTACTATTAAGCTTTTAACTATTTCAAAAGCAAGTGATTGATTTCACAATTTGGTAGCAGAGGATGGTTACTAACACCTCGCTGCCGGTGCTTTAGAAGAGTCAGAGTGGGGAAGGCGCGCCCTGCCCTCTTTGGCAGCCTTGCTCTGTTTCCCCTGAAGTGACCGACAGACGCAGGTTACGATCTGTGGACAAAAGGAGGCAATAAAACCAAGAGAAGGGGGAAAGGCTCCCTACAACCACGGTAATTGGCCCCCTAAGACTAGTAGTGCGCACGAAGAACCCGGGAAGGAAAAAGGATTGGTAAGTATTTCTCGGGGGCAGGTACGGGGGGATGAATGTGTGTGAATGAGAGGCGGGCTGGTTGTCCCAGACCTGCCGAGTGAGTGCGGAGTCTCCCATGCTGCGTTTCCGTCTTTTCACGAGAAAAACGGCCAGGAAAGAGACGAAGCGAGTGATAAGAGAGTGAAAGAATCCCCCGGGGTGACTGGGACTGGGTCTCAGGGAGGGGTTGGACCCCTCAGAGGTAGGGAGCAAGGTTTCCTAGCCCAATCCACTAGGAAATGGGACAGGAGGGGCCCCTAAAACCTGCTGGGTTGAGGGATTTATATTCCAAGAGCAGGGTTGAGCAGAATTCTGTCGGAGTGAGGATATGCCCAAGAACACTCAGGGTGGGACAACACAGCTACATTGAAGGATGAAAATTTTGCCCAACGGCATCCGGGGTTGGGCAACACAGCTAGATTGAGAGATGAAAATTTTGCCTAACGGTATCTGGGGTTGGACGACACAGCTAGACTGAGGGAAAAATTTTTGCCCAACAAGATCCAGGGTTGAACAACACAGTCAAACAAATTAAATGCCCAAGAGCATCTGTAGTTGTACCACACTGCTGGGTTGAGAGACAGAAAATGCCCAAGAGCATCTGGAGTTAGACAACACAGCTGGATTGAGGGAAAAATACCCAAGAGCGTCTGGGGTTGGACAACACGGCAGGATTGAGGGAAAATTGCCCAAGAGCATTAGGGGTTGGATAACACAGCTGGGTTGAGAGATATCCAATAGCACCGGGACTGGCCAGTAACACCTAAACTTGTAATAGGTGATGTGAAAGTAAAAGGTACCTTATTGTTGTTCTGTGGTGTGTGAGAGTGAGACACACACAGAGTCAGCCTCAACTTCCTGGGTAGGTGGGAAGGGGGAGGCAGTGGAAAGAGGAGTGAGTGACCTGCACACCAGGCCGTAGCTCCCGGGTAGGTGGGGGCTGCTGGGCCGAAGAGGATTGAGTGACCTGCGAACCAAGCTAGCGTTCCCTGGGTGTGTGAGGGGCCGTAGCTAAAGAGTGTGAAAGACACGCAGGCAGCCCCACAGGTGAACGGGCACCGGAGGCGACCCGAGTCAGGGCCCTTCCAGGAGGCCCGGAGATACTGGGACCTAGAGGCCAACCCCAAGGCGAAGGGCGGGCCACAGAGACCTGTGATTTTCTGGCAATAAAGATCCACTTTGTGTCTTGAGGGTGTGAAAGAATGTGTAAGGGTGAATGAGAAATAAAAGTGAGTGAATGTAGATGAATGAAAGTATGAGTAATGTGGATTGTGCATTTTAAGCCTTACCATATCTCCTTGGAGGGAGGTATATTGTATTGAAAAGCAGTGTGAGAAAAAGTTTTTTTTGGGAGAAGTGGTATTTAAGTTGTTAGTAAAAAGTGAAAAACAAAGATTAGTAAATGAGAAACTAATTTTAGAAGTTTTAAAAGCATTAAAATTACCTAAGAGAGCTATAGTACCTACTAAGGGACACCAAAAGGTAAAGATCCCAGAAATAAGGGGAAATAATTTGGCAGATCAGGAAGCTAAAGATGCAGCAGAAAATGGAGCTGAAAGAGTTAATATTAACGCAAATGAGGAAAAATTGGAAATTCCAAAGTTTAGAGAAGCAAAAAAGGGGAATTAAAACAAGATCAGTAGCAAACAAGATAAATCGGGGAAATAGAAACATCTCGATGGAAGACAATTAGATAATAAAACGCTTACTAGAGAATAGCAGAGGACATGTATCAAAAAAGCTCAGTGACATACTCAGGCTTTCTGTGATCGTTTTTTTAAAGGAACTATGGGTGCATTGAAAATTTTTGGAGTAGAAGAACAAGGAACTGAAAGATGCATAATTTGTCAAAGGATTAATAAAAAGGTGATGACAAAAACAATATGAGAAGGTCATGAGTTAGCTCATCGACCATTTCAAAGTATCCAAGCAGAAGTTTAGATTTGTTACGCTCTTGATTTATTTGTAAAAACCGTTTAATCCAGAAGAAAAAGAGTATACCACATGCTAGGGAGGAGGGAGGTTGTAAGAAAATAACATTTTTTTGAAAGGCAATAAAAGAAAGAAACGGTGAAAATGTAAGGCTGGGAACAAAATATTACCGCACCCATTCCCGTCTGTTCCCCAGCTTGTTCGCAGATGCGCCACCCCCCCAGCCCCTGTGCCAGCTCCGGCACGGTCCGTCTGTCCCAGTCCGTCTGTCCCGGTCCGTCTGTCCCAGTCCGTCCATCCCAGTCCATCTGTCCCGGTCCGTCTGTCCCGGTCGGTCTGTCCCAGTCCGTCTGTCCCAGTCCGGCCGCCTGGCCCGTGGCCGCTCCGCGGGCCGTGCCGGGGCTGGGGCTCTGTCCCGCCGTGTGCGCCGTGGTTACCGCGCTGACCGCACCGAGGGGGGCCTGTCCGTCCCGTCTGTCCCATCCCTGGCTGCCCTGACTCTGGTCGGCTCCCGCCGCTGCAGCCGGGGTCAGTCCCGGCTTTGTCTCTGCCGGATCAGCCGCCATCAGCCATGCGGGGGCGATCCACGCTCCAGCTCGTCCTGCACAGGAACAGCCCCTCGGGCGATCCCGGCTGCAGACCCCGCCTGTGGAGCACCCAGACTCGGAGCCGCGCCGATCCCCTCGGGCGATCCCGGCTGCAGACCCCGCCTGTGGAGCACCCAGACTCGGAGCCGTGCCGATCCCCTTGGGCGATCCCGGCTGCAGACCCCGCCTGTGGAGCACCCAGACTCGGAGCCGTGCCGAGTGCCTCGTCCTGCCCTGAGCTCCGTTCCCTTGGTAACCACAGCTCCGGCTGCTCAGGGGAACTCTCTAAAGGAATCACCTTATCGAAGCACTAAAAGTTCAGTTAAAAGAAAGCCCCCTCCTGATTCTTCCTAAAAATACGGGAGAAAGGCTATAGAAGATAAAAATCCAAAAAGAATGAGATTAAGAGATTGGTCTATGTCCATTAAGAGAGGTTCTCATAGGAGGGGACGGACCAGAGTTTGTAAATGCTCCTTTGACTTCGTCTGAGGCCTGAAATGTTAAGAAATAAATAAAAGAGATATTTGGAGAATCCCATAGGCATAGCTGAACAATTAGACCAATTTTTAAGTCCAAACATTTATACTTGAGAAGAGATGCGGTCTATAATGAAAATAATATTTTTCTCAGGAAGAAAAGCAATGAATCAGAGCAACTGAAATAAAAGCTTGGGAAAAAGATAATCCGTGGGCCCCCCAGAGAAGACAAAATGCCAATTGTACCTCCTGAGTGGGGTTAAAATAATGAGGAGAGGAGTAAACACATGAATAATTATTGTAATTACATAACCAAGGGAATAAATGAGACAGCATATCAAAGGCGAAATGCAAAAACAAAAGGTTTTTGAGGGACAGCTTTTAGAGGGGAAAGAAGAAACTCCAACTAAATAGATAAGCAAACTTAAGAGAAATAGGAAAATGGTCCTAAGTAAGCAGAAGATCTGCAAATCTTTAAAGGGATGGGCACGTAGGAGGAATAGGAAGGTCATAGGCTCTAATATTTTTAGGGGGGAAAAATACCATCTATAAACTGTGATAGCTTTAAAAGTGGGTCCCCAAGGATTGGAATTTGTAATGGACACAGGGGCAGAGAGAACCTGCCTGTTAAATATTCCAAAAAGTTATAGTGTGTGTGAAAAAATATATAGTGAAAGTAACAGAAAAAAAAAAAAAAAAGAGGAAGTTTTACATTTTTAGTAATTAAAGATGTAGTAATTGAAGAAAGAAACTAAAATTTAGATGGAAGATGTCTTATTGGTCTCAGGGACAGGTAGCAATTTATTGAGATTACCTAGATTATTGAAATATTATAGATTATAGATTGAGGGGTACACACAGGTAGCAAAATTAGTGTACGAAAAATTGACAGAAGGAGATGATATAAAACAGACCAAGGGAGATATTGTTAAAAGAGTTAAGTTAAAACTAGTCTAAGTTCCAGTTTTTAGCTTACCCTTGTTTGAAAAAAAAATCCTCTATCATTTATACATAGATCCAGAAAATGGAGTAGCTCATAAAATTTTAATTCAGGGGTGCGGAAGAGTAAAAAATATCTAGTAGCTTACATATCAAAGATGTTAGACCCAGTAAGCCACAGCTAGCCAGTATGTATTTAAGTTATCTAGTAAAAGAAAGTTGTAAGCTTACTTTTGGAAATAAATTAGTTAGAAGCTTAGCTTTGGAAGTAAATTAGTTAGGTTCACCTCGTGCCGTCTAGGTGTGTTGAATCAGAGACAAAAAACAAAGGTAACAAGAGAAGAAAGAGAGAAGTTGAAGTAGGGAGGTGGTTAAGAAACTCTGAGATGTTAGAATGTGAAGTGCTAACATCTTTATGGTAGAAGAGTATTGAGAGCCTAGTTGCTGACTGGCTTGATGAGAAAGGCCATGATGGCTATAAGATGATCAATATGAGCAGTAATTAGAGCAAAGTGCACAGGGTAGCTTTAGGTTACAGGATATCTCTGTCAGCAAAACAACTTGGCCTGAACCTAGCACACGTGCTGTAGGAATCATAGCTGGCGAGCAACAGGAATATAGAAATATAACTATGTTGCAGAAATATAACTATGTTGCAGATATTGACGCAAATGCCTTCTGACCAATAATGAGCTCAGCTTTTGCAATATGTATGAGACTAATTAAGAAGTGTATTTAACCTGTCAATGGAGATCAATAAATCGAGCTACGTTGATGAACCATCTGGTGTCACGTCTCCCTTCTTCAACAAAATGGTGACCCCGGACGTCGCCCCTCTCGCATAAAAGAAAAGGGGGGAAGGATACGCCATCGGTTGGAGAAGTTGGGTCGGGCTCCGAAGCGGCCGGAGCGGTGCTGAATGAAGGGATAGCACTCCCAAAGATCACATCGGTGGTTTTGGGCCGTACATGCTGCCGAAGCCGGAGAGCCGCAATAGCGTCGACGCATAAAAATGGACAGGCAAGCAGCATATGATTTATTCACAGCCGGGTTAGAAAAAAGGGGAATTAAAGGGGTAGATTTAAAAAAGGAGTTACCAGGGTTATTAGCATGGGGTCATACTAAGGGTGTGTTTAGTAATCCTCATACTGTACATGAGATAAGTGAATGGCGTAAGCTAGGTGATATAATATGGGATGCAGTGCTGGATGATGATAAGACAGCTAAAAAACTTGGGAAGACATGGAGAGTTGTAAATAATGCTCTGTTACAACATCAGGCAGAAAAGAAAGCGGCTGAGGAAGCCTTAAAGGCCTCCAAAAAGAATGTACATTATGGGCAGGATGGTGAACCGCTAGCTCCGGGAGTAACGAAAGTATTTTTACCGGCCCCAGGAGCTTTAACTGAGGGTGTGGGAGCCGGGCTTGAGCCAGCTGCTCCGCTCTTACAAGAGCAGGGAGTACAGCCATCCGCTCCTCCCTTGCAAGAACAGGGAGTGCAGCCGTCTGCTCCTCCTATACAGGAACAAGGAGCACAGTTAACACTACAGCAGCCAAGCGTAAATGATTCTTCTCCGTCACCGCCACCTGAAAAAGCAGTGCAAACCAGCTCCCAGAAAAATGATCCAGATCCTGTCCCTGGGGCACGTAGTGACCTGTGGGAGGAGATGGTAAAACAAAGAAGGGAAGCATGGGCACAGCTAGCCAAACATGGGTTGGAATGTGGAGACGGAGATATAGTGGAGGCTGCTGGTAATTTGGCCTGCCCGGTAACATACACCCCAGTAATTGATCAAAATGGACAAGTGCAACAACAACTTGGCGAATATGTCCCATTAGATTGGAAATTGCTTGCTCAATTAAGGCAAACTGTTAGTCAATTTGGATTTAAAAGTGAGCCCGTAAAACAAATGCTGGAATATTTGTTTAACAACATGTTATTGTTGCCAAATGACTTGAGGGGTATTGCGAGACTGATGTTTACACAGCATCAGCAATTATTGTTTAATGCTCACTGGCAAGCTTTGGTAAATGAATCTGTGGCAGTGCAAAGGGGTCCAGGCGATCCTCTTAATGGTCTCACGGTAGATGAATTAATGGGGTTAGGTCCCTACCTAAGATCAGAGGCTCAAATGCTTATGGGACCAGATAAAATTCGAGAAGCAATGCGATTAGTCAGGAATGCTATGGACAAGGTAAAAGATAGTGCTGGAATTCCAATGTACATGGGTATTAAACAGGGTAGAGAGGAATCTTTTGGCACTTTTATAGATAGGGTAGCAGAAGCTATAGATAAGGCAGGAGTTGCAGATTTTATGAAGGGAGCACTGTTAAAGCAGTGTGCTTTACAAAATAGTAATGAAAGCACTAGAAAAACCCTACTAACATTAGGGGCAAGCTGGAGCATAGAAGAAGCATTAGAAAGGATGGCAATGCAACCTACCGGGACGCAAGCCTTCCTAGTTAATGCCATTAAGGAATTAGGAGTAGGATTACAAAAGCAAGCAGAGTCAACACAAAGTCAGGTATTAGCAGCTCTTGCGCCTCTCCAAGCTCCTAGCCGATCATCACCTATCCTTAAGTGCTATCGATGTGGTCAAAGAGGTCATCTGCGGAATACATGCCGAGCAACTGGAGTTTGGTGCCAGAACTGTCAGTCTAATTCTCATAATGCATTGGCTTGTCGTCGGCGCCCGGGAAACTTTCGGCGGAGCGTGAATGGGGGCCACGCCCAGACACAAGTGGCCCTTGCTACTTCGGCACCACCGCCTGCCTGCAACCAGCCACAGCAGCCTCAGCAGGGAACCTGGACCGCTGTGACCTCAGCGCCACCTCCTGTCTGCAATCAGCCACCGCAGGAAGCCGGCAGCCAGCCACCGCAGGGAGCTTGCAACCAGCCACCACAGGGAGCTTGGGCCTCGACTTGGAATCCTCAGTGAAAACTACAATCATGACAACTCATCCCGTCAAAATACCTACTGGAGTTTATGGACCAATAGTTATTAATGGACAAACATATGGTGCATTGCTTTTAGGTCGTTCATCTGTTTCTATTATGGGACTTTTTGTTTTACCTGGAGTTATAGATGCTGATTACACTGGGGAAATACAAATCATGGCTTATACTTTGTTTCCACCTCTGACTGTTTTAAAAGGACAAAAAATAGCTCAGTTGCTGCCATTACAGCAACTTACAAATGGATTACAACCACTCCAAAAACAACCACGGGGAAACCAAGGTTTTGGTTCTTCAGGGATGGCTATGCTTACCATGGACTTACATAGTAGGCCTAAGAAGAAAGTAAGCATCACTTACCTAAGCCAAACAATTGTACTTTGGGGCTTACTGGATACTGGAGCTGACACCAGTATTGTTTCTCCTGAATATTGGCCACCTGCTTGGCCCCGTCAGGCATCAATGAACGCTATAACTGGTGTAGGAGGATTTTCTCTGGCACAAAAGACACCATTGCTTCAGGTGGAATTAGATGGCCAGAGGATCAATGTTGTTTTGTCTATTGTTACCTTGCCTCCTACTGTACAATGTCTCATTGGCCGTGATATTCTTGCTCAACTGGGTGTGATGTTATCCAATGAGCACCCTTTGGGGTAATTGCCATTGCTTGGACTTTCCCTATTCCCATTACCTGGACATCAAATTCTCCTTTAATGGTTAAGCAATGGCCATTAAAAAGGGAAAGTCTGATTCAAGCTCATCAATTAGTTAAGGAACAATTTAAACAGGGACATTTAAAGCTGTCAACTAGCCCATGGAATACTCCAATTTTTGTCATAAAAAAGAAGTCTGGCAAATATCGTTTATTGCATGATCTTCGTGCAGTGAATAATCAGATGGAGCCTATGGGTGCATTACAGCCTGGACTACCTAATCCCTCTATGTTACCTGAGGACTGGCCATTACTAATTGTTGATTTAAAGGACTGTTTTTTCACTATTGCTTTGCATCCCAACGATACAAAACGATTTGCTTTTACATTGCCAGCAATTAATAGAGGGGAACCAGATAAAAGATTTGAATGGGTTACTCTTCCGCAAGGAATGCGCAATTCCCCTACTTTGTGTCAATTGTATGTGGATGCTGCTATACAGCCATTGAGAGGGAAATGGCCAGAGACTGTTATTTATCATTATATGGATGATATTTTGTTTGCTCAGAAAGATCCATTCACTACTGCTCAATTGGAGGAAATAAAATCAACATTGAAAACAGCATCTTTAACTATAGCTCCTGAAAAAATTCAGCAAGCATCACCTTGGAAATATTTGGGATGGACTATAACAGAACAGGTGATTAGACCTCAGAAGTTGGAATTACAAACTAAACTGCAGACACTGCATGATGCTCAGAAACTTTTAGGTGACTTGCAGTGGTTAAAACCCATAGTTGGTATTCCAAATTTTCTGTTGGATCAACTTCGGCCATTATTAAAGGGCACGGACCCAGCATCACGTGTTACTATGACACCTGAACAACAACGTGTATTACAACAGATTATTCACTGTGTGACTAATAATTTTGTTTCACGCCGCATCCTCGACCACCCTGTAGTGCTGACTATATGGGCCACGCCAGCACATCTGTTGGGAGCTTTAACACAGGTTGAAAGGAAAACAGGGGAGCACAGGGTGTTGGAATGGATGTCTCCGCCGTTACAGCATCATCGGACTATTTTTTCAAAGCCGGAACAGCTTGCTGCAGTAATACGTAAGGGACGTACAAGGATTATAGAAGTAACAGGAGAGGAACGTGAGGCTATATACCTACCAATAAAAAAGGATGATTTGGATTGGTATCTTGTAAATTCCCAAGAATTGCAAAGTGCACTACTGGGAACAGGTGCACAAATTTACACAGGTCCTCTGGAACCAAAACAATTACAGTGGCTATCAGATAGGGATTGGATTACACGACCATTACGTTCTGCAACACCAATAAAGGATGCTATTACAGTGTTTACTGATGCTGGAAAGAAATCACGCCGAGCTGCAATCACTTGGAAAGAGGACAGTGATTGGAAACATAAACTTTTAGAAGCAGACCCGAAGGATAGTTTACAAACTCTAGAATTGTTGGCAGTTGTTTGGGCATTAAGCCATTTTTCTCAGTCTATAAATGTGGTTACTGATTCATTTTATGTTGCAGGAGTAGTACAGAGGATAGAAGGGGCTGCTGTGAAGGAAGTGCAAAATAAGAGGTTGTACTTATTGTTTTTGCAACTTAAACGGGCTATAGACAGTCGACGTTGCCCTTATTGCATAATACACATTAGAAGCCATAAATGGGATGTTGGTCTTGGGGAAGGTAATGATAGAGCAGACAAATTAGTCATGCATACAGATGAGACAGACAGTTTTCAATTGGCTCGTGCTGCACACTCACAGTTCCATCAAAATGCAAAAGGTTTACACAGAAAGTTTAAAATCACCATCAATGAGGCCAGAGCAATTGTTAAGACTTGTCCTGTATGTAGTCATCATAATGGAGGTTTGGGTTTAGGATGTGGAGTGAATCCTAGAGGATTAGAGCAGAATAAAATTTGGCAAATGGATGTAACACATGTTCCGGAGTTTGGCAGGCTCAAGTACGTGCATGTGACAGTAGATACATTTAGCAAATATGTGTGGGCAACAGCACAAGCAGGAGAAAAAGCTGTTCATGTTATTCGACATTTGACTAACAGCTTTGCAGTTATGGGTGTCCCAGAAGAAATTAAAACTGACAATGGTCCTGCATATGTAGGAAAAAGGGTAGAACATTTTTTGAAAGCATGGGGAGTTGAACATAAAACTGGTATTCCACATTCACCTACAGGTCAAGCTATTGTGGAAAGGGCACACAGGACATTAAAACAGTATTTGTTGAAGCATAGTGATGTTGCAGATCCTCAAGAAAGATTAGCAAAAGTGCTATATGTCATGAATCATTTGTGTACATTTGGAGATGAAGTCGATCTACCTGCAGTTAAGCATGTTAAGGCAGTGAACTCTAGCCCAGCAGAGAACAATCGAAAGATGTGGGTGAGATATAGAGACCCTAAAACAGGATTATGGCAGGAACCTGCTGAAGTGTTGTATTGGGGAAGAGGTTATGTTTGTATTTCTACCCCAACAGGTTCTATATGGGTGCCAGCTAAGTGGGTGAGACCAGCTATAGATGTATGCTCCGTGGCTAACCCGAGACGAATCAACGCGTCAGAGAGTCGAGCAGAAGCTGAGACTGATTTTGCCATCGAGATTGCAACAATTAGCTGGTTATAACAGGATAGCAGCAGCAGCATTGAGAAACCCTCCGTTATCCTGGTTATGGTGGGTTGAGGAATACAGCTATCAAGGACCTCAAGAGCCGTTGTTTGATCAACCTTGCTGTAATTGTGGGAACAGAGACTGTGAAGCATTTATTGCATTATATTGTGGGGGTTGTGAAAGAACTTATTGGCAACAACAAAGAATTACTAACGAATTGTGGTGTACTAGCTGTGTAGAAAATAATATTAGAAGAAATGATTTTGCTTTAGCTCTTGAACAGTATACAGGTCAAAGTTATGAGCAAGCACGCCTTTTATTTGAAGCTAGGGAACAAGTGGTATTAGCCTGGTGTCAGTGGAGAATTAGGTGTTGGGCGAAACAGTGCCAAATTATCACTAGATCCTGTATTTTGGCAACTCGCTGTTGTAATCAGATTCCGTGGTATCCTCCTGTGCATAGTCGAAAAAGAAATCCTGTTCCAAAGATAATTGGACCATTAGGGAGAACTAGTGATCCTGATCAGGTACTGGATAACATTATTAAACGGGCTCAGGGTCTGACAATAACAAACACATCGTCAAAGAGGGACAAAAAGAAAAAAGGGAAAAAGAAATGATGTGGATCATTGGGATATTAGCATTACTGGGGACAATACAAGGTGTACAAGGGGCAGTGCAAGGTGTACCTGAGATAGATCCGCGATCTAATATGTGGCTTACATGGGCTAAACAAGTTGGTCAAGATTCCTTTTGTTTGTCTTTAGCTTCTGTTACGGATCCATTTCGTACCTGCTTGATAGGAGTACCATTGCTTTCGTTTGAGGATTTTGCACCTTACACCACAGTTAAAATTATGGCCTTGTCAGAGGTGTATCAAAAGTTATCAACTTTTACTTTGGGTGCACAAACCTATAAACTACCAACAGATTGGTATTCCAACAATTCTCTAGGACTTTTGGCCTGGCACATTAGTCAAAATTTAAATACCACTACTGTGGAACCTCAAGAATTAGACCTGTTAGGATCTCTGCCTAGTAATTATTGCTTAGCCATTGGGTACCCGAATAGTGCCTTTGTAAGCAACTATGACATCAAAAAGACTAAGCCTCGTAACAATACTGCCTGGATATCCCCAACTATGGATTGGTATTATAATGTGACAGGATACTGCAATGGTTTTTTATGGCCTGTCCCTCCTCCCAAGGTGAGTTCACCAAAAGCTTTACCACCTGGGATATTTCTCATTTGTGGAGATAGAGCCTGGCACGGGATCCCTAGTAAATCTATGGGAGCACCTTGTTACTATGGCAAATTGACCTTATTTTCTCCCACTATGCGTCAGGTGCTTAGTTTTACTCATAAGGGTCAACGCCAAAAACGTAGCACATATCAGCTGAGGCCAGACTGTGATGATAATGTTGAGCTTTGGGGACGACCTTCTGTTATTTTGGCATCACTTTTCACACCAGGAGTATCTGCTGCAACAGCCTTGACACAGCTAAAAAAGCTTGCTTGTTGGACAGGAAAACAAATCAATATCACATCAAATGTTCTGAGTGACCTTTTGACAGATGTGAACAGTGTTAGACATGCCTTGCTGCAAAATAGAGCTGCAATAGATTTTTTGTTACTGGCACAGGGACATGGATGTGAGGATTTTGAAGGAATGTGTTGTATGAATTTATCAGACCATTCAGAATCAATACATAAGAAGTTAGCACAACTTAGGGACAACATGAGCAAGCTCAGAGTGGAAGTGAATCCTCTTGACGCCTGGCTGCAGGGTTTTGGCATTAGTGGTTGGCTTCGCACGATTATTATGTACGCTATTGGCATTTTGATTGTGCTTTTGTCCTTCATACTCTTTTTACCACTTATTGTATCATGCATACAGCGAATGGTTGAGAACATGATCAATAAGATGTGGCATTCTGCTTTACTTGTTCAAAAGAAAAACGGGGGAAGTATTGAGAGCCTAGTTGCTGACTGGCTTGATGAGAAAGGCCATGATGGCTATAAGATGATCAATATGAGCAGTAATTAGAGCAAAGTGCACAGGGTAGCTTTAGGTTACAGGATATCTCTGTCAGCAAAACAACTTGGCCTGAACCTAGCATACGTGCTGTAGGAATCATAGCTAGCGAGCAACAGGAATATAGAAATATAACTATGTTGCAGAAATATAACTATGTTGCAGATATTGACGCAAATGCCTTCTGACCAATAATGAGCTCAGCTTTTGCAATATGTATGAGACTAATTAAGAAGTGTATTTAACCTGTCAATGGAGATCAATAAATCGAGCTACGTTGATGAACCATCTGGTGTCACGTCTCCCTTCTTCAACAGAAGAGAGCAGAAGTGTGAATGCGAGTTTTTTGCATGAAAGGCAGGGAAGTGTCTTAGCACATGGTTGTTAGGAGGTTATTCAGTGCCGAACTGAGGTTCAGAAGGAGTTTAGCAGAACGGGCCCTCCTTGAAGAGAAAAGAGGGTAAGTTGCCTAGAGAAAGAAAAAGAATGTCAGGAGCACCTGGGGCCGCCAAGTTTGGGGTTGTCGAGGTTGGGAGGTGTCTGAGCGCTCCCTGCGAGCGGCGGGGTCTCGGGGCTGCGGCAGGGACCGATCCATGGCGGTGACCCGGCGGCGGCGCTGGCAGCACAGGACACAGGTTTGCCGGCCAGGAGCGGGCTGGCTCCGTGGCGGAACTGCCGGGGGCTCCCAGACTGTCGGGGTCCCGAGTCCAGGATGGCAGTGTCGGGCCCGGTAAGTGAGCAGAGAGAGAGACGGAAAGAGAGAGAGAGAGAAGGAGAGAGAGAGAGAGAGAGAGAGAGAGGGCAAAAGGAACCCAAGGCAGCCCCCAGGGTCCCCATGCCCGGGGCTGCTCTCCCCTGCTCCGGCCCTGCAGCCGAGGGGCAGCACCGGGGGAAGGGCGAAGAACGGCATCGACAGCAAGGCTGTGAAGAGAGGGGGAGGGAGGCCAGCACTAAAAGATAAAATCAAAGCAGAGACTGATGACTCTCCAAACCTCACAAAGTGTTTTGTTTTTTTTTTTCTTAAGTAAGAAGGGGTTTTTTTAGGGTTTTTTTTGGGTTTTGTTTGCTGTTAAAGAGAAGGGGTTTTTTTTCCTGAAGAAGAAGAGCCTGCTGTGGAGAAAGCTTTTAGTTAAACCCAGAAAGTTTGGAAGAAAAGCGAATAGTAAAAGTTAATGCAGTATGATCTTTCTTTTATTACTGTGCTATTAACAAGTCCTTTCCAGGTACTACTGAACCAACAATCACGGAAAAAAGAGTGAATTCATGCCAGCAGAATCAAAGGACTTGTGAAGAAACCTGAAAAATAGACTATCACATTTCAACCGAGTGATACCAAACTGACTTTCCAATGGGGTCTGAGTGGTAATAGTTTAGGAAAACTCAAATGATCCAAGAAATGTACAACGAATAACACTGAATTAAGAAACAAGATAACGTTTATATCACTGGTTTCAAGCACTGCCTGACTAAAGCATCTCCTTGGTGGAGGAATACTTCAGATAGAAGGATCAAGCCTGTTTTTGTATTGTGACCTTAGCCTGAGAATTATACAGGGGAGAAGGGGAATTACCATTTCCATTAGTAAACTTTTTTTGATTCATTTCCAATACTGAACATGCTAGCTGGGTTATAAGTAAATGCTTAAATTGTGAGAGTAATTAGTATTGTGGTTCACAAAATTTATGCTCTTATTGCAAAAAGTGATAAAGTAATAACTGTGCTTTGTGGATGAGAATTATTAGTGCCTGTTGAATGAGAGATACCTGAGGAACGGTAGGAGACCACAGTTAAAGGGTGTCAAAAACAATTTGCCTGAAAATTAGTTAAGAGAAAGTAACAAGGAAATAGAGAGCAAGACCAGATTGGCCTCTGTATATCGCCACCAAGAAGATCAAATACACCTGCTGTGGGTTGCAGCCTCACAGGCATGGGAGGTGGGAGTATAAGCCATACTGGACCTCTGTTATTCCTGTTTCTGGCTGATGCCGAATTTTGCCCCAAAAGGCGAAAATAACTGCCTAGAGACTTAGTTTAAGTCAAATAGACAGGAGGTATTTTATTAGCAACGCGTTGGAGAAAATCTCTAAATGGATTTTCTGAGTATCCCGTTACAAAAGCAAGCCTTTTATACAGTTTTGAATACAGGGATTTCATCATATCACATACGTAATCATTTCTCTGCATGCATATTCATATGGGGCGTGGTGTAGGCGGAGCGTGGGCGGGAACATCTCTTTTGGGTATCTTCTCGGGGGGGAGTTCCGGCAGCCTTCCTCGTTGGGCGGGGGTCTCCGCTGAGTCTTCCTCCTTAAACTTTTGACCCTCTTCCCTAATTTGGTCATTCCCGGTGCATTTGGCCAGGTACCCATGGCTTGGCAAGGTTCCCAGGGTTAGTTTCGACACCGTTATCTCTGAATATGTTTAGCTCATCTTTCTCTTATCACTCCTTATTCCCTATCTACTTTTCCTGTCATTTTGTTCCATGCTTTTAGCTGATATATTGCTCTGTGGTTTCTAAATGCTATGCTTTCTTCAAATGCCCCACATTCTATGTTTTAACCCATTAGTTCTTAAAGGGCTATCTGTTTTGGGGCTTCATTCCCCCCTTTCTCTTGTAACTTACGAATCCTTTCGTCAAGTTCTAATCCTATAGGGCGCTGATACGCTTGTACCATAGCCCAAACCATTTGGGTCCTTCTCATTATGATTCTTAGTCCCCACCACATGCAAATATTTGTGAGAGTTAACAACAGCAGAACTACAATTACTATTAGCATTGGGTGCACCAGGTAGTTAAAGACCTGTGTGGCTGTTGGGGAATATCCTGTAAAGATATCCCACCAATGATGCTGGCCCACTTGTTCTACTTCGGTCAGAACATCCTCTATTTTTTCTGAATTATGTTCCACTTGCCATACCATCCGTCTAGTCGTTTGGTTCACCTTTTGCACCAATTTCTTTACTTTAGGATGTGCGAGCATTGCCTTAAGAACTTTAACGTCCATCCCTATTTGTAATTTCGGTATCTCCTGATATAGGTTAAAATCTGCGTTAATTAGCTGTTGAGTAGTTATTGGGACAATATAATGAAAATCACAACCTACTATCTTGGTAAAGTTGCATACACAAAAGTTAGTATTGTTAGTCTCTTCCTGGCAATTATCTATAGTAACGTTGTCACAAGGTGTCCTTACGCAAGCGCACCCGTTCCCTATGTAATAAACTTGTGATTGTGTTCTATTATGCGGAAGCATCTCAAAGGTACATACACTATTTTCAGCATCTAAGCATAAATCCTCTGCTTCTACTACAGCGTTTTCGCAAATATAGCCTAATTGTCCCCTAGGAATACATGCTTCTGTGCTAATCGATTGCCACCTCTTTTTGGTATTATCATAACTGGCCCAAACATTATGGTCTATTGGCTTAACAATGACATTTTGATGTATTGTCCCCAGGGTGAGGATAGGAAAGATAGCTCTTTCCTCTGCCGCACTAATGGTGAGGACATAGGCTTCAATGTGTTCTTGTTGGAACTCATAAGTGAAATTTACTAATTGCCACCAGGCTTGGTGGTCCTTCTCAAACTGTGTAGTATGATTGTTCTTTAATATTGTTTCCCTTATTTCTTGAGGTAATATTCCTGACGTTCCTTCTCTTATTATTCCTGCTGCTACTGATTGTACCCATTGTTGTGTCTGAGAGCATTGGATGGCGAGTGCAATGTCTCTGCTAAGTTCCCCTGTATAGTTAGCGAGTTTCACAAAATCCTCTGCAGTATGGTTTGCTACCATGGTTAGCAATTTTACCGCTAGCAATTGTGTCTCTGCTAATGTAAGCATGGATGAGCTGAGGGGTATCTTAAGCTTTCCTAAGTTTGACGTAACGGTACTTAATTTGTTCACTAATACCTCTTGATCTATCGTGTTTAATATACCAAATCCAGTGCCAACCCATCCACTTAAATCTCTTTGTGCTCTTCTGTGGTGGGACCTTGTCGCCAGCCATGCATTCCATCCCTTAAGGCTTTGCTGTATAAATGGTTGACAATCCTTCTGCAAATGCGTAACATCGGCACGAATGTTCATCTGCACCTTTTTCAGGGAATAAGTGGGGTCTAGCAGTAATTTTAGTTCATTGGATTTTCTTATCACCTGAGGCCCTATGAAGGTTAGGTTATGTACTACTTTACATTCCACCGGTGGGGTGGTTTCTTGGGGCAAGTCTAGATCTGGATATAAGGAGATCACGTCTCCCGGTAATGCCACCTTGTATGCGGCAGCACGCTTAGGGAAACTAAAACCCCGTTCCAGCATTTTCGACTCCCTTTCACATGTGAACGTCATTGACTGATCTAATCTAAATGCCATCTCACACCGTGCTTTCCCTTCCTTGGGACCGCTGGACGCCACGATCTTTCCTGCAGGAAAGAGAAGAGGGTGAAGGTCAAGGGTTATGTTTTGAGGATGTAGTTCCCCAAGCGAATCTTCTCTATAAATTACTGATTCTTGGGGTTGTGATCCGGGTGGGTCTTCCCTGAAATCGCTCCACTGGCACGAAATTGGACCCTTTTGCTGAATCCAAACAGTGGGCTTACCCATTTTTACTGGGCTAAAGGTAATTAAGTTATGTTCAAAGGCTGGCATCAAGGGTTGAATTGTTAATACTAGCTGCCTCGTCTTTCCTTCTACTGGGTCAAGCTCTCGACAACCAATTTGAATTTGGTCTCCCTTTTGTGCCACTAGGTGTGTCTGCTTATCCCATTCATCTCTTGTGTATGGCTGATTATTACGTAGGGCATAAACCTCGAAATAGGGTCCCTTCGATTCCTTTTCCAACTCCGGGTGGATACACTGGTGTGCATTAGACCATGGGTCCATTGGGACAGAGTCTTGGGGAAGAACTATACTTATCAGTCCAATGATCAGGGTTGTAAAGGTCTGAGGTGGAGTCAGGATCATAATGTCTGTTCCTCCTGTTTGTCCTCCGGAGCTTTCTTGACCCGTGAGTAATGGATCCACGTAGGTCGCTCTTTGATCCGAACCGCGGTGAAGGTAGTCAGCAGCACTTGGAAAGGTCCCTCCCACTTCTCTTGTAGGGGTTTTCCTAAAAGATTCTTAACATACACCCAATCACCGGGATTAAACGGATGCAATTTCCAATCAGGTTGTTTAGGTTGGTGCCCTATCACCACAGTTGCATTTTTGTCAAATTGTTTCCCCACCGCAATTACATAATCGTAAATGTACTGATTACCGATTTGGTCTATGGCATCCCCATTTACAACTTGCATAGCATAAGGTCTACCATACAAAATTTCAAATGGACTTAACTTTTCTTCTGATCTTGGTTTGACTCTCAGCCTCAGCAGAGCAATGGGCAAGGCTTGATACCACTGCAAATTAGTCTCCTGGCATATTTTGGCAATTTGCTCTTTGATAAGATGATTCATTTTTTCCACTTGCCCACTGGCCTGTGGACGATAAGGCGTATGTAATTGCCATTTGATTTGTAATGCTTTGCTTATTGCTCTTACCACTTTTGCACAGAAATGTGTACCCCTATCCGAAGAAATACTCTTCGGTACCCCAAACCGTGGAATAATTTCATTCATCAGTACTTTAGTCACTTCTCTTTCCTTATTTGTCCTGCAAGGGAATGCTTCAGGCCACCCAGAAAATGTATCAGTTAATACCAACAAATACCGAAACCCCCCTTTTCTTGGGAGCTCAGAGAAATCAATTTGCCATACTTCACCTGGGAATTTACCTCGATTTATGGCTCCTTGGTGTACCTTGGTTCCCGCATTCGGGTTATTTTTCAGGCACCGCTCGCACTGGGATGTGACGTGCTTTACAGTAGTAAATAATTTCGGTCCCGCTATCCTGGTTTGTAAATATTGGTAAAGCGGATCTAAACCCCAATGGGCCTTCTCATGTTCTGCTTTTACAAACTGCCACATCGCATTTCCTGGTATTACTAACTGTCCTGTTTCCAATTGACCCCAACCATTTTCTAATATTTTGCCCTTATTTCTTTGAATCCATCTATGATCTGATTCCTGGTAATCTGGCTGGATATTGGTATCCAGCTCTCCTGGTATTAGGGCCGTTATTTCCACTTCCCTAGATCTTGTGGCAGCCAATTTAGCCTCTGTATCTGCCTTCCTGTTTCCTATTTCTGGAATAGTGTTACCTTTCAGATGTCCCTTACAATGCATTATGGCCACTTGTGCTGGGAGTTGAACCGCCTCTAGCAATCGTAGAACCTCCTCTGCATGTTTGACTGTTTTTCCTTGGGTAGTCAACAGTCCTCTTTCTTTCCAGATGGCCCCATGAGCATGCACAACAGAAAAGGCATATTTAGAGTCTGTCCATATCAAGGAAATAGTCCATTCAATGCATTCTTCCTCTGTCACTGTTGCTATTAAGAGGTCGTCTACGTACTGCAGAAGGGTGCCATCTCCCAGCGGCCTTTCCCATTGTTCTAATTCTTTGGCTAACTGATTCCCAAAGATTGTGGGGGAATTGCTCCATCCTTGGGGCAATACCGTCCAGGTAAGTTGGGTCTTTCTTCCTCTATCTACAGATTCCCACTCAAAGGCAAAAATCTTTTGACTCTCGAGAGCTAAGGGAAGGCAGAAGAATGCGTCTTTTAAATCTAATACGGTGAACCAGGCCAAATTATCCTTCAGTCTAGTTAAAAGCGTGTATGGATTAGCAACTACCGGATGTAATGTCTTGGTTATTTCGTTTACTGCTCTCAGATCCTGAACTAGTCTATAAGCCCCATTAGGTTTCTTTACTGGCAGGATTGGTGTATTAAAATCCGATTCGCATTCTACCAATAACCCCAGTTCCAAAAACCTTTTGATTATGGGTTCAATCCCCTTCCTGTCCTCTATCCGAAGAGGGTATTGTTTTCTTACCACCGGTCTTGCCCCATCTTGAAGTTCAACAACAATCGGTGCTGCTTGTTTTGATCTTCCAGGTATATCAGTAGCCCACACTAATGGGTATGCCTTGCTCAGGATTCGCTCGAAATTGTGATTCTCAGGTTTAGGTTCCATACAACTGATTGTTAGGTTAAAGCTGTAATCAGTTGTTCCTCATTTACTTGAAATTCTAATTTATCTTTATTAAACTTTATTATAGCTCCCAAGTTCTCTAATAGGTCTCTCCCCAATAAGGGCTTTGGCGAATTTGGTAAATACAAAAACTGATGAATTCCCATTTGTTTCCCAATTTTGTATTTAATGGGTTTCAAAAAGTAAGCCTTTTCTGGTTGGCCTGTTGCTCCCACAACTTGTACAAATTCATCACTTTTAGGTACCAATTCCTGATTTAAAACCGAAAAAGTTGCTCCCGTATCAATCAAAAAGTCCAATTCCTTTTTACCTTCCCCTAGTTCCATTTTAACCAGTGGGTCTGCTAGGGTACGGCCCACCGGTCCCCCTCATTCACTATCCTGATGTGTGGTAGTAGTGGTGGCCATTAGTCTTTTCCTTAGTTGGGGGCATTCTCGCTTCTAGTGTCCCATCTGTAGGCAGTACGCACATTGATTTGGCTCTATTCTGGTTGGGTGGGGTCGGAGCCTCCCTTCCCCTCCTGCTGGGTTGCCTCTACCCCTTCCCCTGGGTTCAGGTTCTGAGTAACCTGTCTTCTGAGCTGCCACTGCTACAGCCACTACTCGAGCTATTCTCCTGTCTTCCTTTTTCTTCTCCTCAATTTCCCTATTATTGTATACCTTCCACGCCTCATTCAGCAGTGTCTCCAGGTTTTTATTTGCTGGATGCTCAAGCTTTTGTAATTTCTTCCTGATATCTGGATTACTCTGTCCCATCATCAACCCTAGCAAGTGCTGTTTCCCCTCTTCTGTTGCCGGGTCTAGGGGTGTGTATTGTCTCATCGCTGCTCTAAGCCTGTCCAAAAACTCTGATGGGGTCTCATCTTTTCCCTGCCTGATGTCATATAGCATTGACCAATTGATAGCCTTAGGGATTGCATTACGCAAGCCCATCGCTATCAGCTTTCTATACTGGACTAGTCGCTGATAGTCGTTTGCGTTGCCCGGGTCCCAATCTGGTTTGCTGCTGGGAAAAATGATCTTCTAGTCTCCCTGACAATAACTGAGCATGCCGTTTTCCTGTTTCCAATACGAGTTCTCTTTCTGTATCTGTCAACTCTGACAGCATCACCTCTATATCTTCCCAATTGATATCCAAATTCTTTGCTATTAATTCAAACCTCTTCGCTACTCCCTCTGGATTCCTTCTGAAGTTCCTCACCTCATCTCTCCAGTTATTCAAATCACTCGTCGAGAACGGCACCTTTACTCTAGTCCTTTCCCCTACCATTGGCATAACTTGTCGGAGAGGAGCTATCGTATGGTTCCCCTCCTCTCTTTGCTTTGCTTCCCCCCGTGCCACAGATCTGGTATAATACGAGTGACTGGTCCCCTCCCCGGGATCTTCTTCCTGTGCCTCGATGCCTTCCCGATTCTTTCTCTTCTCTTTCCTCTTTTCTCCTTCCTGTTCTTTATTTTCCTCTCCTATCTTTATTGCACAATCCATCTGGTTCTCGTCCTGCGTCTGTCGCCTTTTTTGTATCTGCCGGCTCCTATCCTGCTCCGGGCTGCTGTCCTTCTCGTCCTCTGTTTTCCTCCCATCTCTCTTATCCTCTATCTGAATTATTATATTCAGTTTCTGTGAGTTGTTCCCTGCCTCTTTTTCACATGTCTCATTATCATTCTTCTCACTATCTCTCAATTCAGAGATGTCGTCTCTCAGCGAGTTACTTTTATCCCCAACCCTTGGTGTGCTGGTTTCCATTCTACAGGCACCTGATTTCCAAGAACTTCCATTTCTAGGTGTGCTACTACACGGACTTAGCTCGGGCAGGCTGCGTGTCTCCCCTCGACTCTCTGCTCCATCTGGACTGCCTTCTCCCTTCTCGATTTCTAGTCTGGGTGGGCTGTCAGTATCCGTGTAGCTCCCCGACCCCTGTGGACTATCTAGTCCCTGAGGGCTGCTTTTCCTCTCGCCAATCCCCGATTTTGATGGGCTTCCCTCCTCCCAACCGTCGTCTAGCCTCTGAGGGCTGTGCCCAAACTTAGATTTCCACCATCGTTCCAGTTCCTTTAATGGGGTAGGATCTCCTTGTTCCTCTTTTGGTCTGGGAAGAGGCCCTTCCCGCCCTGGAGCGAATGGATGGTATTCCCACAGGCTTATTTCGCTCTCCTTCCCACTATCTCTCCTTGTTAGCTTGAGACACTGCTGCCCAATACTACATGCATCACAACAACGTTCCTTAGGCTTTGGACCCTTCTTATCCTTTTCCAGGGCTAGTACTAGGGGATCCTGAGGGGCCACATTAATTCTGCATTCTTTTTGCCACTCAGGTTTATTCCTTAAAGTGAAGAACATGTCTGCGTACATCACCTCATCCCATTTGTTAAGCCGGCGGAGGAAAAGCATTAGTTGCAAAATAGTGTTATAATTAATTGTTCCCTCGGGCGGCCATTTCTCATTGTCATCTAACTTATACAATGGCCACCACTGTGTACAATATTTAAGAAGTGTCTTTTTACTTATATTTCCCCCTGGGATCCCTCCCAAGTCCTTCCAGTGCTTTAGGATGCATCCTAAGGGGGTTTTCATATTTATGTCCTTACTCTGTTGATTCCCCGTCGCTATTCCCCGGGTCTGTGTTCTCTGTTTAACTGGAACAGTCTCTTTCCCGCAAGTACTATGTGCCAATATATTTTAACACTTCATACACACAATTTCCACTTGCTTTGTCCGTTTCCGACCTGGCTTCTCGCGAAGAACAGGAAATGCGGAGCGGGACTCCCTCTCGCTTCACAGCTATGCTGCGTCTCACTCACCCTCACACACACCACACACTTATAAAATAAAACTGTTTTACCAGGTTTGGTCACAAAAGGTCGCCCGCAAACCGTGAGGTACCGGCTTCCCAAATTCAAGGCACGTAAACTGCACAATATATGTTTCAATCTATTACATAAAAAGTGACAAAACGTCTCCTATAAGACTCTACAACAAACACATAAAACAGCAACAAACACATAAAACAGACACACAAAACTCACCAGCAAGCATTCACACTAAATTCACAATATTATAGCATTAAACACAATATTAAAAACAGTTCCCCACACAATAAAACAAACCAAAGATACCCAATTACCAAAGATACCCAACTACCAAAGATACCTTTGAGTATCAATTACCAAAGGTACCAAACCAAAAGGTATCAATTACCAAAGGTACTAATACCAGGGCGTCCCCTGGCTTGCCCTCCGGGCAGTCACGTCTGACCCCCGTTTCCCAATAAAGCGCTTTATCCAAAAAAAACCAATAAACAATTAAAATACCTCTTAATTGAAGCAGGAGATGCAGGGGACCCTTCGTCCACCAAAGCCGGTCCGAGGGGGAGTCTCTTCTTCTGACAAAACTCGTCAGGGGCGCCCCAGAGGGTCCTGACCCGGACCCGGCTCGGGAGGACCCCTTAAGTCCTGGATCTCCTGTCTGGTCCCACCTGGGTCGCCAGAAAATGATGCCGAATTTTGCCCCAAAAGGCGAAAATAACTGCCTAGAGACTTAGTTTAAGTCAAATAGACAGGAGGTATTTTATTAGCAACGCGTTGGAGAAAATCTCTAAATGGATTTTCTGAGTATCCCGTTACAAAAGCAAGCCTTTTATACAGTTTTGAATACAGGGATTTCATCATATCACATACGTAATCATTTCTCTGCATGCATATTCATATGGGGCATGGTGTAGGCGGAGCGTGGGCGGGAACATCTCTTTTGGGTATCTTCTCGGGGGGAGTTCCGGCAGCCTTCCTCGTTGGGCGGGGGTCTCCGCTGAGTCTTCCTCCTTAAACTTTTGACCCTCTTCCCTAATTTGGTCATTCCCGGTGCATTTGGCCAGGTACCCATGGCTTGGCAAGGTTCCCAGGGTTAGTTTCGACACCGTTATCTCTGAATATGTTTAGCTCATCTTTCTCTTATCACTCCTTATTCCCTATCTACTTTTCCTGTCATTTTGTTCCATGCTTTTAGCTGATATATTGCTCTGTGGTTTCTAAATGCTATGCTTTCTTCAAATGCCCCACATTCTATGTTTTAACCCATTAGTTCTTAAAGGGCTATCTGTTTTGGGGCTTCATGGCACTCATTTGTTGTCTTTTCCCTTTCGGGATACCAGCAGGATTGTGACACAAATGCTACAGAAAGCATCGCATGGAAATAAACCAAAGTTCCTCTTTTATTACACGCACCTATGTCAACAACCACTGTTATAACCCATCCAAATTAAGAACTTGTAGGTGAAACGGAGTAAATTATTGGATTGCAAGAAACTTAGGGAAAAGTGGCAATAGATTTGGAACTGAATGTCCAAAACGAGAGAGATGGATTTGTTTTAAATTTAATCTTGAAGATACGGTTCAAGCTTTGGTAAAAAAAAAAAACCAAAAAACCAAAAAAACAAATAATAAATGAAAAGGTAAAACCAGCACAGCAATCTAACTCTGTATTGACTCCAAATTATCTGTTGAATTGTATTACAAGACTCCAAGCAGTTATAGAAATGATAGCAAGTAAGGCTGCACAGGCATTAGAATTAATATTAAGTCAGCTAAGCCAAACAAAACCTGTAGTGTATCAGAATAGGCTGGCTTTAGACTATTTATTGGCCAAAGAAGGGGGTGTTTGTGGAAAGTTCAATAGATCAGATTGTTGAAAATTGATGACCACAGAAAAGTCATTCTAGCAAAAGCAAAAGAAATCAAAGAAGAAAAAATATATATGCATATAATAACCCAGGTACCAGTCCAAAAAAATTAGAAAATAATGTTAAAACCTAGCTGATGGGGTAATGTACTAGAAGAAATTAAGATCTTATATTTTATGTGTTACAACTGTTGATATATTTCTTCCTTGTGTAGTCCCCTGTTTAATTTTGCCAGCATAGTCCAGAAGATGCAAATAAAAAAGAAATATTGCTCAAGCCAAATGATTTACAAAGAATAAGAGTGGGGATTGTGAAAAATGCATGTATTTTATGATTGGTTTTTCACAAATATTAAAATGAATATTATATGTGATGTGTTAGGAAGTAATGATGTATTAATTCTCTTCAGTACTGCGTTAAATATAGTTTTAGGTTATAAAAAATGTTAAAATAGAAACTGTGCTATGTAGGATGCTTTGTTTAAAAGAAAGGCCTTGCACTGAGATAGCAGCCACTGGACACCTAAATCTTTCAGAGAAAGGGAATTTACTGCCTTCTTATCCGAAGAAACTAACTTCTTCCCGCCTTGAAGGCACTGTTAGGATTAGAAGGAAGAAGTTGACACTGACCAGACAGAATCCTGTGTTTGAATGGAATTCATGCATCATGTATGAAGTGCATGAATATGCAATGGGCTATTGTTCTTAAGGGTTAATCCTTTGTTAACGGGTGTCCTTTATCGGGCTCGTGATGCCCAGAAAGAGGTACCCGGATGTCCGTAACTCTTTGCTTTTATTCTCTCATATTGTCCTGACTTAAATTGTCCAAATTATTATGAATCTAATTGTATTACTATTTTTATAACCATTTTATTACTATTAAACTTTTAACAATTTCAAAAGCAAATCATTGGCATTTTTCACAATACATATTAATTTCATACAGGGAGTCTGTACCTCACAAGTACCTCAGCCAATGGGGGAGAGAGAGAAGGGAAATTGGGATAAAAAGGAGGCTGCATCCTACAAAAGTTGGAGAGACCCCAGGGGAATGCCCCATGGCCTCTCCCTTTATTTTAATAAGTAAAAGGACTCCTCTGTCTCCTTTCTGGACATAAATCCCTGATGTTTGTGGATTAATTTTCCTAACACAGTCAATACAGGATGAGGGCACCTGTACAGATCTGCCAACTATCAGCAACCACTGTGAAGGCAGAGTGAACTGGGGCCAAAACTGAAGATGATGATAAAAAAAGGACTAAACCCACAACCCAGGAATACTTGTGCTCTAAAAAGGCAGATCCAAGGAGGAGATATGCTAAAGAGTTCTTGGAACATGTAAACTGGTTTGGGGAAATGTTTACTATGCATAAGAGTCTGTGAATATGCAGAAGGTTGATGTAAGGGAAAACGTATTTAAGGGGTATCCCCGGCTGAGTGCCAAGATGCACCTGGCTGTAATAACCTTTGCTCCATGGTCCTTCTTTCCTATTGTCCTTTATTACATTTTCACAGGAGACTGAAGGTGTTTTTCACACCCACACCCCCTGCCTGCTGACACATCTTGCCAGCCCAGCCTGGTGCTCCCCGAGCCCTGCTGGGGCACCGGGATCGGCTGCCCCTGTGGGATTGTTCAGCAGAGCCTCTGTCAGTGCTGCAGTTGTTGTTCTTTGTTTGCTTTATTATACACACCAGTAAAGAACTGTCATTCCTATTCCCATATCTTTGCCTGAGAGCCCCTTAATTTCATGATTCTAATAATTAGGAGGGAGGGGGTTTATATTTTCCCTTCCAAGGAGGGCTCCTGCCTTCCTTAGCACACATCTGTCTTTCAAACCAAGACAAGGTAAAAAATCAGCTCTTGCCAAGGAGTTTCCAATATGGAGCTGAGACCCAATGGATGTTCCTGCCCCAGCCTTGAGTCAGGTGCCTACAGGGATCCAGGATGATGTGGAGAGCACCAGCCAGGCGTCTTCCCAACTTGGATTATTGGGAATGTGGATCACCAGGGCATTTCCAACTTGGATTATTGGGAATGTGGGACACCAGGGCATTTCCAACTTGGATTATTGGGAATGTGGATCACCAGGGCTCTCTGCAATGAGGGTTCTCTGATGGGGGAGAAAGTTGGAGCAGTGCACAAAGCTCTTCCTGCAGCTGCAGCACTCGCAGGGCTTCCCTTAGCAGTGCCTCCACTGGTGCTGATTCAAGACTGAGCTGGTCCTGAAGCTCTTCCCACACTCAGTGCACTCGTGGGGCCTCTCCCTGGTGTGGATGCGCCGGTGCCTGGTGAGGTGGGAGTTGTGCTTGAAGCCCTTCCTGCACTCGGGGCAGCGGAAGGGCCTCTCCTCAGTGTGAGTCCGCTGGTGGAAGAGGAGAAGGGAGCTGGTCTGAAACGATTTCCCACACTCAGAACACTCATAGGGCCTCTCCCCTGTGTGGATCTTCTGGTGGGAGGTCAGGTGGGAGCTGCGGAGGAAGTTCTGGCCACATTCCCAACACTCGTGGGGCCGCTCCCCGGTGTGGATGCGATGGTGGATGGTGAGCTGGGGGCTGTCTCTGAAGCCCTTCCCACACTCAGGACACTCGTAGGGCTTCTCCCCAGTGTGGATCATCTGGTGTCAGAGCAGATGGGACCTCCAGCTGAAGCCCTTCCCACACTCCAAGCACTTGTGGGGCTTCTCCCCATCATCGAGCTGCTCATGCAGAACCAGCTCTGAGCTCTGGCTGAAGCTCTGTCCACCTTCCTGGCACAGGGTGGCTCTTTCCTCCTCAGAGCACCCTGGGCTGAGTTTGCAGCCCTTCCTCCTGGGGGATCTCTGGGGCTTTTCCTCCCCATCAGATTCCTGCACTGTGAAGTCACTCAAAACAGCCTCTTCCATGAGGTTCTGCTGCTGTGGGGATTTGTCCTCCCTGGACTCCATCCTCAGCTCCTGTTCTGGGGGAGGAAGGACAAGGAGAGGATGGGATTTGCCTCCATGCCAGAGGGGAGGAGATCCTCCCAATGAGTCCCCAGCAGGATGGCATCGGCAGCAGGATTGTCCTGCAGCCAGGGGCCATGCTGGGCTGGGAGATGGAACAGGAGAGAGGGGGAAAGGGGCACTGACTTCCTCCTCACCTGCCTGGGGGTCCCAGGGCATCTTCCTCTTCCTCACAGCCTCCTCCTCCATCTGGCCAATGGTTGGGAATGGGAAATCCTGCTTTGCAAGGAAAACAAGGGATGAGCACATTGGGTTTCAAGTTCCCCCTGCCCAAGTCCATGTCAGCATCACGTTTCCATAAAAATCATACCCCCAACACCTGCCCTGCTCCAGGGCTGAATTCAGAGCCTGCTTCTGCCTGGCTGAGGGCACAGAGGGAGCTGCAGGACATCTCAGCTCTCCCTGGATCCTTCTCTTCTCCATGTGAGCACCCCCAGCTCTCCCAGCCTGGCTCCAGATCAGAGGGGCTCCAGCTCTTGCAGCATCTCTGGTGCCTCCTCTGGACCGGCTCCAGCAGCTCCAACTCCTTCCTGTGCTGGCCCCCAGGGCTTGGGGAGCTCTGCAGGTGGGGACTCACCTGAGTGGGGCAGAGGAGCAGAATCCCCCCCTTCTCTGCTGACCACACTGGGGCTCAGTCCAGGCTCAGGGGGGGTTTCAGGGCTGGGGCTCCTTCTGCTTTCCTCAATCTGCCTTTGTCCCTCCTCTTCCTCTTGCTCCCACTCCTCCTCTTCCATCCATCCCTCCTTCTCCTCCTCCCTCAGCCCACCTCCTTCTCCTCTTCCATCCCTTCTGGCTCTCTCCCTTCATCCCTCCCCTTCCCTTCCTTCTCCGCGGGGCTCTCAGCTGCTCCCAGCCGCTGTGGGCGGGGGGAAGCCGGCCTGGGCCAAAGGAGAGGCAAACTGGGCAAACTGGGGGCTGCACATCCAAACTGGGCCTTGCTGGGGACCCTGCCTGGCCACTGCCAGCCCTTGGGGCTCCTCTCGCCACATCCACCAGGGGGGAACGCACACAGGCCTGGGGGATCCCAGCACTGGCAGCACTGCCAGGGACTGGGCTGCACTGGGATCCTACTGGGAGTGACTGGGGCTGTACTGGCTTTGTACTGACATCATACTGGGATCATGGTGGGACCGTCCCGGGTTTCTCCTGACATCATACTGGGATCATACTGGGACTGTACTGTCTTTATACTGATATCATACTAGGATCATACTGGGAATGTGTAGGAGCCTTCTTGGGGCACTTGAGACCAGGTTAGGGGCAAATGGGATATACTGGGTGTGACTGGGATTCTGCTGAGGGTGACTAGCAACAGCTGTGAACAACTGGGATCATGTCAGCAGCAACTGGGAGGAAGTGACTGGCTGCACGCTGGGGGTGACTGGAAACAACTGGGCTTATACTGGGATCATACTGGCAGTGAGTGCTACTACAGTGAGACTGACTGGGAGAGGTTCTGACCAAATGGGATCAGACTGGAAAGAACTGGGAGTGACTAGGAACATGCTGGGGGAAACTGGGAGTGCGTGAGATCCTGCTGAGAGGGACTGGGATCATCTGGGGAGTGACTGGGACTAGGGCAGAGGCAACTAGGTTGAACTGGGACCATACTGGGAGTGTCTGTAACCATAGGGGAGTGATGGAAGCACACTGAGAACAGCTGGGCCCATGCTGGGAGCAACTGGGACTATGCCTGGGGAAACTGATCTACCCTGGAGGCAACTGGGCACAACTGGGACCATGCTGAGAGGGACTGGGACTATTCTAGGGACAAGTAGAATCATAATGGGAGGAAGTGGGAACATCTGGAATTATGCTGGGAGCAGCTGGAATCACACTGGGATTACAGGGAGAGCAGCTGAGTCCATACTGGGTTACACTGAATTCTGATTGAGAGTGACTGGAATCATACTGGGATTGGCTGTGAGCTACTGGAATTGTAGTTGCTGAAAGCAACTGGGAAAAAGTGGGAGTGACTGGCAGCATGCTGGGGGTGACTGGGATAAACTGGGAGAGACAGGGAGTCACTGGGATCACACTGAGGGCACTGGCATCAGATTGGGAGCGACAGGAATTTGACTGCAAGTGACTGGGATCATACTGGGAATGGCTACAATCATACTGGGATCAGAGTGGGTGTGATTGGACCCTGACTGGGGGTTACTGGGAGCTACCAGACCACTACTGGGAGCCAACTGGGGACATAATTAGAGGAACTGGGAGCAACTGGGATAAAACTGGGGACAAGTTAACCACAGTGAGGAAACTGGGAGTGCCTGGCAATGACTACGAGAATGTTCAGGGCAACTGGGATGTACTGGGAGTGTCTGAGACCATATTGGCGGTGACTGGGACCAAACTGGGAGCGACTGGGAATGTGCTGGGGGAACTGTGAATGCGCTGGGGGCAAGGGGGAGTGACTGGGGCCCTGCTGGGAGAGGCTGGGATCATACTGGGAGTGACTGGGGTAACTGGGAGAACTGGGAACACGCAGGATGAAAGCGGCAGGAACTGGGAGCAACTGGGACCTTGCTGGGAGCAAATTGCAGCCTCCCTCCTCCTCCTCCCCCGCTCCCGAAGGCCGAACCGTGAGGGGAAAGGGGCGGGGAAAGGGCGGGAACCGTGAGGGGAAAGGGGCGGGGAAAGAGCGGGAACCGTGAGGGGAAAGGGGCGGGGCCAAGGGGACGCGCCGTCTTAAAAGGGCCTGGTGTGGTTTAAAATCACCCAAAGGCGTCTCAAATGCAGCTGAAATCCAGTAGGTTTGGCCTAAAATCAGCCAAATGGGAATTAAATTATCCAAAGGGGTCTAAAACCCAACCAAAGGGGCCTAAAATTGCCCAAACTGGTTTACAACATCCCCAAAATGGCCTAAAATCAGCCTTAAATCTCCCAAACGGGCTTCAAATCCACCCTGAAAGTACCTGCTTTGGCTTAAAATCTCCCGAAGGAGCCTAAAATCCATCCAGTTTTGACAAAAATCACCCAAATTGAACTAAAATCACCAAAACCAGCCTGAAACCAACACAAGAGGGCCTAAAATCACCCAAAGAAGAAAAAAACCTACACAAATGGGCCCAAAACCACCAAAAAAAAGGGACCCTAAATCACTCACATAGGATTAAATTCACCCACATGGGCCCCAAATCATCCAAAGGGATCTAAAATCCCCCCTCCAAGCCACCACATTCAGCCAAAATCAGCCCAAGGGGCCTAAAATCCCCCCTGCAAGGCTGGGAATGCCTGCCAGGGATCGGAGCCCACCCTAACCCTGCCCAGGCCGGCCCCAAATGCCCCCGAGGGGCCGAGGCTGAGGCCCAGCCCGGGATGGGCTCCGGGCTCGCTCCGGGCCCTCCGCGTTCGCTCCGGGGAGTTTTGGCCGCGACCCCGGACGGGCCTGGGCGGGACTGGGAGGGACCAGGGAGGGCTGGGCAGGGCTGGGGCATTTGGGGCTTTGGGGCTGGGGGAGTTTGTTGGGAGTGCAGGGGCGATTATTGGGGTTTTTGGAGTGAATGATTGGGTTTGGAGGAAGCTGGGGAATTTTGGGGGGTTTTGTGGATTTTGGGGGGTTTGGGTTTTGGGGGGGTTTATTGGTGGGGTGGTTTTTCTGGAGGTTTTTGGGGGTTTATTGAATGTTTTTGATATTTTTTAATAATTTGGGGCAGATTACTGGGATTTTGTTGGGATTTTTTGGGATTCTTTTAAAGTTGTGGGGGTTTTATTGGAATTTCTGGGGGCATTTGGATGGTTTTACTGGAATTCTGGAGGTATTTAGTGGGATTCTTTGGAGGTCTGGGTTTTTAAGGAAAAAAAGGAAAATTTTTGGGGTTTTTAAAGGAAAATTTGGGGGGTTTTCGGGGATTCTTGTGGGATTTGGGGGGGTTTCCGGGTTTTTTTTGGGTTTTGCCAGGATTTCTTTCGGTCTTGGGGGGGATTTTGTGCGGCTTCTTGTGGTTTTGGGGACATCTTTGGGGGATTTGTCAGACTTAATTGCGGTTATGGGGGGTTGTTAGGATTACAATTGATTTTGTGGGCTTTTATTGGGATTCTAGGGTGTTCTAATTTTTGAGATTTAATTGGGATTTAGTGGATTTTATTGGGATGTTTGGTTTTAAGGAATGTTGGTGCCTCTCAGCCCTTCCCCACACCCGGGGACAACTCCAAAGCCCCCTCAGACCACCCAAGGCCCCCCAGAATTCCACTAAAACTCACGAAATCCCCTAAAAATTACAATAAGATCCTCCAAAACCCCAGAGAATCCCACAAAATCCCAGTGGAACCCACCAAAAATAAAAAATGCTCCCAAAAATTTCAATAAATCTCCCAAAAACCAAACCCTCTGTAAAACCCCAATAAACTCTCCCAAAATCCAAAACCCCTCAAATCCACAACCCTCACTAAAACCCAATAATCCCCCCAAAAACCCAAAAACGTCTGTCCTAAACAACAAAATCCCCAAAAGCCCAAAAAAGTGACCTCCAAATCCCCAAAAACCCTCCCAAAATCCCCCCAAAAAAGCCCCCCCAAAATTCCCCCAGACTCAGTGGGGCCGTCCTGGATCAGGGGGCACCAGCCGGTGGAGCAGGAGCCACTTCAGGGGGCCCTCGGAGCTGTTTGGGGAGGGGGCACCATGGGAGACCCCCCAAAAACCGGGGCGGGAACCCCTGCTGTGCCCCCTCCCCCTGAAACCCCCAGACCCCGGTTCAGGGTGGGCCTGGGACCCCCCCGGGACCCCCAAATCTCCTTCAGGACCTCCCTGAGACCCCCCCAGACCCTTCCCAAGACCCCACCCAGGACCCTCCAGACCCCTCCCTAAACCCAACTCAGGCTCCCCCAGCCCCTCCCCAGATCCCCCCAGGACCTCTCCCGAAAACCCCCCAAGCCCCCCCCAGATCCTCTCCCCAAACCCTTCCAGACCCCCCAAAGCCCCTCCCCAAAACCCTCCCAGGACACCCCAGAACCCTCCCCAAACTCCCCCCAGGATCATCCCAACACCCCCAGACCCTCCCAAGACCTTCCTACGACCCCTCCCCAAAACCCCCCCAGACCCTCCCACAACCCTCTCTCGACACCCCTCTTAGGACCCATCCGCCCCCCCCCGGTTCCCCCACAATGCCCCAGGACCCCTTCCCACACCCCCCCAAACCCCCGGACTCCTCCCCAAAGCCCCCCCAGACCCCTCCGGACCCTCCCCCGCCCCCCCCCCCCCGATCCCCTCTCAGGCCCCTCCCGCTCCTGTCCCGAGCCCGGCGGGTCCCGGCGGCGGCGGGGAAGGGGGCGCCGCTTCCGGCTCGCCTCTGATTGGCTGGGGCGGCGCGGGAGAGGCGGGCATTTCTTAGGGAAGCTGCGCCGTGATTGGTTGCGTCGGGGACGAGCAGCGCGGTGATTGGTTGGTTCGGGGCGGGGCGCTCCGCTATTGTCTGGGAGCCTGCGCAGGCGGCGGACGCCGGAGATTTTGAATGGAGAGCGGCGCTGAGGAGGAGCTGAGGTGGGGTCTGAGGGGAAATTGGGGATTTTTGGGGTCATCGACGGGAAATAGGAGGGTGTGCGGTGGGTTTGGGGGGAATGAGGGGGTGTGAGGGGGCTTTGGTGGGTCTAAGGGCGCTTTAGGCAGCTTTGGGGAAAGCTTGAGAGGGTCTGGAGCATTCTCAGGTGGGTTTAGGGGGATCTGTGGGGAATTGGGAGGGTCTGGGGCGATTTTGGGAGATTGTGCGAGGAACTGGTGGGTTCTGAGGGGATCTGGGGGATTCTGAGGTGGGCTTGGGGAATTTGGTGGAGTCTGAGAGGATTTCATAGGGTTTGGGGGGGGATTGAGGGGTCTGGGGGGGATTTGGGGCAGTCTGATGGATTTGGGGGAGTCTCAGGTGGGTCTGGGGTCAATTTTGGGGGTAAATGGGGGGGTCTGAGAGTCCTGGGGAGGTTTTTGGGGTCCAGGGTGGTCCTGGGCCAACCCTGGGGGGCTCTGGGGATTCCTGGGGGAGATTTGGGGGTCCCGGGGGGTCCCAGGCCCACCCTGAACCGGGGTCTGGGGGTTTCAGGGGGAGGGGGCACAGCAGGGGTTCCCCCCCCTCTCCCCCCGGTTTTTGGGGGGTCTCCCACGGTGCCCCCTCCCCAAAAAGCTTCGAGGGCCCCCTGAAGTGGCTCCTGCTCCACCGGCTGGTGCCCCCTGAGCCAGGACAGCCCCACTGAGTCTGGGGGGTCCTGGGGGGCTTTTTTGGGGAGTTTGGGGTGGCTTTTTTGAGCTTTGGGGGATTTTTTTGGGAGTTTGGGGGGGGATTATTGGGGTTTTAGGGGGAATTATTGGGTTTTGGCAAGGTTACGTGATTTTGGGGGGTTTTGTTGATTTTGGGGGGTTTTGGGTTTTGGGGGTTTTGTTGTGGTTGTGGGGGGTTTTTTGAGGGGTGGGTATTTATTGAAATTTTGGGGAGTTTTTTTAAATGTTGGTGAGTTCCACGGGGGTTTTGGGGGATTCTGTGGGGGTTTTGAGGGTTTTCTTGTAATTTTTGGGGATTCTGTGGGGTTTCAGTGGAATTTTAGGGGGGCTTTGGAGCATTCCCTGGGTGTGGTAAAGGGCTCAGAGGCACCATAATCCCCTTAAAACCCCCAAAAGTCCCAATGAAACCCCCTAAACCCCAATTAAATCTCTGAAACTCCGATTAGAACACCCTAGAATCCCAATAAATGCCCACTAAATCCTTTAAAATCCCAATAGCCAAAAAAATCCTGATTAAACTCCACAAATCTCCCAAAAATGTCCCCAAAATCATCACAAGTCCCACAAAATCTCCCCCAAAATCCAAAGAAATCCTGGCAACACCCAAAAAACCCCACAAAATCCCCCAAATCCCACCAAAAATACCCCAAAAAACCTGAATTGCCATTGTATCCCACTAAATGCCACCAAAATTCCAATAAAATGACCCAAAATCTCCTAAAAATCCCAATAAAACCACCAGAATTTCTGAGAATCCCAAAAAATCTCAACAAAATCCCGTAAAACCCCCAAAATTCAAAAGAAGCCACAAAAAAAAAAAATTTCAATAAACCTCCAAACACGCCCATAAAATCTCCTCCTCAAAATGCCAATAAAATCCCCCAAAATCCAAAGTCCCCAAAATCCACAAAACCAGCCACTCCCAGTCAATCCCAGTATGATTCCAGTTGCTCTCAGTGAGGTCCCAGTGTAACCCAGTATGGACTCAGCTGCTCTCACTGTGATCCCAGTGTGATCCCAGTTGCTCCCAGCATTATTCCAGTTGTTCCCAGTTCCTCCCATTATGATCCCAGTTGCCCCAAGAACAGTCCCAGTCCCTCCCAGCAGGGTCCCAGTCATGCCCAGTTGCCTCCAGGGTAGATTCAGTTTCCCCCAGCATGGTCCCAGTTGCTCCCAGCATGATCCCAGCTGTTCCCAGTGTGGTCCCCGTGTCCCCAGTATGGTTAGAGACACTCCTAGTATGTTTTAGTTACCTCAGAATGATCCCAGTCTTTCCCAGTTACTCCCAGTTTCCTTTAGCATAATCCCAGTTTCTATCTGTTGCTCAAAGGGTGGCCCCAGTTGTTCCCAGTATGATCCCAGTTGCCCCAGTTGTAGTCTCAGTCCTCTCAGCACGGTTCTAGTGCCTTCCAGCCGATCCCAGTTGCTCCCAGTGTGTCACATTTTCCTCCCAGCATGGGCCCAGTAGCTCCCAGTAAGCCCCAGTCAGGTTCCATTCACACCCAGTCTAATCCCAGTATGAGTGTAGCTGCTCCCAGTATGACCCCAGCCACCTGCAGTCTAATCCCAGTTGCTCCCAGTCAGTCCCAGTCTGATGCCAGTGCCCCCAGTGTGATCCCAGTTGCTCCCAGCATGGGCCCAGCTGTTCCCAGTGTGCTTCCAGTCCCCCCAGTATGGTTACAGACACTCCCAGTATATCCCAGTATCCCCCAGCATGTCTGTAGTCATTTCCAGGAGCTGCCAGTGGCCCCAGTAAGGTGTCAGTTCTCCCAGTATGATCCCCCAGTTATGCCCAGTATATCCCAGTTGCCTCCAGCATGAATCCAGTCCTTGCCAGTTGCTCCAGTTTGCTTGCAGCATCATCCCAGTTTCTGTCACTTGCTCCCAGTAGCCCAAAGTGTGATCCCAGTCCCTCCTTTTCAACCCCAATATGATCCCAGTAAGCTCCAGTTTGATCCCAGTCCCGTGCCAGCCCTCCCAGTGTGCTCCCAGTATAATCCCAGTTGCTTCCAATCGCTCCCAGTATGGTCCCAGCTGCCTCCAGCATGGTTCCAGTTGCTTCCTAGATCAGCCCAGTCAGTCCCAGTATGATGCCATTTGCTCCCAGCATGCTCCCAGTTGCTCCCAGTCAGCCCAGTATGGGGGATGATGTGCAGGGTGTGTTCCCAGTCACTCTCAGACACTCCCAGTATTGGTCCAGTCCCTCCCAGTATGATCCAAAGATGAGCCCAGTGTGCTCCCAGTGCCTGCCAGTATGAACCAGTTGTGCTGCACATGGTTCCAGTTGCTCTCTTTCCCCCTCACTTTTGTTCCAGTCCCTCCCAGTATGTCCCAGTGTAGCCCAGTTCCCTCCAGCATGTTCCCAGTCACTCCCAGTTGCTCCCAGTTGGGTTTTTGGGGGATGTTTGTAGAATGAAGGAGTCCAAGGCTGAGCGGAAAAGGCCCCTCGGGGGGACATCGGGGGTGGCGGTGGCGGCTGCCGGCAGAGGCAGCCTGGAGGAGCAGAGCCCTGTGTCCCCCAGGAGCCCAAAGTGGGGAGCCCAGAGAGGGGGAGCGCCGCCATTGGCGGGAGCCTCAAGAGCCTGGAGAGGGGCAGGGGGGACTCCTTGGAGCCGCTGCAGCCCCGAGCAGAGAATGAGGGGAGAAGGGAGCCCGGGAGCCCAAAGAGCCCCGGCATCCCGAAATGGGGAGAACCAAGAGGGGGGAGCTTTTGGCATTGCTGGCACTGCCAGCAGCCTGGGCAGGGCGGGCACCGAGCACAAGGGGGACCCCCAATCCAAGTGTGACCCCAGGAGCTGGGACAGGGGGGGAACCCCTGAACATTAAAGGGCAGGAACCAGGGACAGGGAACTCCTGGGAGGCTTTTCCAGGGCTGAATCTTGGTGTTTGGGAGGTTTCTTTGCAGCCCAAATGACCGGTGACTTGTGGAGATGGACTTGGGCAGTGGGACCTTCAAACTCAATGTGCTCATCCCTTGTTTTCCCAAAACCAGGATTTCCCATTTCCAACCTCTGGGAGGCTGTGAGGAAGAGGAAGAGGTCCTGGGACACTGAGGCAGGTGAGGAGGAATTCACTTTCTCTGGAATCCTTAAAATCAGAGGGTTTTGGGAAAGCTGCAAAAGACAAGCCTCAGAGACATTAGAACTGTGATTAGAGCTTTGCAGCAGCCATAAGATTGGTTAGCAGAAAAATCATATAAGATGTAGAAAGTAAGGAGAAATAGAGCAATGGTCTGTGCATTAACACTTATCTAGAATAACTCCTTAACCTGCAGAAAAGTATATCTAGCAAGGTAATAGGAAGTTCCAAGCTTAATAATAGAGCTCTATGCATTGTGCTTTAAGGCTTACAAGCAGCTATTGCATTAGAATTAACAAGCATTGCTTTAACCGAAGGTCCATTTGCTTGGATGAAACTACTGTCAATATGCTTTTGGTTTGTGTGATTGGTCAAAAACCTTTTAAAGTAAGTTTTAACATTATGTTTTTTGTCTGCCACCTTGGATGTGAGCTGCTGGCATCTTCCCATTGTCATAGGCAAGTAATGAGACTGATGCTGGAAAATAAAAGAGCTCAGGATGCGTTCCTAGCAGTCCCGTCCTGTTTGTGATTTTTGCACAGCCCCGAGCTGGCGATGAGTGCCCCTTTCCCCTCTGTGCTGCTCCATCTCCCAGCCCAGCACGGCCCCCGCTGCAGCACAGCCCTGGAGGGGATCTCCTTGCCCTTGCCTGTGGCATGGAAGCAAATCCCATCCTGTCCTTGTCCTTCCTCGCCCAGAGCAGGAGCTGAGCATGGAGAGCAGGGAGGACAAATGCCCGCGGCAGAACCTGGTGGAAGAGGCCGTTTGGAGCGGCTTCACGGCGCAGGAAGCCAGCGGGGAGGAAAAGGCCTGGAGATGCCGCACGAGGAGGGGCTGCAAACGCAGCCGGCGGGGATGTGAGGGGGAAAGAGCCAGCCTGGGCCGGGAAGGCGGCCGGAGATGGAGCCAGAGCTCGGAGCTGGTGCTCCATGAGCAGGGGCATGATGGAGAGAAACCCCACACATGTGTGGAGTGTGGGAAGAGCTTCAGGTGGAACTACAAGCTCACCGAGCAACACAGGACCCACACTGGGGAACGGCCCTACGAGTGTGATCAGTGCAGGAAGAGGTTTCACACCAGCTCCCATCTCCTCGTGCACCAGCGCACGCACACAGAGGAGAGGCCCTTCCGCTGCCCCGACTGCAGGCAGGGCTTCAGGCACAACTCCCATCTTGTCCTGCACCGACGCATCCACACTGGGGAGAGGCCCCACGAGTGTGAGGAATGTGGGAAGAGCTTCAGCCAGAGCTCAACCCTGATCACGCACCAGAGGACCCACACTGGGGAACGGCCCTACGAGTGTGGGGAGTGTGGGAAGAGCTTCAGCCGGAGCTCCAACCTGATTGTCCACCAAAAGATCCACACAGGGGAGAGGCCCTATGAGTGTGATAAATGCAGGAAGAGGTTCCATATCAGGTCCCATCTCCTCCAACACTATTGGATTCACAGAGAGGAGAGGCCCTTCCAATGCCCTGACTGCGGGAAGGGATTCAAGCACAACTCCAACCTCGTCACCCACCGGCGCATCCACACTGGGGAGAGGCCCTACGAGTGTCCCCAGTGTGGCAAGAGCTTCTCACTGTGCTCTACCTTGACCAAACACCAACGCAGGCACCGGTAAGGGAAGCTCTGTGAGTGCCCCGAGTGCGGGAAGAGCTTCGTGCGCTGCTCCAGCTCCATCCCCCACTGGAGGAGGCACTTTGGGCACAGCCCTGGTGCCCCACATTCCATGTGATCCATGTTGGGAACACACCTGGCTGCTTCTCCTTTTGGTTTGGCCACAATTTTTTTCTGATTCATCTTCATTCCTTGAAGGCAGCCAAAACAGTGTTAAAAGAAGGAAATTGATCAAAGATGTCTAAAGTCCCACCATTTTAGAGGCTTTTTAGGGGGAATTGATTGTTTAGGGACAATATTCTGCGGATTTGTGGGTTCTGGGGGGATTTTGAGCAGCGTTCTCCATATCTTTGCACTGCAAAAGCCTAGAAGGTCACCTCAAAACAATTTAATCCCACTGAAATCAACTGAATTTTAATTCCTACAGGCTCAATCCCACCTCAGAATGGCTTGTTGTCACCTCAAACGCAATCCTGTGCCAAACTGGCTTGATTCGACAGCCACTAGAGTGAGATGGGATTGGAAGGAGATTGAGAGAAGTGGGATCCAAATTTGGAGCGGTGGGATAGGGATTGTGTGGGACTGGGTGGGTGGGATGTATTTGATAGCAAATAAAACTTTCAGAGTTAGTGATTTCTGTCCCGTTCATTTTCAGTCTGTTGCAGTTCTGTTTGCAGAGTGCCGCCTTCTCAGCTGATTGTGTTTGTGTTCTCCTTTCTCTCCTGCCTGTCTTTGCCTGCTCTGTTTCTCTCTCAGTGTCTCCCTTGAGCCAGGGCAGCTGCCCCCAACGACCCTGCCCTGATTTAATTCCCAGTGCAGGAGCTACAACAGCCATGGGTGAAGTTCTGAAGGCTGGCAGTGAAATGTCAGTGTAGGATCTTGCTCCACTTGGCTTTTGGCCCCTTCTGAAGAGCTTTGCCTTCAAGGGCAGGAACATCTTTTCCTGGCTGGGAACTGGAATTCCAGACCCTTGGAGTGTGTGCTGTGCAGGACCACACAGACTGGGATCATATGGACTGGGATTATATAGACTGGGATCATATGGACTAGGATTATATGGACTGGGATCCCACAGACTGGGACTGTATGGATCAGGAACACACAGACTGGGATCATGTGGACTGGGACCTTGTAGAGTGGGATCGTATGGCCTTGGGATTGTACAGACTGGGATCACATGGACTGGGATTTCACAGGCTGGGACCATATGGATTAGGAGCAGAGACTGGGATCCTACAAACTGGACCATATGGACCCGGAGGGCTGCACAGGATCAGTGTGAACCAAGGGGGTCCCTCCCTGCCCAGGGGTCCCTCCCCATCCTGCCCAGGGTGCAGCCAAAGCTCCCCAGAATGAATGCAGAGGTCCAGGAGGGATCCCAGTGCCAATGCCATTTCCAACCCTGGTGCCAGTCCCAGAGTGATCCTGGCGCTGATCCTGGTCCTGGTGCCAGCCTCAGTCTCCATCTCAGTCCCAGAGAACTCCTGGTGCTGGTTCTCGTGTTGATCTCAGTCGCAGAGCGGTGCCAGTCCCAGTCTCAGTCTCGATTCTGGAGCGGTGCCATTCTCGGTGCCAGTGCTGGTGCTGGTTTCAGTGCTGGTCTCAGTCTCAATCTCAGAGCAGTTCTGGACCCAGTGCTGCTGCTGGTTCTGGTCTTGGTCCCAGAGTGCTCCCAGTGCCAATCTCAGTCTCGGTCCCGGTCCCAGAGCGCTGCCAGTCTCGGTGCTGGTTCCGGTGACGCTCTCGGTCTCAGTCCTGGAGGGCTCCCGGTCCCGGTCCTGGTCCCGGTCCCAGAGCAGTCCCGCTGCGGGTGCCGGGTTCCAGTCTCAGTCCTGATCCCAGCCCTGGAGCTGCCGGTGCCAGTCCCAGTTCCAAAGCGCTCCTGATGCCGGTCCCAGTGTCAGGCTTGGTCCCAGTCTTGGTGCCAGTGCCAGTTCTGGTGCTGGTTCTGGTCTGGGTCTCGGTCCCAGTCCCTGTGCCGGTCCTGAAGCACTGCCAATCCCAGTTCCAGTGTCGGTCTCAGTCTTGCTGCTGGTTCTGCTGCAGGGTTTGGTCTCAGTCGCGGAGAATTTAGGCCCATTTGGGTGATTTTAGACCAAACTGGGCAGGTTTAGGGTGGGGTTCAGGTCCCTTGCAGGGATTTCAAGCCTTTTAGGGTGGATTTTAGGCCACTTTGGCTAATTTTAGGCCAAATCTGGTGGGGTTTAGGGTGGATTTTAGATCCAGTTGGATCATATAAGCTCATTTGGGTGGAGTGTGGGCACCTGTTTGGGTGATTTTAGGATAAACTCGGCAGGTTTAGGGTGGATTTTAGATGCCTTTGGCTGATTTTAGGCCTCTGCGTAATTTTAGGTTGAAGCAAGCCTTTTAACGGTGATTTTAGGTCCCTTTGTGTTATAGATGGCTAATGAGATGATTGGCTCTCCCAATTAAGGGATGAATACTGTGTGAATATTAAGAGAAGCTTTATTGGTGTGTGATTATGGTATTGCAGTCTGTTGTTTAGATGTCCTCTGTTCTCCCCACAGTCCCCTTTCCCCCCTATTGTTACATCAGACAGCCTGAGCCATCCAGGACAGGTGGAAAGGTGGTGTCCTGATTTAGGGCAAATTTGGCAGAGAATGTCCAAAGGGGCCCCTCCAGAAAGCAAACCCACAAAGCCCCTCCCCCAACCGGGTTGGGATGGATTCCTCGGAGAGAAGTGGAAAGAACCTGTTTGTTTGACAGGCACAGCACCCCCAGCACACAAAATGAACAATACTGGGTGACACCACTCTGTCACTGCTCTGACAAAGATGACAAATTCAGAAAGTCTCTCTTGGGGGTGGTCGCTCTGTTATCGGTCCCTGCGGTGCTGGGGCAGCTGCTGCAGCCACAAGGTGCAAACTCTTGGTGTTCCCAGGTCCCAGTCCGGAGCAGGTTCAAATAGGTCCAAAACAAGGAGAGGAGAAACAGTCCAGGAAGAAATCTGGCCTGTTTAGCTAAACTAACTAATGATCAGAAGCAAAAGCAAAGCAGGAGCGAGAACAGAGCAAAAAGCCAAGCAAAAAGCAAAAGCAGCACCAGGTACTGCCCCGTCTGTGTGTCCCACCAGCCATGGGGGAGCGGCTGATAAGAAACCAAAACAAAACTTCCACTCTTCAGAGCCAGTCCCAAAGGCACAGAACATGATATCCAGCATAAACAGAGCACATGAGTGGGGACACAAGCACCATAACGTCACCCTAGGACAAGCTGTCAGCTCCAGCTGCAGGCAGGCCTGGAGACCCTTTGGCTTTGGTTACAATGCATTCTATACTTTTCTTTGCTGAGCATCTTAATACAGTAGAACCAATGTATACCCTTACTTTTACCTATAGCCTATCAAAACTCCTATAATTACCATATTCATGTTACTGTTCTCCAATCACTAAAAGTTAGTACATTACAGTTTAAGCTAGAAGTTGTTTTTCAGTTTTCTTGCAGTGGAAAATTCTGAGACTTTTTTTCTACTTGCAACTTTGCTGACTTGTTTACCTGTGCTATCTTTTTGCTTGGTAAAAACATCTTCTTATTTGGGGTGGATTTATCCTTTGCTCTAAGCCATCAAAACCCCTTCTAACAAACACACCCTTTGCCTCCTTGGTTATCCAGTAAGACTGGCTCAGCAATTCTTTTCTTCTAGATCAAAACTTGCTTCCATCTCTATTCCTTCATCAGACTCTACATTTAAAAATCTTTCTGCCAAGCATACATATCTGTGAGACTTTCTTGTCAAACTTTCATCCTTCCCAACATTTCCCCCATTCTGATGAACAAAAAAGGTTCTGGAAACTGTCTTATTCATAATTCTCTGCGCACATTGAAGTGCACAGGGTACCACTACCATAATTCCAATTATCACCACTAACCCAATCAAGCCTCACTTACAAAGTTCCTTCAGCCAAGTTGCAATGCTCCAACCATCAAACTGTCTTACCAAGATGGATCATCTGTTGTAATTTGGTCAGCTAAATCTTTTAAGTTTTGCAGCTGTTTATGAATTGAAGCAGAATGATCAGACAAATTCGTACAACACAATCCTTCAAAATCTTCACAGCCATGCCCATGTGCTAGTAAAAGAAAGTCAACAGCAGCTCTGTTTTGTAAAGTGGCATGTCTGACTGCCTCTTCATCTGTCAGCAAATCACTAATTATGGTAGAGGTGGCATTTACTTCTTTACTGAGCCAACACCCTAATTTGTTTAACTGTTTCAATGCAATTGCAGAACTTAGCTGAGGCAAAAAAATGCTTGTAACAATTGATTTTCCAGAGTTCCAGGGGTGAAACTCACTATTGCAGTTGCTGTCATCATGATGCCCTAAGGAAGATCTTATTTTTCTGGTTTTGATTGCTTTTTTGACACTGGGAGCAATTATTGTAAGTTGTCCCAGTGCACAAGGACCACCATCTATTTTTGAGGGAATACCTTGCCAAGCCCTGTCTCCACAGATGAGCCAAATTCCTTTAGGAAATCGAATTGGAAGTTTGTTAAACAATCTGTATGAGGTTCATCATATCTAAGAAGTTTAGTTTGATTACACGAAGCCATATTGCTATAAACTGGGTGATAAGGAGAAACATTTAAATGTGGCCCATTTCTTCCTACAAAATGAAACAAATAACAAGTGTCCATAGTTAGTGAGCCTAAAATTTCTAATTCTTGAAGGTCAGATTTATCAACTTTAAAATTATCAATAGAAGTTTGGTGTCTCAGGCTGGGAGTTGGGGAAATGTGATGATCATCATATGGCCAATATTTCTCAAAAGAAACATTATCAAAACCCTCTGGGAAAGGAACTCCAACTAAACAAGTTGAAAAAGGTTTATCAGGGCTAGTGTTAGATAAGCAAATGGTGTCAGAGCCTGCGGACTTGGCTAAAGAAACCCAAACATTTGTTTTTGGTTGAGTTACAGGTAAAACTTCACTGCAAAGATAAAACTAATAAGTTAAAAACAGTATGCACCAGTGCCACTAATAATACAACTCCATTCTCTTCTTGATCCATTTCTGGCAGACAGTTTTCTCTGAGTGGTTCTGTGTAGTTCACGTTTGGGTGCCCGTCTCTTGGCTCCCACTCACAGGGTCACTGGCTGGTGCAGAAGCAGCCACGGGCTTTGATGGGTGGTATGATTTCACTTTTTTGCCGGATTCCACTTGAGTCCTGTATCTGTAGAAATACACGAAAAACCCTTGCCCCATGTAATAAGCTCAAATGGTCCCTCTATTTTTCCTGATTCTAGATTTTTAATTAAAACTGGGGGGTGTTCTTTCAGTTTTGCTTTTTTATTGTTCTTGAAATGTCTGTAAATTGCTTCTGCAGAGCTATTCAAAAAGTTATAAACATACAAAGCCCTATTCAGCCTCCTCTGAGGTGTATCCTGGGCTCCCCCGCTTTTTGTGGATCTAAAATGTGTTTTAGAGTTTGATGTGTTCTTTCCACCATTCCCTGACCTGTAGGAGAGTAGGGAATACCAAATGTATGGCAAACACCCCAGTCATTTAAAAATGTGGTCGATTCTTGTGAAGCATATGAAGGACTATTATCAGTTTTAATTTCTTGAGGGACACCCAGTGAGGAAAATACTTGTGAAAAATGCTGGCAAACATGCTTAGCTGTTTCTCCTGTATGTACAGATGCAAAAACTGCTTTTGGAGATGTATCAATAGAGACATGGATATTTTTAAATTTCCCAAAGGAAGGGTACTTTGTGACATCTGTTTGCCACTTCTGCAAACTCTCCAACCCCCTTGGGTTGGTTGCTCCTGTAGAAGGGATAAGTTGAACTAGCTGGCAGTCAGGGCAAGCCCGTACAATGGCGTGTGCTTGCTCTAGGGAGATGTGAAAATCTCGTCTGATCACCCGTGCATTTTGGTGAAAAAAGGCATGACTCAATTTAGCTGGTTCAACAATGTCAGGCAAGGGAGCTGCAGGAAGCACAGACGTGCAGCCTTTCCTGTCTCCTGCAGCTCCCTCATCACACGCTGCTGATGCCAGTGCATCAGCTCCTGCATTCCCTTCTGCCATAAATCCTGGGAGACCAGAGTGAGCTCTAATGTGAGCAACAAAGGAAGGATTAGTCCTGTGTAACGAAAATTTGATAAAGACAGGTAAGCCAAAGACACAAGTTGTCATTGCCAACATCTTTTAAAACAGACCCTTCAATTCTCTTAACAATGTTAGCAACATATGCAGAATCAGTGACTAAGTTAAAAGGTTCTGGGAAGAGCTGAAATGCTCTCACAACTGCAGCCAATTCAACAATCTGAGGAGAACCTTCAACCTTTTCAATGTCTTGTTCCTAGGATTTAGGGTTTTAATTTTGCCAGGTAACCACTGCCTTGTGTGTTTGTCCTGACCCATTGGTGAAGAGAGTAACTGCATCTAAAGGTTCTTCACTGATAAGGGGTTTCTCTTTGTAGCATAATTTAGCTTTGATCACTTTGTGTGCTGGATAAAGAATACAGCAAACACCCGGAAAATCTAACAAGGCATACAGTAAATCTTCTGACTTTTGCATGGCCCAATCAAAATAGGATTTAATCATAGGTAAATAGATGATTTTAAATTCACAACCTGCTATGGCAAGAAGCCTTGCCCTGCCCTTAATGACAATTTGAGAAATCATCTCTAAAGGTGTGAAGATTGTCTTTGGTGCGCTGTAAGAAAGAAAAACCCATTCAATTATTAACAAAGGATCATTTTGAGAGGAGTCCCACTGGCAGATGAGGCCATGCAGTCTCAGCGTTTCTCCTAGAACTGCAAGGAAAAAAGGTTTATCTGGAGCATAAATATGTGCTTGTCTATTTTGCAGAGCATCAGTAATTTTCTCCAAAGCCTTGCTAGCTTCAGGAGCAGGAGATCTGGGGGATGATTTTTTGGCTCTTGCAGTGTTTTTTGTTGCCAGTGGCGACCTGCCCAGCGATGAGATGCAGGTCCCGCTGGTTTGACAGAGTCAACTTCTGATTTCCGTGCACCTTGGCCACGGAGCCCACACCGGCCCCGCCGTGCAGGTCGGACCCCATGGGGCCGGGAACGGGGCAGGCTGGGACAGCAGTGCCAGGGCTGGGCACGGGGCAGGCTGGGACGGCGGTGCCAGGGCTGGGCACGGGGCAGGCTGGGACAGCGGTGCCAGGGCCAGGCATGGGGCGGGCTGGGACGGCGGTGCCAGGGCTGGGAAAGGGGCAGGATGGGACGGTGGTGCCAGGACCGGGCACGGGGCAGGCTGGGACGGCGGTGCCAGGGCCGGGCACGGGGCAGGCTGGGACGGCGGCGCCAGGGCTGGGAATGGGGCAGGCTGGGACGGCAGCGCCTGTCCCCGGCACAGGTAGAAGGGCAGCGGGATGGAGGATTCGGGATCCGGCTCTGGGTCGGAGCAGCAGCAGTGTCTGTTCTCTTCTCCCCTTTGTTCTTTCCCCCTCTCTGGCAGCTGGAGAGGTCGAGGCTGCGGCTGCGGGGTTCAGGTGCAATGGGGGCGGGCGAGGGGCGCGGGGCGGGGGATTCGCGACAAAGATTTCCACAAGGACTCGGCAAGCCGGGAGAAGTTCCGCTGCTGCTTTGTCACGCCGAGAGATGGCTTTATACAATTTAACCCCCACAGAGTCCCAAAGGTCTCTGGTATAGATGGCTTCAGAGTCAGCATTTGGGATATGAGTTCTAGTCCATTTTAAAAGCTTTTTGAGCTCTTGCTTAGGCAAGGTTTTTGGACTTGATGTCATTAAAGATTTTAAATGCTGATACACATCTCTCTGCGGAACAGACTTATTCTGCCCCATTATTCCCGGTGCTCACCTGCTGCCCAGCTGTGCAGCAGGTGCTGTACGCAGAGGCTCCGATCCAGGTACTGTCCAGCAGCAGCTCCTGTCCGGGCCCAGTCACCCTCCTTCCAGGTGCCTGATCCTTGCAGCCGCTTCCTACTGAGTTCACCGGGAGGGCTCTTACTGCCAATAAGTCTGAGTTTGCCAACTGAAACGTGGGCACCACTGTAAGAGCCTGAATGAGAGATGTGGGACTCCAGGCAGCTCTCCAAAATGCAGTTTATTGCATCCAAGATGTTACAGCAGTCCAGGGTCGTGGGTGGCAGAGCCTGTGCCTACAGCTGTCAGCTCCAGCGGCACACAGGCCTGGAGACCCTTTAGCTTTGGTTACAGTGCATTATATACTCTGCTGAGCTCTTAACACAGAACAACCAATCTATACCTTTACTTCTATCTATAGCCTATCATAACTACTATAATTAGCATATTCAAGTTACTATTTTCTAATCATTAAAAGTACATTACACTTTAAGCTAGAAGTTGTTTTTCAGTTTTCTTGCAGTGGAAAATTCTGAGACCTTTTTTCTACTTGCAACTTTGCTGCCTTGTTTGCCTGTGCGTTCTTTCTGCTTGGTAAAAACATCTGCTTATTTGAGGTGGGTTTATCCTTTGCTCTAAGCCATAAAAACCCCTTCTAACTAACACATTCTTTGCCTCCTTGGTTAGCCAGTAAGACTGGCTCAGCAATTCTTTTCTTCTATATCTCAACTGGCTTCCAACTCTATTCCTTCATCAGGTTCCACGTTTAAAAATCTTTCTGCTAAGTACACACATGTGAGACTTTCTTGTCAAACTTTCATCCTTCCCAAAACTGTCCCAACATGATACCAGTATAATATCAAGAGAAACCTAGAACTGTCCCAGTCACTCCCAGTACGATCCCAGTATGATGTCAGTACAAAGCCAGTACAGCCCCAGTCACTCCCAGTACGATCCCAGTGCAGCCCAGTCCCTGGCAGTGCTGCCACTGCTGGGATACCCCAGGCCTGTGTGCGTTCCCCCCTGGCGGATGTGGCGAGAGGAGCCCCGAGGGCTGGCAGTGGCCAGGCAGGGTCCCCAGCAAGGCCCAGTTTGGATGGGCAGCCCTCAGTTTGCCCAGTTTGCCTCTCCTTTGGCCCGGGCCGCCTTCCCCCCGCCCGCAGCGGCTGGGAGCAGCCGAGAGCCCCGCGCTGCCCATCCCGACCTGTCCCGGCTCCATCGCCGCTCCTGCCGCGGGCTGCGAGGGCTGCGGGAACGGGGCACCGAGGGTGTGGCTGCTGCTGGGGGAGGAGGAGGAGGGAGGGAAGGGCCGGGATGGAGGGGGAGGAGGAGGCAGGGTCAGGGGGGAGGAGGAGGGGGAGGGATGGAAGAAGAGAAGGAGGTGGAGATAAGACAGAGGAGGAGCGGGAGGAAGAGGAAGAGGAGGGAAAAAGGTGGATCAAGGCTGAGCAGAGGGAACCACGCGGTCGGTCGATCCCTGCCTGAATTCGCAGCCCCCACCTGTGGGATCATCGCCCCCCACATCGCGCAGGTGAGTGGGGAGGGGGAGCTCGGCCCAGATGTCCTGGAGGGTCCCTGGGTTGGGTTTTTGGGGGGATGTTTGGAGAATGAAGAAGTCCAAGGCTGAGCGGAAAAGGCCCCTCGGGGGGACATCGGGGGGGTGGCGGTGGCGGCTGCCGGGGACGGCCTGGGGGAATCTCCTTGCCCTTGCCTGTGGCACGGAGGCAAATCCCATCCTGTCCTTGTCCTTCCTCGCCCAGAGCAGGAGCTGAGCATGGAGAGCAGGGAGGACAAATGCCCGCGGCAGAACCTGGTGGGAGAGGCCGTTTGGAGCGGCTCCACGGCGCAGGAAGCCAGCGGGGAGGAAAAGGCCTGGAGATGCCGCACGAGGAGGGGCTGCAAACGCAGCTGGCGGGGATGTGAGGGGGAAAGAGCCAGCCTGGGCCGGGAAGGCGGCCGGAGATGGAGCCAGAGCTCAGAGCTGGTGCTCCATGAGCAGGGGCATGATGGGGAGAAGCCCCACATGTGCGGGGAGTGTGGGAAGAGCTTCAGGTGAAGCTCTGAGCTGATCAGGCACCAGAGGACCCACACTGGGGAACGGCCCTACGAGTGTGGGGAGTGTGGGAAGAGCTTCAGCCACCATTACAGTCTGATCTGCCACCAAAAGATCCACACTGGGGAGAGGCCCTACGAGTGTGATCAATGCAGGAAGAGTTTTCTGACCAGCTCCCATCTCCTCCAGCACTATTGGATTCACAGAGAGGAGAGGCCTTTTCAATGCCTCGACTGTGGGAAGGGATTAATTTACAACTTTGACTTCATCAGGCACCGGCGCATCCACACAGGGGAGAGGCCCTACGAGTGTCCCCAGTGTGGGAAGAGCTTCTCCAGCAGCTCTACCTTGAGCCAACACCAACGCAGGCACCGGTAAGGGAAGCCCTGCGAGTGCCCCGAGTGCGGGAAGAGCTTCGTGCGCTGCTCCAGCTCCATCCCCCACTGGAGGAGGCACTTTGGGCACAGCCCTGGTCACTCACATTGCCTGTGATCCATGTTGGGAACACACCTGGCTGCTTCTCCTTTTGGTTTGGCCTGATTTTTTTTCTCCATGTTTTTCCGCTCAAGAAGCCACGAGGGATCAATCTGTCACTTCCAAACCATTCAAATCCCACTGAAAATAACTGAATTTTAACCCAAAAAGACTAAATCCCACCTCAGATTTCTTTTTCCCACCTCAAAAAACCCAATCCCAGGCCAAACTCACTCCATTCCACAACCACCATGGTGAGATTGGTTTGGGAGGAGATTGGTAGAAGTGGGATCCCAGTTTGGAGTGGTGGGATGGGGATTGTGTGGGGCTGGGTGTGTGGGATGTGTTTGATAGCAAATAAAACTTTCAGAGTTACTGATTTCTGTCTCGTTCATTTTCAGTCAGCTCTGTTTGCAGAGTGCTGCCTTCTCAGCGGATTCAATTCCTAAAAAATTCCCATTTTTAAAATCATCTAGCCTCTAACAATTCAAAAACCAATATCCAAATAAAAGCATGCACACCCAATAAATCTTTCAAAAATAATTTTAATTGTTTTAGTATACTTAAGGATGTTATTAAAGTTTAATTGTTTGGTTACAATGTCTGAGAAATTATAGTGGTATTTGGTTTCGTGTTTAGTATATTTGTAATATGAATTGTTTTACTAAGGTGTGTTAGATTGTGTGTTTGTTTTTTTAGATATTTTTTATCTCAAGTATATTAGTCATCGAGTTAAAACTTTCAAAAGTTATTACTTGGTATATAATTTATTTATATTTATTGGTAATATTATAGTAATAGTTATTGTTTTTTTGGCTTGAATCATTATTGGAGTATTGTAAGTAAGATTTGAAATTGCTGTATTTTATTTTCATTATAATTATTTCACTTTATTTATTTATTTATTTATTTATAATTTCATTCTAATTTTTAAAAATGAGAGGAAGGAAGTTCAAGGGCAGGAACATTTTTTCCTGTCTGGGGACTGGAATTCCAGACCCTGGGAGTGTGTGCAGCACCACAGAGACTGGGATCAAATATGGGCTGGGATCCTTTGGACTGGGACTGCACAGAGTGGGACCATATGGATCAGGACCACACAGACTGGGAGCAAATATGGGCTGGGACCATTTGTTAAAGTAACTTGGTTCTATAGTTTTTATTTCTGTTGTTAATTAAGCTCAGTGAAATAGCTGCTTGTGTTAAACTGCCTGCTTGGATGGGATAACATCGAATGCACACAGGATGAGGACACCTGGACAGATCTGCCAACTATCAGCACTCCCCGTCTGAAGGCAGAGTGGAGCAAGGCCCAAAAACTGGAGGTGATAAAGAGAAGGAGCCAAAAGCACAGCCAAGAAACACACATGCTCTGAAAAGGCAGACCCAGGGAGGGGCCATGTAAAATCGTTCCTGGGATATGTAAAGTAGTTTATGGGTATGCATGAGGGTCTATGAATATGCAACAGGCTGATGTAAGGGGAAAGGTATTTCGAGGGGATCCCCGAAGGTAACAGGGTGCTCCTGGCTGAGTGCCAAGATGCACCCGGCCGTGATAACCTTTGCTCCATGGTCCTGGTCTCCCATTGTCCTTTATTAAACTTTTTACATTCGCACAGGACAGTAAATGAGTTTTTCACATTTAGGAACGGTTTAAGTTTTTTTTGTTTTTCATGGGAGGGAGTTTTGAAGAGCTACAAGTGGCTAATCTGCCTGCAACAAGGACCATTCCACGGGCTCCTGTCACCTTTCCCGACACGTCTGCTGCAGCTCATGGAGGGCAAAGCCCTGGAGGCTCCTTATGGGCGGTGATGGACGATTGCAGGCAGCGCCTCGATGCCCTGGATCAGCGGGGCCCCCTCCTGGGAGCCCCCACGTTTTCCAGTTTCTGTGAAGCTGCCTGTGAAAAACACGTTCACTCTCCTGTGGAAATGTAAAAAGTTTAATAAAGGACAATGGCAGACCAGGACCATGGAGCAAAGGTTATCACAGCCGGGTGCATCTTGGCAGCCAGCCAGGAGTGTCTCGGTCCCTCTGGGAGCCTCTCAGGATCCCCGGCCAGTCCCGAGTCGGCAGCACCGGGGGCAGCCCCGGCACGGTCGACAGCGGGGAGACACTCTCTGTGCCCCGAGGGGACTGAGGGCACCTGGGCTGGTCGCCTTTGCAGCACCAGAGACACCGGAGGCATCGGGAAGAGAGAAAGGGCCGGCTCTTAGCAGGGGTTAATCCAAGGTTTTATTCTAGGAGTCCCAAAGGAGCTCCCTACACCTCAGGGGGCTCCTGCCGAGAGCCGGGAGATGTGCCAAGGTTACATTTAAAGGGAGGTGGAAACTGAAAGTAGAGAACATTTTACTGACCAATAAGTGACCCTAAGGGAAATATACTGGGGGATGGACATTTAGGACAGGGTATGGGGCAAGGCCTGGGGGCTGACCCCTGGCCTCTGGCTAATCACTCGACATCCTGGACCAAAGCTTCCAGATGGAGGGGATGGGATGCTGAGTGATTGACAGAGAGCCGGGGTGGGGGTTTGGGGATGATCTCATCCAGGGAGAGGGATTACACAGGTAAAGGGAGGGGGGAACAGTCTGGGATGAACCATTTGGGAACAATATGGGGATACAAAAGAAAACGTCTTCAATGTATTGCAAAGTATAAAAACACACTACAACACTTTGGGCAGACCTGTGCCTTCTGGGCCCCAAGGCTGCAGAGTGGGGTTGTACCACCAGAGCAGTTTTGTTAGAGCAGCCTTCCATAGCTTTGCAATACAGCCTTGTGCTCCACACAGGCCAGAAGGTTGCAGAGCTTTCCTGAAAGCCTCGTGGAACTACTGGAGGGTGCGGATGGGGAGCTGGTTGGACTGACCCTCTCTGTGCTCAGCAAGACGCTCCAGGACAAAAAAGTGACAATTCCTGTCCCCATTGGTCTGCAGCTGGCTGAGGCACTCCAGCCACTCTTTGACAGTGTAAGACTGTACCCTCTGTCATTGTGCTGTGTGCTGCCAGGAAACTTTGTGCCCTGTGGATTTTCAGGCCCCGGCCCAGGTGGGCCTGGAATAGCCAGTGCTGAGGTCTTGCCCACTTCCTTTCCACAAGGACACCAGCCATGTGCACCTTCTCTGCATTTGCCTCTTTCGAGAGATGATAGTCTACCTAAAGAAAGAGGGAAAAAATTCCCTGAAGATGTGTGTGTGCCAGAGTCTGCTTCCACTCTTCTGCCACCTGTAGGATGAGAACCAGCGTGTGGTGAAGGTGAGGATTCCAAGCTGCCTCCTGCCCTAGTGACTCGCAGACTGCAGCTCTCCAGTCTCCTCCTGGCTTTGCCTGCAGGGACACAGATCCTTGCCCCAGGCTGTGGTACCATCTCCTGGTCTCTGCTGCTCTTTAGGCTTCTCTGGAAACCCTGCTTCATGCCACCAAGCTTCTGAAGAAGAGGAAGTTCAAGAGACATCTGGAGAAGGACAAGCTGTGGAAATGTAGTGAGTGCCTGGTAGGGATGGTTCCAAAACCCAACACACAGCCTGAACAAACCCTCTGCCCGCAGTACCCAAGGCCTGTGGGGCTGGGAGCTGTGCCCCTGCCCACTCCTGCACTCATTGCCACCAGCCTGCAACCCACATGCTGCTTCTTACTGTCGGCCTGTCAGCTCACAAACTCCTTTCCAGACTCCTTCCCCCACAATCCTGGGGGCCAATGGAGCCCTGGCCCAGTTGTTCTTTGGCAGCAGACTGGCATCAAGGTTCACTATGGAGCACCCAGCCCTCTGCTCCCTTCAGACTCTGGCACTGTCCAGCTGCTGTCTGAGCAGGAGAGCCCAGTCCTGGGCACAGGTGCAAGCTGGTCAAGGAAAGAGTCTGTACCAAGCCTTCCCTTCCTGCCCTTGCACTGTCTCCAGCTGGCAGAGGACAGAAAAACAACAGACGAGTACTGGCGCCAGTCCCTGGCACACCTGCAGGGCTCACAGGGGTCCATGCGAGAGATCGCCATCAAGTTCCTCGGTGAGCCACAGCCCCGAGGGCGCTCCTGTGCCCCTGCAGCTTTGCCCCAGCCCTGGCTGCTGTGCTGGCAACAGGATTTAGCCCAGTGACTTTAGAGCCCTGGCTCCCTGGTCAGGGCCACAGTCCCTTGGGGCCGCTGCCACCCTCTGTCACCCTGGGGTTTCACACTCTGGGAAGGTCCTGGGCTCAGCCCTGCCAGGGGAGGAGGGCATGTGGCTGGGCTGGCAGCACTGGTGTGGGGGAGCTGAGTCACTGGGGCCATAACAGGGTCTGTGTTCCCAGGCCTCACTGGGCAGCGCATGAGGGAACGACGGCAGGAAGAGTTCCAGATCATCTGTGATGGTGAGTGGGGTGTCAGCTGGGGCTGAGCAGGGAGGAGTAGAGAGCCAGGAAGCTTCAATTCCTGCCCCATCTTGTAAGAGGTCTGTTCCCTGCACGGATGAAGTGCAGTGCAGGCAGAGCAGAGAAGGATTTAAGGGGCACATGGGATATTTGTTGCCAGCACCTTTTGGCTGATTCCATTAGCTCCTGCTCTCTCCTGGCCGTGAGAAGAGCTGGATGGGAAGGTCCTCCTGGGTATGTCAGAAAGGCACCTGGGGACTCAGCAGATCCGTGGTCGGACCTTGTCTGTTCTTCTGTGTTCCAGCCCTTCTAGGCATGGCAAATGACATCAGCCCCTCTGTCTCAAGCCTGGCAGATCAAACACTACACAGCCTAAGAACTGTACAAAGAAATGGATTGCCTGGCCCATGGCAGCTGCTACAAGACCAGCTGTGCAGGGTGTGTAGGCGATAACCTTCCCTCTGGGTCATGGCTGGCCATGCTTTGCGAGCTGTGAGCAGAGCTGATCCCAGCAGCTCGGTCTGCTGGGACCACCTCAGCCTGCAGGAAGGCCAAGTGGGTCCTGGCCTCTCCTGACCCACAGCACAGCTTTCTTTCTTCCCAGCATGGAAATATAAAAACTGTATGATCACATCACACAGAGGGCCAGGAGGTTTTATTTTGGCTGCAAGTGTCCACAGGGCATTGGGGAAGAGGAGAAAAAAGTGTTTTGCAGCAAGCAACCCGGCTACTCAGGCAGGATGGTAGGAAAAGTGTCTGGAAGCTGCTTTTTAGGACTTTGGTTGTTCTGCTGAAGCTTCTGACAGAGCTGATGGGCAGATCCCAGAGCTGTGGAGAGCTCCTGGGAAATTTGTCCTTGGATATGTCTACGAATGCTCTCCCAGCCATGAACTGCCATCTGTGTCCTGTCCATATGTTCCTGCCATGACTGTTGAGTGTCTGAGGTGCCTCTTGAGGCTGCTATGGAGCTCCTTCACCAAGGAATGGATTGTGATACAACATCCCTTTCTGCTTATATTTGGGCACTGACAGAGCCTGGAGCACTCTGGCTCGAGCTTGGGCTCTGGCCAAGCAAGATTGCTAATGAGAGCAGCTCATGGTCCTCAGCTCTTCCCTCTGCTGTGACAGACAGACGTGGCCATGGGGACAGAATGGAGCTGCCCCATCTGCCAGGTCACTAAGAAGGATGTGAATTTTTCTCTGCCCCGTCACCACCGGTTCTGCCTGGGCTGCATCCTGCAGTGGGCAAAGAGAAATCCAGCGTGCCCGCTCTGCAGAAGAATGATAGAAGCTGTCAGGTTTTCTGAGTAGGATGAACAGGACTACAAACAATTTGCCATCAGCTGCCCCAAACAATTGCTGGAGTCCAGCAGGGAGAGAGCCTCGCCACCTTGCTGAAAACAGCCCCCAAGACCCTGTGATGGCTGCTCCATCTTCCCCACAGGGAACACTGTCCCCAGCTGAGCAGGGGGCTGCAGGACCAGAGCCTGTGGATGCCTCCTGACCAAGGTGTGGGCTGAATTTTTCAAATAACAATGTCATCTACTCGACCAAAGGTGGCCCTGGCTGCCCCAGAAGCTGGAGGGAATGTGCCAGCACCAGAGATGGCTGGCTAAGGAATTCATAGAGCGGCATCCTGCATGCCCTCTGTGCTATGGTCGAGCTGCCAAAATCTTGGTGCCAGTACTGCAGCTTCTCCTCTGTAGCAATCTGAATTGCTGCTAGCATAGTCCAGGGTAAAGAAGCAAAAAGGACCTTTGCATAATCTGCACAGATGTTTGATTCAGCTGTGCAGGGAGATGTTCAGGTCCCAGCACCCACACACAGAGGGTCTCACTTTGTCTCCACAGGGGCCTGGGGCTGACCCTGATCTCGGGGCAGTGCAAAGATGAGGGGGCCAATCAGGGAATAGGGAAGGTGCGGCTCAGGAACACAGGAACAGACATAGGAACAGGGGAAGGAGCCAATGGGGTCTAACAGCTTTTTGAGGGAAGCTTCTTGTGCCTCCCTAGACCAGCGAATGCCCCGCCAGGGTCTCCACAATTCCCCGTGTTTTATATTATTAGGAAAGCTTCTCTGAAGGATCAACTGAACCAACACAAAATGACAAAAACAATCAAAAGCACTCACAGGACAATTGTACAAAATGCAAACAATTCTGAGTTCCCAAAGTGCCAACAGATTTCTTGGAGTGTCTTAGATCTGGCAGGAGGGATGCAGGGTTTTCTTAGCACAGTTTATCAGGAAACTGAGTCATACATACTGAACCTCTGGTCCACAGCCTCCTCACTGTCACTGTGCAGCAAGGAGGCCCAGAGGCTGCTGTGCTCTGGTCCTGTCAGGGATGAAAACAGCGGCTCTGTGGCCAGTGCCAGCTCCAGCTGCAGCAGCTCACAAGAGGAGACTCCTTCCAGAAGCTCTGTTGGCTCCAGTGTGGAAGATCAACAGAGCACATTGGAAGCCAACCTCCATTGCAGCCACCCCCCAGCTGTGCCCATCATCACTGCCGAGCTATTCTGCAGGAAAACTTTTACAGACTAATCAGTTTGGATGGAATTAAAATGCCAGTACATTTCATCTAGCCATTGTGGTATTAGAACAAAACCATATGACTGACTGCACAGCCTTTTAAAATATATTTTAAAATAAATTTTCAAATCAACTGTCTGAGTAGGACTCAGAATAAAAACTCTACCAAACTTCAACTCCATGGGAAGATTCCCTTGTCACCCTGTGAATCAACTCTACATTCAGAAGATTAAAAGTCCCAAGTATGGTGGTTTTGGTATGGTTAGGAATTGGGGAAGGGTCTTCTTCCTTCTCAACTCCATGCTGCAGTGCCTTTGGGACGTGGCCTGCTGGCCGTTGTTTGTGCAGCCCTGGTGTTTCTCCATGAGGCAGAAAGTGCAATTGCATTTCCAGCCCAAAGCCCATGAGGAGGGGGCAGCCAGAGCTGTGCCAGACACAGGCCAGCAGCTGTGCCGCCAGAGGGTTTTGGTTCCTGCCCAGTGCAGCTGGTGCATCTCTCCCGTGAGTGCCTCCCCTGCCCAGGTGCCCGTGGAGAGCAGGTGCAGGGTTCTGCAAGGGCTGTGGAACAGGGTGGGGATGTCTGCTGGCAACAGAGTGCAGCGGAGAGCAAACAGTGCAGGATGTTCCTGGAGTGTGTGACAGAGAACTTGTGACACAGCTGGGGACTGAGCCAGGGAGGGAAGGCACTGCAGGAGCTGCTGTTTGTGAAGAGAGAAGGGCTGGTGGGGGACAGGAGGGTTGGAGGCGGCCTTGGGCTCAGTGATCACAAAATGCTTCTGTTTGATTCCCAGAGAAGCAACGAGAGATCTTGGGGAAGTGTTGACCTGCAAGCAATTGTGAATTTGTTAAGGTTTAACAGGCAGTGCTTAGTCATACCTTCCCTCACACCAGTGGCTGATGTGTGCAAGTGGATGTCTTAGCCTTGAGAATAAAGACAGTGGGCCCACTGAGGGGGTAGCTGCAATGCATTCAAGGAGGAGAAGGCTCTTAAGCATGGAAGGAGAATTTGAGGAATGGGATGTTCACCACATGACCACCAGAGACCCTTGAGACCCCTACTCTAAATGTCAGTAATTTTGGGGAAGTGATTTAAACATGACAAATACTTTGTGAGAATGTTTAGCCTGTGAGTTTGAGCAAAGTAATGAATAAAAGTAATGAAAGTAATGTCTTAGTTCCATGGATACCAACACGTGGGTGTGCATGTTTCAGGGAAGTGATTCCCCACGCACCCAGCACTGAAATAAAGTAATGCCTCTTTTCTCACACTGAGCTGGCAGTGTGGATCGGGCCCTGCTGGGTAACTTTCATTTTGGTCATTTCTATTGAAGCATAAAGAATGGTTGAAATGAAAACTTTTCCAGCTGTTTCCATCTTGTTTACCTTTTGGAGGACCAAGGTTCTGTGCTGCAGGTGTCCTGGGTGTGTGCAGAGCAGTGCAGCCCCAGACAGCCCTTGGTTTGCCCACAGGTTGTCATGCCTTGTTCCCAGGTGTGCCCAGCTGTGGCAGGAGAAGGAGCCCGCAGCGCAGTGGGCACCGTGCCCTGCCCAGCCGGGGCTCTCTGGCACACAGCAGCAGCAGCAGCGCCAGCACCGTTCAACCCGCTCCTGCCTTGGCTTCCCCTGGCACACAGGAGCCTCTGGAAATCAGCACCGCCAGTGGCGTTCCCAGCTGGGAGCAGCTGCTGCTGGGGGCAGATGCTGCCAGTTCGACTGCTGCCAAAGGGCAAGAAAGGCAGAGAGGTACAGGCACCGGAGCCCTGGGCATGTCCAATAAAGGGGCAAATATGTGGGGAGATTTGTTAGGAAGCATTTCAGCTGTGATGCCAACTGTGGCTTCTCTCCTGGTTCTGTGTGTTCTAGACGAGTAATGCAATGCTTGGCTCTGGCAATTAAGCAGTAGATGTTATGTGGATGTTCAAATGTGTAGTGATGATATTGCAAAATATCCTCCCATAGTCTTCTTTCCCGTCCCCCTTGTAATCTCCTTGGTAGCCAGGGCATTTGGGGAGGGCTGGCTTGGGACCAGCAGGCAGGGTGTAACAACACCTGACCTCCAGTCAAGATGCAAGAAAGCAATCTCAAGCAATGGACAGCAGAGAAAGAGTTGACTGACAAAACTTTTGCAGGGGCTAAGGGTATAAAAGGCAGAGCATCCTTTTTGTAGATGAGCACATGTCTGCTAGTCACAGAGACTCCCAATGCTGCTATTTTTCCTTATTCAGTCCTTTCTTAAGGTTTAATAAACCTTTAAAATTTTAAAAGTGAGAGTAATTTCTCACATGTGCAATGCTGTGGGCCATTTTCTTGGTCTGGTTTCCTTTGTTTGTGTCCCATCTGAGTGCTCAGTTGGGGTACAGGCTGTAGGTGCTTGGGGCACTCTTGGAGTTCCTCTTGGATCCCCTGAACAACAGGGTTTGGCCCATGGTGGGAGTTTGTGCTGCTTTGTGACAGAGAAGAACTTCCCAGGCTCTTTTGTGTTTGCTGTAGGGAAGGTTGGTTACTGCTCTGCATAAATTCACAGACCAACATGGAGCTGTTCCGTTGTGATGTCAGGGCAAGATCAGCCAAGGCTCTCCACGCTGCCTGGCCCACACATCCCAGCTCTGTGCTGGCCCTGAACCACAGAAGCTCCCCCCAAGCAGGAGGCAAATGCACATTGCCAAGGGTTGGAACACAGCAGACAGGAAAGCTGTGAAAAGCGTGTGTGTAAAGGCCTTTTCATTCACATCCCTCACAGAGAGCTTTGGGGCTCATGGCTGGAAAGAGATGCTCCTGCTCACCCTCTGTCCAAAGGGGGTAACACAGCCTGCTGCAGGTGCTTGGCTTGGTTTTTCTTCCTAATAGGTCTCCAAAACCGGTTTTTCAGCCATGGAGATGACAGCTGAAATCACAATTAGAGCCAGAACAAGATTGCTATCTATGGCAGGCCAAGATTTTGTAAGTATTTATTTACCTGTGAAAAGGCTTGATTGGGCTTTGCAAAATTCAGAAGACCTGCAAATTGCAGGTGTTTGTTCTACTCATTACCCAGGCCACAAATTGTTAGAAGCAAAATTAAGTTTTAGAGAAAATCCCATGCTGAGTGAAGAGCCTTTAAGTGCTATAACTCTCTTCACTGATGGAGCAGGGAAAACACACAAATCAGTAACACTATGGCAAAATCAAACGACCAAAACTTGGGAGTCAGATGTTCAAACAATGGAGGGCTCTCCTCAGATTGTCGAACTGTCTGCAGTAGTTTAGGGCATTTCAGTTCTTTTCAGAACTTTTGAATTTAATTGCAGATTTATCTTATGTTGCTAGTATTGTTAAAAGAATAAAAGGATCAGTTTTAAAGGATGGTACAAATGATATCGTTGGCTTTCATGTCTTTCTACAATTTTGACACTCAGAACTAACCAGTATTTTGTCTCTCATTCCTCGCTTCCAGGATTCATGGCAGAAGGAAATGCGAGAGCCGACAAACTGACAATGATTATTTCAAACACTTTGTCAAACATTTTGATCAAGCAAAACTGAGTCATGCTTTTTTCCATGAAAATGCACAAGCACTGCTGCCAATGTTTGGCACAAGCACAATCAGCACAGATCAAAACTGCACCTTTTGGCAGCTGCAAAGGCACATGAGAGGCACAGACGTCGGCAATTTTCAATCCTGCCACTTACCTTCCAAATTCTCATGGAATAACGGCATTGCAGGCACCAGGAATTTTGAATGCTCCCGCTGCTCTCCCCAGTTCCCATAGAATAATGGCTTTCCAGGTGTCAGGAAATTCAAATCCTCCAGTTCCCCTCCCAAATTCCCATACAATAACAGGATTCCGGGCATTGGGGATTTTAAATCCTCCAGCTCCCCTCCCAAATTCCCACTAAATTCCCATGGAATAACAGTATTCTGGGAGTCAGGAATTTCAAATCTCCCATTCCCCTCCAAAATTCCCATGGAATAACAGCATTCTGGGTATCAGGAAATTTGAATCTCCAGCTCCACTCTCATATTCCCACCAAAACTGGAATGGAATGACTGCATTCCGGGCACCAGGAATTTCAAATCCTCCAGCTCCCCTCCCATATTCCCCTTCTGGGGGTCAGGAACTTAGAATCCTGAAGCTCCCATCCAAAGTCCCCACCAAACCTATAGAATAATTGCACTCTGGGCATCAGGAATTTCAAATGCTTCAGCTCCCTTCCCAAAGTCCCATGGAATTCCCATGAAATACTGGCATTCCAGATGTTGGGAATTCGCAATCCTGCAGTTCCCCTCCCAAACTCCCAAGGAATGACAGCATTCCGGGCATTGGGAATTTAGAATCCCTCAGTTCCCCTTCTGAAAATCCCATCAAATTCCCATGGATTTCTCACCTTTGTGTACTGTTGCTACCATGAATCCAGAAAAGGTATCAGGAGAAACATGGACATATTTAAAAGTCCCAAAGCTCGCAAAGTGTGTTACATCTCTTTGCCAGATGTCGTATGTCATTAGGTTTCAACCCTTGTGGGTTTGTACCTAACATTTGTGGCAAAGAAAGTCTGCCGACACTGTGAGCAAGGATTCTCTACATCCCGTGTGTCTAGGTTTAGAGTAAATTTGGGAAAAAAATTCTTTAAAGTAGCTCCAGTGAGAAAAACAGATCTAATCGGCTTTTTTTTCTTTCAACTGGTCCGGGAGGAAAACAGTACCTCCTTGGAGAAAGGTGGAAAAAAACTGTTTATTAAACAATAAAACTAAAACAATATCAAACAATGAGAGAAAACCCCCTCCCCGGGTTGCAGCTCACTCAGTCTCTGATCAGTCCCTCCAGTGCTGGAATTGTCGCAGGCCAGGCCCGGCCCGGTGGGCCAGAAATGTGAGCTGCCGGTGCTTCCTTGAGTGTTCAATCCAGAGCAGGTTTCAAAAGGTCCAAAGAAAAAGGGAAAAAAGAGAAAAAAACAGTCCAGGGAACTTCTTTGCCTCAGCTAGCTGAAAACTAACTAAAAAGCCAAGAAGTGCTCTGTCCGTCGTCCTCTGCAGACAACCACCGCCGGCCCGCAGAAGGAATGTGGGGGAGTGACAGGAGTATCTGGAGGAAAAAAAAACCTGCATTTTCTCTCCCCCTTCACTGTCTGCAATAAGTCTTAAAGGTGCAAATTTACTATTTGGCACAAACAGAACAAGACGATTGGGGATAAAAGCATCATACAGCTAACCCAGGACATTCTATTTTTTATCTTCATATCGTCTGTTTATTACTAAAACTAATATAAATTCTAACTCTATAAATACATGCATTATACATTCATTATACAGCTATATACAGACAATGGCAATAGCATTCAGTAAACAGTGATATTTACACATAGGTTTTATCTAACAATTAAATCTTTTTGAGGTACACATCGTGTTCTTTTATCTTTTTGCATTATTTACTATGTGCAACTTGGTCTTTGAGCAAAAACAACTTTACGAATGGGTTTGTTAGTATTCGAGGCAGAGTTAATCTAAACTGTCTTCTTTAACAAACTTCTGACATGTACTACTGGGACTTTGTTTCTATCTACTTTATGCAAAGGCTCAGACTGGGCAGGGCCTATTCGGTTAGTAGAGCTTCGGGTGTTAACTAACCAGGTGGCTTTTGCTAGATGCTGCTCTTAGTTTTTGAAAGTTCTTCTACTTAATGTTTTCAATGTGGTTTTTAACAGTCTGTTGTACTTCTCTACTTTGCCTGCAGCTGGTGCATGGTAGGGGATATGGTACATTCACTCAATGCTATGTTCCTTAGCTCAGGTGTTGATAAGGCTGTTCTTGAAATGAGTCTTATTGTCTGACTCAATCTTCTCAGGGGTACTATGTCTCTACAGAACTTGCTTTTTAAGGCCTAGGATGGTGTTCCGGGCTGTAGCATGAGGCACAGGGTAGGTTTCCAGCCATCCCGTGGTGGCTTCTACTATTGTCAGCACGTAGCGCTTGCCTTGGCGTGTCTGGGGCAGGGTGATGTAGTCAATCTGCTAGGCCTCTCTATACTTGTACTTGGACTACCGTCTACTGTACTACAGGGGCTTCACTCGCTTGGCCTGCTTGATGGCAGCACACGTCTCACAGTCATGGATAACCTGAGAAATACTGTTCATGGTTAGATCTACTTTTCGGTCTCGTGCTTACTTATAGGTGGCATCCTTGCCTTGATGCCCTGAGGCATCATGGGCCTATCGAGCTAGGAATAACTCTCTTTTATGTTCTCAATCTAAATCTATCTTTGACACTTCTATTTTTGCAGCTTGATCTACTTGCTCATTGTTTTGGTGCTTCTCATTAGCTCTACTCTTGGGAACATGGGCATCCACATGGCGGACTTTCACAGGCAGTTTCTTTACTCTGTTAGCAATGTCTTTCTACTTTTCAGCAGCTTAAATTGGTTTTCTTCTACGCTGCCAGTTAGCTTCTTTCTACTTCTCTAGCTATTCTTACAGAGCATTGGCTACTATCTATGAATCAGTGTAGAGGTAGAGCTTTGGCCACTTCTCTCTCTCAGCAATGTCTAGGGCCAGTTGAATGGCTTTGAGTTCAGCAAGTTGGCTTGATCTACTTTTTCTTTCAGTGGCTTCTGCGACTTGTCGTGTGGGGCTCCATACAGCTGCTTTCTACTTCCGGTTCATTCCCACAATGCGGCAAGAACTATCAGTAAAGAGAGCATACCGTGTATTTTCTGCTGGCAGTTGGTTGTATGGTGGAGTTTCTTCAGCCCGTGTCACTTCTTGTTCTCTTTCATCAGCGAGACTAAAGTTTTCACCTTCTGGCCAGTTTGTAATTATTTCCAGAATCTTAGGGCGATTCAGTTTTCTAATACGGGCGCGCTGTGTGATAACAGCAATCCATTTGCTCTATGTAGCACTGGTGGCATGGTGCGTAGAGGGAACTTTCGCTTTGAACATCCACCCCAGTACTGGTAATCGAGGTGCCAGGAGGAGCTGTGCTTCAGTCTTTATTACTTCCGAGGCAGCCTGGACTCTTTCATAGGCAGCCAAGATTTCTTTCTCTGTAGGAGTATAGTTGGCTTCAGACTTTCTGTAGCCTCGACTCTAAAATCCTAGTGGTCGGCTTCGAGTTTCTCTAGGCACTTTCTGCTAAAGGCTCTAGGACAAGCCATGGTTCCCGGCTGCAGAGTAGAGCACGTTCTTCACCTCTGGTCTTGTCCTGACTGGGCCAAGGGCTACTGCATGAGCAATCTCTTGCTTGATCTGTGCAAAGGCTTGTTGCTGCTCAGGGCCCCAGTGGAAAGTGTTCTTCTTACGGGTGACTAGATAGAGAGGGCTCACAATCTGACTGTATTCGGGAATATGCATCTTCTAAAAACTTATGGCGCCTAGGAAAGCTTGTGTTTCTTTCTTACTGGATGGTGGAGACATTGCTGTGATCTTGTTGATGACATCGGTGGGAATCTGACGCTGTCCATCTTGCCACTTTACTCTCAGAAACTGGATCTCTTGGGCAGGTCTCTTGACTTTGCTCTTCTTGATGGCGAAGCCAGCTTTTAGGAGAATCTGGATGATTTTCTCTTCTTTCTCGAACACTTCTGCTGCTGTCTTCTCTTACACAATGATGTCATCAATATATTGCAAATGTTCTGGAGCTTCACTTTTTTCCAGTGCAGCTTGGATCAGTCCATGGCAGATGGTGGGGCTGTGCTTCTACTTTTGGGGCAGTCGGTTCCAGGTGTACTGCACGCCTCTCTAGGTGAAAGCAAACTGAGGCTTGCATTCTGCTGCCAGAGGAATGGAGAAAAATGCATTAGCAATGTCTATAGTGGCGTACTACCTTGCTGCTTTGGACTCTAGCTCGTACTGGAGTTCCAGCATGTCTGGCACAGCAGCGCTCAGTGGTGGGGTCACTTCATTCAATGCACGATAGTCCACTGTCAGTCTCCATTCTCTTTCAGATTTACGCACAGGCCAAATTGGGCTGTTGAAGGGTGAGTGGGTCTTGCTAACTACTCCTTGGCTCTCTAGCTCACGGATCATTTTGTGGATGGGAATCACAGCATCTCGATTCGTTCGGTACTGTTGGCGGTGCACTGTTGAGGTGGCAATTGGCACTCGTTGCTCTTCTACCTTCAGGAGTCCTACTGCAGATGGGTTTTCTGACAGTCCAGGCAAACTGTTCAACTGCTTGATACTTTCTGTCTCTACAGCAGCTATTCTAAATGCTTATCTGAGTCTTTTTGGGTCTTTGAAATACCTACTTCGAAGGTAGTCTATGCTCAAAATACATGGGGCTTCTGGGCTAGTCACGATAGGATGTCTCTTCTACTCATTCCTAGTCAAGCTCACATCAGCTTCTACCAAAGTGAAATCCTGGGATCTTCCTGTCACACCAGCAATGGAGACAGACTCCGTCTTTACATGTCTCGACGGAATTAATGTACATTGCGCACTTGTATCAACTAAAGCTTTATATTCTTGTGGTTCCGATGTGCCAGGCTAACGAATCTACACAGACCAGAAAACACGATTTTTCCTGGCTTCTACCTGGCTAGAGGCAGGGCTTCTTTAAGCCTGGTTATCCTTCTTTCCCTGGGGATATGTCTTGGATGTTCCTTCAAGGGGATCGGACATGTCATCATCATCATATCTGGTAGTTCGGCTATGGGCAACTGGAGCTGCTTTCTTTTTGGTGGCTTCTTTCAATTCACGCACTTGTCGTGCCAGAACAGCAGTAGGTTTTCCATCCTACCTCCCTATGTTTTCTCTACAATCACGCAGGTAGAACCACAACTCATTTCGTGGGGTGTACCGTCTCTCACTACCTGGGAAACGTCTGCTTTGGATACCAGAACTTCTGATCTGTACTGCTGATACTTGGAGAAGGTCTTCTTTAATCTCTTGTCGGAGCTTCTTATGATTCTCTTCTATCTTATCTTCTAATTCCTGCAGACGTGTTTCCACCGCTGAGATTCTGGCATGTGTTGGGCTATGCACAGCATCTGCATATGCTCGGAGCTTCCTTGACATATCTAGCACAGTCTCTTCCCTCTCATCCCTCTTCATTATGGCTAAGGCAGAGGCATATTCATGTGGCTCAAGTCGCACAAGTTTTCGCCACATCACAGGCGTGCATGGTACAAGGTCTGGGTTCTTAGTTGTCTCGTCATCTGAGAAGATAATCTCTGCCACTGCCATTTCTCTCAGGCGTTGGATCTTTTGCTCTATGGTCTTCCACTGAGTTTGTTGCATATAAAGATCATCTGCACACAGGTATCTTTGTGCAACACTATCCAAGACCCGTGACCAGAGGCTGCGTGGATTAGCCCCCCTCATCACTCCTTGGTCGATGACAGGATCCTGTGACAGGGACCCCAAATGCTTCGCTTCAGTGCCATTCAGAATTGTAGCCTCGCCTGCAGCATCTCAGAGACGGACCAACCAACTAATTATGGATTCATCAGGTCGTCGGGTGTAATCTTTCCGTAGGCCACGAAGGTCCTTCAGGGAAAAGGTCTCAGTATTTGCGTCTGATCTTGCACCTGCTGCTTTGACTCCTGATTTTACGTCAGGAGGCATCGAGGTTCCTTCTCCTGTATCACCATCATCATCTTCATCATCTGCTGGTCGATTAGTTTTTTCTGTGCGTTTCTTACTTCTAGTACTAGTAGCAACAGCCATGGGTTTAGATGCTGGCTTAGGCTCACTGTCTGGTTTGGCTGCGGGCTTCGAGTCTGGGCTGTTGGCTACAGCTTGAGTGACTGGGATAGCTGATTTATCTCCCTGCCCCCCTGCCTCTGTCTGCTGCCCTACAGTATCTAGCAGTGTGCGATAAGCATAGGCCAGGGCCCAGCTTATTGCAATAAGCTTCTTTTCCTTAGAATCGTCATGGCACTTCTCTTTTAGGTATTTCCCCACTTCAGCTGGGTTCTGAATTTGTTCCCGTGGAAAATCCCAGTCTACAGGACTAGAAAATTCTTTTAGGGTTTGGCCTATATTTTCTTATTCTCCACACTACTCAGGATTTTTCACACCTGCATCTGATTCTGGGTCAGGGGTCTCACTAGCTCCTCTGGATATCTCAGCCTTCACTCTAGAGAGGCTACAGACAACATAGAGGAAGCTTACCAGATTAAATGCCAGAAAGATGGTCTCTTTAAAATTCAGGGGAAACTGAACATTCTCAAAAAGTGACATCACAGACCCAGAGGAGAAGAAGGAAAAGAAAGGCTGGAAAGCCATATTCTCGGCTCCTCCTGTACCAGACTGAGTGTAATTACTAGACTGAGTGTAATTACTAATAAATTCCTAAAATGTACTACTGGAATTGGGATGCAGGGCAGGATGAAGGAACCATAAACCATACATGTTGTAAACAGACGCCAGTATCTTTGTAAACGCTTTATAAATCATCGTCACCAAGGCCAGCACAACAGCTATTCCAATCCGTACCCCTGTACCGCAAAAATTACGTGTTATGGACCATATTCCTAGTGACAAGAAAGGCATTGAAATCTCAAAAAGATCTTGAGCCTAGAGCCACACGAAGGCTTTCACCTTCAAGGACATTATGGATCTAAACAGCATGTCTACTAACTGCTTTAACAACTACAAACACACAATTAATAGAGCTTTTTTCCACATTCTCGAGCCCCACGTTAAGCGCCAATTATGTATTTGTCCAGGTTTAGAGTAAATTTGGGAAAAAAATTCTCCAAAGTAGCTCCAGTGAGAAAAACAGATCCAATCGGCCCCTCCCCCCCTCAACTGGTCCGGGAGGAAAACAGTACCTCCTTGGAGAAAGGTGGAAAAAAACTGTTTATTAAACAATAAAACTAAAACAATATCAAACAATGAGAGAAAACCCCCTCCCCGGGTTGCAGCTCACTCAGTCTCTGATCAGTCCCTCCAGTGCTGGAATTGTCGCAGGCCAGGCCCGGCCCGGTAGGCCAGAAATGTGAGCTGCCAGTGCTTCCTTGAGTGTTCAATCCAGAGCAAGTTTCAAAAAGTCCAAAGAAAAAAGGAAAAAAGAGAAAAAAACAGTCCAAAGAACTTCTTTGCCTCAGCTAGCTGAAAACTAACTAAAAAGCCAAGAAGTGCTCTGTCCGTCGTCCTCTGCAGACAACCACCGCCGGCCCGCAGAAAGAATGTGAAAGAGTGACAAGAGTATCTAGAAGAAAAAAAAACCTGCATTTTCTCTCCCCCTTCACTGTCTGCAATAAGTCTTAAAAGTGCAAATTTACTATTTAGCACAAACAAAACAAGACGATTGAAGATAAAAGCATCATACAGCTAACCCAGGACACCGTGCTTGTGGCAAAGTCAGATGGAATTGTTTTCCCAGTGCTCGGGCATTTTGATGGTAGAAATCATGAGAAAGTTTGGCCTGCCCTAACTTTTGTGGTATAGTGACTGTCATGGCGAGGGCATCCGCCCTCACATCTGATGGCAGCGACGGAAGACATGCAATCAATCAATGTGATTGGTAAAGCAAGCTTCGGTTTATTTGGAGTACAGCGGTACTTTTAAGTTTTCAGTAATTATTCATACTCGTCAATAATTAGTGACACTCGTCGTTAGTTCATTGGTTTAAAGCAAAAGGTTGTTTTTACACACTCCTCCTACTTTGTGTTTCTAATGCAGGGTTCTTCCTCATTCTCATCGCTTCATACTTCTTTTTTTTTATATTGCAAAACCTCTTTTCTTTCTTATTTTTGCTGCTGTCCTTGCCCTTTCAACCTTGTCAGCATGATGCAGCATACTTTACAATCTCCTTGTCATAGCGTAAGGCCTAGTTATGTCAAGTGAAGCCTACTCATGTCAAGCTAACAAGCAGTGCAGCCCTTATGCTAAACTAACATGGAGTTTGCTTGTACAACATCTCCAGGCAACCATGGCCCTGTTCATCCAGCCACTCTTCAACACACAGCACGTTCCACTACAGGTCCAGGAAGAGGGGTGTGTGATCTAAAGTGCAGAAGGTTGTATTGCTGAGACCTGTGAAGTGAAAGGTTGTACAGAGAGGTTAATAACAGAAAAAGAACTTTGTTAGAGACTTCCTTCAGGAATGAGTGCTGAATTCTCGCAATAATTCCTGTAACATAGAGAGAATCATGAACAATGTTAATAGGTTCCTGTGACAAAAGGCAAAATGCTTCTACCACAGCTGCCAGTTTCACTAGCTGGGCAGATCCAGGTGGAAAGGTTATCGAATGTTCCCACTGTCCCTTGTCACTTCTCCACAGGGTCACAGTTTTGTGTGTCTTTCCCGATGCGTCAGTGAAAACAGTTTTGCTTCAGGGGTTGGAGTTTTCTTTTATAGTGGCCGCTGTTGAAAGGTGAGTTCCTTGAAGGATTGGAGCAGGGCATGCCGAGGCATCGTGTGAAAAAATTGTCCATTATAGTCCACAAGAGCAATTTGAAATGACACTGAATCCCTGAAGAAAGTCTCTAATTCTGCTGCAGTAATAGGGAGATGCATTACTGCTGGATCATATCCTGTCAGGCTCGGGCATTGGAGTCGTCCCATCAACAGCAGCTGAATAAACATCTCAGGTTGAATGGTTATAGTTTTTGAAAAGGTGTGTGGCAGAAAAACCCACTCTACTAACCAGAGAGGATGCTCCTGTACAGCCCATTGACCAGTAAGAGCATAGGGTTGGAAAGATTGCATATTGGTGATATTTTTGCCCAGCATCCAGGAGGAATGATGAGGAGGACTCCATCTTATCAGAAGGCTAATGAGTTACTTTATTATACAATATTATTCTATATTATATTACTCTGTATTACATTACATCTAAACTGAACCTGCCAAGCACTCAAGTGCCCAGAATCTCGGGACTCTCAGTCGGCAGTCCCGACACACACACATGGATTCAGTTGGCCAATGAATCAAAACACTCACACCAGAATCCAGTCACCAATTGCCTTCAGGTAAACAATATTCCATAATGCATTCCACTTTGGCACAACACAGAGCCAGCAAATGAGACAAGAATTGTTTTGATCATTCTTTTTTCTGCTTCTCTCACTGCTTCTCTCAGGTTCAGAGAATGTGAATCCCACAATTGCAGAATCATGAACATTTGCAAAGGCAAATCTGGGTTTCGACATGTAGCAAAGGACTTCCTGATTTCATCACATACAGTCTCTAAAGCCTTTTGGAAAGTTTTTGGCAAGTGCCATAGGGAAGAGAGATCTGGCTCTCCTTTTAACAGTTGGAATAAGGGGGATAATTCCTTTGTGATGATTCCCAATAAAGCGTGGATCCAATGAATTGTGCCTAACAACTTTCCAACTCATTCAATGTGTATATATTGGTTTTTAGGCTCACTGGCTGTGGGGTGACTGCTGTCTCCAAAAATTTGAAACCCAAATATCTCCGGGGAGGTTCAGTTTGGATTTTTTCTGTGGCTATGCACAAGCCACTGCTGGCAAGCGTTACCTTTAAAGCCGCAAGACAGTCACCCAATAATGGAGAATTGTCAGAAGTAATTAAAATTTTCTCCATGTAGTGATACATCACAACACATAGCTATTTTTGCCGTACTGGTTGTATCGCTGAGTGAATGATAAAGTGACTGATAACAGGACTGCTCTTCATAGCGTGGGGTAGGTTGGCAGTGTGTGCAAGGGCCCTTTGTGACACGGTGCAGCACAGTCACTGTAGCATGGAACGGGTGTCCAAGGGCCCTTTGTGACACGTGGTGACATAGGAGCCTGGCAGTGACAGGAGCAGGCCACAGCGCTCGGAGCACGCAACGGGACAGGACGGGACAGAGCGGTGCCGTGAGGAGCCCCCGCACAGCGCGCTCGTTCGTGTCCCACCCGGAGCATTCCCGAGGCGTTGTTCCTACAGGTGACCTCGTGGCAAGACTGCGGGCCTTGGTGGCCTGTGGCCTTGCCAAGGCTTGTGTTTTGCAGGTGCCTGTGAGGCCAGACTGAGGGACTTGGTGACTTGGAGCTTTTCCGAGGCATCTCCCATCCCGGCAGTTGGTGCCCTCGAGGCAAAACCGTGGGATCTGGTGACCCCAATAGTTTATGAGGAGTCTCCTGTTCTTGTGACAGGAGCCCTCAAGACTAGAGTGCAGGACTTGCGGTCCAACACTCTTCCTGACGCTTCCCTGTCTCAGGTGCCTTCAAGGCACAAGTGAACAGCTTGTTGACTTGGAGCTTTCCTGAGGCATCTCTCTTTAAGTTGCCCTCAAGGGTAGACTCTGGCATGGCAGGCAGATTCCTTAGCCTGTTCAAAGTGTTCAGGGGGAAAAAAAACAGAGACCCTGGAGCCGCCGCTGCACAACAACCTGAAGAATCGGAGCAGTTACAGACACTGCAGGAAGGTGAGCAGCAGAGCTGGGCCACAGGGCTGATGGCAGCAGCCAGCTTGGCCCCATCCCATCCCATCCCATCCCATCCCATCCCATCCCATCCCATCCCATCCCATCCCATCCCATCCCATCCCATCTCCTGGGGACATGCCCATGGGCAGGATGGAACAGGGCCCGGGCAGACACCCCGCAGTGGCCGTGCTCCATCCCCTGGGCCATCCCGGGGCTCTCCCTGCCTGGGCAGTGCAGGGCTGGCCTGTGTTCTCCGGCCTCTCCCGCAGCCCCTCAGCTCTGGCTGCGCTCGCTCTTTGCCAGGTGCAGCCCTGGAGCACACACAGGAGCAGGAACCCGGCCGTGGCCGCATGCGCAAAACCCTGAAGGTACCTGCAGCCATCCCCACCTGGGCTGGGCCTGCTGTCCCTGCTCAGCCCAGCACCACACTTGGAGCATGCCATGCAACGTCCATGCCTTCCCTGTCCTTTATTCTCCTGCAGAGACTCCGGAAATTCCTGCGCATTCGACATAGAAAGACCAGCACTGCAGCGTCTGAGGTCACAGCAGAGCCTGACTCGGGGCTGACCGAGCTCCAGGCAGAGCCTGATGTCAGCCCAGATTTGAATGAGTGCTCACAAGACTCTGATGCTGCAATGAATAAGGACAGGACAAAGGCAGACAAGGCAGTGACTGAGGATGTGCCCATCACAGGAGAGACTCAGGGCATCACAAATACTGACATCAAACCATATTCAGCTGAGTGCTCACAAGACTCTGATGATGCAATGAATGAGAACATGACAAAGGTGGACAAGGCAGTGACTGAGGATGTGCCCATCACTGGAGAGACTGAGGACATCACAAATACTGACACCAAACCATATTCACCTGAGTGCTCACAAGACTCTGACGATGCAGTGAACGAGGACAGGACAAAGGTGGAGAACGAAGTGACTGAGGATGCGGCCATCACAAACACCAACACCAGAGAGACTGAGGACATCTCAAATACTGGCACCATGCCCGCACCCACTCTCAATCAAGAACTAATACAGGAGTATTTCAAGGACCCTTGTGTTTCTCCTCAGCAGCAGGCAAGCAGCCTGGGGCCAGGCCAGAAGGCCTGCCAGGATCCTGTGTCCCCTCTCAAGCCATGGTCACCGGGCCCCCTCAGCCTTAGAGGCCAGCACAGTGTGGCGGGAAGGGAAGCACTTCTTGGGGGAAGCTGGGGAAGCTGCTGCCTTGGACAGTGCTCCAAGTCTTCCCCATGCCTCTTCCAGGTGCCAGCCATTGTAAGAAACATCCACCAGAGGCTGGTTTCCCATGTTGCTCTGGATGCCAGGCTGCAAAGTGACATTGTCAGGCTGGCTGAAGAACACCCTGTGGACGTGGTGCTGACCCTGCTGCGCTGTGCCCCAACATGTGACAGGTACGGGGCCCACGTGCCTGCACAGCTCAGGGCTCACCAGCCTTTGAGGCCCATGGCCCTGCACAGCCTGTGCTATGGGCTCTGCCACACAGGCAGAGAGCTCCAGGACCCTGGGGCCCCTCTGCTTCCCAAACCTGCTGCCAATGCTCCCTCCCTGCCCCTCAGGGCACCGGGGCTCTGTCACCTGGGCCCCCACAGCTGCACAGGGCATGGTACTGGGACTGAGATGCCCCTGACACAGAGCTCTGATCCCACAGAGCTGCTACAATGATGTGGAGAACTATAGGATCATCAGGACCAGCAGTAGAGAAAGTGCTGCCAACACTGGTCCATGTAATGGAGGATTGGCCACTGCACAGTGCCTGCACTTCTGATGGGGACGACAGGGACGTTTTTGCCCTGGCTGTGAGTTCCTGGGTCCATGCTGACCCCCAGGTCGCCTCTCCAGTAGCTCTCAGTTCTCTCGGTGTGGGAGTCATTGGGCTGAAACCTTGGGCAAGGGCAGGCTCAGGGGGCACCAGCCCCGCTGCTCCTCCTGCATCTGCCCTTGGGCCCTGCCCCATGGATACCTAAGCACTGAGCGCTCTCTTGGGTTGCTTCTTTTGCAGGCAACTCTGGTGATTTGGGTGATTGTCCAGGTGCCTGAGTGCCACGAGGCCATGATCCTTTATTCCGCCCGCCTGTTTGTGGCTCTGCTCTTCCATATTGTCACCACCACAGAAGAGTTGCCACCAGAGGAATTTGAAAACTTCTGGAGAGCATGCCAGGAGGAACACCGCCTTCCCAGCAAGCCCAACAGGTCCCAGTCCTCCTGGCCTTCCCATGTGCTTGTGGCCAGTGCCTGCGCTCCCAGTGTGACCTGGGCTTTGCTCTGCACACAGGTTTGCAGTGCAGACCATGAAGGCTCTGCTCTGCCGACTGTGGTGTGACCACGTGGTTGTCGCAATGCAGCGTAAGTGTGGCTGGGACACGCTGCTGTGTGCTCACACCCAGCACTTTGCTGTGGGTCTGCTGGCCAGGTGAGACCCCCTTCTCCCCATTGCCCCTGGCATTTGTGCCCTGTGCCCCCCTCAGTCCCTGTGGTCATGGGCCAGAGAGCCTTGTCACTGACGGATGGCCTAGGAGACTGGAAAAGGCTGGGAGAGGAGGGTGCCCAGAAGGGGCCACCTCCCAGAGCACCCACATTCCCTCCAGGGATGCTGGGGAAAGACCAGAGCTCTCTGAGTCAGTCCTGGGAGAGGTTTGTCCCCCACCTCAGGGTCTTGCTGCCTTTTTCCCCCTGTCAGGGAGATGCGCAACGTCGTGGTCCCCTTCTGTTCCCGCATTGCATTCCATCTTCTCCAGCCACTCAGCAGGGAGGAGCCATGGGATCTGCCCTTCCTGGCATTCTTTGTGGAGGTGAGCCTCAAAAGCAGCACTGCCTGCCTGGGCTGCCTCCCAGCTCTCTGCCCTCTCATAGCCACAGCTGCCTGGGACGGTGCCCGTGCCCTGTGCTGCTTCCTGGGCCCAGCCCTGTGCACTTCTGAGCTCCTGCTGCCCGGCTCCCTGTCACTGCCCTGTGCCTTTCAGGTCCTCGAGGTCTTGGATTTCACTAGATACGGTAACAGCATCCTGAATGTCATGGCAAGGCACCTGCACATCAAGTGCAGGGAGCGGCGTCGCCTGGCGCTCAGAGGCCTCGTCGTTCTTGGCAAGAATCCCTTACTGGTGAGAAGGGGGCCGTGGCTGAAGCTGCGCTGGGGAAAGCAGCCCCATGAACATGCAGGGCATCAGGAGATGAGGCAGCTGCTCCCAGCTCTTCTGCCTCACCTGCCCCAGTGCTTTGGGTCAGGCCTTTGGCCTGTGAGCCCTGCAGCAGCAGGGTGGCCTTGCAGTGCCAGGGCAGTGCTGGCGGTGCAGCTGTTTGTGGCTTCCCAGCACAACCTTGTGTTCCACACAGGCCAGGAAAATGTGCAGTCTGTCTCCAAGCCTTCTGGAGCTTCTGGGTGATGCCGATGGAGAGGTGGTCAGCATATCCCTGTCTGTGTTCATGAATGTGCTCCAGCACAAAGACATCCTAGTATCCAGCACCACTGCCCCAAAGCTGGCTGAGGCACTGCTGCTGCTCTTTGACCATGTAAGGCTCTGTGTCCCCAGGTGCAGGCACCGGCTGCTGCCCAGAAACTTTGCCCAGGTGAGCCTGGAGAAATTTGATCTAAAGGCCTCATTCTCTTCCCTTCCTCCAGGACAGGAGCTATGTGCAAGTGCTCTCCCTTGAGCTTTTCTTCAGGGTGATGGATTTGGTAGTGGATGAGGGAAAAAAGCCCCTTGAGAAGATTTTGAGTCAAAGTCTCCTCCCACTCTTCTTCCACTGCCATGATAAGAACAGGGATGTGGCGAAGGTGAGGTTTTGTGTGATGCTGCTTGGCTTCCTCCTGCCCTGGTACCTCATGGACTGCAGCCTCCTGCAGGCCTCAGCACAGGGATGGAAGTCTAGTGCCCTTGGCTGTAGAGCCATCTCTTTTTCTCTGCTGCTCTCCAGGCCTCACGGGAAACGCTGCTTCATGTGGCCAAGTTCCTGAAGATGAGGAAACTCAAGCAGCTGGTGAAGAAGGGGCAGCTGTCAAAGTTCATCGAGGTCCTGGTAAGGAGGGCTTGGAAGCCCCAGGCTCAGGCCAGAGAAGGCCCCTGAAGGCGGTGCTCAGTGTGCGGGGCTGGCAGCTGTGCCCCGGAACGCTGCTGCAGTCAGAGGCCGCGCGGGCTCTTCTCCAGGCTCCCGCGGGCCCGAACCGGGTGCCCATGGAGCCCCGGCCCGGCGGGGCTGCGGCCCGGCACCGCGGCTCCCCGGGCAGCAGCCGGCCCTCTGCCCCCTGCCCTCGGGAGCCCTTGGCCAGCGGCTGCTGGCCGCGCCTCAGGGCTGTGCGGCCAGGGGAAGCCGGGGCTGGGCGCAGGCAGCGCCCGGCCCAGGGGCTGAGCCCGCGCCAACCCTTCCCTCCGTCCACTCTCTGCAGCTGGCAGAGGACAGGAGCAGAGCGGCCGAGCACCTGCGCCACGCCCTGCGCTACCTGGAGAGCCCACAGGAGCCCCTGCGAGAGGCGGCCGTCAGGTTCATGGGTGAGTCCCCAGCCCGGGCTCCCTCCCCTGCCCGGCCCGCCGCAGCTCGGCCCCAGCCCCGCCTGCTGCCCCGGCAGCGCCAGCCGGGCCCGGCGCTGTGGAGCCCCGCCTGGCCTGGCCATTGCTGCGGCCGCCCTCTGGCAGCCGTGCCCTTGGGCGGCAGCGTGGGCCGGGCTGAGCCCTGCCGGGCCAGCAGCCCGTGTGGCCACAGCGCTGGCAGCGCCGCTGGCAGGGCGCTGTGCCGCTGGGGCCAAGATGAACTCTTTGTTCTCAGAGATGGCCGGGTTTCCCATGATGAGGGAGCAGCAGGAAGAGCTCCGGGATCTCTGTCAGGGTGAGTGAGGGCAGCGGGCTGGCGAGGCAAGCTGCAATGCCTGAGCAGGGAGCTGCAAGCCCTGCCCCAGCTGCAGTGGGCTTCTCACCCTGCGTTGACAAGAGGTGGTGTGGGCAGAGCACACAGAGATTGCAGGGAAACAGGTGGAATTCGTGCCTTGCAGCTTGATGTTGATCCTGTTGGCAACACCTCTCTCTCAGCCATGGCAAGAGTTGGGTGGGGTGGCCCTGGCTGGATGCTCTCTTCAGGTCACTGCAGATCCAGGCTCTGACCATGGCTCTCTTGCTCTCTGTTCCAGGCCTAGAATCCCAAAAGAACAATACCAGCCCTACCTGCTCTAATATTGAAAGTCATGCTGTATTCGGCCTGAGACCTGAAGAAATAGGGTCCCTTTCTGGATCCAGTGAACCAGTGTGCAGAGAACAGCGAGGGGAGACACTTAACAGGACACCATCTCCCATTGCCACTGGAGCTCTAGACATAGTTGATGATTGGTACAACTGAGCCTGTGCGAAGCTCACATGGCTTCAGCCCCCTCCCGGCCTGCATATAGCTCCCTCCCTCCAGCCCTCAGACACTGTCCATCCACTTTTCCCCCTTCACCCACCCTCCCTTTTGACAGCTCCATCTCACCAACCCTCAGACCATGCCTATTCCTATGTTTTCCTTACACTCTTGGTTTTGACAACTCCATATCTCAAGCCCTCAGACCCTGCCCATTCTCTTTTTCCCTCCCATATCACCCCTTTCCTTTGACTTTCATTAATAAACAGTTTGGCTTCTTCACTTTGCCTGCATCCCTGTGGAACTGAAGCAGATCCAGGGCCCTGGGACACACAGGTCCCTGCTGCCATTCTCTGCCACACCGTGTTTTGTGCACAGACACAGAGGAACGAGGGCAGGTCAGGCTGGAAAGGTCCCTGTGCTGAAGGTGCAGTTCCACAGCACTGTGCAGTTACACATCTTGCTGAGCACCTCACAGCCCCTGAGTTTTGGAAGAGTCAACCTGAGTATGCTCTCAACCCAGCTGTGAGGGATTCCATGGCAAGCATCCATGGAGGGCAAAGGAGCTTGAAATACTGGAAGCTTTCAAGAAGAGCTTCCTGAAAGCACAGCAGCGCTCCATCCCTGCACAGGATGAGGAAGAGGGCAGAAGCAGAGAGCATCCGGGCTTAGCAGGGAGCTCTGGGTGTGCCTAAGGGCAAATGAAGCAGCAGCATGGTGCCCGAGACTGGGACACACGGCTGTGCCGCTGCCCGCAGCGCTGTCAGGCAGTGCCGGGATCCCGGCTGTGCTTCTGCTCCCCACAAGTGAGGAATGGCAGCCCCAGGCTCAGAGCCAGTCAGAAAGCCAAGCAAGGGAGAGCAGAGGGAGGGCACCTTTCCAGTCTCTCTCGGGCATGGCCGCAAAACAGCCCCTGCTGCTTCTTCCTCCGCCTGTGTTTGGGCTGTGCTGGTGGCAGAGCCAGCCAGGTTGTGCTCTGCGTTCCAAAGCCTGTTGGGAGCTGCCATGAAAAGCTCTGTGTGCCCAGCAGAGAGTCCTGGAAGCTGGCAAGAGCCTCTAAATTAAATATAGGATCTTTCAGTTCAAATATGTGGTTTCCTTTAGCAAGAAAGAGCTCCTCTGACTCTGTCAGTGCTTGTTTTGCTCTCTTTGGACTGTCTAATGCTTGGACCAGGAACTTCCACCAATTCCAGGGTCTGCAGTGGCAGTAGGGGTTGTGCAGTTCGAATGGTGGCAATGGAAGGACACATTAGAGTCCCATGCCTCCTTTGATGCTGTTATGTTTGCTCAGCAGTTGACAACATGAGGAGAATTCAAATTTTTTCTCTGCTTGGGGAATCATAGAATGCCAGAACACTTGGCGTTGCAAAGTATCACAAAGATCATCCAGTTCCCACCCCCTGCCCTGGGCACACGTGCTGTGCAGGCACAGCTGTCAGTAGAACTGGAAGAACACTTTTCCATGATTACCATTTCCTCTCCTGGATTTAAAGCTAGCATGAAATATTCAGCTGGTTACAGCTGAATTATGTAGCTCACAGGATTTGTAGTCTCCAGTGGGCCATGGTATGTCCATTCAGCCTTTGTTAGACCATCCAGATGGAGCTCAGCCCTGTGCAGCCCAGGCACAGGCAGCAGGCTGATCCATTTCAGCATCCCAAAGTCTTTGGGGCTTCCTGTGCACTCTGAGGCTCCATTCTTGAATTCCCAGTTAGTGCTGTGCAGGACATGAGAACACAGGAATGGCCTCTTTGGCTCATTCTTGGGTTTTTTTGCTCCTGCCTAAAGTAATCATCAGGAGTATATGCCGATGTAAAGGTACAGCTCAACACCAGGGTGTTTTTCTGTAGTGTTGAAAACTAAATCCTTGTGTGAGAGACTCCGTTCAGAGACTCTGAAATCCAGGATGAAAATGACAGCTTTGTTATTTAGGAATCCCAGAAATGTCTACATGGGATTTTTCTGGTCAAGGATTTGAATGCTAATGCAGAAATTACAAAACTGTTAAAAGTAGTTTTCATTGGCAACCCCTCTTAAATGGCATCAGCACAGTTCCAAGGGACAGGGTATGACATGGGGGACAGTCCTTGGCACTTAATGGCTTCAGATCTGGGAGAGAAATGTTTTGCCTGGCTTTAGCCAGGAGTTTAGGTTTTCCCAGGGCTTTGATCGACTGCTCACTGCAGGTAGCTTTCACTAAATGCCAAAGGATGGAACAGCAGACTTCTGGAGAAGGTGCCCTAGGGAAAGGGAGAAAACTTTGGAAATGATCAGCAGGCTCTGGAAAGCATTAAATAAAAAATCAAAAAGAGATGTAGTCCTGTGACTTTTCAGGCACAACTCTTTGGTTCTGGAGGAAATATTTGCCTTGCATCAGCTACGACACAGACAGATGGGCAGCACATGGAGGGTTGACCATCACAGACTGGGCTAGTGTTTTTCTCAGAAGAATGGAGAGAAGATCACATTGAACCATGACAGTGCCTCTGTACAATTGAATCGTCCAGGGAAACTCAGCAGCTGATGGTGTTGTGGTGCTACTGCCAATCCCTTCCATGAAAAAATCCTTTCAGGACTGACTAACAGCTTCTGCCTTCTGACAGAGGCCAAGTGTTGCCAGCAGTTGCTCCAGGTGCTCCTGCCATCAGCCCCCAATGCACGTGGGCTTTGGCTCCCTGTGGCACAGAAGCCCCCCAGAGGCACAGGTCTCTGGGGCAGGAGACGGGCACCAGCACTGCCAGGGCTCGGGGGGTGGCAGCTCTGCTCGGGCAGGGACTCTGCCACAGCTGCTGATGGCAGCACTGCCCGGGCCCCAGGGCTCAGAGCAGCATTGGTGCCCGGGCCCACACGTTCCTTGTGCGTGTCACACCCGCGGCTTTAGGATGGCCACGGGCCGGAACGTGTCCCAAGGAGGCCGTGCCAGCTTCCCTGGAAGGCCCCATGCCCTTCCCAGCACGGCTGCGTCGGCAGCCCTGGGGGCTCCTTCTGCTGCCCTGAGCCCGCAGAGCAGGGCAGCGTTTGCTGATGCTCTGAGCCCTTCCTAAAGATCCTGTGGGGCTGTCTTAGACACCTGGGGCCAGGCATTCCTTCCAGCCTGGGCCACTTTGGCTGGGCTGGGGGCTGCCACAGGGCAGGCGGCAGTGTGTGCAAGGGCCCTTGGTGACACGCTGCAGCATGGTCAATGTGACATGGAACGGGTGTCCAAGGGCCCTTTGTGACATGTGGGAAATAGAAACTTGCCTGGGTGCTCGGAGTATGCAACAGGGCAAAACGGGACAGAGAGGTGCCGTGAGGAGCCCCCGCAGATCACACTTGTTCGTGTCCCACTCGGAGCTTTTCCGAGGCATTGTTCCTTTAGCTGAGCTCGAGGCCAGGCAGGACTTGCTGACCCGTGGTCTCCCCGAGGCTTCTCTTTTACAGCTGCCCTTGAGGGCAGTGTGGCACTTGTTGAGCTAGAGTTTCTTGAAGACATCTCTCCTGCAAGCAGCTCCAGTCACTGACATGGAGCAGAGAGCCCCAACAGTGCTCAAGATGGCCTGGGTGGAGGAGGAGGAAGAAGGCCCTGGAGCTGCCCCAGCACTGGAAACTGGGGAGGTGGTGCAGTTCCAGCTACCACAGCGGGGTGAGTGGCAGAGCTGGGCTGCAGGAATGGGGCCTGCAACCAGCTTGGCCCCATGCCATGCCATGCCATGCCACGCCATGCCATGCCAGGCCATGCCATGCCCTGGGGACATGCCCACAGACAGGATGGAAGAGGGGCTGGGCAGACACCCCACAGGGGCCGCGCTCCATCCCCTGGGCCATCCTGGGGCTCTCCTTGCCTGGGCAGCGCAGGGCTGGCCTGTGTTCTCCGGCCTCTCCCGCAGCCCCTCAGCTCTGGCTGCGCTCGCTCTTTGCCAGATGCAGCCCTGGAGCGCACACAGGAGCAGGAACCCGGCCGTGGCCGCTTCTGCGGCACAGCGCAGGTACCTGCAGCCACCCCCACCTGGGCTGGGCCTGCTGTCCCTGCTCAGCCCGGCACCGTGTGTGCAGCACTCCATGCAACATCCCCGGCTTCCTGCCCTTCTCCTACAGCTCGTTTGCGAATTCACCAAGAGCATTCAGCAGGAAGACACCAACACCATGGGCACTGGGCTCAGAGCATGAGCTCCTCAAACGTAAGACCAGTGCTGCCCTGCTACATTTGCTTGTGGAGAAGGCTGTTTCCAGGCCAGAACAAGTAAGCAGCCTGGGGCCAGGCTTCAATTCCCCCATGAGTCACCTTGCTTCCCGAGCCACACTTGCTGGTGTCTGGGAGCCTTTGAGGCCATGGCAGTGCAGTGGGAAGGGAAGCACTTTTCTGGGGAAGCTGGAAACTTTGCTCCATCTGGCAGCTTTCCAGGTCTCCCCCATGCCTTCTCCCGGTGCACTACCTTGCTCAGCTGCCTCCCAGCTCTCTGCCCTCTCGTAGGCACAGCTGCCAGGACGGTGCCCGTGCCCTGTGCTGCTGCCTGGGCCCAGCCCTGTGCGGCTCCGGGGTCCTGCCGGCCGGCTCCCTGTCACTGCCCTGTGCCTTTCAGGTCCTCGAGTGCCTGGATTTGAGGGAATGCACTGACAGTGTTCTGGAGATCATGGCAAAGAACCTGCAGAGCGAGTACAGGACCAGGCGTCACTTGGCACTCAGAAGCGTAGTGCTGGGCAAGAATCCCTGCATGGTGAGAAGGGGGCAGTGGCTGAAGCCATGCAGGCAGCGTGGGGCTGGGCAACGCACTCGCTTGGCCTTGCCTGGGCTTGGGGCGCTGGGGCAGCTGCTCCCAGCTCTCCTGCCTCCCGCTTCAGCTGCCCCAGTGCTTCGCGATGGGCCTTTGGCCTCTGGGCCCTGCGGCAGCAGGGTGGCCTTTCACAAACTTGTGTTCCACACAGGTTGTAAAAATGTGGAGCCAGAGTGAAAGTCTTATAGAGCTCCTGCAGGAAAATGATAGCAACATGATCAGGATGACCATTCTTCTATTCAGATACTTGCTCCTGGATACTGGTGCCCCAATACCCACGCCCATCGCCCTGCAGCTGGCTGAGGCGCTCCTGCCACTCTTTGACCATGTAAGGCTCTGTGCCCACAGCCACGGCCACTGGCTGCTGCCCGGACACTTGGTGCCCTGTGGAGGTGCAGGCCTGTGCCCTGTGGGGTCTGAAGCAGCTGATGCTGAGGTCTTTTGCCCTTCCTTTCATACAGGATGATAGCCAGGTGCAACTCAGCTCTATGTGTGTCTTTCAAGAGATGCTGGAGTTATTAACAGAAGATGGAAGAAAGGCCTTGAAGTCCCACGTGTGCCAGGGCCTGGTACCACTCTCCTTCCGCTGCCATGATGAGAATCAGACTGTTGCTGAGGTGAGGACTTGTGGCCACCCGCTGTCCTCCTGGGAGGGGGCTGGGCTGCCTCCTGCCCTGGCACCTTGCGGGCTGCAGCCTCCTCCAGGCTGTGGCACCAGAATGATCCGGTGCCCTGGCCTGTGGGGCCATCTGTGCCTCTCTGTTGCTCTCCAGGCCTCCCGGGAAACACTGCATTGTGCAGCCAGATTCCTGAAAAGGAAGGATATCGAACACATGCTCCAGGTTGATCAGACCTGGAGGTTTGGCGAGGGCCTGGTAAGGAGAGCTGAGAATCCACAGTCTCAGCCTGGAGAAGGCCCCAGAGCGCAGTACTCAGTGTGCAGGGCTGGCAGCTGTGCCCCTGCCCGCTGCTGCAGCCAGAGGCCGTGCAGGCTCTTCTCCAGGCTCCCGCAGGCCCGAGCCGGGTGCCCATGGAGCCCTGGCCCGGCGGGGCTGCGGGCCGGCACCGCGGCTCCCCGGGCAGCAGCCGGCCCTCTGCCCCCTGCCCTCGGGAGCCCTTGGCCAGCGGCTGCTGGCCGCGCCTCAGGGCTGTGCGGCCAGGGGAGGTCGGGGCTGGGCGCAGGCAGCGCCCGGCCCAGTGGCTGAGCCGCTGAACCCTTCCCTCCGTCCGCTCTCCCCAGCTGGCAGAGGACAGGAGCAGAGCGGCCGAGCACCTGCGATGGGCCCTGCGCTACCTGCAGAGCCCACAGGAGCCCCTGCGAGAGGCGGCCGTCAGGTTCATGGGTGAGCCCCGAGCCCGTGCTCCCTCTCCGGCCCGGCCCGCGGCAGCTCGGCCCCAGCCCCGCCTGCTGCCCCGGCAGCGCCAGCCGGGCCCGGCGCCGCGGAGCCCCGCCTGGCCTGGCCATTGCTGCTGCCGCCCTCTGGCGGCCGTGCCCTTGGGCGGCAACGTGTGCCAAGGGCCGGGCTGAACCCTGCCGGGCCAGCAGCCCGTGTGGCCACAGCGCCGGCAGCGCCGCTGGCAGGGAGCTGTGCCGCTGGCGCCGTGACAGGCTCTGTGTTCACAGGCATGGCCGGGCGGCACCTGAGGGGACAGCAGCGAGAGCTGCAGCTGATCTGCACCGGTGAGCGAGGGCAGCGGGCTGACCGCGGGGGCTGCCGGGGGGAGCTGCAAGCCCTGTCCCGGCTGCGGAGGGCTCTGCTCCCGGGGCCAGAGCACACTGAGATTTCAGGGCCACGTGGGCCATTCGTGGCCAGCAGCTTTGGGCTGATCCCCTTGCTTCCTGCTCCCTCCTGGCCATGGCAAGAGCCGGCTGGCATGGCCCTGGCAGGGGGCTCTCCTGGGATCCCCGCAGATCCGGCTCTGACTGTGATTCTGTTCCTGTCTCTTGCAGCCCTGGAACGCCTGACGGAGGACATGAGCAGTGCCGTGTTACAGCTGGCACTTGAAACACTGCATGTCCTCCTGGCAATACAGCGTGGGCGATATTCCACCGTCCAGAGGCTGCACGATCAGCTGCGCAGGGCATGGAGGACTCGGCCTCGCCTGTCGGGGCTCGGCTGCCTGCTCTGCCGGATGACTTAGGAGGAGAGCTGATCTGGGAGGCTGTCTGCTGGGGCAACCTGCGCCAGGGGTAATTTTCCTTTTCTTTAAGATTTTTCTTTTCTTCTTTTCCATTTTTTATCTATATTGTAAATAAATAAATGCTAGAGTATATATAATTATATTATATATTATTATATATTATAGATTACTGTAGATAAATCAATTCTAGAATGTGTTATGATACACAGACTGCCAGGAGCTTTTCTTTGCTGCTCAGGGTCTGCAGGGCACGAGGCAGGAAAGGGTGAAAACGGTGCTTGTGCTGAGCAGCACAGCAGGCTGAGGGGTGGTGAGGCCCTGAAGGGGGAAAAGGGTGCAGTGCTCAGCCAGCTGCCCAGGCGTGCAGTGGGCAGGGGGAAATGGCCAGAAGCCCCTTGGCCTTTGCTGGTTCTGCTGAAGCCTTTGTGCTGCCCACAGAGCGGCTGGGCAGGGGCCGGAGCTGCGGGGATCCCTGCCAGAGCGGTGCCTGGAGATGGCCACAAGCCCTGTGCCAGGCAGGAAGCGCCATCCGTGTCCTCCTGCCCGTGTGCTGCTGGCTGCCTTGCTGAGGGCTCCCAGGTGCCCCTGCATGGGGCTGCTCTGCAGCTGCTGTGGGGCTGCGGCGCTGCTGCCGGGCAGCTTGGCCGGGCTGGGGCAGCCCCTGAGGGGCTGGGGCGCTGGCAAGCCCTGAGCAATGGGCTCTCAGAGGCCACAAGCAGCCCTTGTTTGCTTTGGGATCACCGTGATTTTGGGAGGCAGTGCAGGGGGGGAAAAGAGAAAGTGTGGGCTTCCCTCACCCATGGCTGGGTTTTTCCCTACCATGTAGGAGTTGGGCCTTCCTCAAGGCCCTGACAGAGATAAGTTTTTACTGTTGTTCTTGTTTTCCCATCTTGTCTCTAATCTCTTTTCAATAATGTGTTGTTTGTTTTTCCAGAGGAAGCGTTCGAGGTTGTCCAGTGTGGATGGGGAAGTGCTTGGGAGCAGCTGTGGCGTGGATGGGCCGTGCCCCTGGAGAAGGCTGAAGACATGGTTTGGGAGCAGCTTTTCTTCCAGCCATGGCTGGCGTGAGGTGGGTCCCTGTGTGCTTGGCAGGGTGGGGTCAGAGCTTTTGGGAGATGGCAGCGAGCACAGGAGCATCCAGCTCTGGGCTCTGCTGAGGGCTGGATGTGCCATGGCTGGCTGCAGGCTAGGCACATGTCCTGCCCTCCTGCTCTGTGCCAAAGGCAGCAGGGATGGGCAGCTCTGGGCACAGCTCTGGGCAAAGCCAGCATGGCCTGGGCACCGCAGGCCTTGGCACTAGGGCACAGGAGCCCTCAGCTGATGGGCACTTTCTGCTTTCTCTCCTTGCAGCCGGGCTCTGCGGGTGCTGAGGCTGCTCTGGGCTCTGCCAGGGCTCTGCTGGGCTCAGCCCTGGGCCCAGCTGGGCTGGCTCTGCCCTCACATTTCTCTGACAACTTTGCATCAGATGAGCCCGTTGTGAGCACAGCGCCTGAGCTTTCTGCTTTGGCAGGTGAGTGAGACTCTGCTGCAGGCCCAGAGGTTGCAGCTGGGGACACACATCCAACTGGCAAGGACCCAAACCCTCCACAGTCCCAGCTGAACGCCTGGATCTGTACAGGGTGTTTTGTCTGTCCCATTCTTCCTTCTTGATATGCTGGAATTGTGCAATTGCACTTTCTTCCTCCTCTAGAAGTGCCACAAGTAGGCCAAAGCTGGCGAGTGGGCCGTGCTCCTGAGGCAGTGCAGGCTGGAGCTGGTGGATGGAGAATCGCCCTTCTGCACTGCCAAACCAGAGCAAAGAGCTGTCAGTGGGACTTTGTGTCTCTAAGAAATCCCGGACAGTTTCAAAGGGAATGTGCAGCTCATTCCCAGGCTGAGAAGGAAGGTCATCTTCTAAAGGATTTGGGGTTTCACAGAGTTTCCATTCCAGTCCTGCTTGGAGCTGCACAAAGCAATTTCCTCTTGCTTTGACCACAATTTCAAATACCAGTGTTGGAAGCAAAGCCCAAAATCTTTGAAGAGGCTGCTGAGGTCAGTAAGATGGGTCCATGCCATCAGCACATTTATAATGTAAATAACAGTTCTCTTTTTAAAAAGATCATTTACCTCTTAATGCAAAGAATGTACCTTTGCATTTATGTTTTGTTTTTTTAACTAACATTATGTTATGTTTTTTCACTAACACTTGGATTTTATTCTGATTTTTCACACTTTACCTATTTTTTTTTCCTTTTTCCATTTTTTTCCTTTAAATAGAAAACATGTCCTATCAAAGGAATGTCCTTTGCTCCTGGTTCCTGTGTGGAGCAGCTCCCTTCCTGCTGGCTGAGCTGCTCAGGCAGAGCCCGGCAGCTCCTGGCCCTGCAGGGCTGAGGCTTTTCCCCATTGCTGGGCACAGACTGATGGAGCAGCACTGCTGAACACGGGCACACAGAGGGACCAGCAGCAGCTGCCTTTGGCCACCTGAGGCTCCAAGGCCCAACCTCTGAGCAGCCAGGGCTGGAAGAGACTGGCAGGATCTGATCCCTGACTCTGGGCCAGGGCTGCACAAATGATCCCACAGCAGCAGCAGCAGCAGCAGCAGCAGCAGCAGTGCATGGAGCTGACTTTCAGCACAGCCCCTGCCCCTCTTCCCTCCCGTGGGCAGCGGTGTCACAGCAGCCTGAGGCACCTGGGAGCCCCCAGTGCAAGCAGGGACTTGAGATGGCAGCCCTGGGCTCCTGGAGGCTGTGCAAGGAACGGAGCTGGGAACCCCCTGTCCATGGGGAGCTTCCAGATGGAAAAGGCTGCTGTGCCCAGGCAGCTCCAAGGGCACAGAAGGGAGGGTCTGGAGCACTGGATCTGTGCCAGTGCCACAGTCCTGGGCAGCAGCCAGCGAGCCCTGGGGGAACAGAGGGCACAGCAAGAGGGACAGAACCAGGCAAGGGCAGAGACTGGGAAGAGCCAGGCCTGGGAGCAGGAACAGCTGCTCCATTGCACTCTTGGAGAAAGCTCTTGGCTGGTTCAAAGCGCTGAAAGGCGTGAAGGGCAGAGAGGAGGCCACAGCAAACAATGCTCCTGTTTGCACAGCCTCCCCTCTCCGTGTCCCAGAAGGAATTGCATGGACTGTGTTCTTCTCTCCGAGTCGTCTCGTTCAGCATGAGCAGCTCAGCACCAGGAGCTGAAGGAGCTGAAGGTTCAGGCCACAGGAGCTGGGCAAGAGGGCACTTTTGGAGCAAAGTAATGCTGCTAAAATAGCCCCAGCTGAATGCAGTGGATAGAATAATGGAATTGCAGAATCCTTTCTGTTGGAAAAGACCTCTGAGCTCACCCAGTGCAGCTGCTCACCCAGCAGTGCCAAGCCCAGCACTAAAGCACGTCCCTGAAGTGCCAAGGCCTGGACAGCAGCCCTGAGTGAGGCCTGGACAGCAGGCCCTGAGCCAAAGGTGGCCTCTGGATGAACCTTCCAACAAAAGGTTGTCTTTGTATCTGCTCACTAATGAAATATGCATGGTCATTAGCACTGTGATAGATGTAGCCACTCCTTAGTGAAACATGTGTGAAATACAAAGCTGTGTTTCGTGTCAGGTACAAACAGGCGATGTGTGTATTTGTGATTGCGAAATGTGTGGAAATCGACAGTGGGAGAGCTGTGAATTCTAATAACTGAGGAAAATAAGACATGGAAAAAGGCCTTTGGATCTACTTTTTTGTTGTTTGCACTCAACCCAACCCTGGTTGATTAAGGAGCATTGGAATTTAAGCGTTAAGGAAATTAATGCGTTAAGGATGTTGTTTTTTTTTGCTTATAGTTAATCCATAAAGAGCTCTGCAATAATAACCGTTTGAAGTATAATTTTAGAATATTACTTGTATCCTTGAAACTATAGCTTTGGAATATATATAGGAAATATGCTTATCTCATACCCTATTGAAGCGAAGAAAAACAACTTGAGAAAAGAAGATGACCACCACTTCAAGGATTTATGGGTTCGACCAAAGGAAGCTGGACATCACTGTTATTAGATTTATAGTCTCTGCAATTAACAAGTTGGACCTACATCTGAGGAGCTGGACTCTACCAGATGGGGATTCGTCTTTCTTCTGTCGGAAACTGGACCACCACCATCTGGGGATACTCCTTTAAAAACACATCCTGAGAAAAATTAAATCACAATAGTGTATAGAATTGTGATGTAATAATTTGGAAATAGAAACTGCTGAAAAAAAATGAGGAGTACCCCTATAAATACTTGTAATCCTCAATTATCGATGTGCAGTTGGAGGGAAAACTTCCCCCACTGTACCCAGCGCTGTATTGCTCATACTTTACCATATTAAATAATAAATTGATTGCTGCTTGAATATTGGCCTAGTCAAGCTTCTTATTTATAACAATTTTGGTGCGTTGGCCGGGAAATTTCCAAATCCATTGAGGGAGACTCCTGATCTCAGGGAGGCGCCCCACCTTGGAGGCTCTTGCCTCCGGTGGCCCTGAGTGACGGGGGAATCTCTCAGGGAAGAGGAAATTCATAAGGTAAATTATGAGCAAAGAATTTTGAGCTCCCGTAGTAGACTGCAGTGAATTCACCTGTAATAACTCGTGCACGAAGACCCAGGCGAGAAAAGGAGGCTGTAAGTATCGCTTGGTTAGGTGGGATAAGAACGGGTGTAGGTGTGTAAGAGTGTGAATGGTGTGTGTATGAGACGTGACCTGGTCACGACACGAGAGCGGAGTTCTTCTAACCTCGGTTCCGCTACCCCGCGAGGGGGGCGGCAGGTGAAGGAACAAAGCGTGTGGAGGAGGATTTTCTGTATATAAAAGGTCGGGGGGGGGGGTGAGATAAGATAACAGTACGGGGAAGATTTTTTTTCTTTTCCTTGTAAAAATCAGAGGCAGGCAGGAGCTGTTAGAAGGGACTTTTTATTAAGGAAATTCCTGACAAGAAGGGACTAAGGTCTGAGCAAGTGAGGGAACACCTGTTCGGGAAAATGGGTAAATGCCAAAGCAAAAACCCAGGAGCTGGTATAAACCAGCAAGAAAATAAAGGTACTGAAGGTACTGGAAAAAGAGGGAGCATTTTGCCAGATATACCCCAGGACAGCCCCCTTGGGGTAATGTTAAAATCGTGAGATAAATGTGAATCCAGAAGAGGAAAAAGTAAGGAGAAAATGATTCAGTATTGTATGGTAGAATGGACTAGGGAAATGATCCGACCTGATAATTTATACTGGCCAATGTACGGGTCATCTGAAGGGTGGATCTGTAAGGCCTTGAATGCCTATGTAAACAAAAAGGACCCTATTAATCGAGAAGAAAGCGATTATGCTGCTTTATGGCATGGGTCCTGGCCTACTCCCTTGTATGCATTGAAAACCAAAAAGGAAAAGAATCAGTGGGACCCCTTAGATAACCTTCCCCCCCCTTATCTACCACAACCAGCTGCACTGGTAGAGGTGCCTCATCTAGCACCCAATCCAGCACCCCTCGCACCACAAGCCCCGGTGGCTCCACTCACACTACCCCAAGCCCCGGTGGCTCCGCTCACACTACCACAAGCCCCGGTGGCTCCGCTCCCGGTACTTGATTCACCACCAGCACACAGAACGAGAAGCCAGGAAAAGGCACGAGCAGAAAGCAGTGGGGATGGCAATAAAGAAGGGAAGGGGGGGCAGCTGTACCCATTAAGGGAAGTACCATTAGTTGGAAATCAAGGGGGACCAGTAATTGGTTATGTGTCAGCACCCCTGAACACTGGAGATGTAAGAGCTTTTAAAAAAAGAAATGGGAAGGTTACTTGAAGATCCTCTGGGGGTGTCTGAAAGGTTAGATCAGTTTCTGGGACCCAGCATTTACACCTGGGCGGAGATTCAGTCAATTTTAAGTATTTTATTTACAGCAGAAGAGAGGCAGCTGATAAGACAGGCTGGCATGAGAATTTGGGATAGGGACCATCAGCAGGGACCTTTAGGAGAAATAAAATGGCCCCTGGCAGCCCCTAACTGGGACCACAACAATGACCAGGATAGGCAGAATATGATGGATCTCAGGAATATAATTATTCAGGGAATTCGAGAAGCAGTCCCCAGAGGGCAAAATATTAGCAAGGCCCTGAATGAACGCCAAGGGAAAGATGAGTCACCCATAGATTAGTTAGAAAGAATAAGAAAGAGTATACAAATGTATTCAGGATTAGATCCTGATACAGCAGTGAGGGAAGCATTAATCAAAACTCAGTTTGTGGCTAAGTCCTGGGAGGATATAAGAAGGAAACTGGAAAAGTTAGACGGCTGGCAGGAGAGAGGTTTGCAAGAATTGTTAAGGGAAGCACAGAGAGTTTATGTCCGCAGAGACGAAGAAAAGGCCAAAGCTAAAGCTAAGGTTTTCGTGGCTGCGGTAAAGGAGGTTCAGAATGGTGGTGCATCTTCAGGAAAGGCAAAAACCACGAGAAAAATAGCAGGTGAGGGTTCTAAAAGACCTACCTGCTTTTACTGTGGTATGGAAAGACATGTTAAAAGGGTTTGCAAAAAACGGGAGGCAGATCAAAAACTGTTTGTAGAGGGTGATAGAAGGGAAAAGAAATTCAGGATATGCTATTGTAGAAGGAGAAAATATGTCTGTGATAGAGAGAGGAAAAATAAGTTCTAGCTGGTCAGCTCAGGCTTGTGAATTATTTGCTTTATACCGAGCTTTAGAACTTTTAAAAGATAAGGTGGGGACTATTTACACAGACTCAAAATATGCTTTTGGAATTGTGCACACATTTGGAAAAATCTGGATAGAAAGAGGTTTGATAAACACTCAAGGGAAGAAACTGATCCATCAGGAGTTAATAATCAGAGTGCTTGAAGCCCTGAAAGGACCTAAGAGAATAGCTGTAGTACATGTAAGAGGTCATCAGCGGAGGTCAAGCTACTTAGTGAGAGGAAACAACACAGCTGATCAAGCTGCAAAGGAGGCAGCATGTAAACTAAGAGAAACTATCCAGCTGAACACTATAGCGGAAATTCGAGAGGAGCTGCCAAAAAGCTATAGTATTCAAGAGGAAGAAGCTATAAAAAGATTAGAAGTTAAGAAAGAACTGGGAAAGTGGGTTTTATCAGATGGGAGAGAGAGATTTTACCTAAGGCTTACGCTAGAAGAATTCTAAGCCAGTTACACCAGCGTACTCATTGGGGAACAAGAGCCTTATGTGATCATTTTCTAAAATATTATGGATGCATTGGAATTTTTGAGATAGCAAAACAAATAACACAGGGGTGTTTGACATGTCAAAAGGTTAACAAAAAAGTAATGAGACAAGCTCCAACTGGTGGTAGAAAAATTGCCTATAGACCATTCGAAAGGGTTCAGGTAGATTATACCGAATTACCAAAGGTGGGCAGATGGAAATACTTGTTGGTATTAGTAGATCAATTAACTCATTGGGTGGAAGCCTACCCGGCTGCCCGAGCCACAGCAAAGTTTGTAGTTAAAATATTGTTGGAACAAATCATTCCTCGATTCGGGGTTATCAGAGCCATTGATTCTGATCAGGGCTCCCACTTTACTTCCAGCATTATAAAAGGAGTAACACAGGCTGTGGGTATTTCCTGGGAATATCACACCCCTTGGCACCCCCAGAGCTCTGGGAGGGTGGAAAGAATGAACCAGACTATAAAACAACAATTAACAAAATTAATGATTGAGACCCAAATGATGTTTACCTTTAGCATTGCTTAATATAAGGACACTTCCAAATGCAGATACAGGACTTTCTGCATATGAGATGCTTTATGGAATGCCTTATTCCCAAGAAATACCCCAAACATCAGTAGTCATAGCTGATATGACTATTCAAAAATACATCCAGAAGATGGGACAACATGTCCTAGAACTAAGGGAAAAAGGGGTAATTGCTCAATCAGCCCCTCTTGGATTTAGTATACACCAAATAAAACCGGGTGACTGGGTACTGATTAAAAGCTGGAAAGAAGAAAGTTTGTCTCCTAGGTGGGAAGGTCCATATTTAACCTTGCTGACCACTGATACAGCTGTCCGAACTGCGGAAAAAGGCTAGACCCACGCGTCACGGGTCAAAGGACCAGCAAAACCACCGACAGAGACAGAACCATTGACAGAGACGCCTGCTGAATCCCAGTGGAGAATTGCATCCCCTGGAGAACTGAAAATCAAGTTAAAAAAAAAAAGACTGATGTATGTCACGAAAACGCTCCTACCTTAGGCTGCAACCCCAAGTGTACTCACGAGAAGTAGAATGTTCTACTCCAAACTGTAAGTGTTATCCATAAGGTTGTTTTAAGTGTATAGAGTGTGAAGAATTTTGGTATACAAACCTACCAAGGGGACAGATCCCTAATGCTCTCTGCTGTAATTGTAGAAAAGAAATAGAAAAGGAAACTGATAAAACTTTGTGGACTGCAGTAAGGAAAGGATATATTAAAACAGGTGATAAAGACTGGTGGAGAACTTGGGTACACGGAACAAGAGCAGGAATTGATTTGCAAGAAATACCGAAGGCAAAATTAGAAAAAGTAGAGTGTGACAGGGGTAATTAGATACCGGACGAATATCAAATTAAAGCAAAAGAGTGGCAGGAAGCCAAGTATCACTGGAAGAGAGGGAGGCACATACACCAACCCTATTGTAGTCGCACATCCCCTGAACTTAAGGGCCAATTAGCCTAAATTAAAACGAATCGGGCCACAACCACGATAAATATCTGAAGGCTCGTGAGGCCAAAGGCAAAAATGAAACGAAATATATCAGTGACTAAATCCCAAGGTATAAACTCTGCTACCGAGAAGATCTACATCTCGGCCCTTGGATGCAACCCAAGGGGCCTTGAGAGAGGTAGAGAGTTGAACCCACTGAGGATTATTTTCACTGTATTGATCATTGCATCTCAGGGAATGGGCCTTAATAGCCTCACTCCTGAGCTCCACATAATCCATGAGCGAGCTGCAGGATCAGAGCCTATTGCTCCGGCTGTCTGTGACAAATGCAATCATACTGTCTGGATTGGGGGAAAAATGGAATTGATGTTCGTGGCACATTCCCATGTTAGTGAAGTGTGCTATGACCACAACAAATTAAAGATGTGCACTATGGGTGGTAAATTATACTGGGTTGGAGAAAATTTAAAACATGGACTGAAAGTTTCTCCCAAGGATGGGCCCGTGTTAACCAACCTTCTGAAAGATGATGATGAACGAATTTGTCTGCGATACTCAAAATTCTTTTGTTTAGCAAAGGACAGAGAAGGGAGAGACCCAGAGAGTAAAATAAAACAAATTACTCAAAAACTACAAAAGCAAGAATCCGAGGTAAAAAGGAAAAGAGTAGAACAAGAAAGGCTAAAGAAATTAAGTGAACAATACAAACAGCTAGAACAGCAGTATGGGGATTGGGGATTTCTGACTTCAAATAGGAACCTTTTTGTAGATCTAATGCAAGAAATTGCCACAGAATTAGAGTTATCCAACTGTTGGATTTGTGAGGGATTAAAATCAGCTGAAAAATGGCCATGGAGAGGTGAGAGTCTAGCTCCAGAGCAATTTTTAAAATGGAACCATACTCAAATTTCCAAAACATTGAAACGGCCTGAGGGATGGATTTTAAACCATCGAATAATTGGGACAGTTTGCATCAGCAGGGAGGGGAGAAGATACACTGAAGTGGTAGGGTACACTCCCTGCACATCTACTTTAACAGTAAATTCAAACAATAACACTAGAACCTGGCAGCCAGCACTTCCTGCCGGATACTGGAGCCTAATTAAAGAGAAAAATTGCGAATGGAACAACAAAATGAAGTTGTGCTAGCATAAAAGTCCTGGAGCTAACCCTTACCAATCCCTAGAGACCCTAAGAATGTACTAGGAAAAACCTGAGGCGGTAAATGACCCATGGAAAGCCCCAAATGGTATATATTGGATTTGTGGACAAAAAGCTTACAGTGAGCTGCCCCGTAGATGGAAAGGATCCTGTACTTTAGGAATTATACAACCCTCCTTCTTGTACTACCAAAGTCCAAGAGTAACCTGTTAGGAGCACCCTTATATGAAAACCTGGGAAGAGAAAAAAGAGAATTAAAACTTGAGTTCCCAAGGGCAGGAGGGGACCAAAAATGAGGAGAAGAAGAGTGGCCAGCAGAAAGAATAATAGATTATTACAGGCCAGCCACTTGGGCTCAAGACAGAAGCTGGGGATATAGGACCCCCATTTACCTATTGAATAGGTTGATTAGACTGCAGGCAGTAGTAGAGATAGTCTCGAACCACTCCTCAGAGGCCTTAGACTTGTTAAGCCGGCAGCACACTCAAGTGCGGGCTTTTGTGTATCAGAATCGAATAGCATTAGACTATTTGCTGGCTGAAGAAGGAGGGGTGTGTGGAAAATTCAATGAATCAGAATGCTGCATTGAGATTGATGATTACGGAGAAACAATCCGGAGTTTAGCAGCAGAGATCAAAAGAGTGGCTCATGTCCCTGTCCAAAAATGGAATTCCATTCTTCAAGCCTCTTGGTGGGACCAGATCCTTGGAGGAGGAGCTTGGTGGAAGAAAATAGGGTTCCTGATATTGTGCTCATTAGCTGGGTTATTGTTTCTACCTTGCCTTATTCCATGTTTTATCAGACTAATCCACTCAGTTATACAAAGCATGCAAATTGCAGTAATGCCTGCCGACTCAGAATTGGCTACTGGAGAAATTGGTCGATTTGAGAAAACAGCTAAGGTAACTAAAATAATGAAACTGAAGAAAAGAGACCAAAAAGAGAAAGCTTCCAAAGTTTTGGCTAGATTTGAAGCCCAGACACGAATGAGTAAGATAAATGAAAATTTATACAAGCAGAGGGGGGACTGTGAAATACAAAGCTGTGTTTCGTGTCAGGTACAAACAGGCGATGTGTGTATTTGTGATTGCGAAATGTGTGGAAATCGACAGTGGGAGAGCTGTGAATTCTAATAACTGAGGAAAATAAGACATGGAAAAAGGCCTTTGGATCTACTTTTTTGTTGTTTGCACTCAACCCAACCCTGGTTGATTAAGGAGCATTGGAATTTAAGCGTTAAGGAAATTAATGCGTTAAGGATGTTGTTTTTTTTTGCTTATAGTTAATCCATAAAGAGCTCTGCAATAATAACCGTTTGAAGTATAATTTTAGAATATTACTTGTATCCTTGAAACTATAGCTTTGGAATATATATAGGAAATATGCTTATCTCATACCCTATTGAAGCGAAGAAAAACAACTTGAGAAAAGAAGATGACCACCACTTCAAGGATTTATGGGTTCGACCAAAGGAAGCTGGACATCACTGTTATTAGATTTATAGTCTCTGCAATTAACAAGTTGGACCTACATCTGAGGAGCTGGACTCTACCAGATGGGGATTCGTCTTTCTTCTGTCGGAAACTGGACCACCACCATCTGGGGATACTCCTTTAAAAACACATCCTGAGAAAAATTAAATCACAATAGTGTACAGAATTGTGATGTAATAATTTGGAAATAGAAACTGCTGAAAAAAAATGAGGAGTACCCCTATAAATACTTGTAATCCTCAATTATCGATGTGCAGTTGGAGGGAAAACTTCCCCCACTGTACCCAGCGCTGTATTGCTCATACTTTACCATATTAAATAATAAATTGATTGCTGCTTGAATATTGGCCTAGTCAAGCTTCTTATTTATAACACATGTATTGACCTTTGTGTATTTAGAAGCCAGACAAGGCCATGAAATCTGACATCTGGCCTTGTTTGGGGCTGAATGGTCAAAGTCACCTCCCTTGGTTCCTCCTTAAGCCTTGGCCAGGCTTTGGGAGGGACCCAAGAGGAGGATGACACCAGATGTTGCCACACTAGCAGTGCTGTCAGTTTGTTCATTCAGCACTGTCAGAGCTGGGCCCTCTCCCAGCGGGGTTGGAGCCTCACCTGGGGCTGGAGGCACCTGCAGGAATTTCCAGTGCCCAGGAGTGGCTCTGCAGCCCTTGGCTGTGACAGCTTCCCCAGCTGCTGTGTGGATCTGGGGGATGGAAAAGGCTGAGGGTAAATGCTGCTGGATCTTTGTTAATCACTGCAGGCAATCTTTGGTGGGGACGATTGGGTGCATTGCTGAGCTGCTCCTTTTGTGATTCTTTGCTGCTCTGAGCTGCAGGAAATGACACTGATTCCTTCAGTTGGTATCTGTGTCCTTGGTGCTGACTTTGCCCACTGGTAAAACAAAACTGGCCAGATGATAACAAAATGTCACTTGTTCAATGTAAATGTGAGGAATCAGTCCCATCAGAAATTCCCAGCTGGGAAGCCCTTCCCTGGCGCTCCCTGGCTCTGGAGTGGGCTGAGGTTGGAGTCTTGTGGGAGCAGTGGGGCAGTCGGGTAAAAGAAGCTGCAGCCCTGGATGTCTTCAAATGCATCCAAAAATTGCATATGGAAAAGGAAAAGACCTTGTGGGTTTGGGCAGACAAAGATAAATTTGTTGAGAGTACATAGGAAAAAGCACCTTCAGAAGGAGAAGGTTTTAATCTGGAGCTCAGATGCACTTGTGCAAGTGAAATATCAATATCATAAATAACTATATACATATTTATATTATAATAAGACCTTCATGTTTATATTTATTGATTGTTAAATTTATATATATTTATATATTTATATATCAATATGTACATATATAATAATAATAATGTGAAATAGTGCTGACAATACTAATTTGGTATCTATGGTTGCTTACAGAACAGGATTGGCCAGGACCCTAATGTCAGTGGTCAACTTTGTGAGATTGTATACAATGAAAAAAGGAGAAAGGGAGGAAATTGGCAATTTTTACAGGTTGTGCTGATACTGTGATGCAGAGTGCTTTGTCTGTTCCTGTGAAAAATACAGTGATTAAGCCCGCAGGGTTTTTCATGTACCAGACTATGCACAAGCTGAAGGATTGGTTGAAAGGGTGAAGGGGTTGTTAAAAAAGCAGTTGAAAAAATGAGGAGGTGGGAACCTTTGCCCATGGAGAACCCATGTCCCAGATGTGCTCCATGCCCTTAACAATGGCCCACGGGGGAAATGGAAACCCCCTGGCTGTGCACGGCTGCCCCCAGTTTGCAAATGCAACCATGGGCAGTGAGACTTGGGCTGCCTGGGAAATTGTTCTGGCTGTGATGGCCCCTGGCAGGGCCAGCCCAGAGGCTGCAGGGCTGGGCCTTCATGCATTGGAATTAATTAGGATAAATTCAAAGCAAATGAGAGCTATCAATTCTGAAACAGGAATTCACATTCCTCCTGGACACTTTGCTTTGGTAACTGCTCTCTTGGAGCTTGTCCTTGCAAAGTGTTCCTGTCATGGCAGGAGGAATTGATGCAGAATATCCAGGAGAAATTACAGTGATTCTGTTAAACAATAATGAACAAGGTTGGATTATTCAACCCCATGGCAGGGTAGCACAATTATAGATCTTGGAATTTTAAGAACGATTGTGAAAAAAGGAGATCCAGCTCCAGTCACCACCGTTTTTGGAGATAAAGGGTTTGGATCCAGCAGCCCTAATAATGGAGCCAGAGTGTGGGTCTGGAGGCCAAATGGCCCTCCCGAGGCAGCTGAAGGAGCAGCTCCTGGGAAAGACAACTCTGAGTCCTGAACCCTGGGCAGGGACAATGGGAATGTGTCCCTGCAGCCAAGGATTGTGTGTGAGAACCAGTAGATGTGACAGGATATTGTTTTACACATCATGCCAGACCAGATCTCCCTGTTTGCCCCAAGGGCCCTTTTGGCAAATGCTCTGACCCACAGGGCTCCATGTGAAGGCTGCTGTGACACTGAGGGACTTGCACAGGAATTCCATGCAGGAGCCTGGGTGCCCCTCAGGGACTGGGACCCGGCCCCCTTCCAGCCAGAGGGGAAAGGGCCCCCCAAGCCTTGTTAGCCACAGACAGCATGGTGAAGCTGAACAGCAAAGGGCCTGGGGCCTTTATTCTGGAATTAAAAAGGTACCAGCTCCATGGACAACAGAATTCTTGTTACTAAATCCAATGAGATTGAGAAAAAAGAATGAAGAACGGTGTCACTGAAGTACTACTGATGTCTGTAGTTGTACCTTGATAGTCAGCCAGAACCTTTGTCTGCTACAAACACCTCTAGTGTTTCACCAAGGGGTCAGTCATCAAAATGTAATGATGAGTTATGATGGATTGCTGAGCTTCTTTTGTAATTCTTTGCTAATGATGATGTGCTTTGCTGAGCTTATCCTTTTGTAATTCTTGGCAGCTGTGCATGATATAAATGACACAATTCCTTAAGTGACCCAGGTGTCCCCCCAGTGCCGGTTACCATGGAAACAGTGCCCAGCCCTGCCCCTTTCTGTCTGGCTGAGCTGGCCTTGGGCCCTGGCAGTGCCCTTGGCTGCTGGTTCCTGGTGCCTGAGCGGTCAGCGTGGCACAGGGCAGGTGGCCATGGCACAGCCCCAGCAAGGGATCCCCTCTGGCTCTGGGCACTGACACCAGCCCTGAGCAAGGGGCCCAGGGCAGCTTTCCATGGCCACCAACCATCACAAGGGCTCCAGGCATTGGTTGTCATGGCACCAAACCAAGGAACGGGTCCCCGTGGCCGTTGCCATGGCACCTGGTGGCACCAAGGAGTGTCACTGCAATTGTACCTGGAACAGCCGTGGCCCCGCTTTGTCCTCAGGGTTACCATGGCAGCTGAGGGCAGCAACAGCTGGTGCTCTCCAAGGGCCCTGGGGCACACGGGAAGGAGCAGCAGAGCAGGGGCTGATCCATCCCCAGGGCACTGGACAGCCCAGGGCAGCATCCTAGAGCGTCCTGATAGAGCTGCCAACAACATCCCCCCTCTGCAGCCCTGGCCTTTGCCCCAACTCACACAGGTGCCCCATCCTTGCAGGCACAGACACGGCAGCACTGGCTCAGCAGCCCCTGTTTGCATTGCACACAGCAGGCAGGAGCACCCCCATGCTGTTGGTGTGGGGACATGAACCTGAGGGAGCACAAATGCCATCAGCCCCTGGGGCCAGCAAGGGCTGGGGGACACCAGGGAAAGCACTCAGCTTTGTCCTGGCCTCTGCACTCAGCCAGAAAGTTTGTTCCCATCAGCTGGGAGTTTCCTGTCCCACTGCAGACGCTGTTGCTCAGAGCCAGGGCTGCCTGGCAGCCATCCCCAAACTGCCCTCAGCATTTCCTTGGCTTCAGCTTTGTTTTTTTTTCCTCTTCCTGATACAAATGTCTTCCCATTGCCCACCCCTGTTCCCTCCCCTGCAAACAGCCCATCCCTGTTTGCCCTTCCCTCTCTGGCCCCACTCCCCATTGCAGTTCCTGACTTGGCCCCATGGGAACGTCCCTTGGGCAGCAGGATCATCCTCCAAGTGCTGCAGGAATTGTCTGCAGGCTCCTGCAGTGCCTGGTGCTGCTCCCTTGGCAGAGGCACCCCAGGCCAGGGGGCACATCTGGGCTGCTGTGTCTGCCTCTGGGGCTCCCTGTTCTGGGCAGTGAGGAGGAGCTGCAGAGGCTCTGCAGGACTGACAGGATGGGCTTTGGGACTGGCAGGAGAAGCTGAAGGACCTGGGCTGCTGGAGCTGCTGAAGAGGAGGCCCAGGGCTCATCCTGCAGCTGCTCCAAGGGTTCTTTCAGAGAATCACAGAATCAGCAAGGGTGGAACAGGCCATGGAGATCATCAAGTCCAACCTGTGCCCTGACACTGCCTTGTCTTCCTGGGCCTTCTCCAGGATAAACAGCACCAGTTCCTTCAGCTGCTCCTCACAGGACTTGTGCTCCAGACCCCTCCCCAGCCTTGTCGCCCTTCTCTGGACATGCTCCAGCCCCTCCATGTCTTTCCTAAATTGGGGGCCCAGAACTGCAAACAGCACTCAAGGTGCTGCCCAAGCAGTGCTGAGCACAGGGGAACAATCCCTGCCCTGCTCCTGCTGGCCACACCATTCCTGAGCCAGGCCAGGAGCCATTGGCCTTCTTACCCACCTGGGCACACTGCTGGCTCATGTCCAGCCTGCTGTCCACCAGTCCCTGCAGGTCCCTTTCTGCCTGGCCACTGTCCAGCCCCTCTGTGCCCAGCCTGTAGCACTGCAGGGGTTGGCAGGGGTTGTTTTGGCCAAAGTGCAGGACCCGGCACTTGGACTTGTTAAACCTCACCTTGTTGGATTTGGGCCTTGGATCCAGCCTGTCCAGGGCCCTGTGCAGAACCCTCCTACCCTCCAGCAGATCCACACTCACACCCAGCTTGGTGTCATCTGCAAATTTGGTGATTTTCTATTCTTATTCTTTTTCACACATGTGATAATCATTTCCCCAAAATCATTAACATACGATTAATGATACGTTAATCCCCTTAACCCTTAACCCATGTGTTCTTCTGATTAATGATATGTTAATCCCCTCCCCTTAACCCATGTGTTCTTCTGTCCTGGGGGTCTCTCTGCTGGTCCCTGGTGCTCGTGGGCCCCAATGTTCCCGTGGGCCTGGCTGAGCTGGCAGGACACTGAGGCTGCTGAACTTCCAGTTCCCTTCTCACACAATGGGCATTGTGTGGTTTGCACAGGCCTGGGGTTGTGGAGAAAAAGCTCCAGGTGTCAGCTCAGCTGGTGGAGACAATTTATCATCTGGTAACATGAGGCCACAGAGTGGGTTAGGACATCACAGAGTAGGTTATGTGAGGTCATCGAGCAGCTGTGGCATCATAGACTTCCTCTGTGACATCACAGAGCCAACTGTGACATCACAGGGCAGAGGTCTGACATCACAGGGCAGACTATGACATCACAGAGCTGTCTCTCTGTGACATCAGAGAGCAGCTGTGTGACATTAGAGAATGGGCTGTGACATCCCAGAGCAGGCTGTGACATCCCAGAGGGGCTGTGTGACATTGGAGAATGGGCTGTGACATCACAGAGCAGGCTGTGACATCCCAGAGGGGCTGTGTGACATCCCAGCAGGGCTGTGTCAGGTCACTGGGTTGGTCACTCTGCCCCAGCTCCCCCTCACAGTTTCTCCCAACCAGTCCAATGCTGTCCATGCCCAGCAGGGTCCCTGTCCCCTGGGATCCCCCCAGCCCACCTGGAGCCACAGCCTCCACCAAAGGATGTTCCACAGGATCCACCCCAGAGCCTGACAGGGGACAAGGGGCCAGGGCTGTGTGACCAGGACATCAAGGCCGTGGATTATCCAGGTCACTGTGGCCTGGGTTGGGTTGGCCAGGGCAGGAAAGATGTCTGGCAGCTGGAGCAGGGTCTGGGAAGGGCCTCCAAGGTGGGGCTGGAGCCCTTGGGCTGTGAGCAGAGGCTGAGGGAGCTGGGCTGGTCCAGCCTGGAGCAGGGAAGGCTGAGGGGCTCCTCATCCCAGCCTGGCAGTGCCAGCCAGGAAGGGATGGAGAACACAGAGCCAGGCTCTTCACCGGGGACCTGGTGGGAGACAAAAGCCAATGGGTGGAAGGGGAAAGAGGGGAGATCAGCCAGGGCAGGAGGAGATGAAATGAGAAAGGCTGGTTTCAGCATTTCCTCAACACCAAGAGCAGCCTGACCTCCCTTCTCTATCCACCACTGACAGCTTTGCAAATTAGGAATTTTTCTGGGCTGTTTTGCCCCCCCACCAGGATGAGCATCCTGATACAAGAACTTAGTTGTGTTTATATCTATTACCACATTTGTCTAAAATTAATTTTTGTATGGAAATCACTTATGGATGGTGGACTCGTCAGACACTGCTAGAACATTGCACATAGCTCAGGAAAGAGTGTGATTGTTAGTAAATTGTGTTCTGTTCAACTGTGGTCTGTTGGCCATGAAGAGAAAATTTCTGTGCCTCTAAGTCTCACCAGTTCCTGGCCCCCAAAGGACACAAACCTGATGAGTTGTGGTTCCCACTCCACTGGTGGCACTTGCACCTCCCTCCACAGCCAGAGCAGAGCTCCCTTGTCCCAGAGAGTTCCTGGCAATGCAGGGATGAAGGAAACAGGACAGGCTGTGGGGATCAGGGGCAGGGCAGAGCCAGGGAGCAGAATGACTTTTGCATTGGATGGAGCTGTGCCTTCCCTTGGCTTTGTTGGCTGACAATGAATGAACATCCCTCTGTGTCTCGGGCAGCTCCTTCTCCAAGGAAAGCAGGTGGGAGTTGGAGCCAAGGAACTGAAAGTTGCAGGTGCAGCCTGGGCTGGAGGGAGCTCAGATTTGCACAAGGCTGCTCTGAGTGCCAGGGCTGGGATGGGGGAAATGGTGGGGTGGGGGTAGGGACAGAGTCTGATTGACTGTCAGCCATGAAGGGTCTTGATTTTCATATTCATTCAAACTGCATGAGGAGGTACTTGGATTCATTGTCAATTGGAGATTGCACACATCAATGAATTACCAGTAAAAAAAAAAAAACCTGAAGAGGACTTAAAAATATGTTTTTTCACTGTCTTTTTAAATAGAATATATTCATTTTGAATACACTTCTGAAATGTGTCAAATTAACCACAAATAATTTGAAAATTAAAATCCAATTATTCCCAGAGGCTTTGCTTGTTAAGGTGTTCTGAATGTTAATGAGCCCTGGGACACTGAATTCCTGCACTGAAGAGCTGAAGGCTGAACAAGCCTCTGCAGCAGGAAAATTCAGCAGCAGCCTCCAAGGTGCTGAGGATGTCAGCAGCCCCCACTGAGGCCATCCCTGCCCAGAGAGCGTGGGGGAATGGGCAGACAAGGAGAGCGTCCCTGGGGCTGGGGCAGCACAACTCAGAGGCACCAGCGGCTCCAGCTGGGCAATGGAGTGTGGGATGTGGCTGGGAAAGCCCTGCCTGGGCTGGGCCAAGCAGGACACACAAGCCCTGACTCCCATCCACCAAACAACTCTCTTAAGGAGACATTTAAAAGCAATTACAATTGTTTGTGTTCTCTGAGTTTGACTCACTGGAGAAATTGCCAACAAGAGATTCTCAGGAGCTCAAAACAACCGAACAGCCTTTACTGGGAGCTTTAGAAAATCAGAGAAACTTTGGCAAATGGTTTATTATGACATTTTAGTTATTTTGGTTTGTTAATTTAAGATTTTTCTAATCTTGAGATTTTTTTAATTAATGGATTGATGAGTGTAGTGGTTTTTAGTGCCAGTTAATTATGTATGTATTTATTTTTTTGTGGGATAGGACTGCGAGAAAGGTAAAGTAAGCTTAAAATTTTTAAAGGGTATAAGGAAAATTTTATTAAAAGTAAATAAAATTAAAAAGGTAATAAGAATTAAAATAAACTCTTTAGAACACTTTTTCTTTCTTTATAACTTCTTTTTACTGACAATGTAAAGAAATGAAACTTAAAATTTCTAGTTTGTTTACTATTTCTAGAATAGGCTTTTTTTTGTTTACTTTGGGAGAGAAGTTTTTCTTGTTAAGGTTATGGTGATTTTTTTACAAGAAAAAAATACAGGTTTTTTGTGGTTCTTAGTTTTGTCTGGGATAACAGTTGTCTGGGGAACTTTGTTATTGCAAAGTTGTTTTTATTCCTACAAGTTTTTTACAGTTTGTTGATGTGTCATGTCGACTTATGGGGTATTGTTTTAAAGTGTGTTCTTTAAAGGAATAAGTTTTTATTATTTACTTTTAAATTATTTAAATCTCTGTGAATAGAGATCTCTCAAGGCTATTGGATTACTTTATTTTCATTTCTTTCTGGTTAAACTTTTAATTAAATTACAGTTATTTTGACATTTGTTGATTTTAGTATGTAAGTTTTTGTTTGATAATTATTTTGAATATTTTTATTTTTATAGTTTTGTGTATTATAAGGAGTTTTTTCTTTATAGTTAATAAGAGGACTTTAGTGTTAAGATTAAAGTATTTTTTCCTTTTTTTTTGTATTTGGGATTTGATTTCTTCTATACTGACCTTGATGATTTTATGTTGGTCTTTTGTATGCATGGATTTTGGTTTTTTTCTTTTACTTGAGGAAGGATTGAAGTATTGAAAGGGTTAACACGTGACATGCCAGCGTCTTGTGGTGGAAGTTGTGGTTGGATTGTGTTAGGATTGGTTTTATGGTTGGTTTTGGGGATTTTTTGTGTTTAATTTTAGTTGTAGGTTTATTTTGTATGGGTTCTGGGTTGTAGGGGTTTTTAGTTTTAGTTTTGTTGAGGGGAGGGAACTTGATGGTAACTTGATGGTAAGATTTTAATAGCTGTGGGTGGCTTTGTTCTGGTTGGGGTTTTGCAGCCGCTTTTGTTGTCCTGTTTGGGAGTTGTTGGGGTTTGGTTTGGTCAGAATGGGGCCGATGGGGGCGGGGAGGGGGGTGGCCTGGGGAGGGGGAAAGGGGCTCAGCCCAGGGCAGGGTTGGTTGGTTTGGTTTGGTTTGGTTTGGTTTGGTTTGGTTTGGTCAAGATGGGACCAAGACTGGGGCTTGCTGCTTCTTTGCTGACTGGAAAAGAAAGAGGAGGTTCCTGGGTTTTTTTCATCTTTAACATTTGTGTTTAACGGAGGCGTGTTCAGTGTCTTAGTGGTTTAACAGATTGTCAGTTACACAAAAAGTTTTGTATTACTTTTAAAAATTCTTCTCATGTCAAACTATGACAGATATTCAATCAACAATAAACACTTCTCAAAGCATTGACTTGGCCCGTTCAACTTCACAAACTCTAAATCTGTTCAAACTAATGTTCATCAAAATTTGCAGGAGCACAGCAACAGAAGAAGAAGACACAGAAAGAGAGAAATACAAAAAAGATACAGAGAGGCACACACACAGCTACCAACTCCTGGATTCCAGTGAAGTTCAGATGGAAATTCCAAGAGGAGGTAGGGCCAAGATGTGTGCTTGCCTTGTGGTCAGCCTTCAGTACCCCTTGGTCTTCCTGGGCCCTTCCCCCAGGTGGGACTTGGGCTCATTTGGTCCCTCAGGAGCTGGGCTGGGGGCTGCAGAGGTGGCTGTGGAGCATTGCCTGTGCTGTGCCAGGGACTGGCAGCCACTGCTGGGCTGGGATAGAGGCTCTGGGGGGATTGGGGCTCCAGGGCAGGGCAGGGATGGGCTTACAGGGCAGGGCAGGGCTGGGCTTACAGGGCAGGGCAGGGCTGAGGTTCCAGGGCAGGGCAAGGCTGGACCTGCCCCTTCCTCCCACGCACAGGAAATGTTTCCAGCCAACAATCTCCTCCAGTCTGTCGCACTAAGGCACCGTTGGAGGTGGAACCCAATTCTGGCCATGGGCACCTGGACTAGCAGGACAATTCTTTTCCATAGCACAGAGCCCCAGCATTTGGAAGGCAGGTGAGAACCTCACTGGGCCAAGGCCAGCCAGACTTGTCAGGAATGGCAGATTTTGTCTGGGAGTAGTCTTTGGATGTAGGGAATTTTGGAGGTGGAAACCCAGTCTCATCCATGGGCACCTGGAGAAGCAGGACAGTTCTTTCCCATTGGAAGGAAAGCACAAAGCCTTCCCCAGTGTTTTAGGGATAGATGGGAGGTGAACTGCATGAAGCCATTGCCAACCACTTTTGTCCTGGCAATATTCCTATTGGAACAATCCCTGGATATAAGGAAATTTGGAGATGAAATCCCAATTCTGGCCAGGGATGCCATGAGGAGAAGAACAATTATTTTCCTTTGAGAAGGAAAGCATGGAGCCCCAATGTTTCAGCAGCAGATGAGAAGAGATACTCCACATGCCAAGGTCAGCTGGACCAGTCAGGTGGCCCCTGGGAAGCCAAACCAGCCAAATCTGTTGTGTTCCTTTGGTTTTGTGAGGCCCCACAATGTCCTAATGGTGTCACAATGGTGCCTTGGATCCAAGAGGCCCCACAGTGTCCTAATGGTGCTTTAATTCCATGGGGTCCCACAGTGTCACAGTGGCCTCTAGGTTCCAGAAGGGCCCAAAGTGTCACAATGGTCTCCATGGTCCCACAGACCCCACAATGTCATGTGATCCTCTGTTCCATGAGTCCTGCAATGTCACAATGGACCTTTGGACCCTGGGGGTTTGCAGTGCCACAATGGTCTCTTTTGGTTCCACAGTGTCACAATGGACCACTGATGACACGAGGCCTCACAATGTCCCAATAGCCCCTAGGCTCCCTGCAACCCTGCAGTGTCACAAAGACCTCTTGGTTTCACGAGGCCCCAGAGTATCACAATGGTCCTCTCTGTTCTGTGGGGACGCCCAGGGTTACAATGGTCTCACTGGTTCCATGGGGCCTCATAGTGTCACAATGCTTTGCCAATTCCATGGTCCCTCATAGTGTCACAATGGTGTTCATGATTCCATGAGGTCCTTAGTGTCACATTGGTCTCCTTGGTTCCATGGTCTCCTTCAGTATCACAATGGCCCCTTGGTTCCATGAGGCTGTGAAGTGTCTTAATTGTCTCTCCCTGGTTCCATGAGCCCTTGCAATGTCACAATGGACCTTTGGCTGCATGGGGTCTCGCAGTTTCACAATGGCCCCATGGTTCCATGACACCTCAAATTGCCTGTCCTTGCAACTTTAGTCTGAAAGCAACCCTTGGATATTTGGGGAGTTTTAGGGGTGGAATTCCATTTCAGCCGTTCCTGGGCTAGAATGACAGTTCTCCATAGGAGGGAAAGGGTGGATCCCAGTGTTTCAAGGGCTCATTAGAGGCGGCCCCAAGGAGGCCAAGGCCAGCCAGATCTGTTGTCAGGCATGAATCCTTGGATAGACAGAATTTGGGAGGCCAACCCCACTTTTGTCTATGGGCATCTGGACGAGAAAGACAGTTCTTTTCCATAGGAAGGAAAATACAGAGTCCTAGTGTTTCAAAGGCAGATGAGCGCTGGCCCTCAGGAAACCAAGGCAACCTAGACAGTCCTGGCAGCCTTTGTCTGGGAGCTATCCTTGGGTATAAGGAATTTTGGAGGTGGATTCTCAATTTTGGCCATGGATGCCTGGACTTGAAAGATGTTTTTTTGCATGGGAAGAAAAGCACAGACCCCGACTTTTTTGAAGGCAGATGAGAGTTGGCCCCCAAGAGGCCAAGGCCAGGCAGAGCTGTCTGGCCTGGTAGGTTTCATATGGGAAAAATCCTTGGATATAATCAAATTTGGAGGAGAAATCCCAATTTTGGCTATGAACCCCTGGAGGAAGGACAGTTCTTTCCCACAGGAAGGAAAGCACAGAACTCCAGGGTTTCAGGGTCTGATGAGAGGTGAACCTCAACAAGCCAAGGTCAGCTGGACCAGTCAGGCAGGCCCCAGGAGGCCCAGCCAGCCAGACCTGTTCCATGTTCTTGGATCCTTGGGGTCCTGCAGCATCACAATTTCCCCTTGGTTCCATGAGGCCCTGTAGAATCACAACAGATCTTTGTTTCCATGAGGCCCAGTGATATAAAAATAGTCTCCTTGGCTCCACAGTGTCACAATGGCCCCTTGCTTCCATGAGGCCTTGCAGTGACAAAATGGTTTCCTTGTTTCCATGGGACTGTGCAATGCCCCAATGGCCCATTGGTTCCATGAGGCCTTGCAGTGTCACAGTGGTTGCCTTGGTTATATGAGACCCTGTGGTGTCACAAAGGCTCCTTGGTTCCAGTGGGTACTTAAGTGTCATAATGGTCTCCATGGTTCCATGAGGTTCCACAATTTCACAGTGGACTTTTGATTCCATGAGCTACTGTACTGCCAACAACAGCCAACAACAGTCTCCTTGCTGTCACACTGGACCCTTGGTTCCACGGGGACTCACAGTGTCAGAAGGTTCCATGAGGCCCTGCAGAGCCCATTGATTCAACAAGGCCTCAAAGTCTCATAATGGCCTCCAGGATGCCACATCCTTTATGAGGCCCCACAATGTGACAATGGACCCCTTGGTTCCATGTGTTCCAGCACTGTTCCATGAATCCTTAGTTCCACAGGGCCCTGCAGTGTCACAATGGACTACTTTGTTCCATGGTGCCACACAGTGTGACAACTTTCCCTTGGACTCCAGAGTGTCACAATGGTTCCTTGCTTCCATGAGACCTTGTAGTGTGACAATTCCCCCTTGGTTCAGTGGGGCCTTTGGTGTCACAATGGTCTCTATGATCCCATAATGCCTTGCAGTGTGACAACAGACCATTGGTTTCACTGAGCCCCACAGTGTCACTGTGGTCCCCTTGGCTCCACAAGGCCCTGAAGTGCCACAATGGCCCTTTGATTTCACAAGGCCTCAAAGTGTAAAAATGACCTCCATGGTTCCATGAGGCCCTGCAGTGTCACAATTGACCTTTGGTTCCATGATGCCCCTGAGTGTCACAACGGTATCCTTGGTTCCACTGGACCCTTCATCCCATGGAGACCCACAGGGATCACTGTAGTCCTCTTAATTCCATGAGACCCTGCACTGCTATATTGGGTCCCAACGTGTCAGAACAGTCTCCATTTTTCCATGAGGGTCTACAAAGTCACTGTCATCCCTGTGGTTCCCCTAGGCCCCACAGTGTGACAATGGACTCTTGGTTCCATGAGGTTCCTCAGTCACAATGGTCTCCTTGGATCCGCTGTGTCACAGTGGCTCGTGGCTCCATGAGGCCAGACAGTTTAACAATGGACCCTTGGTTCCACGAGGCCTTGGTGTGTCACAATGGACTTCAGGTTCCATAAGGTTTCACACTGCCAACAGCAGTTTCTTTGGTTCTGCAGTGTCACCATGGTCCCTTTGTTCCATGAGGTTCCATAGTAGAACATGGTCCCTTTGTTCCGTGAGGTTCTTTAGTGTCACAATGGACCCATGGTTCCACGAGGCCTTGCTGTGTCACAATGGCCCCTTGGTTCCAAGAGGTTTCTCAGTGTCACAATGGTCTCCTGGGATCCGCAGTATCACAATGGACCATTGTTTCACTGTGGTCCCAATGTGCCAAAATGGATTTTGGTTCCATGGGATTCTGCTGTGCACAATGGACTCTTTGTTCCATGAGTTTGCTCAGTGTCACAGCTGATTCCTTGGTTCTGTGAGGCCCCACTGTCGCCAAATCTCCAAAATATCAGAATAAGACTCATTAACACTACTTTGCTGTTAAAGAGGGTATCATTTATTCAGGTCTGAGGTCTAGTGAAGGATAACCCCTAACCTTATGTGGACATGTAATTCTACCAGCACCGCTAAATGTATATTACAATTTACCCATTACCATAAACCCCACCCCAAGTTCCCAGATTCAGTCCTTCTTTTTTCTATCACTTCACCCTTGAGCCAGATGTCTTCTTCTCTTCCAACTATTCCTGCTGGGAAGGCAGCCCCTGAATGCCTTGTTCCTGTGCTAAAAGTTCACAGGCACAACAAAAATTGAATTACAACTTTTGGTATCAAGCCCAAGACTTTGTGTGGGCAGGCAGAGGCAGGCAGGAGGCAGAGCTGTCAGCAAAGGAAGGGCCCAGCCAGGTGGGGCAGCCGGGGGATGCCAACAGCCTGCAGGGACAGAGGCGCAGGTTTGCTCAGCACCAGAGACACCTTTCCCTTGCTTGTCAGCACTGCTTCCAGTGTTCTGCTCTACCTGGAACCTGGGGACACTTTCTCAGTCCTGACCTTCATCAGGACCCATTAACAGTCCAAGAGAACTTCTATGGTTCAATCTGACTTTGAGTTCTTGAGAAGTTCTTTGAGCCCACTCTGAGGGACTGAGTCTAATGCAAAGAGCAGCAAAGCCCCAGAGGGTCATTAAAGTCCCTGTGCTGTGTCTGTGCTGCTGAGCTGGGCCGGGCTCCTGGCCCAGAGGCAGCTCCTGGCAAGGGCAGCGCTGCAGAGAGACAGCTCTGGCCAGGAGCAGCTCCTTTGCACAGCCCAGCAGGGCTGGGCCACTGCCAGGGCCCCTCAGGGACACCAGCAGGGCACAGACAGAGCTCACAGGGGCTCAGCACTGGCAGGGGCTGTGGCATGGCCCAGAGGGGGCTGTGTCACAGCAGCACCTCTGTGGCTGTGTCATAGAGGCACAGAGCAGCTGTGATGTCAGCAAGGGGCTGTGTGACAGCACAGAGTGGGCTGTGTGAGGTCACAGTTTGGGCTGTGACATCACAGAGTTTGTTGTGGAAGGTCATTTAGCAGCAATGGCATCATAGAGGGGATTCTGTGACATGACAGAGCAGGCTGTGGCATCATGGCATGGCTGTATGACATCATAAAGCAGGCTGTAAGGTCAAAGTGTTTGCTGTGATATTACAGAGTAGGAGTATGACATAGCAGACACGTTTTTGTGACATCAGAGAGTAGGTTGTGACATCACTAGCTGGCTGTGTAACATCATAGAGCAGGCTGTGAAATCACAGAACACACAGTGACATCACATGGTGACTTTCTGACATCACAGAGTCTTCTGTGACATTACAGAGCAGCTGCATGACACTCCGGGGTGACATCCCAGAGTTGGCTCTGTGGCATGACAAGGGTGGTGTGTGATATAGAGGGTTCTGTGACATCACAGGAGGTGGTAGGATTACAGGAAGGCTGGTGACATCACAGGATGTTATATGACATCATAGGATGCTGTTTGACATCACGGGGGCTGTGTGACATCACAGGGGCTGTGTGACATCACAGGGGCTGTGTGAGGTCACTGGGGAGGTCACTCTGCCCCGGCCCCCCTCACAGTTCCCCCAGAGCAGTCCAACCCTGCTCGTGCACAGTGGGGTCCCCTGTCCCCCTGGGTCCCCCCGCCCCCGGCCCCGCAGCCTCCCCCAGAGGATGTTCTACGAGATCGACCCCAGAGCCTGACACGGGGACGGGGGGCCGGGGCCCTGGGGGTGGCACAGAGGGACAGGGACCCCCCAGCAGCGTCCCCGTGTCCCCCAGGGCCAGAGCCTGGGCCAGAGCTCCTTCACCCTGTTATGAACGAGGCCTTGAGAGCGCTGAAAAAATCCCTGGCAAGGGGTCAGCAAAAACCAGATTGAATGTTAAGGGACAGCAGCACAAAGTTCCTTGGCAAGAGTCACTCTGCTCCAGACTGGACACTTTAGGCACACCAAGGAAACAAAGCAACAGCAAAACCAAAGAAAATCCAGGCAATCAAACCTGAAATGAACTGAGAACTGTCCCTCTGTGTTTGTGGGTGACACAAGGACAGTGAGGGCAAGGATAAAAGGAATATGGCCCAAAAGCTCAACAGAGCTCAAACTTAAGAGGACTTAACTTGTACGTTACATGTACGTTAAATGTCAAAATTTAGCAAAGGAACAGCACTTAACAGTATTTAACCTAACTTAAAACATAGGAATTAGCAATTTAACAGAGGAATAACACTTATCAAAACTTAACTAATAACTTAAAATAAACTCAACAACTTGGCAAAAGAAAAACTCTTAGGAGCATTTAACTTAGCTCAGACCTCATGAATTAACCTCACTTACTGACATCTGGATATCTGACTGACCCAGCTATCCAAGGCACTCAAACCCCTCAGAGAGCAGCATTTCTGCCACATTTCCCCAACACAGGCACTCCAGTGTGCACACAGACACAAAGAGTCAGTGCAAGGCACCTGTGAGCAATTCCCCTGAGGACAGGAAATGCTCCCTGTGGATCCTTTGGCATCTCCCCAGCGGGTGAAGGGTTGAGCCTGGAGGAGTGGGGGGATCGGCCCAGGCTCCGTTGTTGTTGGGGATCCCCGAGTGCAGCAAACGGGAGAGTTCCCGGCTGGGAGAGGCCCCACTCAGAGGGAGTGGCTGGCCCAGGAGAGCTCCATGGGCTCCTTTTGGAGCGCTGTGTGCAGGGCCCCAAGAGAGGGGCTTCAGTCCCAGCCATGGTTCATCCTGGCCGCACTGGGCACCAACAGCTTTCTTTGGCAGTGTGAAAACAGGGATGTTGTGCCACGGAGGGAACAGAAACAGTTCCCAGGGCTGCTCCTGCAGAAAGCAGGAGCTGGTTGGGCAGCAGCAGTGGCTGGAGCAGACAGTGTTTGTGATGAGCTGCAGAGGAGCTGAGCCCAGGGGCTGTTGGCCAAGGCCCAGCCCCAAGGAGCATTTCTCAGCTGGCAGGGCGGGCTGAGAAGGGGAGGGGGGAATGCAGCAGGACAGGGCCCATGGAACCAAGGGACCATTGTGACACTGTGGGGCCCTGTGAGACCAAGGGACCATTGTGACACTGTGGGGCCCTGTGAGACCGAAGGACCGTTGTGACACTGGGGCCTCATGGAATCATGGAGATCATTGTGATATTGCTGGGCCTCATGGAACCAAGAGGACTGTACTGATGCTGTGTGACTCCATGGAATGTAGGGATCATTGTGACACTGAGAGGCCCCATCAAACCAAGGGGCCATTTTGGCATCATGTGGTCTCATGGAACCATGAAGACCATTGTGACATTTTGGGATGTCATGGAACCAAGGGGCTATTGTGACACTGCAAGACTCAATGGAGCCAAAGGTCCATTGTAACATTGCAAGGCCTCATGGAACCATGGGAAGACCATTAGGACACTTCACAGACTTATGGAACCAAGGGGCCATTGTGACACTGTGGGGACTCATGGAATCATGGAGAGCATAGTGACACTATGAGGGCCCATGGAATAAGCAAAGCATTGTGACACTGTGAGGTCTTATGGAATCAGTGAGACCATTGTGACCCTGGGGGTCCCCACAGAACCAAGAGGACCATTGTGATACTGTGGGGCCTTGTGAAACCAAGAGGCCTTTGTGACACTGTAGGCCTGTATGGAACCAAAGCTCCAGAGTGACACAGAGGGGCCTCATGTCATCAATGGTCCATTGCAGCACTGTGGAGCCAAAGGAGACCATTGTGACACCACAAACCCCTAGGGTCCAAAAATCCATTGTGACATTGCAGGGCTCATGGAAAAAAGAGTCCCGTGACATTGTGGGGCCTGGGGAACCACAGAGACCATTGTGACACTACAAGGCCTCATGGAATCACTGGGACCATTGTGAGACTTCGGGGCATTCTGGAACCTAGGAGCCACTGTGACATTGTGGGATCCCATCAAAACTAGGGGCCAGTGTGAAACTGCTGGACCCCGTGGAATCAAGGCACCATTGTGACACTATGGGGCACTATAAAACCAAGGTAACACGGAACAGGTCTGGCTGGTTTGGCCTTCCATGGACTGCCTGACTGGTCCAACTGACCTTGGCGTGTTGAGGGTCTCTTCTCATCTGCTACTGAAACACTGAGGCTCTGTGCTTTCCTTCCTATGGAAAAGATCTGTCCTCTTCCTCCAGGCACCCATGGCCTAAATTGAGATTTCACCTCCAAATTTCCTTATATCCAGAGATTGTTCCCGTAGGAATATTCTTAGGACACGTCTGGCTGGCAATGGTTTCACAAGAATCACCTCCCATCTGTCCCCAAAACACTGGGGAAGGCTCCGTGCTTTCATTCCTGTGGGAAAGAACTGTCCTACTTCTTAAGGTGCCCATGGCTGAGATTGGGCTTCCAACTCCAAAATTCCCTAAATCCAAAGACTGCTCCAAGACAAAATCTGCCATTCCTGACAAGTCTGGCTGGCCTTGGCCCAGTGAGTCTCTCCAAACACTGGGGTTCAGTGCTTTCCTTCCTATGGAAAAGAACTGTCCTTCTAGTCCAGGTGCCCAAGGCCAGAATTGAGATTTCCACCTCAAACATTCCCTGTTGTGACAGACTGGAGGAGATTGTTGGCTTGAAACATTTCATGTGCGTGGGAGGAAGGGGCAGGTCCAGCCTTGCCCTGCCCTGGAACCTCAGCCCTGCCCTGCCCTGTAAGCCCAGCCCTGCCCTGCCCTGGAGCCCCAATTCCCCCAGAGCCTCTATCCCAGCCCAGCAGTGGCTGCCAGTCCCTGGCACAGCACAGGCAATGCTCCACAGCCACCTCTGCAGCCCCCAGCCCAGCTCCTGAGGGACCAAATGAGCCCAAGTCCCACCTGGGGGAAGGGCCCAGCAAGACCAAGGGGTATTGAAGGCTGACCACAAGGCAAGCACACATCTTGACCCTACCTCCTCTTGAAATTTCCATCTTAACACTGCTGGAGTCCAGGAGTTGGTAGCTGTGTGTGTGCTTCTCTGGATCTTTTTTGTATTTCTCTCTTTCTGTGTCTTCTTCTTCTGTCTCTGTGCTCCTGCAAATTTTGATTAACATTGAATTGAACAGGCTTAGAGTTTGTGAAGTTGAATGGGCCAAGTCAATGCTTTCAGAAGTGTTTATTGTTGATTGAATATCTGTCATAGTTTGACATGAAAAGAATTTTAAAAAGTAATACAAAACTTTTTGTGTAACTGACAATCTGTTAAATCACTAAGATACTGAACACGCCTCTGTGAAACACAAATGTTAAAGATGAAAAACCCAGGAACCTCCTCTTTCTTTTCCAGTCAACAAAGAAGTAGCAGGCTCTGGCCCTGGCCCCCATCTCAACCAAACCAAACCAAACCAAACCAAACCAAACCAAACCAAACCAAACCAAACCAACCAACCCTGCCATGGGCTGAGCCCCTTCCCCCCTCCCCAGGCCGCCCCCCCCCCCCCCCCCCCATCGGCCCCATTCTCACCAAACCAAACCCCAACAACTCCCAAACAGGAAAACAAAAGAGGCCGCAAAACCCCAACCAGAACAAAGCCGGCCACAGCTATTAAAATCTTACCATCAAGTCCCCTCTCTGCAACACAACTCAAACCAAAAACTCCTACAATGTACAACCCATAAAAAATAACCCTACAATTAAAATTAAACACAAAAAAACCCGAAAAACAACCAAAAAACCAATCCTAACACAATCCAGCCACAACTTCCACCACAAGTTACTGTCAGGTCAGGTGTTAATCCTTTCAGTACTTCACTCCTCCCTCAAGTAAAAGAAAAAACAAAATACAAACATATAAAAAACCAAAATACAAGCATATAAAAAACAACATAAAGACATCAAATTCAGTAAAGCAGAAACTAAATCCCAAATAAAAAGAAGGAGAAATACCTTAATCTTAAAACAAAAATCCTCTTATAAACTAGAAAGATAAAACTCTTTTTCTTTATAACACATCAAACTATTTTAAAAATTCAAATTAATATCAAACAAAAACCTCCATACTAAAATAAACAAATGTAAAAATAACAGTAATTTCATAAAAAGTTTAAACAGGGGGAAAAAAGTAATCCAGTATCCCCAAGAGAAGATCTCTATTCCCAGAGATAAAAATAATTTCAAAAGTAAATAATAAAAACTTTTACCTTTAAACAACTTATCTTTAAAACAATACCTCATAAGTCGACATGGCCCACCAACAAGTTGTAAAAAGCTTGTAGTAATAAAAACAACTTCATAATAACAAAGTTCCCTAGACAACAGTTATCCATGAGAGAATTAAAAGCCTCAAAACACCTAATTTTTCCTCTGGTAAAAAAATCTCCATAACATTAACAAGAAAAAATTCTCTCCCAAAGTAAACTCAAAAAAGACTATTCTAGAAATAGTACCCTAACTAGAAATTTTAAGTTTAGTTCTTTACATTGTCAGTAAAAAAAAAAAAGGTTGTAAAGAAAAGTGTTCTAAAGAGTTTAATTCTTACTACCATTTTTCTTTTTAAATTTATTTTTAATAAAAATTTCTTTATATCCTCCTAAAATTTTATGCCTACTGTACTTTTCTCGCAGCCTATGTCACAACAAAATAAATATACAAATAATTAACTGACACTAAAACCAACCAAACTCATCAATACATTACTTAAGAAATTTCAGGATTCGAAAAATCTTAAATTAACAAACCAAAATAACTAAAATGTCATAATAAGCCTTTTGCCAAAGTTTCTCTGATTTTTTAAAGTTGCCAGTAAAGGCTGTTTTGTTCTTCTGAGCTCCTGAGAATCTTTTGTTGGTATTTCTCCGGGGAGTCCAACTCAGAGTACATAAACAATTGTAATTCCTTTTAAATGTCTCCTTAAGAGAGATTTTTTAGTGGATGAGGGTCAGGGCTTGTGTGTCCTGCTTGGCCCAGCCCAGGCAGGGCTTTCCCAGCCACATCCCACACTCCATTGCCCAGCTGGAGCCGCTGGTGCCTCTGAGTTGTGCTGCCCCAGCCCCAGGGACGCTCTCCTTGTCTGCCCATTCCCCCACGCTCTCTGGGCAGGGATGGCCTCAGTGGGGGCTGCTGACATCCTCAGCACCTTGGAGGCTGCTGCTGAATTTTCCTGCTGCAGAGGCTTGTTCAGCCTTCAGCTCTTCAGTGCAGGAATTCAGTGTCCCAGGGCTCATTAACATTCAGAACACCTTAACAAGCCAAGCCTCTGGGGATAATTTGATTTAATTTTCCAATTCACTTTTTCAGCTTTCAGCTCCTCAGTTCAGGAATACAGTGGCCCAGCGCTCATTAACATTCAGAACACCTTAACAAGCCAAGCCTTGGGGAAAATTTGATTTAAGTGTTCAAATATTTTGTGGTTAATTTGACAGATTTCAGTAGTGGCTTCAAAGTGATTACATTATATTTAAAAAGATAGCGAGAAAACATTTTTTAGGTCCTGTTTAGGATTTTTTCCTGTTCATAAATCAATATGTGTGATCTCCAATTGACATTGAATCCAAGTACCTCCTCATGCAGTTTGAATAGATATGAAAACCAAGACCCTTCATGGCTGACAATCAATCAGACTCTGTCCCTACCCCACCCCACCATTTCCCCCATCCAAGCCCTGGCACTCAGAGCAGCCTTGTGTAAATCTGAGCTCCCTCCAGCCCAGGCTGCACCTGCAGCTTTCAGCTCCTTGGCTCCAACTCCCACCTGCTTTCCTTGGAGAAGGAGCTGCCCGAGACACAGAGGGATGTTCATTCATTGTCAGCCAACAAAGCCAAGGGAAGGCACAGCTCCATCCAATGCAAAAGTCATTCTGCTCCTGGACGCTGCCCTGCCCCTGATCCCCACAGCCTGTCCTGTTTCCTTCATGCCTCCTTTGCCAGGGACTTTCTGGGACAAGGGAGCTCTGCTCTAAGTATGGAGGGAGGTGCAAGTGCAGCCACTGGAGTTGGAACCACAACTCATCAGGTTTGTATCCTTTGAGGGAGCAGGAACTGGTGAGACTAAGAGGCACAGACAGGTTTCTCTTCATGGCCAACATAAGAAATGTGAATATGATGAAGTTTAAGAAACATCTAAATCCTTCCCTATTCTCTTTGTGACATCCCAGCAACATCTGACATGTCCACCATCCCCAAGGGATTGCCATACAGGAAGGATTTAAGACAAAATCATAAGAAGAGGTGATATAAAACTGAAAACTGCAAATAAAATGCTGACAAAGGTGGTATTTAAACTTCTGAAAGATTGGGCAACTCCCTGAAGCTCAAAATATGAAGCCAGTCAAGGGAAGTGCATTGGAATGACCAGAGAAAAGCTGCAGGAGGAAATATGGGAGCAAGGGGAAGGCCATAGATCCAGCTGCTCTAAATGAAGAGATGCCCTTAGACATGTCCATTTAAACAGGAGAGCTGGAAACAGCTGAAGGAATAGAGTAATGAGATATTAGAATGGATGCTGGTGGCAATGGTAGAGGGCAAGATCAGTATTTCTTCCCCTGCCATCAGTAGAAGAATCCAGTAGTTCCAGGAAATGCTTGCTCCTTGTTGGAATACAGTGCCATTTCTTAAAAGTACTCAGATGATAAAGTGACCCAGATAATAAAGATTCGCTTGTATATTATGAAACCAACAGGTGTTAAAACCTGTGCCCCTTTCCAGGCAGACATCAGTTGTGTGCCCATGAACAGGCAGTGCCCCTTGTGCCCTGAGGTGCCCAGCTGGGATTGGATCTCTCTGACATCACCTGAGGGAGAGCAGAGCACTTTGCAAGCTGCAGGTCCCTGACAGCCCCGCAGGGCTCCTGTCCCATCAACATCTGCTCTGCTCCAGCCTGAAACAGGGCCCAGCGTGGTGCCGGGATCATCAGAGAGCTGAGGTGTGTGCTGGAATTCAATGTCCAGCCTTGCTCATTCTGTGATTCTCTGGAACCAGACATAGAGCCGTTGTGAGAGCCTGGGGACAATGGAACCAAGGGGCCATTGCTCCATTGCAAGGACTCTGGGAACTGAAGGAATAATTGTGACACTGTGGTGCCCCAGGGAACCAAGGGTCCCTGGTGACACTGCAGGATCTTGTGTCACCAGGGCTCCATTGTGACACTGCAGCACCAAGGAATTCATTGTGGCATTCTCTGAGGCCTCATGGAGCCAAGAGGCCACTGTGACCCTGCAGGGCCTTGTGGAACCATGCAGAGCATTGTGACAGAGCAGGACCTGGTGTCATGATGGGGACATTGTGACACTGCAGGGCCCCATGGAACCAAGGGGCCAGTGCTGCTCCTCAGGGACTCCTGGAATGAAGGAAACATGTTTGACAGTGTGGTGGCCCTTGGGACCAAGAGGCCATTGTGACACTGTGGAACCAAGGAGAGTATTGCTGCCCTGCCAGACCTCATGGAACCAAGGATCCATTGTGACACTGCAGGACCCAGGGATTTAAGCAACTTCGTTAAACTGAGGGTTCCCATGGAACGAAAGGGACATTGTGACACTGGGCAGCCTCATGGAATCATGGAGACCATTGTGACACACTGGGGCCTCATTGAACCATGGTGACACAAGCTAGATGTGAGTGTGGATCTGCTGGAGGCTAGGAGGGCTCTGCACAGGGCCCTGGACAGGCTGGATCCAGGGCCCAAATCCAACAAGGTCAGGTTTAACAAGTCCAAGTGCCGGGTCCTGCACTTTGACCACAACCACCCCTGCAGCCCTACAGGCTGGGGACAGAGTGGCTGGAGAGCAGCCAGGCAGAAAGGGACCTGGGGGCACTGATGGACAGCAGGCTGGATATGAGGCAGCAGTGTGCCCAGGTGGCCAAGAAGGCCAATGGCTCCTGGCCTGGATCAGGAATGGTGTGGCCAGCAGGATCAGAGGGGAGATGGGCTGTTTGCAGGGCAGGGAAGAAGGCTGGGCAATAGGAAGAAATCTGGACATGAGGAGAGTAAAGAAAGCAAAGGTGAAGCCAAGGAAATGCTCAAGGCAGTTTGGGGGTGGCTGCCAGGCAGCCCTGGCTCTGAGCAACAGCGTCTGCAGTGGGACAGCAAACTCCCAGCTGATGGGAACAAACTTTCTGGCTGACTGCAGAGGCCAGGACAAAGCTGAGTGGTTTCCCTGGTGTGCCCCAGCCCTTGCTGGCCCCAGGGGCTGATGGCATTTGTGCTCCCTCAGGTTCATGTCCCCACAGCACCAGCATGGGGGTGCTCCCCCTGCTCTCTGCAATGCAAACAGGGGCTGCTGAGCCAGTGCTGCCGTGTCTGTGCCTGCAAGGATGGGACACCTGTGTGAGCTGGGGGAGAGGCCAGGGCTGCAGAGGGGGGATGTTGTTGGCAGCTCCATCAGGACGCTCTGGGACGCTGCTCTGGGCTGTCCAGCGCACTGGGGATGGATCAGCCCCTGCTCTGCTGCTCCTTCCTGTCTGCCCCAGGGCCCTTGCAGAGCCCCAGCCATGCTGTTTGCCCCCAGCCTGCCCACGGCCAGCCTGGGGCTGCTGACGGGGGTTTCTGTGCTGAGCATTGGCCTGGCCGTGTTCTTGAGAGAGCCTGGGCAAGGAGCCTGGAGCCCCCAGGGCCTGGCCTGAGGCAGCAGCACTGCCCCAGCAGTGCCCATGGCCTGTCCCTGCTGCAGCCCCGGCACTGCCACCCCCAGGGCTGTGCCCGGCCCCGAGAGCACTCAGACCCTGCAGCAACACCAGGGCCACCAGGGCAGCGGGGCAGGGCCAGGGCAGCAGCACTGGCAACACCAAGTGCTGCTGCTGCTGGGCACAGCTGCTGGGCCAGCACTGATCTGCCCCCAGCTCTGCACACAGACATTGCTGCTGCAGCTCCAGAGAAGGCAACAAAAGGACATCTCTGCAGAAAACTCTGCTGCAAGATCCTTTAGCTTCTTTAATACCACCGTGAGTGCAGCCCCTCATTGACACTGTCTGTGGCCACAAGGAAAGTGGAGAGAAACAAAATGAGAAATGAGAAAAAGAATGACATTATTTTTGGACAATATTAAAAAAGTAAAACAAAGGCAAAGAACTTACAAAAGGAAACCAAGAAGAATTATCAAAGATGAGTTTTATTACTAGTGATATGCAGTATTTGTCCAGCAGTTTAATGTTTCTGAAACCACCCAATCATCAGTCTCCACACTGCAGCCTTGAGCTCCTGGTTCCTCAGGCTGTACATGAGGGGGTTCAGGGCTGGAGGCACCACCGAGTACAGAACTGACAGGGCCAGATCCAGGGATGTGGAGGAGATGGAGGGAGGCTTCAGGTGAGCAAATGTGCCAGTGCTGATAAACAAGGAAACCACGGCCAGGTGAGGGAGGCAGGTGGAAAAGGCTTTGTGCCGTCCCTGCTCAGAGGGGATCCTCAGCACAGCCCTGAAGATCTGCACATAGGAGAAAACAATGAACACAAAACAAACTAATAGCAAACAGGCACTAACAGCAATTAGCCCATGTTCCCTGAGGTAGGAATTTGAGCAGGTGAGCTTGAGGATCGGTGGAATTTCACAGAAGAACTGGCCCAGGGCATTACCATGGCACAGGGGAAGAGAAAATGTATTGGCTGTGTGCAGCAGTGAATAGAGAAAGGCACTGGCCCAGGCAGCTGCTGCCATGTGGACACAAGCTCTGCTGCCCAGGAGGGTCCCGTAGTGCAGGGGTTTGCAGATGGACACAAAACGGTCATAGCACATGATGGTCAGGAGGAAATACTCTGTTATACCAAAGAACACAAAAAAGAAGACCTGTGCAGCACATCCTGTGTAGGAGATGTCCCTGGTGTCCCAGAGGGAATTGTGCATGGCTTTGGGGACAGTGGTGCAGATGGAGCCCAGGTCGCTGAGGGCCAGGTTGAGCAGGAAGAAGAACATGGGCGTGTGCAGGTGGTGGCCGCAGGCTACGGCACTGATGATGAGGCCGTTGCCCAGGAGGGCAGCCAGGGAGATGCCCAGCAAGAGGCAGAAGTGCAGGAGCTGCAGCTGCCGCGTGTCTGCCAATGCCAGCAGGAGGAAGTGCCTGATGGAGCTGCTGTTGGACATTTGCTCTGCCTTGGCATGGAGATCTGTAACAAAAGCAATCATGGAATAGTTGGGTTTTGAGAGGACTTTGAATATCCCAGCACAGCCTGGGGGCACTTTCCCTCCACTGCCTGCCCAGGGCTCTGCTGCCTGGAGCTGTCCCTGCCAGCAGCTGCTTCCCTGTGTCCAGGCCTGGGCCCTGCCAGTGCTGCCAGAGCCCAGCCCAGCCCTGGGGGCTCAGCTCTGCCCCGCAGACCCCTCCCAGCTCTGGCACTGCCCAGGGGCAGCTCTGGCTCTGCAGGCTCTGATGGCAACGTCAGAGCAACCCTGAGGAGGCTCGAAAAGCAAAACTGATGCTGACTCTAAGTTGCCCTGTGCTAATTTCTCTAACTGCCAGGTTACACAAGATTGGAGAATTTATTTTTATTTTCAACCTGAACAGAGAGATAAATATCTGTGTGCAATTTCCTATCCAGGTAACCCAGAGCAGTAGACTAAAAAGGCAGGATTTTCCCTTTTATGTGGCCCCTGCCTTGCTGTGCTCCCTGTATAATCTACTTGTAAATGTTCTGCAGTTAAATGCCATGCTGGGAGCAGTCCTGAACAATGCAGCATCCTCCCCACACAAGGAGAACACTCCCAAGCCTTTCCAGCTGTCCCCTCCCACCCAGATCTTGTCCCCCAGTGCTGGGAGCAGCTGCCAGGGCTGGCTGAGAGCTGTCCCTGGCAGGCAGCAGAGTCCCTGCCCCAGCACAGCGCCCTGGGCTGCAGGACCCTGCTCTGCAGGACAGCCCTGTCCACCCCTGGCTGCTCTGCACAAGAGACAATCAGAGAATGTACTCACAGGCTCTGCAGGCATTAGGATGTTCCAGCTTTAGGAGATCACTGCAGGAGCTGCAGCTGCATTGTCCTGCAGCCAGAGGTTCCTGTGCCAAGGGCTGGCAGTGATTGTGCCCCAGGCACTTCTCAGCACCTTCCCAGCCCTGACTGATTGAAGCTCTCTGTGCCTCTGTGCTGTGCCCGGGCTGGCTGCAGGCAGTGCCCCAGCCCTGCTGGGCTGCCAGAAGAGCTGCTCATCAAGAGAAATGTGCTTTTGAAGCTCTTCTTGCTTACCAGGAGCTGCCTCTGTGCCAGGGGCCCAGCCCAGCTCAGCAGCACAGACACAGCACAAGGACTTGAATGAGCCTCTGGGGCTTTGTGCTCAGGCCCTGAACATCAGTCCCTGAGAGGGGGCTGAAGCAACATCTGCAGAACTCCAAGTCAGAATCACACTCCAAAATTTCTTGGACTTTTAATGGGTCCCAGTGAGGGACACGACTCAAAAAGTGTCCCTAGGCCCCAGGCAGAGCAGAGAACTGCAGGCAGTGATGACAGGTGGGGACAAAGAGAAGCCAAGTCTTGGTGCCCTGGGCCACAGCAGCAGGGTCTGTGCCACCAAGGGCTGTGAGGAGACACCTTGTGCTGAGGCCCTGGGGCCTCCTGGCACAGCCCCAGCCAGGCTGGGCACTGTCAGCCCCTTGTCCTGCCCTCAGCATCCCCCCCTATCCCACATCCCAGTGGCCTCAAGGATCTGCTGGAAGGAGTCCCTGGGGAGCCTTGCTCAGCCATGGCCCTGGGGGCTCCTCAATGCTCCCTGCAGGGACTGCAGGCTTTTCAAAGGACTTTGGCTTTGGCTTTTGCCTTGGAGTTTCTGAGAGGTTTGTGCCATCATGGCCTCCAATTATCTGCTGTAATTAGTCCCTGGAGAGGCTTTGTCAGTAACAACACTCAGTGGGGCTCATTAATGCTTCAGGGTACTTCAGTTATTTTAAGGTACTTGGTGTTTCCCTTTTGATACAGACTCTTTCAGAGTTTTGTGCAATCCCGTCCCCAATTTTCTGCTTTAATGAGTCCCTTGAGAGCTTTGTACTGACACTCAGTGGTGCTCATTAATGCCTTGAGATACTCAAGGTTTTTAAGGTACTTTATGAATTTAAGAATACTTTTAGATACTTTTAAGGATTTTCCTTCCCACACTGAGTCTCTGAGAGGTTTTTGTGCCACCCTGGCCTCCAGTTCTCTCCTCCAAGCAGTCCATGAGGTGCCTGTGTTGGGTATCTTTCCTCTTTCTATTTTACAACAAAGATGGAACTGAAAGAATTTTGTAAGACTTTCTAAAAGCAACCAAACAAACCTGGAACAATTAACAATACAACAGCAACAACTAAGAGAATTAATAGTCCTGTTTTAGCTAGACATCATCCAACCCCTTAGTCCTCAGGACTGGAAGAGATTATTGACACAGTGTTTGTTTTCCACTTGGAGCTTCTTGAACCCTTCCTTCAGTACCTGAATGCTCTTGTGGATTGACTGGCTGTGCCTGGAGAGGTTCATGCAACACATCCCTCAGAGTCTACACAGCCATGCCCATGTGCCCAGAGTAAAAACTCTATGGCAGTTCTGCAAGGTGCCATGTCTGATGGTCTCTGTGTCTGAGAGCAGGCCACTCAATGTGAGGGAGGTAGCGTTGGTTTGCTTACTTAACAGGCACCCAAGATGATCTAATTGTCCTAAAGCTTTAGCTGCAGCCACCCAAGGTAGTCCAAATTGGGGGTGCTACCATCCGATACCTGGATTAAAGCTTTCAAAGCCATCTCTTTGATATCATCCAATACTTCTCTGGGGATACCTGCTGCTTGATCATCTGGTAGGCTGTGTTGTCCTTCTCCAGCTGGATGGCTGATTGTCAATTCCACCCTTGCATCATTATTAGCATAGTCTGCTATTAATTGATTTATTAAACACTTCCATCCCCTTTCCCACAGGGTGTATTCAGTAGGTGACAACAACATGGTCGTAATATATTTTAAATCATAGAGAATTAAGACATGAACTGTAAATGTGGTCCTTATTAGGCCTTTAAAACAAGGTAAGTCTTTCCTATGGTCTTTAGCTACCCTACACAGATCCTTGATTTCTCCATAAACCAATATATGATAGCTGGGATTCTGCCCCCTTCCTTCATAACATATGGGGGCAACGAGGAATTTCGAGACTATTTGCCAGTCTCCTTCCTTAACTGCTTCTTTCCGTATCCTTTCCTAGGGATCTTCTGGGGTTGAGGGGCAAGGTGGCTCTGGGGAGTCCAAACTGTCTTCTGGGGAGGAAGAATAACTTGGAGCAGAAACATTTGGATTAGAAACAGTGTGACACTTGGGTTTAGTATCTTTGATCATGGGGTTATATTGTTGCTGGAGGGTGAGGCAAAGGGCGCTGCCATTTTGTCAGGTGTTGGGGAGGAAAGGCCTTGATCTAGGATGGTGGATTTCCAGGGTGGAGTTCTGGAGGCACGGCCCAGGGTGAAGGTGGAATGATTGACAGTGGGGGTGTGACCTGCAGTTGTGGGGGTGGAATCTGGAGGTTCATTCAGGGCGGAAGAGAAGGTTGTGGTAGCAGGAAGTGGAGGAGCCAAGATGGAGGGAGGATGGTTGGGCTCCCGAGCCACATTCAGGCTCCTTCCGTTTTGAGTCTCCAGGGCATGATGCTCCAAGACCGCGTGGCCATTGCCATCTTGGACCATCATGGAAGGTCTGAGAAAGGCAGGTTTGAGGGGAGGTCCCGAGTTAGGAGTGACCAATGGATTGAGTTTTCGACACGCTGCTCGTTGGTGAAGGGTCTCAAGCATGGTATGGAAGATGAGGAGCATGTGGGGTGCAATGGGGTCCCTTTTGATCGAAAGGTTGTAGAATTTAAGTCCCACTGAGTCCCAAAGTTCAGTGGCATGGATTTCATCAGCAGAGGCGTCTGGAAAATTTTTAATGATCCTCCTCATGATTGATTTTAATTTGTTCTTTGAAAATATTATGTCATGATCAGTGAGAATTAAAGCATCTATATATGCTCCTTTCTGCTTTGGACATCTGGCTGCCCATTTTTCTCTTTCTCTGCCTTATGGGAAGAGCCACCAGAACACCCCAAATCAATTATGGGACATGGGTGCATATTGTAAAAATACAGTGGCAAAATGCGCAATAAATGTCTTGCATTTCCCCAAACCGACCTGCAAACCATCGTTGTCCCTGCCGATCCTGGCCAAGTTCCCTTGAAGCAATGATGAATCTCCTGGGCCTGGCACAATCCAAAATCCCAGGGAGTGCTGGCCTATCCACCAGCTAACCCCAGCTGACGTGACTGGCACAGGGAGCCCCGAGTGTCATGGTCCCTGTTCAGGCGCCCAATGTCACAATGAAGGTGGCTTTGACAAACATTTCTGGTTTCCTGACTTCAGGGCGAGGGTGGTGAAAATGAAAAGGAGCAGGATCAATGAAGTTTTTTAAAAGGAACTTTAATAACAGGGAGAAAAACAATAAAAATGGAAAAGTTGAGAACAGTATGAGGGGCAGGATCCCAAGACTCAAGAAAAAGGGGAAGCAACAACATGTACACTAGAGGATAGAACACTCTAGAACAATAACCATATAGGGGAAAAAAGTAACCAATAGGGGAGTAGAACTTGGAAAACTTAGCATAACAACACTAAAGGCTTATTGGGGAACTCTCAAGCTCATCCTAAGTTAAACAAATGATTCCCAGGACTTTAAACCCATGCCCAAATCTTTAGGGGTAAAATCTGTCTGACTCTGAGTTACAGCTGGGCTAACTCCAACACTGCTGTTTTGACTGGCCCCTTGGGACCATGCAGCCCAACAGAGCCACAATGATGTCCTTGGTTCCACAAGGCCCTACAGTGTTACAATGGTCCCTTGGATCCATGGTGCTCTCCAGTGCCACAATGGCCCCTTCATTTCACAAGGCTCCCAAGTGTCACATTGGTCTCCATAGGAAGGAAACCATGGAGACCCCATATTTCAGGAGCTGATCAACAGCAACCACCAGAGGCCAAGGCAAGCCTGATCTGTCTGTCCTGGCAGGTTTGCTTGGAGCAGCCCTTGGATATTTGAAATTCTGAATATGGAATCCTAATTTCTGACATTTGTGCCTGAAGAAAAGTGATGGGCTTTTTTTTATAAAAAGAAAATCACAGAGCCCTTTCTAGTGTTTGGAAAACAGATGAGTTCTGGAACTCAGGAATCAAAGACCAGCCAGACTTTTCTGTCCTGGCAACTTTTGTCTGGGAGTAATCCTTTGGAGGTGGAATTATAATTTTGCCATGGATGCCTGGAAAATATGGAGAGTTCTTTTCCATAAAAAGAAGAGCTCAGAGCCCCAGTGTTTCAGGGGCAGATGAGAGTGGCCTTCCACATTCCAAGGTCAGCCAGATCTGTCAGGTGACCCCTGGTAGGCCAAGGCAGCCACACCTATTTCATGTTCCCTTGCTTCCACAGGGCCCTGCAGTGTCACAATGGCTCCTTGCTTCCATGATTCCCTCAGGTGTCATAATGGCCCCTTGATTACACAAGTCCTTAAGGATCATAATGGTCTCCATGGTTCCACAAGGCCCCACAGTGTCATAATGATGTATTGGTTCCATGAAGCCTTGCTGTGTCCAATGGCCCCTTGGTTCCATTGGGGCCCAGTAGTGCAACAATGATCCCTTTGGTTCCACAACTTCCCATAGTGTCACAATGCCCCCATTGCTTCCATGAGGCCCTGCAGGGTCACAGTGGCCCTTTGGTTCTGTGGGGCCCCACAGTGTCACAATGGTCTCCATGATTCCATGGGGCTTGCAATGCCACAATGCTCTCCATGGATCCATGTTGCCCTGCAGGATCACAACGGCCCTTTGGCTCCATGAGGCCCTGAAATGCAGCAATGGCCTCTTGGTTCCACAGAGCCCTGCTGCTTCACACTGGCCCCTTGGGACCATGCAGCCCAACAGAGCCACAATGATGTCCTTGGATCCATGAGGCCCCGCAATGTCACAGTGGTCCCTTGGATCCATGGTACCCTGCAGGGTCACAGTGTCTCCTGCATTTCACAAGGCCCGAAAAAGTCACAATGGTCTCTACGGCTTCTCAAGACCCCACAGGGTCACAATGATCCCCTTGGTTCCATAAGTTCCTACAGTGTAACAATGCCCTTTATCTCCACAATGCCCTGCAATGTCACAATGGTGTCCATAGGAAGGAAACAGCCGAGCCCCAGTGGTGCAGGGGCAGATGAGAGGCAGTCACCAGAGGCCAAGGCTAGCCAGACTTGACTGTACAGGCAGATTTTGTTTGGGAGAAACCCTTGGATATAGACAATTTTAGAGGTGGAATCCTAATTTCAGCCATGGAAGCCTAGACAAGAAAGACAATTCTTTCCCATAGGAATAAAAGCACAGAGCCTCAGTGCTTCATGGTCAGATGGGAAGTGGCCCTTGACATGTCAAATTCAGTGGGACCTGTCAGACAGCCCCCAGGAGGCCAAACCAGGCAGATCTGTTCCATGTTCCATTGATTTTGTGGAACCCCATACTGTCACAATGGTCTCATTGATTCCACGAGGTCTTGCAATGTCACAATGGTTTCTTGGTTTCATCAAACCCAACAGAGTCACAGGGTTCCCTTGGCTCCATGTGGACCTGCTGTGTCACAATGGCTCCTTGTTTCTAGGGACCCCAAGGTTTGATTACTGACCCTTGTATCCATAGGGCCCCTGAGTTGCACAATGGTCTCCTTGATTCCATGAGGCACCATGGAGTCACAACTGGCCCTTGGTTCCATGAGGTTCCCCAGTGTCACCGTGGTGTCCTTGGATCTGCATTGTCACAATTGACCCATGGCTCCATGAGGTTCCGCAGTGTCACCATGGTCGCTGTCAGAGGCTGGATGAGATCGATGTCCCGAGACACCTTGGGATGCTCGGAATTTCCGTGTGGGGCCAGGGCCGGGTCAGGCCTTGGTTTGTGGTGGGACAGAGCCCCGCCCCCAGCCCTGGCCTGGCAGAGCTGTCAATCACACAGCAGGGGAGATGTTAACCCAGCTCTGATTAGCGCAGCTGTCAATCAATCAATCACACACTATCATCTGGTGCTACCCTGGCTCTGATTGGAAGAGCAACTGGCAGTCCCACCCCAGGGGCGGGTCCATGAAGGCCCAGGGGGTTAAAAGCCGGAGCACAAGGCCAGCCCATGGTCTGGATCCTGCCTTCTCCTGGGGTTCCTCTGTTGGTGATGCTGGCATCAGAACAGTTGGTACCTATGTGTGTGTCTTTCTATAGATCTTCTGTCTTTCTGTTGTTCTCTATTTCTTCTCCTTCTAATCCTATTTACCCGTAACATTTTTGGGAAACTTAAAATCTTTAAAGTTAAAGGTTTTTAGGTTGAATGTATGGGAATCGAGGGTACAGCGAATATTTCTTTGTCTGCTCTATGGAGTCCTGACTCCCAGAGAAACACTGCCTTTAACCTTTGCCCTTGGAGAGGACTTCCAAAATTTTGCGATAGATTGGAATTTACTGAAGTGCAAAATAGATAATAGAGAATAGAATAATATGTCACTTGGGTGAGAAATTTAGGTTTTGGGATTTTTAGTATGGTGTAGATAGGAAGCAAGATGGAAGAATTTGAATGTAGTCCCTGTCTTCTTCTTCATCTACTCCATTTTCTGCAGTGTGGGTGGCACAGGGTCATTGGTCAAGGAAAACAAAGTGCAGGGGTTATGTGGACAGTCAAGGGATGAGTTATTAGTCGATAAGTAGAAATAATGCACATTTTAAGAAGCGTGGTGTTGCTCTTGTCCTTCGAGGGTCCAGCCGTCAAAAGTTCACCAGGCCACGTTTGGGGAGATCTCGAAAAACATGGCTAACCAGGGCTATTTTCGTTGATTTTTCGTTGATTTCTCGTTGGGGGAATGGAAGGTGAAACAAAGGTCTCCAGGGTGGGGAAAAGAACAGAATAGGGGGGTACACAGAGTCCAAGCCAAGCAACAGGCAAAGACCATTGTTTTCATGGCCCAATGCCTGCAGCTGCGTTTGTTCTGGGCAACTTTCCCCCCTCCACTGCACACCTCCCCAAGCAAGGGAGGGAGTTCAGTGCCAGTCTCTGGAAGAAGGTGCGAGGGGGGTTTTCTTGCACGGGGAGTTTCTTGTCTTGGTTCCTTGATGAAGAGGCCTTTTCTGCTTGTCTGTCATGATGGTTAAGGGCAGATGAGAGGGGTCTTCTGTGGGAGACCACCCAGAGCTCAAGCCAGGCAGGCCAGGAGGTAGAGAGAGAGTCCATTGTTCAGAAGGGGCAGGATGCCCCCTGTGTTAGGCGTGGCGTGTTATACAAATAACACCTGTGGAAACAAGCTGACAATCGCGTGACTTTCCCCTCCCCACCGGCTTAACAGTTTTAACTTTTCAGTGGTCTTCCATGACAATTGTGAGGCAAAAATGAAGGATATTTTGGACAGACTCTCACACAGGGAAAACCATAACACAACTCACTGGCTCCTCCTGGCCACAATTTCCCCTGCCTGGAAAGGACATCCTTTCTCCTCAAGGGGAGAGAGAGAGAGAGTCCTGCCCCTGGCAATGCCCTGAGGTGGCAGTGACTGTAATGTCACGGCCATGGCCAGACACTCATGTCCTTCCATCCCACATCATATCATTGTCAGGGGCAGGAAAAGGGACAGGTGTCTTCCCAGAATGGATCACAGGGAACATGGATCACCACGGTTCTGACCAAGTGTTTCTCCAATGGGGGATGAAGCTGGAACTGGGCATAAAGCTCCTCCTGCAGTTGGAGCATTTGCAGGGCTTCCATTACTGGTGAATATGTTGGTGTCTGGTCAAGTTAGAGCTCTGGGTGAAGCTCATCCCACACTGGGGACACTCTTAGGGCCTCTCCCCGGTGTGGATGCGCCGGTGCCTGATGAGGCTGGAGCTGTGCTTGAAGCCCTTCCCGCAATCGAGGCAGTGATAGGGCCTCTTCTCAGAGTGAATCTGCTCAGGCAGGAGGAGACTGGAGCTGGTCTGAAACCTCTTCCCACACTGGGGACACCCGTAGGGCCTCTCTGCTGTGTGGATGCGCAGGTGGATGACGAGCTTGGAGTTGCGCTTGTAGCGCTTCTCACAGTCGGGGCAGTGCAAGGGCCTCTTCTCACTGTGAATCTGCTGGTGGGTGATGAGGCTCTGCCCTGCAGACTTGTCCTCCCTGTTCTCCATCCTCAGCTCCTTTTCTGGGAAAGGAAGGATAAGGAGAGGATGAGATTCGCCTCCGTGACACAGGGAAAGGGAAGGAGATCGCCCCAGTGCATCCCTGGAAGGACAGGGTTGTCACCGGGGTTGTCCTGCAGCCAGGGGCAGTGCTGGGCTGGGAGATGGAGCAGGAGAGAGGGGGAAAGGGGCACTGACTTCCTCCTCACCTGCCTGGGTTTCCTGGACCTCCTTCCTTTTCTTCTCAGCCTCCTCTTCCATCTGGCAAAGTTTTGGGGATGGGAAATTCTGTTTTGGGAGGAAAACAAGGGATGAGTACATACAGTTGGGTACTGGTTTGAAGGTAAACCTGGGAAGGGTGTAAGTCAAAGTTAGAATTTAAAAAGAAAATGATTATCAAGGCAATGATACAGAAACACTGCCTTAAACTGACAGAGTCAGGATATAACCTGACACCCTGTTGGTCAGGGTGGTGGCAGCAGTCACATTAAATGATGGCTGCAGTCCTGTTGGAGTGATGAACGTGATTCTGTCGAAGCAGTGATCCTGAAGAAGGGTCTGGTCTGCCTCTGGAGTCCAATGGTGGTTCTGGAGCTCTTCTCCTCTGGGAATCCAGTTGGCAAGCTGCTCCTGGTGTTGCAAGGCTCAGCTTATATCCAGGTAGGAATGCTTGGATCCTCCCCCTGGGCAGAGCATCCCACAATGGGATGATGGAATTTGATCAGTCCTGCAGTGACACTCAATGGCCCATTCACAGAAGATATCTCCCCTGGAGGGCGTTATCAGGGCTGAGTCATGGAAGAGATAAAGAACAGTGCCCCACCTGTTTATAGCAGTTGATGAAGATGGGGATTGAAAACATGCATTTGGTTACATCTTACATAGCAACCTGAAACAGTGGGGTGATCCCTGCTCAGGGGGTGAACACCACCCCCCTTACCCAAACTGGCTCAGGTGTAAAACCCCCACCCTGGGAAGGCCACACACACACAGGGGACAATGTCACACTTGCCCTGCCCCAGGGGAGGTCTCTGTTCCTGTCACTCCCTTGCTCTCCCTGCTTTTCTCTTTCTTTCCATCTCTCTCTCTACCTCACATTTACTGTTCAATAAAATCCACTTTGGATTTGGTCTCATTAGCACCTTAATTGGGGCACAGGAATCCCTCTAACAATTTTCTTAACCAGATTGCAACATTATTTTGGCACAGTGAGTTCAGAGCACTGTTCTCTGACCCCAAGTGCCTTTGACAACAGCACAGATCCCTCCTCTGATGAGGTTGTGGTTCTTTCTGGAGGAACCCCGTGGAAACTTGGATGCAGCCTCCTCTGCACGACTTACAGGAGAACTGATGAGGAAAATGGCTGTTGTGGGTGGCCAGTGTAAAGAAAATATTTTGTTGTCCTTCCTTGAAAAGTTTGTTAGAATAACTGGAGGAAAGGGAGCAAATGTTACCAGCGAGACTGACAAGGTTCATTTACCCCATGATGAAGAACACAAGGCTGCTAAAAGTTCCACAAGCTTAGCTCAAGTACCTAAATTCCCAAATAACTCCTGAATTCCTAGACTCGGGTACTTTACCAAATGTGAGAATCATTTTTCTCTTCATCTCTGTCACCTTTGTGACAGCTACAGAGAGCTTCCCCTTCTTTTTTAATAATCTGTATTGAGCCAAATTTCCTCTTTTCTTTTATCAGAACTTGCCAGCAGCTGATCTGGAGCTGTGCAGGAACCGATGAAACCTGGAATTGCCATCATAATTGCTTCTATTTTTGGTTTGTTAATATTTGGGATTTGTTTGCACTTTCATCACATGTGACCTGTGGGAAAATCAAATATTCATCAAAGTATTTTATGCTGAGTTGAGTTCTGCCAAGTTTATTTTCTCCAGTGCCCAGTGGATGCTGGAGGGGTCTCTGTGCCTCTTGCCCTGGAAGATGCTTGGGAGGGGCTGTGGAGGGTGTCCCTGTCCCTGTCACCCCAGGCCATTCCCCAGGGGTTGTCACTGTCCCTGTCACCCCAGGCCATTCCCCAGGGGGTCTCCATCATTCTCACCCAGGGAATGCCTGGGGGGTCTCCCTCCCTCTCACCCCTGTGCCAGGGGGTGCTCGGGGCAGTCTCTGTCCCTCTCAGCCCAGGGGATGCTCGGGGGTCTCTGTCCCCTCACCCTGGGGGATGCTCGGGGGGTCTCCATCCCTCTGGCCTCAGGCAATGCCTGTGCAGGGCTGGGGACCAGGGGCTCTGTGTCCCTCTCACCACTGAGGCTGCGCGGGGCTGGGGAGGCTCTCCCACCTTCTCACCCCTGGGGAGGCCGGGGGGGTCTCTGTCCCTCTCAGCCCTGCTGTGACCCCACCCAAACATCATCGGGGTCACAGGGACAGAGACACCCCCAAAGCCCCAGAAGGGCTGAACCTGGGATTTGGTTTGGGGCTGAGGATTTAGGAAGGGGCTGGAAATGGGTCTGAGCTTGGAGTTGGGGCTGAGATTTGGATTAGAGCTGGGATTGGGATTAATGCTAGGCATGGCATTGGCTTTAAGGGATTGGATCTGGGTCTAGACAAGCCTGGGACTGGGATGAGATTAAATACAGAACTGTGAGTGTGTCTAAACATGGAGTGAGATTGAGACCAGGATCAGGGTCAGGTTTGGGACTGAGCTCACCCAGAGCGGGACAGGGGGGACGTCACTGCAGGATGTCCCTGGCATCTTCCCAGCCCTTCTCAGGCACCTCCAACCATGGGGCACAGCTGGGTGCTCCAAGATCCAGGTGCTCCCACACTGCCCCTCAATACCAGGCGAGCATTCCCTGAGGGCAGCCCTGACTATGACCCTTGGGGCTCTGGGATCAGCCCTCACATCCCTGTGGGAGCAGCTGCAGACAGGACGAGAGATTTCCCCCCAGTCTCTTTCCTGTGGGAGGATGAAGCCCAGCTGCCCTTTTCTTCTGGTGTCTCCTCCTCTCCTCAGCTGAGGATGTCCAACTCCCCAGAAGCAGGAAAATCCCCATTCCCTGTTTCCTTGTGGCTGCAGCCTGGAACATCCACTCAGAATGAAAAACTTTCTGAAAGCCCTGCTGAATGACATCAGGAGGAAGTTTGTGAGAAGGGGAAGAAATTGTATTTTGATAGGAAATAAAAAGTGCAAAATTATTTCTTTCTCTCATATTCTTTTTCAGTCAGTTCTGGTCTGTTTTCTGAGTGCCACCTTCTCAGCTGTTTGTGTTTGTGTCCTCCTTTCTCTCCTGCCTCTTCTTTGCCTGCTCTGTTTCTCTCTCAGTGTCTCCCCTGACCCAGGGCAGCTGCCACCAAAGACCCTGCCCTGATTTAATTCCCAGTGCAGGAGCTACAACAGCCACGGGTGAAGTTATGAAGGCTGGCAGTGAGATGTCACTGTAGGATCTTGCTCCACTTGGCTTTTGGCTCCTTCTTAAGAGCTTTGCCTCCTAGGACAGGAACATCTTTTCCTGGCTGGAACTGGAATTCCAGCCCCTGGGAGTGTGTGCCGTGGATCCCAGAGGGGCATTCCCGAGGCTCCCAGGGTGCTGCTCCTGCCGTGCCTCCCAAGGAGCTGTGCAGGGCCAGGGGACAAGGGCCAGCAGCTCTGGGGGCCCCAGAGCACGCAGCAAAGGTGGCTTTGACGGGCATTTTCCAGCACCTTCCCAGGTGGAAGCAGAGGGAGGAAGGAAATGGAAGCGAGTCCCCGACAGAATCCTGGAACAATTGGGGTGGGAAGGGACCCTGCCCATGGGTTACGACCCCGCGAGGGAGAGACGCCTCTGCCCCGGTGAAGGAGCAAATGAGAGCGTGGGAGCGCAACCTGCGGATTTGATTGAACTTGGATTGAACTCAACAAGACACGGGAAGGAGAGAGGCAGAAAAAGAAATCGGAAAGAGGTCACAGAGGGAGAGAAAGAAATCGGGAAAAGGCCTCAGAGAACAAAAAGAAATGGGAAAAGTCTCCGGCCCGGACCCCGCAGCTCCCAGGGACCCTCTCAGTGTGCAGCGCCTTTCACATTTCCAGCCAATCAGAGGAGGCGCTAAACAATTTCCAGCCAACCAGAGCTTTTCTCGCCGATGACTCACCGGTTGCCAGGTTGACCCGCAGAGCCCGGCGGCCCCGGAGCGGAATTTGGGTCTCGGGCCGGGGATTTTTTTGGAGAGTGTTCGGAGCCGGCAGATCCCGAACTCCGGGCTCCCTTAGAGGAGCTTTTTCTGGGGGAGAGGAGCCGCGATCGCCCCTCGGGAGGGTCCCAGGGGGTCCATGTGGGGATGGCCCGGTACCGACGGGGCGGGACATTGGTTTTGGGGATCCCCGTGAGAGCCGGAGCTGTGGAACGGGGGACCCCCGGGGCGGGGAGAGGGGAAGGGGCGATACCGGAGCTGGGGGACCCCCGGCAGCCCGGAGATGAGGCGGGGACGGGACCCCCTGACCCTGACAGGGGCGTGTCCTGGGGTGACTTCATGATGCTCGTACCCCATCGGTTTGTTTAGCCCAGAAATGAGTTCTGCACCTTTAAGGCTGGTTCTGAGAGCAAAGGGGAAAAGGAAGAAGCAGCATTTTGTTTTCAGAAACTGCACTCACTCCTCCACATTCCGGCTCCTGGACTGTTGTGATGCCTTAAGGAGCTGGAATAGAGCTCCAATAGAGCCAGATGGAGTTAAGAGGAATAAACTGGACTTTTACTGAAATGCCTTCAAAGACCACTCCCTGGCAGTACCGGAGCCAGAGCTGTGGTTCTGCCTGGATGGCTCCAAGACGAGAGCAAAAGAGGGCTTGGTCATGAGATCTCACATTTTTATAAGTTTTAGTCCATTTATATATAGGAGTTAACTGTCCAGTTAATAGCCTCCAATTATGAAGTTTCATCTCCCTTGCTTGCTTGGCCACCCTCCTCTTTTCATGTTGTTTATGTTTTGAGCCTAAAGTTTGAAGAGATTGTCCTTGAGTCTCCAGCTAGAACAGGATTGTTGTGTCTTCACCACCCTGAGAAAAGATCCCAGTAACACTTAATATAAAACTAAAAGATGCACACCAAAAGAGAACAGAAAAACTTAAAACCTAAGGTATCAGTTGTCTGCGGATGGACAGACAGTGGGACAGAGTTCTCCTTTGCTTTTAGTTAGTTTTTAGTTCACTGAGGCAGAGGGGTTCCCTTGACTGTGGTTTTTCTTTTTCTTTGGAGCTGTTTAAACCTGCTCTGGACTGAACACCCAGAACACTGCCGGCACCTCGCACCTGTGGCCCACCTGGCCAGGCCTGGGCCAAGGAATTTTTCAGCACTGGAGGGACTGATAAGAGACTGATAAGAGACTGATAAGACACTGAGTGAGCTGAGCTATAGCCCATGGAGAGACATTCTGAATTTGTCATCTATTTTGGAGCAGCAGGAGGTTTTATTGCTTAATATTGTTCAATTTTTGTGCTAGTGAATGCTTTGCCTGTTAAATATTTTTCCACTTTTCTCCAAGGAAATATTTTCCCAAACTGGCTGAGGGTGAGGCTGCTGAATCTGCATTCTAGAGGAAACTCTTTTTGGAGGCTTTCAACCAAATTTGCCCTAAACCACGACAGGAAGGTGGGGAGAGGAGGGAACCCCAATTGGCTGGATTGAGGGGAGGCTGGAGAGGGGGACCTTGGGACTCCAAAGCCTCCCAAAATCCATAAGCAGGACCCTGGAGAAGGGGGGATCCCCAGGACCCATGGGATCCCCAGCAGCCCTGAGATGGGGGACCACCAGAACCACAGAGGGATGAGACTGGACATGGGAAACTCCTGGTGGCTTTTTTTAAATTCACTTTTGATTTTTGGACTTCAGGTGACTTCTAGAGATGGACTTGGGCAAGAGGAATCCCCAGCCGAAGGCATTCACACCTTGTTTTTCCCCAAACCAGGATTTCCCCCAAACCATCCCACCGTGACATCCCCCCTGTCCCGCTCTGGGTGAGCTCAGTCCCAAACCTGACCCTGATCCTGGTCTCAATCTCACTCCATGTTCAGACACACTCACAGTTCTGTATTTAATCTCATCCCAGTCCCAGGCTTGTCTAGACCCAGATCCAATCCCAGCCCCAGGCCTTAAAGCCAATGCCATGCCTAGCATTAATCCCAATCCCAGCTCTAATCCAAATCTCAGTCCCAAATCCAAGCCCAGCCCCAATTGCAGCCCCTTCCTAAATCCTCAGCCCCAAACCAAATCCCAGGTTCAGCCCTTCTGGGGCTTTGGGGGTGTCTCTGTCCCTGTGACCCCGATGATGTTTGGGTGGGGTCACAGCAGGGCTGAGAGGGACAGAGACCCCCCCGGCCTCCGCAGGGGTGAGAAGGTGGGAGAGCCCCCCCAGCCCCGCGCAGCCTCAGCGGTGAGAGTGACACAGAGCCCCTGGTCCCCAGCCCTGCACAGGCATTGCCTGAGGCCAGAGGGATGGAGACCCCCCGAGCATCCCCTGGGCTGAGAGGGACAGAGACTGCCCCGAGCACCCCCTGGCACAGGGGTGAGAGGGAGGGAGACCCCCCCCCAGGCATTCCCTGGGGTGGGAATGATGGAGACCCCCTGGGGAATGGCCTGGGGTGACAGGGACAGTGACAACCCCTGGGGGATGGCCTGGGGTGACAGAGACAACCCCCGGGGAATGGCCTGGGGTGACAGGGATAGGGACACCACTGGGGAATGGCCTGGGGTGACAGGGACACCCCCTGGGGAATGGCCTGGGGTGACAGGGACAGGGACACCTCCCCAAACCCGTCCCAAGCATCCCCCAGGGCGAGAGGCACAGAGCATCATGTGGGCATTAGCAAAAAATAAATTTGGCAGAAATCAATCTTAACTCTGCATAAATCACTTTCATGAATATTTGATTTTCCCACAAGTCACATGTGATGAAAACACAAACAAATCCCAAACATGAATAAACTGAAAATAGAAACAATTCTGTGGCAATTCCAGGTTTCATTGGTTCTTGCATAGCTCCAGCTCAGCTGCTGGATGGTTCTGATAAAAGAAAAGTGCAAATTTGGCCCCATAGAGATATTATTAAAAGAAAAGGACAGCTCTGTGCAGCTGTCACAAAGCTGACAGAGACAAAGAGAATAATGATTCTCACATTTGGCAAAGCCCCCAAGCCTGGAAATTCAGGACTTTTTCGGGAATTTAGCTACCTGGGCTGGGTTTCTTGTGGGACTTTTAGCAGCCTTGTGTTCCTCACCTTTGAGTGAGTGAACCTTTGTCAGTGTCGCTGGTAACATTTGGTCCCTTTCCTTCAGTGATTTTAAAAAAGTTTTCAAGGAAGGAAAACAAAATATTTTCTTTACATTGGCCACCCACAATAGCCATTTCCCTCATCAGTTCTCATGTAAATTGCTCCAAGAAAGCTGTGTGCAAGATTCCAAGAGTTCCTCCTGAGAGACCCACAACCTCTTCAGGGGAGGGAACCATGATGTTGTCAAAGGCACTAGGGGTCAGACAACAGTGCCCTGAACTCACTGTGCCAAAATAATGTCACAATCTGGTTTAAAAAATTGTTAGAGAGATGTCTCAGCCCAAATTAAGGTGCTAAAAAGACCAAATCCAAAGTGGATTTTATTGAACAGTAAATGTGAGGTAGAGAGAGAGATGGAAAGAAAGAGAAAAGGGGGGGGAGAGCAAGGGAGTGACAGGGACAGAGACCTTCCCTGGGGCAGGCCAAGTGTGACATTGTCCCCTGTGTGTGTGGCCTTCCCGGGGTGGGGGTTTTACACCTGAGCCAGTTTGGGTAAGGGGGGTGGTGTTCACCCCCTGAGCAGGGATTACCCCACTGTTTCAGGATGCAATGTAAGATGTAACCAAATGCATGTTTTCAATCCCCATCTTCATCAACTGCTATAAACAGGTGGGGCAGTGTTCTTTATCTCTTCCATGACTCAGCCCTGATAACGCCCTCCAGGGGAGATATCTTCTGTGAATGGGCCATTGAGTGCCCCTGCAGGACTGATCAATTCCATCATCCTATTCTGGGATGCTCCACCCAGGGGGAGGATCCAAGCATTCCTACCTGGATATAAGCTGAGCCTTGCAACACCAGGAGCAGGTTGCCTACTGGATTCCCAGAGGAGACAAGAGCTCCAGAACCACCACTGGTCCTTCAGAGGAAGACCAGACCCTTCTACACGACCACTGCCTCGAGAGAATCACATTCATCACTCCAACAGGACTGCAGCCACCATTTAATGGGACTGCTGCCACCACCCTGACCAACAGGGTGTCAGGTTATATCCTGACTCTGTCAGTTTAAGGCAGTGTTTCTGTATCATTGCCTTGATCTTCATTTTCATATTGAATCGTAATTCTGGTTTAGACCCCCCCCCAGGTTTACCTTCAAACCAGTACAAAATTCAATGTACTCATTCTTTGTTTTTATCCAAAAACTTGGCCAGATGGAGGAAGAGGCTGCGAGGAAGAAGAAGATGCCCCAGGAAACCCAGGTAGGTGAGGAGGAAGTCAGTGCCCCTTTCCCCCTCTCTCCTGCTCCATCTCCCAGCCCAGCATGGTCCCCGGCTGCAGGACAACCCCGGTGCCAACCCCGTCCTGACAGGGATGCACTGGGGGGATCTCCTTCCCTCTGGCAGGGAGGCAAATCCCATCCTCTCCTTGTCCTTCTGCTCCCAGACAAGAAGCTGAGGATGGAGACCAAGGAGGAAAAATCTCCTTGGCAGAACCTCATAGAAGAGGCCGTTTTGAGTGGCTACATGTCACAGGAATCAAATGGGGAAGAAAATCCCCAGACATCCTACAGGAGGAGGGGCTGCAAACCCAGCCCAGGGGGCTGTGAGGAGGAAAGACCCACCCTGAGCCAGGAAGGTGGACAGAGCTTCAGCCAGAGCTCAGAGCTGGTGCTCCATGAGCAGCTTCATGATGGGGAGAAGCCCCACAAATGCTTGGAGTGTGGGAAGAGCTTCAGGCAGAGCAGCACCCTGATCAGCCACCAGATGATCCACACTGGGGAATGGCCCTACAAGTGTGGGGAATGTGGGAAGGGCTTCAGCTACCAATCCGCCCTCATCACCCACCAGCAAATCCACACTGGGGAGAGGCCCTATGAGTGTCCCGAGTGTCAGAAGAGGTTTCACACCAGCTCCACTCTCTTCCTGCACCAGCGGATTCACACTCAGGAGAGGCCCTTCTGCTGCCCTGACTGCGGGAAGGGCTTCAAGCACAACTCCACCCTCACCAGGCACCGGCACACCCCCACCAGGGAGATGCCCTAGAAGTGCCCCACATGTGGGAGGAGTTTCACCCAGAGCTCTGACTTGACCAGACACTAACGAAGCCACCAGTAGGGGAAGTCACCCAGTGCCCCAAGTACAGAACAGTTTCATGCCCAGCACCAGCTTCATCACCCATTAGCACGCCCACGTTGGTCAGAGCCCTGGTGATCCATGTTCCCTGTGATCCATGCTGGGAAGACACCTGTCCCTTTTCCTGCCCCTGCCAATGGACATGATGTGGCTCTGAAGAGCATGAGAGTGAGGCCATGGCCCTGTCATGACATTCACTCCCACCTCAGGTCATTGCCAGGGGACAGAAAGGGACTCTCGCTCTCTCTCTCCCCGAGGAGAAGGGTGTCCTTTCCAGGCAGGGGGAAATTGTGGCCGCGAAGAGACAGTCAGTCCTGTTGTAGTTTTCCCTTTTTCTTATCCCATCTGTTACCAGTACTGTTTCTGTTCCGTTTGTTCCTTATCTCGTTGCAGTTCCCAATAAATTGTTCCTTATTCAGCCCGGGATCTTTGTCTTTTGTGCTTTCCATGGGAGGTGGGAGGGCAGCGAGGGCAGCGCGGTTTTAGCATGAGCAGGAAATTGGGGAATCCCATTCCTGAACCCCGGCCCATGGAAACCGAGCATCCCAGCTGGTCCCAGCCCTGGTGGCCATGGCAGCAGCCTTGGGAGCGGGTCCCTGGCTGGGGCTGTGGGAGCCTCTTCCCTCTGGTGCCCAGGGACAGGAGTGGAGGGAATGGCTGCAGGTGAGTCGGGGCAGGCTCAGGTTGGATGTCAGGAAAAGGTTTTTGCCCAGAGGCTGCGGGGGCCCTGCCCAGGCTCCCCAGGGAAGGGTCCCAGCTCCAGGGCTCTCTGAGCTCCAGCAGCGTTTGGCCAGTGCTGCCAGGCCCAGGCTGGCACTGTTGGGGTGTCCTGTGCAGGGCCAGCAGTTGGACTGGAGGATCCTGATGGGGCCCTCCCAGCTCAGCCAATTCTGTGGTTCTGGGATCCCATGAGCCTGGGGATGGGGCTGCCAATGGTTGCCATGGCAACGGGCTCTGGCTGCAGGCCTGAGCTGGTGTCCATGGCAACCACCCCTGGGATGGGGTCTCCATGGAGCTGCCGAGGGACTGACAATAGCAACAGGGGGCTGGTGATGGTTGCCATGGAAACTGACCAAAGCAACAGGGTCCTGGTGATGGTTGCCATGGAAACTGACCATAGCAACAGGGGCTGGTGATGGTTGCCTGCTAACGATCAGATTTGTCAAAGGCCCCCAGAGAGGTTCCATGGGATCTTTCCAGGGGTCTCCAGGCTGTTCCAGAGCTGGAATGTCACAGGCAGAGAGAGGAGCTCCATGGAGACCTCCCAGGGCTTTCTGGGGATGGTAAAGAGCCCTGTGGTCAGAGGCAGACACAGCCATTCCATGGTGACATCCCAGGGGACCTTGGGCTGCAAAGGCACCGATCTGTCACAGGCACTCAGGGGGCTCCATGCTGACATCCCAGGAGTCCCCAGGCTGCCAAAGAGCCGGGATGTCCCAGACACTCACAGGGGTTCCTGTCATGGGCACAGTGGGAGCTTTAGGACAAGTTTATTAGAGAAGCTCCTGTTGGGTCACGAGGTGCAGAAAGGATCCCCAAATGTTACTGCTGAATCAGAGATGACACAGACTCAGATCAGAAGGCTGAGGGCTAAAAGCCACCCTTTTATTCAGTCCTCTTCTTTTATATCTTGGTTTGCTACAGGTGGACCTCATTGGTCATTTAATCAACACATTATACATGATCGGCCAGTTAATACAACACCCTTTTCCCTTATGGAAAAGAGCAAACCTATTCCAAACACGGTCAGGGCACCAGTTATTAATGTTTGTTTTATGCTGGGCCTTTCTGGGAGCTCCCTGGATGGAGGAAACCCTCCAGTAGCAGTTCTGTGCCTGGTAAAATGAGATGCACGGGACTTTTTTGGTCTCCAGTTTATTGTTATCTTATCTAAAGTTTGGCATACCAGGCCAGCCACGCTGGAAAAGCATCACAAAATAGCCCCAAAATGTACAGTTTCAAGGTCTTTTAAAGTCGTCTGATCCAATTAACTCTTAAAACATACGTTATTTCTACTTATCTAGCAACAACTCATCCCTTGACTGTCCACAAAACCTCTGTACTGTGCTTTCCTTGACCAACGACCCTGTGCCACCAACCGTGCAGAAAATGGAGTAGATGAAGAAGACAGGGACTACACCCAAATTCCTCCATTTTCCTTTTTATCTGCACCATACTAAAAATCCCAAAACCTCAATTTCTCACCCTTGTGACATACTATACTACCCTCTAATCTGTTTCACGCTTTGGTAAATTCTATCTCAAGGTCTTGGAAGTCCTCTCCACAAGCAAAGGTTAAAGGCAGTGTTTCTGTGGGGGTCAGGATCCCTCAGAGCAGACAGAGAAATATTCCTTGGGCCCTGGATTCCCACACATTTAACCAAAAATCGTTTAACCCTTAACATGTGAAGTTACCCAAAAATGTTCCAGGTAAGTAGGATTAGAAGGAGAAGAAATAGAGAACAACAGAAAGACAGAAGATCCACAGAAAGACACACACATATGTACCAACTGCTGGGGTTTCAGCACTGCTAACAGAGGAACCCCAGCAGAAGGCAGGATCCAGACCCTGGACTGGCCTCGTGCTCTGGCTTTTAACCCCCTGGGCCTTCATGGGCCCGCCCCTGGGGTGGGACTGCCAGTTGTTTGTCCAATCAGAGCCGGGGTAGCACGGCTGCTAGTGTGTGATTGATTTATTGATTGATTAACAGCTGGGCCAATCAGAGCTGGGTTAACATCTCCCCTGCTGTGTGATTGACAGCTCTGCCAGGCCAGGGCTGGGGGCGGGGCTCTGTCCCACCACAAACCAAGGCCTGACCCAGCCCTGGCCCCACACGGGCATTCTGAGCATCCCAAGGTGTCTCGGGACATCGATCTCATCCAGCCTCTGACAGCAACCACGGTGACACTGCGGAGCCTCATGGAACCATGGGTCAGTCGTGGCAATGGAGATCCAAGGACACCATGGTGACACTACAGAACCTCATGGAGCCAAGGGGCCATTGTGACCTTGTGGAGCCCAGAGTACCACAGAGCAACCACTGTGACACAGTGAGGGCTCATATGGAGCTGAGGGGCCATTGTGACCCATCAGGGTTTTGTGGAACCATAAAGCCATTGTGACTCTGCAAGGCCTCATGGAAGCACGGGGCCATTGTGACACTGTGGGGCCCCATGAAATGAAGGGAACACAGAATGGGTCTGGCTGCCTTGGCCACCCAGGGGCCACCTCTCATCTGCAATTTAAACACTGGGACCATGTGCTTTTCTTTCTTATGGGAAAAAACCATCCATCTTGACCAGGCACGCATGGCCAAAATTTGGAATCTGCCTCTAGAATTCCCTATATCCAAGGATAGCTCCCAGACAAAATCTGCCAGGACTGATAAGTCTGGGTGGCCTTGGCTTCCTGAGGGCTGGCACTCATCTGCCTCTGAAACACTGGGGTGTTGCCCTGTTTTTTTAAGTTTTTCTAAGCCTTCTGATGTTAACATTCTTGTAACAAACTTTCTCACACACTTTATGTAAGTAACTAATTGTTTTTCATTTTTTTATGGAAGAGAAAAAAATTGATACACTGTTGGTTTTTCCAGTGTCATTGGAAAGGTGGCACTGTCACCCTCCAATCCACTGTCACTTTTAGAACTCTATAAATTTTAAGAGTCAGAAATAAAAAGCGCTCCTTTTTAACTTGGAGAGTTGTATGTCCATCTTGTTCTATTTCGTGTCTTATAGTGACACTGAGGCTCAGTGCTTTCCTTCCTATGGAAAAGAACCGTGCTTCTCCTACAGGTGTCCATGACTGAAATTAGGATTCTACCACTAATATTCTGTATATCCAATGGCTGCTCCCAGGCAAAATCTGCCAGTACCATCAAGGCTGGCTGGCCTTGGCCTCTGGTGGCTGCCCCTGCAGCACTGGGTCTGGGTTCTTTCCTTCCCATGGAGATCACTGGGACACTGTGGGGACCTCCTGGAACCAAGGGGATCATTGTGGCACCACTGGAGCCCATGGAACCAAGGGGCCATGGTGACACAGAGGGGCTTCATGGAACCCAGAGACCATGATGACTCTGTGGGGCCTGATGGAACCATGGAGACCATTGTGACCCTTCAGGGCCTCGTGTCACCAAGGGGGCATTATGACACCTCAGGGCCTCATGGAACCAAGGGACCATTGGGACACTGTGAGGCCCCAGGGAACCCAGGGAACATGGAACAGCTCTGGCTGCCTTGGCCTCCCAGGGGCCCCCTGACAGCTCTGGCTGACGTTGGAATGTCAAGGGCTGCCTCTCATCAGCTCCTGGAGCACTGGGGCTCCGTGCTTTCCTTGCTATGGAAAAGAACCGTCTGACTTTTCAGATGCCCATTGCCAAAATTGGTACTCTCCTTAAAAACTTTCTTCTATGCAAGGGTATCTTTCAGAACAAATCCTGCCAGCTCTGACTGGCCTTGGCCTCTGGTGGTCACCTCCAATCTGCCCCTGACACAGAGGGGCCCTGTTCCTTCATCCCTATGGAAAAGAACCGGCCTTCTTCCAAAGGGACCATGGCCAAAATTAGAATTTGGCCTCCCAAATTCCATATATCCAAGTAATTCTCCCAGACGAAAGTAGCCAGGACAAACAGGTCAGGCTGGCCCTGTCCTCTGGTGATTTTTATAGACTCTGAGCTGGAGGTTTTCACTTGAAAACACCGTGGAGAGGGCCCAGAGATCTCCCAGAGAGGTGTTTTGAGGCCTTGGGCACATGACCACTACATATGGACAGAGGAGCGCTGTGCTCTGTGCTGTTGTGGTGGTTTTGCATCACAGAAATGATGTCCTCAGAGAAGCTGCTAGCAGTTTCCTCTGTGTCTGACAAAAAAAAACCAATCAGTAATTAGCTTTGAGAACTGACCATCTGTTAAACCACTAAGGAAACTGTACACACCTCTGTGAAGACACATGTTAAAGATGAGAAAGGTGGGTCTCTTAAAGAGAGGTGGGAGGGTCTCTTTCCCTTCTGGCTGGCAAAGAGGTAACAAGGCCAGCCCAGCGCCCCATCTCAGCGGGGGCAGGCTGTGTGGGTTCTCTGCTTCCTTTTTCTACCTCTATTGGTCTCAGGATTGAAGGCACTTGACATGATAGTTCATGTTCAGACTCCGATGTTTATTGTTTCTTACCCATTGTTTCTTACCCATTCTTAACGCCATGAGTTCTGCAGTCTTTCATTAGCAGGGCACAAAATGCCTAACTATCTCTTGTTACAAGGTCTTTTTTAAGGCTAGACTATCCAATTAAGAAATTACACCAAAATTATTTTCCCTTTTAACCCAATAACTGATCATTTGAAGCCTGCAATGCGGACTTTTCCGTTCAGTTACAGAAAACCACCCAAACCCATGAAGAAGAGGGAAGAAGAAAGTAAAGAAGAACCACCTGTCTCTACCCTAAAATCTCTATCTTGCTTTGTATTTATTACTATATTCTAAAACCTCAAACTCTAAGGTTTCCTGTGATATTACACACTTCTAACCAACTACACACCCATAATCCCAATGCTAATAATCTATTTTGGAAGCCTTCTCCACAGCCTCAGGTAAAATGCAGTGTTCTCTTGCAGGTCTGTGTCCTTCAGCACAGAAAATTTAAAATTCTCAGCATCCAGGGTTCCAGCAGGGCCGGGCGGCTCCTGCCATGGGGCCGGGCCCCTTCCCAGGGACCCCGCCGGGCCCCATTGGCTGCCGGGCAGGGCAGGGGAGGCCGCGGGGCCGAGGCCGGGCCGGGCCATGGCTGCAGCTGGGAACATCTGGGCACTGCTGAGCCCTGCCCCGCCGCCAGCCTGGGCCCAGCCAGGATCCGCCGGGCCCAGGAGCAGCCCCGGGCCGGCTCGGCCAAGATTCTGCCACCCTTGGGGTTCAGCTGCTGTGGGAATCCACAAAATCAGAGGGTTTTGGGAAAACTGCAGAAGGCAGGCCCATAGACAGCAGAACTGTGATTAGAGCTAAGCAGTAACCATAAGATTGTTCAGCAGAAAAATTATGTAGGAAGTAGAATAGTAAGGACAAATGGAACAATGGTCTATGTATTAACGCTTGTCTAGAATAACTCCCTAAGCTACAGAAAAGTTTATCTAGCAAGATATTAGGAAGTTGTAAGCTTGATAATGGAGCTCTGTGCATTGTACCTTGAGAGTTACAAGCAGGTATTTTATTGGAAATAAGCAAGCATTGTTTTAACCAAAGGTACGTGTGCTTACAGTGGTTGGATGGAACTACTGTCAATATGCTTTTGCTTTATGTGATTGGTCAAAAAACTGATAAAGAAAGTTGTAACATTAAGTTCTTGGTCTGCTTCCTGGGATGTGGGCTGATAGCATCCCATAGTCATAACCATGTAATGAGACTGATGCTGGAAAATAAAATGGCTCACGGCATGTTCCTCCAGTCCCGTCCCATTTGTGATTTGTACATATATCCCTGGCCAGCGATAGTGGCTAACCTGCATTCAGGCAGGGGCAGCGACTGCTGTACTCATAGAGGAAAGCAAAATATTGGGGGAAAATTGAAACTATATACCCCACACTCTGACAGAAGTATCCTAAGCCAAAAGGCTGAGAAATGGCTCATTGATTCCTGAGTGCTGAAGTACGAAGCCATCTGAAGAGATAATGGATTAGAGCTAATCCTGAGTAACCAACTCAACCCTGCCCAGTTCTTGTATGGAGAACCAGATGAGGAACTAACACATAATTGTCTAGAGGTTATAAACTATCAAACTAAAGGAAGAGAGGACCTAACAGATCAACCACTCCAAGGTGGAAAACGATTGTACATTGATGGATCTTCACGGGTAATAAAGGGGCACAGGGGGTATCGGGGTATGCTATAGTTCATGAAGGGTTGGTAGCCATAGAAGAGAGAAAGTTACCTTCCAACTGGTCAGCCCAAGGTGTGAGTTGTATGGCCTAAAGCGAGCTCTGGAAATATTGGCACAGAAAATGGGGAACAATAGATACAGGACTAAACATGCACTTTTGGAGTAGTGCATACCTTTGGAAAAATTTGGGAAGAGAGGGGGCTTTTAAATTCAAAGGGAAAGGGACGGATTCACAAAAAATTTCTTTTAGAAGAGTTAGAAACTTTACAATTACCAGGGGAAGTAGTGGTGGTATATGTTGAAGGACATCAAAAAGGGGCAAAAGGGAACAATTTAGCTGATTTAGAGCAAAAAATGCAACTGAATCAGAGACAGAAAAATTAATAATAGTATTTACACCCATGAGAAAAATGCAAAAAGTCACTGTAGTCAGTGGGACAGAAGAGGAAGAACTCCTTAAAAGAGGAGCCAAGAAAGGTAATAAAGGGAAGTGGAGATTAGCAGATGGGAGGCAAATGTTGTATAAACCCTTGCCAAGAAAATGCTAGGAGGCACACATGGAACAACACAGTGGAGTACACAAGCACTAAGTGATCAATTTCTAAGGGATTTGGGATGCATAGGAATTTTTGGGATAGCTAAGCAGGTGACTGAACAGTGTGTGATATGTCAACAAGTAAATAAAAAATAATGGGGAAAACACCCAGAGGAGGGTGAGAACTGCCTTATGACCCTTTCAAAACATCCAGGTAGACTTTACTGAGCTTCCCCAGGTACAACGGTGGAAGTTTTTGCCAGTGATAGTAGATCACGTGACTCACTGGGTAGAGGTGGTACCACTGTGAAAGCCAATGCCAGTGTTGTGAGTAAAACACTTCTAGAATCAATCATTCCCCAATATGGGATGGTAAACAGGATTGATTCGGACCAGGGAACTGATTTCACATCAAAGATATTGCCGAAAGTTGTTCAGGCCCTGGGAAATAAAATGGGAATTACACACTCCATGGCATCCACAGAGTTCTGGTTGGGTTGTGAGAATGAATTAAACTCTTAAAAGAGCTCTAGTTTAGCTAATGATTGAAACCCAAATGTAATGGATAAAATGTCTCCCTTTGGCCTTATTAAGAATTAGAACCCAAGCCCAGTCAGATCTGGGGGTGTCACCCTATGAAATGATGTTTGGGTTGCCCTTCCTGACCTCACCCCAGCAGCTTATCGCCTATGAGGAAGGGGAAGCCAGTGCCAAGAAATAAGTGATGTCCATAGCACAAACCTTAGAAGGGCTGAGACATAAAGGGGCAATTCCTCAAACTACCACCCTGGATTTCAGAATCCATCATATTAATCCCAGGGATTGGGTGATGATCAAGCCATGGAGAGATCAGCCTCTAACTCCTCAGTGGGAAGGTCCCTTTCAGGTACTGCTCACCACCGAACTGGCCGTGCGAACTGCAGAGTGGGGATGGACTCATGGCAACAGAGCCAAAGGCCCAGGAGAAGAACCCAAAGAGTGGACTGTAACATCCAGGCCAGGTGAAACAAGATTGACTCTCAAGCAGAGACTGAGAGACAACCAGAAAAACACCAAGACACCCAAAAAGTAGAGTCAAGCTTCCACCAGTCAGCTCAAGAACTGTCTTCCTGTTTTCATGGGTGAGAATTACCAGCATCTGCTGAGAAGAAGTACACAAGGGTTTGTAAAAGGTAATGGGACAGCTTCTTTAAGAAAATAAGGCAAAGGAAAGAGGGCAAGACCAGGCTGGCCCCTTTGTTTGCTATAAAGAAGGCTCCATAGCCCTGTTGTGGGTAGCAACCCCGTAGGCATGGTGAGGTAGGGACAAAAGGCCGTACCAGACCTCTGTAATTCCTCAGTTGTCTTTTAATTCAACAGGGACTGGAGGGCAGGACTGAGTTGGCCTCTGTACTCACCCCTAAGATACACTGACTGTGGGTAGCAGCCACACAGGCACGGTAGATGGGAGTCAAAGCCACACTGGACCTCTGGGATGCCCTTTTGTCCATTCCAAGTAAGTGTGTCCAAGGAAAACCTGAGATTTTTTCTCCTGTTGCACTGTACTTGCCCACATCAACAGATGCTGGTATGACTCATTTAAGAGAGAGAGAATTTTTTTACTTAATAATTCAAGCAAAAGAACTTACAGAAAAATAAAAAGGGGGCTTGTTATAGATGAGTAATCCTATGGTTGACTCTCACAATTAAGGGGTGAATATTAAATATATGTTAAGAGAAGTTTGGTAGATGTATAGTTATCATTCCCCTCCCCTTGCATTGTTATCACAGGATGGCCTCTGTAGTTGGGGCATTTGGGAGGGTCGGCTTGTTCCTATGGCAGCATCTGACCTCCAGTCAAGGTGTAAGACAGTGATCTCCACCATGGACAGAGAAGAAGGAGTCGATTGACAAGACTTTGGGAGGGGCTAGAGGTGTAAAAGACAGAACATCCGTTTTGCAGATGAGCACACAGTGACTGAATCCTTTGCTCCTGGTGCTGTATTTTTTTCTTTATTCAGTCTTCTGTTGTATTTTCATAAGGTCCTAATACAGCATTTAAATTTTTGAAAGTGAAAATCATTTCTCACATGGGGCTGAGGAATGTGGGGCCAGGTTGTCCTCACTGGGTCAGCTCCAAGGTACCACTTCTCTGGCCTGGCCAGACCTCCTTAGGAGAGACCCTGGACCAATATCAATCACAGAATGCTGCAATCAACTCTTCTCTAAAGAGAACAGGAATAAAATGCACTCTTTAAGATAGGAATACATATTTCTTAGAAGCTCTTTGAAATATTTCTCCATAATTGTAAAAGAAAACCTGCCTAATGAACTGCTCCAGAGCACAGGGAAATCAAGGCAGAGCCATGGTTTGTCAGGACTTGCTTGATCCTAATGAGCTCCGTGGTGCATTTGGAGCTGAGCCCTGGAACTTCAGGGCCTGAGAATGCTGAAACGTTTCCAGGAGTCAAAGTCAGCGGAAAAACTCAAAGTGTCTCAAAGCATGAATGGGTCTCACTGAGGTCCATCCCCTACACAGGCTCCTCATGGACTCCTTGAAGGAGAAAATTGGAGGCCTGGAAAAAACTGGAAAAAACACCTCTCAGATATTCAGTGTAGAAAGGAACATCCAAAGTACCTTAAAAACCTTGAGTATCTCAAAGTATTAATGAGCCCCACTGACTGTCAGTGCAAAGCTCTTAAGGGACTCATTAAAGCAGATAATTGGGGCTGTGATTGCACAAACCTCTCACAGAGTCTGTGTCAAAAGGGCAACACCAAATACCTTTAAAAACTGAAGTACCTTAAAGCATTATTAACCCACTGAGTGTCATTACTGATAAAGTCTCTCCAGGGACTAATTACAGCAGCTAATTGGAGGCTGTGACTGCACGATCTTTATCATAGAGTCTGTATGAAAAGGGAAACACCCAAGTAGCTTAAAAAACTGAAGTACCCTGAAGGATTAATGAGCCCCACCGAGTGTTGTTACTGACAAAGGTTCTCCAGGGACTAATTACAGCAGATAATTGGAGGCCATGATTGCACAAAACTCTCAGAGACTCCAAGGCAAAAGCCAAACCCAAAGTCCTTTGAAAAATCTGCAGTCCCTGCAGGGAGCATTGAGGAGCCCCCAGGGCCATGGCTGAGCAAGGCTCCCCAGGGACTCCTTCCAGCAGATCCTTGAGGCCACTGGGATGTGGGATAGGGGGGGATGCTGAGGGCAGGACAAGGGGCTGACAGTGCCCAGCCTGGCTGGGGCTGTGCCAGGAGGCCCCAGGGCCTCAGCACAAGGTGTCTCCTCCCAGCCCTTGGTGGCACAGACCCTGCTGCTGTGGCCCAGGGCACCAAGACTTGGCTTCTCTTTGTCCCCACCTGTCATCACTGCCTGCAGTTCTCTGCTCTGCTCTGCCTGGGGCCTGGGGACACTTTCTCAGTCGTGTCCCTCACTGGGACCCATTAAAAGTCCAAGAAACTTTGGAGTTGGATTCTGCCTTGGAGTTATGAGAGGTTTCTTGAGGTCCCTCTCAGGGACTGATGTTCAGGGCCTGAGCACAAAGCCCCAGAGGCTCATTCAAGTCCTTGTGCTGTGTCTGTGCTGCTGAGCTGGGCTGGGCTCCCAGCACACAGGCAGCTCCTGGTAAGCAAGAAGAGCTTCAAAAGCACATTTCTCTTGATGAGCAGCTCTTCTGCCAGCCCAGCAGGGCTGGGGCACTGCCTGCAGCCAGCCCGGGCACAGCCCAGAGGCACAGAGAGCTTCAATCAGTCAGGGCTGGGAAGGTGCTGAGAAGTGCCTGGGGCACAATCACTGCCAGCCCTTGGCACAGGAACCTCTGGCTGCAGGACAATGCAGCTGCAGCTCCTGCAGTGATCTCCTAAAGCTGGAACATCCTAATGCCTGCAGAGCCTGTGAGTACATTCTCTGATTGTCTCTTGTGCAGAGCAGCCAGGGGTGGACAGGGCTGTCCTGCAGAGCAGGGTCCTGCAGCCCAGGGCGCTGTGCTGGGGCAGGGACTCTGCTGCCTGCCAGGGACAGCTCTCAGCCAGCCCTGGCAGCTGCTCCCAGCACTGGGGAGAAGCTCTGGGGGGAAGGAGCCACCCTGAGCAGGGCAGGGGCTGCTGCTGAGAGGGGCTGGGTGGGGCAGGGCTGCTCCCAGCTCCAGACCAGCCTGGACATAGCTCTGGAGGGCACTTCCCAAAGAAGGTAAGCCTGGGATTGCTGTAAAGATCAGGAGCTTTCCTGAGAGTGATTTCAATTTCCTGCTTGGAGAGGGATGGGAACGTTGGGGTGATGACAAAAAGATTTTTTCATTTTATACAATTTCCATACATTTGTAGTTCTATAAATTACTATTATATAGTTATAAATCTGTAATTCTTACTTTATAACACTCTTAATAAACTCTATTAAAGTACTATTATATACTTCTATAACTATAATCCTTAATTATCTCTAGTATGTTCCCTAACCTTCTTCTTCCATTTTAGAACAATAAGCTGTCTAAATGCATTCCTGAAATACTTATAGTATAAAATATATATAGTATCCTGTATAGTCTTATTATCAAGAAGAGAACCTACAAGAAGAACATTTTGGATTTTAACCACAGTATGAGCAGTCATAACAAAAATTTTGGCAAAGAAGCCTTTGGACCTATTCCAACAGGTTGAGCCAGGGGTGTGTAACTGGGGCAACTGAATCTCCTATTGGATGTTCCTGTTAAATATCCTAATTATTCAACCTTAATAAATTGTTGAAATCAGGGGGCGGGTGTGTCTCATTCCCACTGGGACACCTGAAAGCTTCCAATTAATGTCTGGTTTTTACTTTACTGTTCTAACACTTTTGCAATGGGTTTTTTTTTTCTCTTTGGGTTATAGACAACAGGAAGATGAGAGAAGCAGAACCGGAATTGCAATCCCGGAATGACAGAACATTCTGAGTTGAAAGGGACACACAGGATCATCAAAAGAATGTTTGAACATTTACAGGGACTCCAGAACTGTAACTCTGGGTGGTCAGTCTCTCTGCTGGGAGCCTCCCAAAGGGCCCTCAGCCACTCCTCAGCCCTGGACAGCAGCAGCATCACCTTTGCAGGGCCCAGCCGGGCTCTCCTGAGCTGCCCTTGCCCAGCTGCACACAGAGCCTGCCCCAGCAGGGCCCTGCACACAGGCAGGTTTCTGTAGGGCCGGGCCAGGGCACACAGGCTGGGATGGGCTCTGTGAGCGCTGGCAGGGACAAGGCTCCTCTCAGCAGGGAATGTCCAGGCCCAGAGAGATGCTCAGGGAAGGAGAGGGGGCTGAAGAGAGCAGTGCTGGGGGCAGGAGGGCACTGTTGGTGTGTGGGAGGTGCCGGGCACAGCTGGTCACGGGAACACTGTCCTGAGTGCCCGGCTGTCTCTGCCCTGCCCTCTCAGGCACAGCACCACAACATCTTCTCTTGGTTCTGCCCTGCCCTGATATTGTCACTGTTATCTGCTGCTCTCAGGGAAGCTCTGGCATTTGCAGCAGCTGAGTCAGGCGCTGCCCTTGGCATTCCTGCCAGGCAGGGATGTCCATGGGAATGGGGTGCCCAAGCTTCCCTGGCACCTGTGGGGCTGAGGGCAAAGCAGTCCATGGGAAAGGGGAATGAGCTGAGCCCCCTCCCTGAGATCCCATCATGGGCACAGCCAGGGATCTCCTTGCTGTGTCCTTCCAAGCTCTGAGCTGCCCTCCTGGGTGCCAATCTGTGCCAGAGCCTCTGGGAGTTCCCTGAATGTCCCACGGGGAAGGGCAGAGCTGCCACAGCTGAGGAAATGCTGCTGGGTTTGCCCAGGAAGCTGTGAGTGTCCTTGGCACAAGGGGGTGCTGAGACCTTGCCCAGAGACCTTTAGAGAGGGTGAGACATTCAGGGATCCCTCTGCTCTGGGCAGGGTCTGGTTTATCCCAGGGTTACCTGGGAGTGTGATTGTGCTCTGATTGCAGCCAAAGGTGCAAAGCCAGGGCAGGTGGGAACAAGCCCATGCAGCTCCTCACCTTCCCTGAGCCACAGGGAATCCTTTGCCTCTCCCATTTCTCAGTGGCAAACTCTGAGTGCAGCAGAAATGCTGGGCATTTCTGATATCAGTGAGTCAGCAATGATGTGTGGGCAGAAAAAATTCCTTAAATCAACTCCTGTCATCCATGTCCTATAGAACTGGGAGAGCAGATGGTACCAAGCCTTCCTGCATTAGGAGTGATTCCCCTGAAAAATCCTGAATATCCAGCCTTGTTTCTCTGCCACATGGGCACAAACCCAGGGCAGTAGGGCAGGGATGACTCCTCGAGAGCCCCCACGCAGAGCCCTGGCTGCTCCTGGCACACTCAGCCAGCACAGCTGGAGCTCAGGCAGGGACCTGGGTGAAGGTTCTCCTAGAGCAGGAACAAGGGTGTGTGAGTCCCAGCGGGACAGTCTGCAGGGAATGGCCCAGGGTTGGCTCAAAGCAGCCTCTGCTGACTCCTTACTGTCCTTTCTCCAAAAACAGGTCCTCAAGTCCAGCCTCAGCAAATGTCCAACAGCAGCTGCATCAGGCACTTCCTCCTGCTGGCATTGGCAGACACGCGGCAGCTGCAGCTGCTGCACTTCTGCCTCTTGCTGGGCATCTCCCTGGCTGCCCTCCTGGGCAACGGCCTCATCAGTGCCGTAGCCTGCGGCCACCACCTGCACACGCCCATGTTCTTCTTCCTGCTCAACCTGGCCCTCAGCGACCTGGGCTCCATCTGCACCACTGTCCCCAAAGCCATGCACAATTCCCTCTGGGGCACCAGGGACATGTCCTACACAGGATGTGCTGCACAGGTGTTTTTCTTTGTGTTCTTCATCTCAGCAGAGCTTTGCCTCCTGACCATCATGTGCTACGACCGCTACGTGTCCATCTGCAAACCCCTGCACTACGGGACCCTCCTGGGCAGCAGAGCTTGTGCCCACATGGCAGCAGCTGCCTGGGCCAGTGCCTTTCTCCATGCTCTGCTGCAAACAGCCAATACATTTTCCCTGCCCCTGTGCCATGGCAATGCCCTGGGCCAGTTCTTCTGTGAAATTCCTCAGATTTTGAAGCTCTCCTGCTCGAAATCCTATCTCAGGGAACTTGGACTTCTTGTGTTTTCCATCAGTCTAGCGTTTTGTTGTTTTGTGTTCATTGTTTTCTCCTATGTGCAGATCTTCAGGGCTGTGCTGAGGATCCCCTCTGAGCAGGGACGGCACAAAGCCTTTTCCACCTGCCTCCGTCACCTAGCCGTGGTATCCCTCTTCATCACCACTGGCACATTTTCTGACCTGAAGCCCCCCTCCATCTCCTCTCCATCCCTGGATCTGGCCCTGTCAGTTCTGTACTCGGTGGTGCCTCCAGCCCTGAACCCCCTCATCTACAGCCTGAGGAACCAGGAGCTCAAGGCTGCAGTGAGGAGACTGATGACTGGGTGGTTTCAGAAACATTAAACTGCTGGCCAATTTCTGCAAATCACTTGTAATAAAAGTCATCTTTGAGACTTCTTCTTGGTTTTATTTTGGAGGTTCTTTTTCTTTTTTTTTTTAACTTTTTAAATATTGTCTACAAAGAAAAGCCATTCCTTGTGCCATTTCTCATTTTCTTTATCTTCACCTTCCCTCTGGACACAGACTGTGTCAATGAGGGGCTGCGCTCTCGATGGTTTTAAACAAACTAAGAGGTGCCCAAGCAAAATTTTCTGCACGGATGCCCTTTTGTTGCCTTCTCTGGAGCTGCAGCAGCAATGTCTGTGTGCAGAGCTGGGGGCAGATCAGTGCTGGCCCAGCAGCCCTGCTCCTGCTGGCCACACCATTCCTGATCCAGGCCAGGAGCCATTGGCCTTCTTGCCCACCTGGGCACACTGCTGGCTCATGTCCAGCCTGCTGTCCATCAGTCCCTGCAGGTCCCTTTCTGCCTGGCTGCTCTCCAGCCACTCTGTCCCCAGCCTGTAGTACTGCAGGGGTTGTTGTGGTCAAAGTGCAGGACCCGGCACTTGGACTTGTTAAACCTCACCTTGTTGGATTTGGGCCCCGGATCCAGCCTGTCCAGGTTCCTATACTCCCACAGATCAACAATCACATCCAGCTTGGTGACATCTGCAAAGATGTCCTTGGTTCCATGAGGTCCCTCAGTGTCACAATGGCCTCTTGGTTACACCAGGCCCTACACTGTCACAATGGTCTCCTTGGTTTCATGGAGCCCCAAAATGTGACAATGGTCTCCTTGGTTCCATGGGGCTTCACAGTGTCACAATGTTCTCCTGGGTGCTGCAGTTTCACAGTGGCCCCTTGGTTCCATGTGGCCCCAGGGTGTCACAATGGCCCCATGGTTACATGATGTCCCAGAGTGTCACCATGGTCCCTGTGGTTCCACAAGTCCTGTCAGTGTCACAACGTTCTTCCAGATCCCTTGAGGCTCCATAATGTCACAGTGGCCCCTTGGGTACACAGGATCCTGCAGTGTCACAATGTCCCCTGGGTTCCATGAGGCCCTGCAGTGTCAGAACGGCCCCTTGGTTCCACTGGGCCCTGGAGTCTCCCAATGGTCCCCTTGGTTTTGCAGTGTCAAAATGGTGAAACCCCTTGGTTACACGAGGCTCAGCAGTGTCACAATGGCCTCTGTGGTTCCACGAGGACCCAGAGTGTCACGGGGCACTCCCTGGTTCCATTTGGCCCCACAGCACCACAATGGACCCCTGGTTCTGTGGGGCTGCACGGTGTCACCCTGGTCCCCACGAGGCCCTGCAGTGTCACAATGGCCCCAGAGTGTCCCAATCATCACAGAATGACAGAATCAAATGGGCTGGAAAAGACCTTTGGGATCATCAAGTCCAACCAATGCCCTAATACTGCCTTGTCACCCAGACCATGCCACCAAGTGCCACTGGAGAGGGACAGTGACTCTGCCACCTCCCGCCTGGCCAACCCATTCCAGTTCCCACTCACCCTTTCTGTGAAGAACTTCTTCCTATTGTCCAGCCTGAGCCTCCCCTGGTGCAGCTTTAGGCTGTGTCTTCTTGTCCTGCCCTCCAGCAGATCCACACTCACACCCAGCTTGGTGCCACCTGCAATTTGTGAATGGGGGACTCGATCCCCTCACCCAGACCATCAGTGAAGATATTAAACAGGACTGGGCCCAGCACAGATCCCTGGGGACAGCACCAGTGCCTGGACACCAGCTGGGTGCAGCACCACTCTCTGGGCCAGCCTCCAGCCAGCTCTTCAATCTCCCAGCGAGGAGGGAACCTGCCCAAGCCGTGGGCTGCAGCTTTTCCAGGGAATGCTGTCAGACACAGAGTCAAAGGCTCTGCTGAAGTCCAGGCACACAACATCCACAGCCTATCCCACATCCACAGGTGGGTCACCTGGTCATAAAAGGAGACCAGGTTGGTCAGGCAGGACCTGCCACCCCTAAATCCATGCTGGCTGGCTCTGACCCCTCGGCCATCCCGTGGGTGCCCTGTGATGGCACTCAAGGTGATCTGTTCCATAACCTTGCCGGGCACCCAGGTCAGGCTGACAGGCCTGGAGCTCCCCAGATCCTCCTGCCAGCCCTTCTTGGGGATGGGCTCACACTGGCACCTCCAGTGCTCTGGGCCCTCCCTGGTGAGCTGCTTGGGGAGCTCATCCATCAGCTCCCTCGTCCCCCTAGGATGGATCCCATCTGATCCCATATACCTGTGAGCATCTGAGTGTCTCAGCAGGTCACCAAGTGCTTCTTCCTGGATTCCAGGGGGCTGTTCTGCTCCCTGTGCCCATCTACCAGCTCAGGAGAGCACTTGTCCTGAGGACAACCTGTCCTAATATTGAAAATTGAGACAAACAAGGTGTTAAGTAGCTCAGCCTTTTCCTTATCTTTAGTAACTATATTTTCCACTGCATCCAATAACAAGTAGACATTCTCCTTCTCCCTCCTTTTGCCATGTGTTTTTTTATACATTTTTTTTTTAACAGAATGGGCCAGGTTAAGTTCTAATTGAGCTTTCACCTCTCAAATTTTTTCTGCATAATCTAATGACATCTTTAAACTGTTCCAGAGTTGCCAGCCCTTTTTCCCCCTGAGTTCTCACAAAAGCTCCATGGGCAGCCAGGCCAGTCATTTTCCTCACTTGCTCATCTTTTGACACACTGGGACAGGCTGCTCCTTCTCCCTTGAGATTACTTTCTTGAAATGTGTCCATCCTTCCTGGACCCCTTTGTTTTTAAGGGTTGTTTCCCTTAAAATAAATCAGTACCTGATTCAGTACTTCCCAAATCAGCATCCTAAACATCCTAAGATCTGCCCTTCCTAATTCCAGTGTAGAAGTTTTGTTTTGCCCCTCCTTCTTTCACAGAAGATTGAAAACTTGATTATTTCATGGTCACTGTGCCCCAGGCAGCCTCCAAGCCCCACATCTGCCACCAGCCCTTCTCTGTTTGTGAACAGCAGCAGACAGAGCTTTCCTTGGCAGTGGGAGTGTTACCAAAAATTCAGTAAAACAGAAAACTCCTTAACCCCAGTGTAGCATTAAGCAGCAGCATTCTTTATTCAGCTGCATACACGGGGGAGAGCTCCTCCCAAAGCCCTGAATGCTGAGTACAGGAAAGTTTCTGTTTATTTTCTGTATTTTGCACACATATTCATTGGTTGTCCCTGGCTAAACATACATATGATAATCATTTCCTGCAAATCATTAGCATATTTCCGATTCACTTTACCCATGCTCTCTTCTGTCCTGGGGGTCTCTCGGGTGGTCCCTGGTGCTCGTGGACCCCAATGTTCCAGTGGGCCTGGCTGAGCTGGCAGGACACTGAGGCTGCTGAACTTCCAGTTCCCTTCTCACACAATGGGCATTGTGTGGTTTGCACAGGCCTGGGGTTGTGGAGAACAAGCTCCAGGTGTCAGCTCAGCTGGTGGAGACAATTGATCATCTGGGAACATGAGGTCACAGAGTGGGTTATGACATCCCAGAGTGGGTTATGTGTGGTCATGGAGAAGATATGACATCATAGCCAGCCTCTGTGACATCACAGGACGGAGGTCTGACATCACAGAGCAGACTATGACATCACAGAGTTGGCTGTGACATCAGAGACCAGCTGTGTGACATTAGAGAATGGGCTGTGACCTCACAGAGCAGGCGGTGACATCACAGAGAAGAAGGCTGTGACATCCCAGAGGGGCTGTGTGACATTAGAGAATGGGCTGTGACATCACAGAGCAAGCTGTGACATCCCAGAGGGGCTGTGTGACATCCCAGCAGGGCTGTGTCAGGTCACTGGGTTGGTCACTCTGCCCCAGCTCCCCCTCACAGTTTCTCCCAACAAGTCCAATGCTGTTCATGCCCAGCAGGGTCCCTGTCCCCTGGGATCCCCCCGGCCCACCTGGAGCCACAGCCTCCACCAAAGGATGTTCCACAGGATCCACCCCAGAGCCTGACATGGGGACAAGGGGCCAGGGCTGTGTGACCAGGACATCAAGGACGGGGATTATCCAGGTCACTGTGGCCTGAGTTGGGTTGGCCAGGGCAGGAAAGATGTCTGGCAGCTGGAGCAGGGTCTGGGAAGGGCCTCCAAGGTGGGGCTGGAGCCCTTGGGCTGTGAGCAGAGGCTGAGGGAGCTGGGCTGGTCCAGCCTGGAGCAGGGAAGGCTGAGGGGCTCCTCATCCCAGCCTGGCAGTGCCAGCCAGGAGGGAATGGAGAACACAGAGCCAGGCTCTTCACCGGGGGGCCTGGTGGGAGACAAAAGCCCAAAAGGGGTTGAAGGGGAAAGAGGGGAGATCAGCCAGGGCATGGGGAGATGAAATGAGTCAGGCTGCTTTCAGCATTTCCTCAACACCAAGAGCAGCCTGACCTCCCTTCTCCATCCACCACTGGCAGCTTTGCAAATCAGAATTGTCTGAGCTGTTTTGCCCCCACACCAGGATGAGCATCCTGGTACAAGAACTTAATTGTGTTTATATCTATTACCACGTTTGTCTAAAATTAATTTTAGTATGGAAATCACCTGTGGATGATGGACTCATCAGACACTGCTGGGACATTGCACATAGCTCAGGGAGGTGTGATTGTTATTAAATTGTGTCCTGTTCATCTATGGTCTGTTGGCCGTGATGAGAAACTTTCTGTGTCTCTGAGTCCCACCAGTTCCTGACCCCCAAAGGACACAAACCTGATGAGTTGTGGTTCCCACTCCAGTGGTGGCACTTGCACCTCCCTCCATCCCCACAGCAGAGCTCCCTTGTCCCAGAAAGTCTCTGGCAGTGCAGGGATGAAGGAAACAGGACAGGCTGTGGGGATCAGGGGCAGGGCACAGCCAGGGATTTGGGGTGGTTGTGAGCCCAGGGCAGGACCCAGCCCTTGGCCTTGGTGAACCTCATCCAATTGTCCTGGGCCCATGGCTCCAGCCTGGCCAGATCCCTCTGCAGAGCTTCCTGCCCTCCAGCACAGCCACACTCCCACCCAGCTTGGGCTCACCTGGGAACTGACTGAGGGTGCCCTCAATGGCCTCATCCAGATCAGCAATAAAGAGGTTCCACTGACCTGGCCCCAGTCCTGAGTCCTGGGGACACCCCTGGATGTGACTCCATTCCTCAGCTGCTCTGAGTGCCAGGGGTTGGATGCAGGAAATGGTGGAGATGTGTGTCAGGAATGCAAAGGGCCAAGACCTGAGCCCCAGCCCCTGGCCAGGCAGATGCTGTCCCTCCCTCCTTGCTCAGGGCTCTTCCAAGGGCACGGGGATGTGGGGATGGGCAATGCCAAGGGCAGGACCATGGGGCAGCCCCTGCCAGGCTGCTGAGCAGGGACAAGGAGGCAATGAGGCAATTCCTTTTCTCATTCTTATGATTCTTACTAAATTTTCTACTACTATTTCTTCTTCTTCATCTTCATATTCTTATTCCTATTCTCATTCTTATTATTCTTACTCAATTTACTACCACTATTCCTTCTTCCTCACCTTCTTATTCCTATTAATTTTTTTAAAATTTTTGGAATATTTTGTGTAAGTTTTTTTGTTTGTTGTTTTTTTTGTTTGTTTGTTTGTTTTGTTTTGTTTTTTGTTTTGCTTTTTTTTTTTTTTTTACTACTACTATTTCTTAAACTCAACTTTAATTTGTTTTGGAGGAATGGTATGAGTCAAAGTCCGGCAGTCACATCCATGGAGCAACAGCTCCCATCTGTGCCCATTCTTCAGGGATATAATCCCAAAGGACCAGCACGGAATCCTTTCAAGCTGAGAGGAAATGGCCTTTGATGGCACCAGGGGAGGTTCAGATTCAATATCAGAAGGAATTTTTCTCTGACAGAGGGGTGAGGCATTGGAAGAAGTTGCCCAGGAAGGCGGTGGAGTCGCTGTCTCTGAGGCGTTGAGGAGTTGTGCGGATGTGGCCCTTGGGGACGTGGTGTTGCGGTGATGATGGTGCTGCCAGGGTGCTGGTGGCACTGGGTGAGCGTCAGGGTCTCTTCCCACCTCGATGACTCTGGGATTCCCTGCTGGGCACTCTGGCACCAATCGTGTCCCACGCGTGCTGTTAGGGCTGGCCCCAGCAGTGCCTGTGGGTGCTGGGGAGATGCTCCAGGCGGGCCGGCGCAGCTGAGGCTGTGGGGCCATGTCCAGGCCGAGGTCGCCCATGTGGCTCCCTGGGGCCCCGCGCAGGGAGCAGCCGCCGCCATCGGCCGGCCCGGGCTGGGCAGGGCCGTGGGCGCTGCTCCTGCAGCTGCCGCGCCAGGCAGGGCCAGCAGAGCAGCGCCCACAGCACCCGCCTGAGGCGGCCGGGCCGTTTGCTCGGGGCAGCCGCTGCTGCCTGCGGGCCTGCGCTCCCGGCTGGCCAACTGAGGCGCCGCCAGGGCTCTGCAGGGCAGGCCCCGGGCTCTGTGGCCCTGCCTCGGGCCCCTGCTGGCCCACGGAGCCTTTGCTGCACAGGGAGGGAAGCGAGGCACACAGGGACTCTGCTGCCTGCCCCTCAACCCAGACCTCCTGAGGGACAGGTAGTGCCAGCCCATCTGCCGCAAGATCTGCCAGCCTTTGGGCCCTGCCTTCTCCTTCAGACAGCTCCAGGATGCTGACTTCATCCCAGTTATCGTCTTCCTCCTCGTCCCACAGCAAGGGAGTGGGCCCCAAGCTGAAGATGCTGTTATCTTCACAGCAGTCCTATGGCAGGTCTGTGCTGCTGCTGTCTTCCTCCGTGGAATCCTCTCAAAGTTATCTGAGCTCTGGTTCGCTGCGATCTTCCCAGCTGGAGAGGTCTTGGGAGCTGCTGAACTCTCCTTGGGACAGCTCTGGCTCTGCCTCACCTTGGCACTCTTGGCAAAGCTCAGTCTGGCTGTAGGATTCCCAGTCTTCATCATTGCCAGCTGAGGTCCCCTCCTCACTCTCCTTCTCTGCTAGCACTGAGCCCTGCTCTGCCTCTTCCAGCTGCTCACTGGGGGTCTGGGCTCCCAGTGGGCTGGGTGAGGGGCTGGGGGGGCAGCAGGGGCTGTCTGGAGCAGGGACTGGGCTCTGTGTCCCGCTGATGGCACCTCCTCCCTGAGGGCAGGAGAATGTGTCTGCTTCTCCCAGCTGTTCACACTTCCTTCCCCTCGCTGGCTCAGCTTTGGCTCAGCCCCCTCCTTTTCCACTGGGGGCAGCTCCTGGGCTGTTGCCCTTTGTTGCCCCTGGTAGGGCTGTTGCTGTGCCCCATCTCCCCACGGCACCCTCACAGCCGCCTTCCACTGGTGCAGCTCGTGGGCACTCCTTGCTCTGCGTGGGGACGCTTCCTTCACTGCCATTGCTGGCACCGACTGGAAGAATTCACAGCTTGGTGCCTCTTCCCTCAGGCCAAGCTCTTGGGCCCCAACATCTCCTCACTTGTCATCTCTGTCAGGTTTCTTCTCTTTTTCCATGATGACAAAGGGTCTCTCCTCCTCCTCCTCAGTGTCTGACCATGGCCAGGCTGAGGCACCCACTGTCCCCACCAAGTGCCCGCTGAGGGCCTGTCTTGCTCCTAGCTGGACAGGGGGCTGGGTGACTGGAAGGAGTTGAGCTTTTTCTTGTTCTCTTCCATCTCTGAGCTCCTGTAGCATGGACAGATCCTGGGAGCTGCTTCCTTCTACGAGAGTAACTCTCATGGGACTGGGCACCCCAGGGTTCTGCGCCCTTTATACACCCCCTCAGTCATGGTGGGGCTCTCTGATATGACAATGGTCTCTGGGCACCACCATGTCCTGCATCATCAAGGGCCCTGTGACACAAAGGGCCACACCCAGCGCCCCTTCAGCAGCTGAGCCCACTGGAAGCTGCATGGAGAAGCCCCTGGCCTTGGGCATTTGCAGCCCTTGCTGTGCCCAGGCTCTTGCCGCAGTCCCACCGTGCACCCACTGTGTCATTGTTATGAATCTGAACAAGGCCAAACTTTCTCTGGAGAAAGAGGTTCTTGTTTATTGAAATAGCTGCAAGGAACAGAGTACCCAGGATAAGCCCAGGCACTCACACAACAAGCCAAAAACAGAACAGTGCGCTACCCCAAGTGCACTGGCTCTCCCCAGAAGCTATTTCTGGCTCTCCCCAGAAATACAATTTCCAAAAAGAAGACCCAAGCGAACTCCCCTATTTATAGCCCCCTTTGAGTCCAGGATTGCTCCATTTTGGATCTGCATAGTCATTGGTCCATTTCCATGCTTCTCATTGGTCTTTCACGCCGTTCATTCCGGACCAATCATTTCTGCAGGGCTTCAAATGATTGATCAGATCTTCCATCCAATCCCTCTTTGACCTCGCCTTGCCCCGCCAGACTGCCCTCCTACCAAACCCTGGACCCTGCTCCTAGAACATTCTAATAACCATTCTAATGTAATTGAACTGTACCCTAATTTAATATAACTTTTAATTATAACACAAGCTGCCAGTTTAACACAAGCAGCTATTTCACTAAGCTTAATTAACAACACAAATAAAAACGATATCTTTAAAACAAAGTTACTGTAACATCACACATATAAAATCCATTTTAATATTTGCAAAAAGCCATTATTATGATATTTATCCATAACAGGGTGAAGGAGCCCTGGCCCAGGCTCTGGCCTGGGGGACATGGGGACGCTGCCGGGGGGGTCCCTGTCCGCCTGTCCCACCCCCAGGGCCCCGGCCCCCCGTCCCCGTGTCAGGCTCTGGGGTCGATCTGGTGGAACATCCTCTGGGGGAGGCTGCGGGGCCGAGGCGGGGGGACCCGGGGGGACAGGGGACCCCGCTGTGCACGAGCAGGGTTGGACTGCTCTGGGGGGAGCTGTGAGGGGGGCTGGGGCAGAGTGACCTCCCCAGTGACCTCACACAGCCCCTGTGATGTCACACAGCACCCTTGTGATGTCAGACAGCCCCTGTGATGTCACACTACCACCTGTTATGTCACAGGCTATCCGTGACATCACACACCCCCTGTGATGTCACAGAGCCCCTGTGATGACACACAGCCATCTGTGATGTCACAGGGCACCTGAGATTTCATATAGCCTCATGTGATGTCCCCAACCACTCTGTTATGTCACACAGCCTCCTGTGATGTCATTCAGCTGCTGTGTGATGTCACAGAGCAGCTTTGTGATGTCACAATTACCCTGTGTCACAGCCTTGTCTGTGATGTCACAGCCTCCTCTAAGACATCACACAGCTGCTCTGTGATATCATACTCTGTCACAACCCACATTGTGATGTCACAGAACCACCTTCTATGATGTCACAGCCAGCTCTGTGATGTCACAACCCCCTCAGTGCTGTCACACAGCCCACTCTGTGATGTCACACAGCCCCTTGCTGACATCACAGCTGCTCTGTGCCTCTATGACACAGCCACAGAGGTGCTGCTGTGACACAGCCCCCTCTGGGGCATGCCACAGCCCCTGCCAGTGCTGAGCCCCTGTGAGCTCTGTCTGTGCCCTGCTGGTGTCCCTGAGGGGCCCTGGCAGTGGCCCAGCCCTGCTGGGCTGTGCACAGGAGCTGCTCCTGGCCAGAGCTGTCTCTCTGCAGCGCTGCCCTTGCCAGGACCTGCCTCTGGGCCAGGAGCCCGGCCCAGCTCAGCAGCACAGACACAGCACAGGGACTTTAATGACCCTCTGGGGCTTTGCTGCTCTTTGCATCAGACTCATTCCCTCAGAGTGGGCTCAAAGAACTTTGCAAGTGCTCAAAGTGAGATTGAAACACTGAAGTTTCTTGTACTTTAAAGAGATCCCTGTGAGGGACAGGACTGAGAAAGTGTCCCCAGGTTCCAGGGAGAGCAGAACACTGCAGACAGTGATGGCAGCTGGGAACAAGCAAGGCAAAGGTGTTTCTGGTGCTGAGCACACCTGGATGTGTGTCAGGAATGCAAAGGGCCAAGGCCTGAGCACCAGCCCCTGGCCAGGCAGATCCTGTCCCTCCCTCCTTGCTCAGGGCTCTTCCCGGGATGGGCACTGGCATGTGGGGATGTGCAATGCCAAGGGCAGGAGCATGGGGCGGCCCCTGCCAGGCTGCTGAGCAGGGACAAGGAGGCAATGAGGCCCCAGGCCTGCAAGGGTCACTTGTCCCCTCGTGGCCTCAGGCCCAGGCCCAGCAGCCATGGCCAAAGTGCTGCCCCAGTTGGCTCTGGCAGGGCTGTCTTGCAGCTGCTGCCCATCCCTGTGCCCTGGGCAGCCCAGGCTGTCCCACGGTGTCCCTGCCCTGCGCCTCTGTCCCTGCAGGCTGTCGGCATCCCCCGGCTGCCCCACTTGGCTGGACCCTTCCTTTGCTGACAGCTCTGCCTCTTCCTGCCTCTGCCTGCCCACACAAAGCCTTGGGCTGCTCCAGGCTCCTGCTGGGGATGTGCTGCACCACAGCCCTGTCCTGCCAGGGAAATTCCTTTCTCCTGCTGCCAGTCTGGGTCTCCCCAGCTGCCCTTGGCATTAATTCTTTCTTTCTCTGGCTGTTTTCCACTATGTCAAAAGGATCCACCATCTCTGAAATCTCCTTTTAAACACTCTCATGGCTCTGCTCCACTGTCCTCAGTCTCCACCCCACTGAGCACACAGCTCCTTAGTCCCTACACAGTGCTCATGTGCCCAGGGCCTCCAAACACCTCCTTGGGACATCTCTGGCCCCTCTCCAAGGTACTTCCAAATGAAAACATTCAGCTCATAGTCTAAGAAAATCACCAGAGGATAGGGCCAGCTCAACCTGTCTGTCCAGGCTACTTTTGTCTGGGAGCAATCCTTGGATATACAGAATTTGGGAGGCCAGATTCTAATTTTGGCCATGGTCCCTGGACAAGAAGCCCCATTCTTTTCCATAGGAATGAAGGAACAGAGCCCCAGTGTTTCATGGACAGATGAGAGGTGACCACCAGAGGCCAAGGCCAGCCAGAGCTGGCAGGTTTTGTTTTGCAAGATACCCATGCAAATAGGAATTTCTTTAGGGAGAGTACCAAGGTTGGCAATGGGCATCTGAAAAGTCAGACTGTTCTTTTCCATAGCAAGGAAAGCACGGAGCCCCAGCGCTCCAGGAGCTGATGAGAGGCAGCCCTTGACATCCCAAGATCAGCCAGAGCTGTCAGGTGGCCCCTTGGAGGCCAAGCCAGCCAGAGCTGTTCCATGTTCCCTGGGTTCCATGGGGCCCCACAGTGTCCCAATGTTCCCTTCCTTCCAAGACGCCCTGAGGTGTCATAATGTCCCCTTGGTGACACGAGGCCCTGAAAGTTGGAATGGTCTCCAAGGTTCCATGAAGCCCCTCTGTGTCACCATGGCCCTTTGGTTCCATGGGCTCCAGTGGTGCCACAATGATCCCCTTGGTTCCATGGGCTCCAGTGGTGCCACAATGATCCCCTTGGTTCCAGGAGGTCCCCACAATGTCCCAGTGATCTCCATGGGAAGGAAAGAACCCAGACCCAGTGCTGCAGGGGCAGCCACCAGAGGCCAAGGCCAGCCAGCCTTGATGGTACTGGCAGATTTTGCCTGGGAGCAACCCTTGGATATACAGAATTTCAGAGGCGGAATCCCAATTTCAGACATGGACACTGGAGGGGAAGGACGGTTCTTTTCCATAGGAAGGAAAGCACAGAACACCAGTGGTGTTTCAGGGGCAGATGAAAGGTGGCCATCAGAGGCCCAGGCCAGCCAGACCTCTCTGTCCTGGCAGCTTTTGTTTGAAAGCAACCCTTGGATATCGGGAATTTGGGAGGTGGAACCCAAATTTCAGCCGTTTCTGCATAGATAATAACGACAGTTCTTTTCCATAGCAAGGAAAGCACCCAGCCCCAGTGTTTGGACAGAAGGGGACAGGCAGCCCCAGGGAGGCCAAGGGCAGCCAGACCTGTCTGTCCTGGCAGCTTTCACCTGGGACCAATCCTCGGATGTACAGAGTTTTGAGCATGGAATCCCAGTTTTGGCCATGGTCAAGATGGGTTTTTTTCCAAAGGAAAGTAAAGCACAAAGTCCAAGAGTTTTGGAAGCAGATGAGAGCTTGCCACCCTCAGACCAAGCCAGCCAGACCTGTCTCTCCTGGCACCTTTTGTCTAGGGGCTATCCTTGGACATGGGGCATTTTGGAGGTGAAATCTCAGTTTTGGCTGTGGGTGCCTGGACAGGAAGAAGAGTTCTTTTTATTAGGAAGGAAAGCACAGAGCTCCAGTGTTTCAGAGGCAGATGAGGGCCAGCCCTCAGGAAGCCAAGGTCAGCCAGACTTCTCAGTCCTGGAAGCTTCTGTCTGGCAGCTATCCTTGGATATACGGAATTCCAGAGGCAGTTGCCCAGTTTTGGCCAAGAGTGCCTGATTGAGATGGATGGTTTTTTCCCATAAGAAAGAAAAGCACATGGTCCCACGGTTTCAAAGGCAGATGAGAGGTGGCCCCAGGTAGCCAAGGCAGCCAGATCTGTCTCTCCTGGCAGATTTTATCTGGGAACAAGCTTTGCATGTAAGGGAATTTTGAGAAGGAATCCCAGTTTTGGCCATGGGGGCCTGGAGGAGGATCAGGACAGTTCTCTCCCATAGGAAGGACAGCCCAGAGCCCCAGGGTTTCAGGGGCAGATGAGGAGCAGCCCTCGACATGCCAAGGTCAGCCAGACCTGTCCAGCATCCCCCGGGAGGCCAAACCAGCCACACCTGCTCCCTGTCCCCTTGGTTCCATGGGGCCCCACAGTGTCCCAAGGGTCTCCTTGATTCCAGGAGTCCCTGCAGTGTCACACTGTTCTCCTTTTTTCTGCAGTGTCACAACGGCTCCTTGGCTTCCCTGAGCCCTTGCAATGTCCCCATGGCCCCTCGGCTCCCTGTGGCCCCGCTGTGTCACAATGGCTCCTTGGCTCCATGGGCCCCACAGCTTCATCCTTGGCCCTTGGTTCCACAGGGGGCCTGAGTTTCACAATGGTCCCCCTGATTCCATGAGGCACCAGAGTGTCACAATAGTCTCTTTGCTGCCATGAGGTTCCATAGTGCCACCATGGTGTCCTTGGATCTGCATTGTCACAATGGCCCCTTGGTTCCATGAGTTTCTGGACTGTCAGCAATGGTTTCTTTGTCCCAGAGGGGCCGTGATGTGTCACAAGGGCTTCGTGGCTGGGGTTTGTGTCTCACCCACACTGGAACCCCAGCATTTGATAGCCATGTGCATTTCTTTCTATAGAGCTTCTGTCTTCCTGTCTCTCTGTCTTCTACTTCTAGTGTTCTTGATATGGAACACTTTTGATACCTCGACAACTGAAATGATTAAACGTTTCCAGGTGCAATGGGCTGAGTTAATGAACTTAACTGCTATGGTGTTTTATGTTGAATTGGATGTTTTATTAAATCTTTGTCCAAAGTTTCTTGATTTTCTGTACTTTGCCGGTAAAATTTTGTGTCATTTGATCTCTGAGAGAACATATGGGTGGTGTTTCTCCCGTGCGCCGAACTCCAGTAAAGGAACCCTTGGTTACTGTGAGAAAAGACTGCTGACTTTCAAAATTTTAAAAGGTTTATTCAACCTTAACAAAAATGACAACAAAAAGACTAAATAAGGAAGAACAGGCCTGGGAGCTCCCCTCGTGGCTGCCTACCACGTGCCTGGCTCATCCTCAAGATGGACGCTTCGCCTTTACACCCCAGGGATTGCATTGGCCAACCCTGGCCCCTCCCACAGTCTGTCAGTCAACTCTTCTCTGCTGTTTATTGGTGGAGTCTGCTTTCCTGCAGCTTGATTGGAGGGTCAGGTGCTGTCATGCCACGCCCCCTCCCATAGGAACAAGTTTTTGTCCTCGCCTTCTTTCCACCTGTCCTGGATGGCTCAGGCTGTCTGAGGGTGACAATAGGAGGGAAAGGGGACTGTGGGGAGAGGACACCTAAACAACAGACTGCAATAACATAATCACACATCAATAAATCTTCTCTTAATATTCACACAGTATTCATCCCTTAATTGTGAGAGCCAATCATCTCATTAGCCCTTTGTGACGCAAAGGGACCTAAAACCACTGTTAAAAGGCTTGGTTCAACCTAAAATTACCCAAAGAGGCCTAAAATCCACCCATACACGCCTAAAATCAGCCAAAGGCATCTAAAATCCACCCTAAACCTGCCCAGTTTATCCTAAAATCACCCAAACAGGCCCAAACCCCACTCAAATGGGCTTATGTGATCCAAAGAGATCTAAAATCCACCCTCAAACCCAACCATTTTTGGCCTAAAATCAGCCAAAGGGGCCTAAGATCCACCCTAAAAGGATTGAAATCCCTGCAAGGCATCTAAAACCCACCCTAAACCTGCCCAATTAGGCCTAAAATCACCCAAATGGGCCTAAATTCTCAAGGACCAAGACCAAACCCTGCAGCAGAACCAGCACCAGCAGCAAGACTGAGACCGACACTGGAACTGGGATTGGCAGCGCTACAGGACCGGCACCGGGACTGGGACTGAGACCCAGACCAGAACTGGCACCAGAACTGGCACTGGCACCAAGACTGGGACCAAGACTGACACTGGGACCGGCACCAGGAGCGCTTTGGAACTGGGACTGGCACCGGCAGCTCCAGGACCGGGATCAGGACCGAGACTGGAACCCGGCACCCGCAGCGGGACTGCTCTGGGACCGGGACCAGGACCGGGACCGGGAGCCCTCCAGGACTGAGACCGAGAGCGTCACCGGAACCAGCACCGAGAGTGGCAGCGCTCTGGAACCGGGACCGAGACTGAGATTGGCACTGGGAGCACTCTGGGACCAAGACCAGAACCAGCAGCAGCACTGGGTCCAGAACCGCTCTGAGACCGAGACTGAGACCAGCACTGAAACCAGCACCAGCACTGGCACCGAGAATGGCACCGCTCCAGAATCGAGACTGAGACTGGGACTGGCACCGCTCTGCGACTGAGATCAACACGAGAACCAGAATCAGCACTGGGAGTGCTCCGGGACTAAGACAGAGACCGAGGCTGGCACCGGGACCGAGATCAGGTCCAGGATCAGAGACTGGCACCAGGATTGGAAATGGGATTGGAAATGGGATTGGAAATGGGATTGGCACTGGGATCCCTCCTAAATGTCTGCATTCATGCTCTGGGACCGGGACCGAGACTGAGATGGGCACTGGGAGCACTGCAGGACCAAGACTGGCACCAGTAGCAGCACTGGGTCCAGAACTGCTCTGAGACCGAGACTGAGACCAGCACTGAAACCAGCACCAGCACTGGCACCGAGAATGGCACCGCTCCAGGACCGACAGTGGGACAGGGACCAGCACCACTCTGGGATTGAGATCAAGACTAGGACTGGAATCAGTGCCAGGAGTGCTCCAGGACTGAGACAGAGACCAAGGGTAGCACTGGGACTGGGATCAGCGCCGGGATCTCTCTGGGACCAGCACCAGGATCAGAAATGGGACTGGAAATGGGATCGGCACTGGGATCCCTCCTGGACCTCTGGGTTTGTTCTGGGGAGCTTTGGCTGCGCCCCTGGGCAGGATGGGGAGGGACCCCTGGGGAGGGTGGAACCGCTCAGTTCACATTGATCCGGTGCAGCCATCCCGGTCCATATGGTCCAGTTTGGATGATCTCAGTCTCTGCTCCTAATCCCTATGGGCCCAGCATGTGAAACCCTAATCCACGTGATCCCAGTCTGTACAATCCCAACCCACACAATCCCAGTCTGCATGACCTCACTCTGCATGGTCCTGATCCATATGGTCCCAGTCTGTGCAGTCCCAGTCTGTAGGATCCCAGTCCATATGGTCCCAGTCCATATGATCCCAGTCTGTGTGGTCCTGCACAGCACACACTCCAAGGGTCTGGAATTCCAGTTCCAGCCAGGAAAAGATGTTCCTGCCCTTGAAGGCAAAGCTCTTCAGAAGGGGCCAAAAGCCAAGTGGAGCAAGATCCTACAGTGGCATTTCACTGCCAGCCTTCAGAACTTCACCCATGGCTGTTGTAGCTCCTGCACTGGGAATTAAATCAGGGCAGGGTCGTTGGGGGCAGCTGCCCTGGCTCAAGGGAGACACTGAGAGAGAAACAGAGCAGGCAAAGACAGGCAGGAGAGAAAGGAGAACACAAACACAATCAACTGAGAAGGTGGCACTCTGCAAACAGAACTGCAACAGACTGAAAATGAACGGGACAGAAATCACTAACTCTGAAAGTTTTATTTGCTATCAAATACATCCCACCCACCCAGTCCCACACAATCCCTATCCCACCGCTCCAAATTTGGATCCCACTTCTCTCAATCTCCTTCCAATCCCATCTCACTCTAGTGGCTGTCGAATCAAGCAAGTTTGGCACGGGATTGCGTTTTTTTGAGGTGGCAACAAACCATTATGAGGTGGGATTGAGCCTGTAGGAATTAAAATTCAGTTGTTTTCAGTGGGATTAAGTTGTTTTGAGGTGACCCTCTAGGCTTTTGCAGTGCAAAGAGATGCAGAACGCTGCTCAAAATCCCCCAGAACCCACAAATCTGCAGAATATTGTCCCTAAACCATCAATTCCACCTAAAAAGCCTCTAAAATGGTGGGATTTTAGACATCTTTGATCAATTTCCTTCTTTTAACGCTGTTTTGGCTGCCTTCAAGGAATGAAGATGAATCAGAAAAAAACTGAGGCAAAAAAAAAAAGGATAAGCAGCCAGGTGTGTTCCCAACATGGATCACAGGCAATGTGGGGCACCAGGGCTGTGCCCAAAGTGCCTCCTCCAGTTGGGGATGGAGCTGGAGCAGCGCACGAAGCTTCCCGCACTCGGGGCACTCGCAGGGCTTCCCTTACCGGTGCCTCCGTTGGTGCTGGGTCAAGTTAGAGCGCTGTGAGAAGCTCTTCCCACACTGGGGACACTCGTAGGGCCTCTCCCCTGTGTGGATGCGCCGGTGGGTGATAAGGTTGCAGTTGTGCTTGAATCCCTTCCCACAGTCGGGGCATTGGAAGGGCCTCACCTCTCTGTGAATCCGATAGTGCTGGAAGAGATGGGACCTGATCTTAAAACTCTTCCCGCATTTATCACACTTGTAGGGCCGTTCCCCAGAGTGGGTCCTCTGGTGCCTGATCAGGTGGGAGCTCTGGCTGAAGCTCTTCCCACATTTCTCACACTCGTGGGGCCTCTCCCCAGTGTGGATGCGTCGGTGCCTGACAAGATGGGAGTTCTGCTGAAGCCCTGCCCGCAGTCGGGGCAGCGGAAGGGCCTCTCCTCTGTGTGCGTACGCTGGTGCTTGAGGAGATCAGAGCTGGACTGAAACCTCTTCCTGCATTGATCACATTCATAGGACTGTTCCCCAATGTGGATCCTACGGCGCTGGATCAGGGTAGAGCTCCGGCTGAAGCTCTTCCCACACTCCTCACACTCGTGGGGCCTCTCCCCTGTGTGGATCACCTGGTGCCTGATCAGCCCGGATATCAAGCTGAAGCTCTTCCCACACTCCCCACACTCGTAAGGCCGTTCCCCAGTGTGGATCACCTGGTGCCTGATCAGGCTGCACCTCCGGATGAAGCTCTTCCCACATTCCTCACACTCATGGGGCCTCTCCCCTGTGTGGATGCATCGGTGCCTGACAAGATGGGGGTTGAGCCTGAAGCCCTGCCCGCAGTCGGGGCAGCGGAAGGGCCTCTCCTCTGTGTGCGTGCGCTGGTGCAGGAGGAGACTGGAGCTGGACCGAAACCTCTTCCTGCACTGATCACACTCGTAGGGCCGTTCGCCAGTGTGGGTCCTCTGGTGCACAATCAGCTCAGAGTTCCTCCTGAAGCTCTTCCCACACTCCACACACGTGTGGGGCTTCTCCCCATCATGACCCTGCTCATGGAGCACCAGCTCCGAGCTCTGGCTCCATCTCTGGCCGCCTTCCCGGCCCAGGCTGGCTCTTTCCCCCTCACATCCCCGCCAGCTGCGTTCGCAGCCCCTCCTCGTGCGGCATCTCCGGACCTTTTCTTCCCCGTTGGCCTCCTGCGCCGTGGAGCCGCTCCAAACGGCCTCTTCCACCAGGTTCTGCCGCAGGCATTTGTCCTCCCTGCTCTCCATGCTCAGCTCCTGCTCTGGGCGAGGAACGACAAGGACAGGATGGGATTTGACCGAGTGCTTCTTTCTCCTTTCCTTGATGCTCCTTTGTCCCTCCTCTTCCTCCCCCTCCTCTCCCATCCCTCCTCCTCCCCCCTGACCCTTCCTCCTCCTCCCCCTCCATCCCTGCCTTTCCCTCCCTCCTCCTCCTCCCCCAGCAGCAGCCACACCCTCGGTGCCCCGTTCCCGCAGCCCTCGCAGCCCGCGGCAGGAGCGGCGATGGAGCCGGGACAGGTCGGGATGGGCAGCGCGGGGCTCTCGGCTGCTCCCAGCCGCTGCGGGCGGGGGGAAGACGGCCCGGGCCAAAGGAGAGGCAAACTGGGCAAACTGGGGGCTGCACATCCAAACTGGGCCTTGCTGGGGACCCTGCCTGGCCACTGCCAGCCCTTGGGGCTCCTCTCGCCACATCCGCCAGGGGGGAACGCACACAGGCCTGGGGGATCCCAGCAGTGGCAGCACTGGGACTGCTTTGTGCTGGGAGTGACTGAGAGTGACTGTGAGCATGCTGAGGGACACTGGGATATACTGGGAATGTCTGTTAACAATACTAAGGTGACTGGAACCACACTGGGAACAGGTGGGACCATGCTGGGGAGAACTGGGACCCCATGCTGGGGTACCTGGGAGCGAGTGGGAATGACTGGGTGTACACTGGGGACAACTGGGCATGACTGGGACCATGCTGGCAGGGACTGGGATCATCTATGGATTGCCTGGTACTATACTAGGGACAACTGGGATCACACTGGGAGGAACAGGGATTGAATGGAACTGTGCTAGGGGCTACTGGGATCCTACTGGGACCACAGTAAGAGGAGCTGGCCAATGCTGGGAGTGAGTGGCATCATACTGGGTTATACTGGCAGCCACTGGGACTGCACTGAGGGTGACTGGGAGTGGCTGTGAGCGACTGGAATCAGGCTGGAAGCAACTCAGGGCAACTGGGAGTGACTGGAACATGCTGGGAGTAACTGGGATACACTGGGAGAGACTGGAACCACACTGGGGGTAAATGGGAGCAACTGGAACCACACTGGATGATCATGGGAGCGGCTGTGCCCATGCTGGGGTCATACTGGGATCCTATGGGAAATGGCTGGGATCATAGTGGGGGTGACTGGGAAGGTGCTGGCTCTGACTGGAACCATACTGGAAGCGACTAGGAGCAACTGGGCCCACACTGGGAGTTCCAGGGAGTCACTCTGAGCATGACTGCAATAATACTGGGAGTGTCTGGGACTGACTGGGATCATCCTGGGGGTGACTGGAACCATACTGGGAGTGACTACTGCTCCTGCTGGGGTCATCCTGGGAGCCACTGGGATCACACTTTGGGCAACTGCCAGAAACTGGGATCATGCTGGAGGACACTGGGAGGAACTGGGAAAGACTGGGATCATTCTGAGCTTACTAGAACTGTACTAGGCACACTGGGATATGCTGGGAGTGTCTGTGACCATACTAGGGGGACTGGAACAACACTGGGAACATCTGGGACCATGCTGGGGGCAACTGGGAGTGAGTGGGACCTTGCTGAGAGGGACTGGGACGATTCTAGGGACAACTGGGATCATACTGGGAGGAACTGGAAAAAACTGGAACTATACTGGAGGCAACTGGGATCATACTGGTTTGACAGTGGGAGCAGCTGGATCCATGCTGGGTGAGACTGGGATCACACTGAGGGTGCTTGGAGTCATACTGGGATGGACTGGGAGTGGCTGGTTTTGTGGATTTTGGGGGGATTGGATTTTGGGGGATTTTATTGGCATTTTGAGGGAGACTTTATCTGGGGGTGTTTGGGGGTTTATTGTGGTGGCATTTACTGGGATTCATTGGGGATTATGAGTTCTTTTGGAATTTTGTTGGGATTTGGGGTTTTTTTTGGGTGTTGGCAGGATTTCTTTGGATCTTGGGGGAGATTTTGTGGGACTTGTGATGGTTTTGGGGACATTTTTGGGGGATTGGAAGAGTTTAATCAGGATTTGTGGGGGTGATTGGGATTTCAAAGGATTTTGTGGGCATTTATTGGAATTCTAGGGTGTTCTAATTGGATTTTGAGAGATTTAATTGGGGTTTAGGGGGTTTTATTGGGACTTTTGGGGGTTTTAAGGGGATTATGGTGCCTCTGAGCCCTTTACCACACCCAGGGAATGCTCCAAAGCCCCCCTAAAATTCCACTAAAACCCCACAGAATCCCCAAAAATTACAAGAAAACCCTCAAAAACCCCAGAGAATCTCTGAAAATCCCAGTGGAACTCACCAACACTTAAAAAAACTCCCCAAAATTTCAATAAAACCCCACCCCCCAAAAAAACCCCCACAACCACAACAAAACACCCAAAATCCAAAACCCCCCCAAATCAACAAAAACCCCCAAAATCATGTAACCTTCCCAAAACCCAATAATTCCCCCTAAAACCCCCGATAATTCCCCCCAAACTCCCAACAAAATCCCCCAAAGCTCAAAAAAGCCACCCCAAAATCACTCAAAACCCTCTCAAAACCCCAAAATCCCCAAAAAAGCCCCCCAGGACCCCCCAGACTCAGTGGGGCCGTCCTGGATCAGGGGGCACCGGCCGGTGGAGCAGGAGCCACTTCAGGGGGCCCTCGGAGCTTTTTGGGGAGGGGGCACCATGGGAGACCCCCCCAAAAACCGGGGGGAGTGGGGGAACCCCTGCTGTGTCCCCTCCCCCCGAAACCCCCAGACCCCGGTTCAGGGTGGGCCTGGGACCCCCCGGGACCCCAAATCTCCCCCAGGAATCCCCAGAGCCCCCCAGGGTTGGCCCAGGACCACCCTGGACCCCAAAAACCTCCCCAAGACTCTCAGACCCCCCCATTTCCCCCCAAAATTGACCCCAGACCCACCTGAGACTCCCCCAAATCCATCAGACTGCTCCAAATCCCCCAGAGCCCTCAATCCCCCCCCAAACCCTATGAAATCCTCTCAGACTCCACCAAATTCCCCAAGCCCACCTCAGAATCCCCCAGATCCCCTCAGAACCCACCAGTTCCTCTCACAATTTCCCAAAATTGCCCCAGACCCTCCCAATTCCCCTCAGATTCCCCTAAACCCACCTGAGAACGCTCCAGACCCTCTCAAGCTTTCCCCAAAGCTGCCTAAAGCACCCTTAGACCCACCAAAGCCCCTTCACACCCCCTCATTTCCCCAAAACCCACCGCACACCCCCCTATTTCCCGTCGATGACCCCAAAAATCTCCAATTTCCCCTCAGACCCCACCTCAGCTCCTCCTCAGCTCCGCTCTCCATTCACAATCTCGCGCCGCCGCCGCGCGCCCAGGCTCCCAGACCATAGCAGCGCGCCCCGCCCCGAACCAACCAATCACCGCGCTGCTCGTCCCCGACGCAACAAATCACGGCGCAGCTTCCCTCAGAAATGCCCGCCTCTCCCGAGCCACCCCAGCCAATCAGAGGCCAGCCGGAAGCGGCGCCCCCTTCCCCGCCGTCGCCGGGACCCGCCGGGCTCGGGACAGGAGCGGGAGGGGCCTGAGAGGGGATCGGGGGGGGGGGGGGGGCAGGGGAGGGTCCGGAGGGGTCTGGGGGGCTTTGGGGAGGGGTCCGGGGCTTTGGGGGGGTCTGGGGAGGGGTCCTGGGGCATTGTGGGGGGACCGGGGGGGGGGTGGATGGGTCCTAAGAGGGGTGTCGGGAGAGGGTTGTGGGAGGGTCTGGGGGGGTTTTGGGGAGGGGTCGTAGGAAGGTCTTGGGAGGGTCTGGGGGTGTTGGGATGATCCTGGGGGGAGTTTGGGGAGGGCTCTGGGGTGTCCTGGGAGGGTTTTGGGGAGGGGCTTTGGGGGGTCTGGAAGGGTTTGGGGACAGGGTCTGGGGGGGTTTGGGGGGGTTTTCGGGAGAGGTCCTGGGGGGATCTGGGGAGGGGCTGGGGGAGCCTGAGTTGGGTTTGGGGAGGGGTCTGGAGGGTCCTGGGTGGGGTCTTGGGAAGGGTCTGGGGGGGTCTCAGGTAGGTCCTGAAGGAGATTTGGGGGTCCCGGGGGGTCCCAGGCCCACCCTGAACCGTGGTCTGGGGGTTTCGGGGGGAGGGGGCACAGCAGGGGTTCGCCCCCTCCCTCCCCCCGGTTTTTGGGGGGTCTCCCATGGTGCCCCCTCCCCAAAAAGCTCCGAGGGCCCCCTGAAGTGGCTCCTGCTCCACCGGCTGGTGCCCCCTGATCCAGGACGGCCCCACTGAGTCTGGGGGGTTCTGGGGGGATTTTGGGGGGGGCTTTTTTGGGGGGATTTTGGGAGGGTTTTGGGGGATTTGGAGGTCACTTTTTTGGGCTTTTGGGGATTTTGTTGTTTAGGACAGACGTTTTGGGTTTTTGGGGGGATTATTGGGTTTTAGTGAGGGTTGTGGATTTGAGGGGTTTTGGATTTTGGGAGAGTTTATTGGGGTTTTACAGGGGGTTTGGTTTTTTGGGGGGATTTATTGAAATTTTTGGGAGCATTTTTTAATTTTGGTGGGTTCCACTGGGATTTTGTGGGATTCTCTGGGGTTTTGGAGGATCTTATTGTAATTTTTAGGGGATTTTGTGAGTTTTAGTGGAATTCTGGGAGGTCTTGGGTGGTCTGAGAGGGCTTTGGAGTTGTCCCCAGGTGTGGGGAAGGGCTGAGAGGCACCAACATCTCCTTAAAACCAGAAGTCCCAATAAAATCCACTAAATCCCAATTAAATCTCAAAAATTAGAACACCCTAGAATCCCAGTAAAAGCCCACTAAATCTCTTGTAATCCTAACAACCCCCCATAACCCCAATTAAGTCTGACAAATCCCCCAAAGATGTCCCAAAAACTACAAGAAGCCGCACAAAATCCCCCACCAAGACCGAAAGAAATCCTGGCAAAACCCAAAAAAACCTGGAAACCCCCCCTAATCCCACAAAAATCCCCCAACCCCCCCAAAACTTTCCATTAAAAACCCCCAAAATTTCCTTTTAAAACCCCGACCTCCAAAGAATCCCCCTAAATGCCTCCAGAATTCCAGTAAAACCATCCACATGCCCCCAGAAATTCCAATAAAACCCCCACAACTTTAAAAGAATCCTAAAAAATCCCAACAAAATCCCAGTAATCTGCCCCAAATTATAAAAAAAAATCAAAAAAATTCAATAAACCCCCAAAAACCTCCAGAAAAACTACCCCACCAATAAACCCCCCCAAAACCCAAACCCCCCAAAATCCACAAAACCCCCCAAAATTCCCCAACTGCCCCCAAACCCAATCATTCTCTCCAAAATCCCCAATAATCACCCCTGCCCTCCCAACAAACTCCCCCAGCCCCAAAGCCCCAAATGCCCCAGCCCTGCCCAGCCCTCCCTGGTCCCTCCGAGGCCCGCCCAGGCCCGTCCGGGGCTGCGGCCAAAACTCCCCGGAGCGAACGCGGAGGGCCCAGAGCGAGCCCGGAGCCCATCCCGGGCTGGGCCTCAGCCTCGGCCCCTCCGGGGCATTTGGGGCCGGCCTGGGTAGGGTTAGGGTGGGCTCCGATCCCTGGCAGGCATTCCCAGCCTTGCAGGGGGGATTTTAGGCCCCGTGGGCTGATTTGAGGCCGAATGTTGTTGCGGTGCGCCCCCGCAGTCTCCCTCCCTCACCCTGGTTCAGTTCACCCTTGATTTGTTGTATTGTATTGTATTAGTTTCTATTACTCAAGATGGCGCTTGCCGGGTTCCCTCTCCCCCTGTTTTTCCCTTAGCAGAGCTGTCCGTCATTTAGTTGCTATGATACTCTCGCCTTTTTGTATCCAGTTGTCCCCACCCTTGTATTTTAAGTTGTCAGCCTGCCTTCCTGTCACTCTCTGTTCCTGCCTGCTTCTCCAGAACATTCCCCCCAGGGCAGAGGGTGATTGGGCAGGAGAGGGCTGTCCCACCCCTTATGTAATTTCATTCGCTGCCGCCCCCTGTCTGTCATATTATGTTTCACTGTTATTGGCCAGGGGAAGGGGTTCACCTCCCCCTGGTCCCCCTATATAATGTTCTGTTCGACCCGCCCCTCGGGGCAGTTCTCTGCAGCTTCCCTACCCACCCACACCTTTCCTTCTCCTTCCTCGAATAAACCCTGCTGTGGAGGACTGCTGCCTCACGCGTCCTTTGTCCGCCTCCATCGTGTTGCTGCTGTTCTCTGCTTCTTGGCCTGCTGGAGCTGCCTCCTCCACCACCGACGTGGAGGGAGCTCCGAACAGGGCACTGAATCCCAGTTTGCTCCTGCCGGAGGTCCTGGGACCTGCAGCTGCCTGTGCCCCAACAACAGGCTGTGGGCTGTGCACATCTGTGGAGCCAGCCGGGCTCGGATTCAGCATCGCCACAGCTGCTGGCGCCCAACGTGGGGCCGCCTCGGATTGTATTCCTCGGTGGACTACAGCGGACCCGCGGCTTGGAGGAATCGTCCTTCTTGGGCGCAGCAGTGCCACTGTGAGCAGACCCCTGGTCGCTGGGGGTGGCGCTCCAGTGGACAGGACCGAAGACACCGGCACCCCGGATGGGTCCCGGAGGCGGACTTTTCGGCACTCGGACCCTTTTGTTTTTCCCAGGGGTCGGTGAGTTTTCGTTTTCCCCCCCCCGTCTTTTATCTGACCCCCTGACAGTTTCGTCCGCCAGGCGTCGGTCACCTTTTTCTCTGGCGGGGGGCCCTGGGGAAACCTTGTTTTTGCCAGTCCCTTCATTTGTTATTTCAGCACTCCCTTTTGCGTTTACCGGGTGCTTGAAGGCGTTGCTCGGCCAATTTACCATCTACAGCTATGGGTGCTAAGCTGTCAGCCGAGCAGCGTGAGGCTGTTTATGTTGTGGGGGGAATTTTAGTTAACGGGGATGTTCGCATTAAGAAGAAAGAGATTCGGAGCTTGATTCGTTGGGTCTCCTCCCAGCTTAAAAATTTCTCCTTTGATCAGTGTAGGAGCCTCCGATTTTGGGAGGAGGTCTCCAGGAAATTGTCTGATTTGGCCCGGTCAGAGGAGACGGCAATCACTAAAAAATTAAAATTGGCTAGACACCTGAGTTGGGTGACTCAGCTCCTTTTGGTGCTGAGGAAAACAGAAACAAAAAAACTGGGAGAACACCCCAAGCTCCCCAGTTCAAGTTCGGTCCCCAGTTCTGCCACTGTGTGTGCTCCTACCCCTCAACCCTGTCCCCCTTCGCCCGCGAAACCTGGGATCCTGAGGAGGGCAGAACCCGTCCACAGTGGGCAGGAGCCTCTCCATTGCCCTGGCTCTCCTCAGGATTGCCAATCCCCCCGCGGTCGGAGTCCTGGCCAGACTCCGGCCGGCTCTCCCTGTCCCCCATCTTCCCCGGCTCCCACTTTCCGTGTTGTTAAATCCCCCAAGTTAAGTTCTAAAGTACGCTTCGTGGTACCGTCACAGGATGGCTCCTGTGGAGCTCAAGATGGCGGTCACCACGAAGCACCTCCCCAGCAAAAGTCCCTTCCCCCACCTTATTTCTCCCCCAACTCTTCCTGTTTCCCGCCATCCAACCCCTTTCTCCCTAGTCCCAACCCCTTCCTTCCCCTTGATCCCACCCCTTCCTTTTATACCCCTCCCTCTCCCAGCGCTCCGCCCTCCTCCTCAACTCCTCCTCCGCAAGCTCCGCCTCCGCCTCAGGCCTTGCCCCCTTGCCCTTCCCACTGGGCGGGCCCTCTCCCGTCTGGCCCCACTCCGGGTTCCCACGGCGCCCCTGTCCCCGCCCCTTCCTGTCCACTCCCCCTCGGTTCCGGTTCCCACGGTCCGCCATCTTGGTCAGTTTTTTCCCACGGGCCGGGGGCTGGGACGGGGGGGGAGGGGGGCAGCCCGGAGCCGGCCGAATCCATCATGGTGGCTCTGGTGACTTATAGTCGCAATAGGGGCGGGAACCCACGCATCCAGTGGTCCCCGGTCCCTCGAGCCCTCATTAAAGAGCTCGTCAAAGCTCAGAAGGAGCTCGGGGGACAGAGCGAATATTTTAGGGGACTACTGGAGGCTTCCCTTCTGGAAACGGAGCTCGTTCCTGCCGATCTGCGGCAGATTTTTAAATGTCTTCTGAACGTAGCTCAGTTTCCTAGATGGGAAGCAGCGTGGGAGAGGGGGGTAGCCGACCTCCTTCCTCATCTTTGGGAGGACCCGGAGATAGGGGAAGATACAGATGGAGAGCGGCTCACCGTGGACCATTTATGTGGGTTGGGCGATTGGAGCAAAGGCCAAAAGCAGGCAACCAAGATTCCCACAGAGGCGTTGAGCCGTGGCACGCAGGTGGCCTTGCAAGCTTTCTACCGAGTGGCCGCGGGGGGTGTCGTCGGTTCCGGACTCCCATCTCTTTCAGGGGCCGACGGAAACATTTGATGACTTCGTGGTGCGGCTCCAGATGGCGGCTGAGGCAGAGGAGCCGGACGAGAAGGCGCGTGAGAAGACGGTCATGTTTTTGGCAAGCACCAACGCCAACGCGCCTTGCAGGACTGCAATCTTGAGCCTGCCCCTGCACCCTCGCCCGAAGCTTCATGATCTCCTGGAGGTGTGTGCCGCCAAAGTACCGGTGGCACCGAAGGCGCCCGGCGAAAAGTCAACACCATCGACTCGTCGGGTCGCCTTTGCCGACCTCCAGGGAGCAGCCGCCGCAGCCGCACCATCGCCGTCGGCCCATCGCCCGGGACCCAGCACCCCCCAAGGAGGAAGAAGATCGTCCTCGGCTTGCCACCTGTGCCACGCGGAGGACCACTGGATGCCTGATTGTCCGCTCCGCAAGGAGTTTTTCACCTTTCGGAGGGAGCGGCAGTCAGGCGTCCAGGGAGGAGGAGGAGCCATCCCAAAAAACATCTAAAAGAGCGCAGCCCCCCCCTGCGCGTTGACAAAAGTGTGGGCGGGCAATTGCCATCAAAGGCCAGGGGGAGGGGACCCAAATCCCACAAACGCTCGCCGCCAGCGGAGCCCAGTCCACCAGGGTTCCCAGACTTTACCACCGGACATGACCTTTCATCGATTTTGACCTCGGGCGTGGACAATCCTCGCCTTCGCTGTTCTGACCTGGGCCCTTCACCGGACCCCCATTTAACCACCTCTTTTTGCGGTTCCTCTTTCAGGCTCGAGACGACGCGACCCTTCTACTTTCAAGATTCCAGCATTCACGCGTTGTCCGTCTGCCCGAAGGCCCCAGGTAATTGGGAAATTGACCACCAATTCGTCATTGTGGGCGACACCGATGCCACCCCACAAGATCTGCAGGTGCTTCCCGCTTTGGTGTCCGCGGACCAGCAACCAAGCGTCATCAGGTGCAGGTGTCTACGTCCCCCACTGTTCCTCCCCGCAGGAGAGGTGGTGGCCCAGGCCATTTCAATAAAATCTGATATTCCTTCTGTTGCCTGGGCCGAACACCTTGGGCGGGCAAAACCTCGCCTTGCCTGCGAACTTTCTCGGGGGAGGGACACAATTTCTATCAGGGGAATGCTAGACACCGGAGCAGATGTGACGATCATTCCCTCCCGGGAATGGCCGTCACACTGGGAGTTGCAAAATGTGGATGGTCGCATTCAGGGTGTCGGAGGGACACAATTGGCCAAACAAAGCAAGAGCATCGTACAAATTAAGGGACTGGATGGGCAATTGGCAAGTGTACGCCCATTCGTTTTGGACTACGTTGAGCCTCTCTGGGGGAGAGATACCCTTGCCCAGTGGGGAGCCAAAATTGACTTGCCGGCTCCCCAGGTTTTTCGGGCAGCGGTCACTGAACAGCGCCCTACCTGGAAACTGAATTGGCTTTCTGATAAACCAGTCCAGGTAGCCCAGTGGCCGCTCAATAAACAAAAATTAAAGGCGCTCGTGGAACTCGTTGAGGAGCAGGTCCAAAAAGGCAACCTGGTGGAGTCCATGTCAGAGTCGAACTCCCCAGTGTTTGTCATCCGTAAAGCATCTGGCAAGTGGCGGCTCCTCACCGACCTCCGCAAAATCAACGAAATTATAAAAGACATGGGTACTCTCCAGCCAGGGATGCCGTCCCCGGCGATGCTCCCCCAAAATTGGAATTTGGCTGTGATTGATATTAAAGACTGCTTTTTCCAAATGCCCCTTCACCCTGATGACGCCCCACGCTTTGCTTTCACGGTGCCCACCTTAAACCGTGAAGCTCCCGGGAAGCGCTACCACTGGCGAGTGTTGCCTCAAGGCATGAAGTGTAGTCCGGTCATTTGCCAGTGGTACGTCGCTTCTCTGCTCCAACCAATACGCACCGAATGTAGTGAGGTCATCATTTATCACTACATGGATGACGTGCTGGTCTGCGCCCCCAATGATGATTTGTTGGTCCACGCGCTCTCCCGTGTGACCGATTGTCTAGTTGCCGCAGGGTTCGAGCTCCAGAGCGAGAAGATTCAACGGATGCCGCCCTGGAAGTACCTAGGCCTGAACATCATGAAGCGGACCATTGCTCCGCAACGATTGGCTATTCACCATCAGGTGAAGACCTTAGCGGATGTCCATCAACTGTGTGGGGCTTTGAATTGGGTGAGACCCTGGCTAGGCATCACCACCGAAGACCTAGCCCCCCTTTTCAATTTATTGAAAGGGGGAGAGGAGCTTAGTTCTCCTAGGGAGCTCACCCCAGAGGCCAAGGCCGCACTTGAGAAAATCAAAGGTTTAATCGAGGCAAGGCAGGCCCATCGTTGTCACCCGGGCCTGCCCTTCAAATTCATTATTCTTGGGAACCTGCCGCACCTTCACGGGATGATATTCCAATGGGATAAGTCCCGGAAGGCCCTCAAACCATCTAAGGGGGAAAGGACGGACCCAGGCTTGAGCGACCCCCCTTAATTATAGAGTGGGTGTTCCTCAGTCATCACAGGTCCAAAAGAATAACAAGGCCACACGAGCTGGTAGCGGAACTGATCCGCAAAGCAAGATCGCGGATCAGGGAGCTGGCAGGTGTGGACTTTGCATGCATTCATATCCCAATTGAACTCAAATCTGGCAAGCTTCGATCAAAAATTCTTAATCAACTTCTAGAGGAGAGTGAGGTTTTGCAATTTGCGCTCGCAGAGTACACCGGAAAAATTGAAATTAGTCATCCATCGCATACCCTGTTTAATCAGGACATGCAGTTCAAATTCTCAATTCGGAATATTCAGAGTCGAGTCCCACTCGACGCTCTGACCGTTTTCACTGACGTGTCTGGAGGATCCCACAAGTCAGTTATGACTTGGAAGGACCCTCAAACTCAGCAGTGGGAGATGGATGTTGCCATCGTTGAGGGCTCCCCTCAAGTCGCTGAGTTGGACGCTGTCGTCAGAGCGTTTGAGAAATTCAAAGATCAGCCGTTTAATTTGGTTACGGACTCAGCTTACGTTGCCGGTGTAGTCGCGAGAGCCGAGAACGCTGTCCTCGAGGAAGTTTCCAATCTGGTATTGTTTGATTTGCTCTCGAAGTTAATCAAACTCATCTCCCACCGGGAGCAAAGTTTTTATGTAATGCATGTAAGGTCCCACACCGATTTGCCCGGGTTCATTGCGGAGGGGAACCGGTTGGCTGATAGCCTCGCTTCCCCGGCCGAGTGGGCTCTTGCCCACGCGGTGCAATGGGCCCCGCTCCCGGATGTGTTCCGCCAAGCTAAGATCAGCCACCAGCTCTTCCATCAAAATGCGCCTGGCTTGGTCCGCCAATTCCAACTTACGCATGACCAAGCCAGGGCCATTGTGGCCACATGTCCTCATTGCCAGCGGGACCAGCTCCCATCTTTGCCCATTGGCGCAAACCCCCAAGGGCTTTCCAGCTGTGAGGTGTGGCAGATGGATGTCACCCATGTTCCCCAATTCGGCCGCCTCCGTTATGTCCACGTCTCCGTGGACACTTTCTCAAGTGCTGTCTTTGCCTCTGCCCACACAGGGGAGAAAGCCAAAGATGTCATCAAGCACCTTCTTCAGGCTTTCTCCGTGTTGGGCATTCCTAAGGTTCTAAAAACAGATAACGGGCCTGCGTACGTGTCCAGGGAGCTCAGGAGCTTCCTGCAGCAATGGGGAATAGAACACAAGACCGGCATCCCCTATTCCCCCACGGGACAAGCCGTGATTGAGAGGACCCACCAGAGCCTCAAGAGAGTTCTATCGCACCTTGCTCCGGCGATGAAGGTGGAGTCCCCTCATTCCCAATTATCGCGGGCATTGTATACGATCAACTTTCTAAATTGCTCATTCGAAAATCTAAATCCGCCCATTGTGCGGCACTTCGGGCAGCACGGCCGTCTCGGGCTGAAGGAGAAGCCGCTGGTTCTGGTGAAGGACCCAGAGACCTGGCGTTTGGAGGGACCATTTGATTTAATCACTTGGGGTCGAGGGCACGCTTGTGTTTCGACCCCGACAGGCCCCAGGTGGGTCCCTTCTTGCTGGGTCCGGCCATTTGTGCCCAGAACAGGGAAGGCGACAACATCCACGCCTCAGGTCAAGGTTGCGAGCTGGCGGCGAAAGCGGCGGGATTGGGAGACTACCCTTTTTCCCATCGACACCCTGTTTGACCCAGACCCTCATTCTGGCCTTCCCCTTGGCAAGCCCCTCGATTTTTAATATGTTTTTCTTATTGTTTCAGTTACCCCAGACCCAGCCATGACCCGGGAGAGGGGCGCTGCGCTGTGCCTGACCATCGCCTTCATACTCAGCGCAACTCCCCGGAAGCCCGACATTATTCCCCAGCCAAAGGTTAACATCTGGAAGGCGTTGGCGAGTTCCCTTGGCCAGAACCACATCTGCCTCAACGCGGAAACAGCAAAAGACCCTCTGTCGTCCTGTCTGGTGGGGATCCCAATTCCTCCCCGAGACTATCCCTCCCCGTTGATTTCCCTGACCCAGATCAAAGCAAATCAGGATCCCACTGAAATCTGGAGGGGAGCAATCAATCGTCTCCCGACCTCTCCAGAGGAACCTCTTGAATTCCAACTGCTCGGTTCCGCCAAGGCTCCCTATTGCTTTCAGTTTTCTGTCCCCCACAGTTTTTCCAAATCCCTCCGCCTCAATGACCCGCGATGGATCCAAGTCGTAGGAGCTCTTGGCAACCAATGGTGCGCTGGGTCCCCCTACGCCCAGGGCCCATCCACGGCAGACTTCCAACCCCGTAGCTTGCCCCAAAGCCTTTATTTAATTTGCGGTAACCGAGCATGGAATGGCATCCCCTCTCGCCTGGTCGGAGGCCCATGTGCGATCGGTCATGTGTCGCTGTTTACCCCCAGCACGCCCAAATTTGAAAATTGGCTTTCTAAAGACTCCGAAGAAAAGTTAATTCGGCAGAAAAAAGATTTGATAGAATTTGGCCCAGACTGTGACTCCAAGATTTACCATTGGAACGAAGGCAAAAGGGTCGCAGTCCCTCTGTTTTTGCCGTGGGTTTCGGCCGGCAAGGCCATTGGCGAATTGGGAAAATTAGAGTGCTGGTCGGTAAAACAAGCGAATTTAACTTCCACAGCCATCGCGGGACTCCTAGCGGATGAGAAAATAACCAGGCAGGCCACGCTGCAAAATAGAGCAGCTCTTGATTATCTCCTCCTGTTGCACCACCATCGCTGCGAGGAGTTTGAGGGTCTTTGCTGTTTCAATTTGTCATCAAAGGCACAAAACGTGCAAAAGGCGTTAGAAGAGATGCAAGGCCTGGTCAGGGACATTCAGCGAGAAACAGAAGACTGGCTGGGGAATTTGCTGTCAGGACTCGGGCTCTCAGGCTGGGCTGGGTCCCTTTTAAAGGACATTTTGTTTGGAGTTTTAATTATTTTAGCAGTTTTCCTTGGGTGCTCCATCGTGTGGGCTGTGGTCCGAAGGCTAGTCTCAGGAATCGTGAGCCACAATGTTAATATGGTCCACTTCCCCAACACCGAAGTGGACCCAGAATACCCCGAGACCAGCTCACGCCACCAAGGGACCACCCCACCGCTAGAAGAACCTGAGGACGACCACGAAGAAGAGGTTTAATATTTTAAGGACTTTACTTTCCGGACATTTTATAGTTGTTTCCCCCCATGTACTTACCTTTTATTTTTCCTTTTGTTTTGTGTAAAAAAGGGGGAGATGTTGTGGTGCGCCCCCGCAGTCTCCCTCCCTCACCCTGGTTCAGTTCACCCTTGATTTGTTGTATTGTATTGTATTAGTTTCTATTACTCAAGATGGCGCTTGCCGGGTTCCCTCTCCCCCTGTTTTTCCCTTAGCAGAGCTGTCCGTCATTTAGTTGCTATGATACTCCCGTCTTTTTGTATCCAGTTGTCCCCACCCTTGTATTTTAAGTTGTCAGCCTGCCTTCCTGTCACTCTCTGTTCCTGCCTGCTTCTCCAGAACATTCCCCCCAGGGCAGAGGGTGATTGGGCAGGAGAGGGCTGTCCCACCCCTTATGTAATTTCATTCGCTGCCGCCCCCTGTCTGTCATATTATGTTTCACTGTTATTGGCCAGGGGAAGGGGTTCACCTCCCCCTGGTCCCCCTATATAATGTTCTGTTCGACCCGCCCCTCGGGGCAGTTCTCTGCAGCTTCCCTACCCACCCACACCTTTCCTTCTCCTTCCTCGAATAAACCCTGCTGTGGAGGACTGCTGCCTCACGCGTCCTTTGTCCGCCTCCATCGTGTTGCTGCTGTTCTCTGCTTCTTGGCCTGCTGGAGCTGCCTCCTCCACCACCGACGTGGAGGGAGCTCCGAACAGGGCACTGAATCCCAGTTTGCTCCTGCCGGAGGTCCTGGGACCTGCAGCTGCCTGTGCCCCAACAACAGGCTGTGGGCTGTGCACATCTGTGGAGCCAGCCGGGCTCGGATTCAGCACCGCCACAGAATGTGGTGGGTTGGAGGGGGGATTTTAGATCCCTTTGGATGATTTGGGGCCCATGTGGGTGAATTTAATCCTATGGGAGTGATTTAGGGTCCCTTTGTTTTGGGCCCATTTGTGTAGGTTTTTTTCTTCTTTGGGTGATTTTAGGCCCTCTTGTGTTGGTTTCAGGCTGGTTTTGGTGATTTTAGGTCAATTTGGGTGATTTTTGTCAAAACTGGATGGATTTTAGGCTCCTTCGGGAGATTTTAAGCCAAAGCAGGTACTTTCAGGATGGATTTGAAGCCCATTTTGGAGATTTAGGGCTGATTTTAGGCCATTTTGGGGATGTTGTAAACCAGTTTGGGCAATTTTAGGCCACTTTGGTTGGATTTTAGACCCCTTTGGATAATTTAATTCCCATTTGGCTGATTTTAGGCCAAACCTACTGGATTTCAGCTGCATTTGAGACGCCTCTGGGTGATTTTAAACCAAACCGGGCCCTTTTAAGACGGCGCGTCCCCTTGGCCCCGCCCCTTTCCCCTCACGGTTCCCGCCCTTTCCCTGCCCCTTTCCCCTCACAGTTCCCGCCCTTTCCCCGCCCCTTTCCCCTCACGGTTCCCGCCCTTTCCCCGCCCCTTTCCCCTCGTGGTTCGGCCTTCCGGAACGGGGGAGGAGGAGGAGGGAGGCTGCAATTTGCTCCCAGCAAGGTTCCAGTTGCTCCCAGTTCCTGCTGCTTTCATCCTGCGTGTTCCCAGTTCTCCCAGTTACCCCAGTCACTCCCAGCATGATCCCAGCCTCTCCCAGCAGGGCCCCAGTCACTCCCCCTTGCCCCCAGCATGTTCACAGTTCCCCCAGCACATTCCCAGTCGCTCCCAGTTTGGTCCCAGTCACCGCCAATATGGTCTCAGACACTCCCAGTACATCCTAGTTGCCCTGAACATTCTCATAGTCATTGCCAGGCACTCCCAATTTTCTCACTGTGGTTCACTTGCCCCCAGTTTTATCCCAGTTGCTCCCAGTTCCTCTAATTATGTCCATAGTTGGCTCCCAGCATGGGCCTGGTAGCTCCCAGTAACCCCCAGTCAGGGTCCAATCACACCCACTCCAATCCCAGTATGATTGTAGCCATTCCCAGTATGATCCCAGTCACTTGCAGTCAAATTCCTGTCGCTCCCAATCTGATGCCAGTGCCCTCAGTGTGATCCCAGTGACTCCCTGTCTCTCCCAGTTTATCCCAGTCATCCCCAGCATGCTGCCAGTCACTCCCACTTTTTCCCAGTTGCTTTCAGCACAATTCCAGTTGCTCACAGCCAATCTCAGTAGGATTCCAGTCGCTCTCAATGAAATCCCGGTGTAACCCAGTATGGACTCAGCTACTCTCCCTGTAATCCCAGTGTGATTCCAGCTGCTCCCAGCATAATTCCAGATGTTCCCACTTCCTCTCATTATGATTCTACTTGTCCCTAGAATAGTCCCAGTCCCTCTCAGCATGGTCCCAGTTGTGCCCAGTTGCCTCCAGGGTAGATCAGTTTCCCCAAGCATAGTCCCAGTTGCTCCCAGCATGGGCCCAGCTGTTCTCAGTGTGCTTCCATCACTCCCACTATGGTCCCAGTTCAACCTAGTTGCCTCTGCCCTAGTGCCAGTCACTCCCCCTATGATCCCAGTCCCTCTCAGCAGGATCTCACGCACTCCCAGTTTCCCCCAGCATGTTCCTAGTCACTCCCAGTTCCTTCCAGTATGATCCCATTTGGTCAGAACCACTCCCAGTCAGCCTCACTGTAGTAGCACTCACTGCCAGTATGATCCCAGTATAAGCCCAGTTGTTTCCAGTCACCCCCAGCATGCAGCCAGTCACTTCCTCCCAGTTGCTGCTGACATGATCCCAGTTGTTCACAGCTGTTGCTAGTCACCCTCAGCAGAATCCCAGTCACACCCAGTATATCCCATTAGCCCCTAACATGGTCTCAAGTGCCCCAAGAAGGCTCCTACACATTCCCAGTATGATCCTAGTATGATATCAGTATAAAGCCAGTACAGTCCCAGTATGATCCCAGTATGATGTCAGGAGAAACCCGGGATGGTCCCACAATGATCCCAGTATGATGTCAGTACAAAGCCAGTACAGCCCCAGTCACTCCCAGTACGATCCCAGTGGAGCCCAGTCCCTAGCAGTGCTGCCACTGCTGGGATCCCCCAGGCCTGTGTGCGTTCCCCCCTGGCGGATGTGGCGAGAGGAGCCCCAAGGGCTGGCAGTGGCCAGGCAGGGTCCCCAGCAAGGCCCAGTTTGGATGGGCAGCTCCCAGTTTGCCCAGTTTGCCTCTCCTTTGGCCCGGGCCGCCTTCCCCCCCGCCCACAGCGGCTGGGAGCAGCCGAGAGCCCCGCGGAGGAGGAAGGGAAGGGCAGGGATGAAGGGAGAGAGCCAGAAGGGATGGAAGAGGAGAAGGAGGTGGGCTGAGGGAGGAGGAGCAGGAGGGATGGAAGAGGAGGAGTGGGTGCAAGAGGAAGAGGAGGGACAAAGGCAGATTGAGGAACGCAGAAGGAGCCCCAGCCCTGAAACCCCCCTGAGCCTGGACTGAGCCCCAGTGTGGGCAGCAGAGAAGGGGGGGATTCTGCTCCTCTGCCCCACTCAGGTGAGTCCCCACCTGCAGAGCTGCCCCAGCCCTGAGGGCCAGTACAGGAAGGATCTGGAGCTGCTGGAACCAGTCCAGAGGAGGCACCAGAGATGCTGCAAGAGCTGGAGTCCCTCTGATCTGGAGCCAGGCTGGGAGAGCTGGGGGTGCTCACCTGGAGAAGAGAAGGATCCAGGGAGAGCTGAGTTATCCTCCTGCTCCCTCTGTGCCCTCAGCCAGGCAGAAGCAGGCTCTGAATTCAGCCCTGGAGCAGGGCAGGTGTTGGGGGTATGATTTTTATGGACACGTGATGCTGACATGGACTTGGGCAGGGGGAACTTGAAACCCAATGTGCTCATCCCTTGTTTTCCTTGCAAAGCAGGATTTCCCATTCCCAAATTTTTGCTGGTTGGAGGAGGAGGCTGTAAGGAAGAGGAAGATGCCCTGGGACCCCCAGGCAGGTGAGGAGGAAGTCAGTGCCCCTTTCCCCCTCTGTGCTGCTCCATCTCCCAGCCCAGCACGGCCCCTGGCTGCAGGACAATCCTGCTGCCAACCCCGTGCTGCTGGGGACACATTGGGAGGATCTCCTTCCCTCTGGCATGGAGGCAAATATCATCCTCTCCTTGTCCTTCCTCCCCCAGACAAGGAGCTGAGGATGGAGACCAGGGAGGACAAATCCCCATGGCAGCAGAACCTCATGGAAGAGGCTGTTTTGAATGACTCCACAGTGCAGGAATCTGATGGGGAGGAAAAGCCCCAGATATCTCCCAGGAGGAAGGGCAGCAAACCCAGCCCAGGGTGCTCTGAGGAGGAAAGAGCCACCCTGAGGCAGGAAGGTGGACAGAGCTTCAGCCAGAGCTCAGAGCTGGTGCTCCATGAGCAGCTCGATGATGGGGAGAAGCCCCACAAGTGCTTGGAGTGTGGGAAGGGCTTCAGCTGGAGGTCCCGCCTGCTCTGCCACCAGATGATCCACCCTGGGGAGAAGCCCTACGAGTGTCCTGAGTGTGGGAAGGGCTTCAGAGACAGCCCCCAGCTCACCATCCACCATCGCATCCACACCGGGGAGCGGCCCCATGAGTGTTGGGAATGTGGCCAGAACTTCCTCCGCAGCTCCCACCTGACCTCCCACCAGAAGATCCACACTGGGGAGAGGCCCTACAAGTGTTCTGAGTGTGGGAAATCGTTTCAGACCAGCTCCCTTCTCCTCATCCACCAGCGGATTCACACCAAGGAGAGGCCCTTCCGCTGCCCCGAGTGCAGGAAGGGCTTCAAGCACAACTCCCACCTCACCAGGCACCGGCACATCCACACCGGGGTGAGGCCCCACAAGTGCCCTGAGTGTGGGAAGAGCTTCAGGACCAGCTCAGTCTTGAATCAACACCAGTGGAGGCACCGCTAAGGGAAGCCCTGCAAGTGCCCCAGCTGCAGGAAGAGCTTTGTGCACTGCTCCAACTCCATCCCCCATCATAGAACCCTCATTGCAGAGAGTTCTGGTGTCCCACATTCCCAATAATCCAAGTTGGAAATGCCCTGGTGATCCACATTCCCAATAATCCAAGTTGGGAAGATGCCTGGCTGGTGCTCTCCACATCATCCTGGATCCCTGTAGGCACCTGACTCAACGCTGGGGCAGGAACATCCATTGGGTCTCAGCTCCATATTGGAAACTCCTTGGCAAGGGCTGATTTTTTACCTTGTCTTGGTTTGAAAGACAGGTGTGTGCTAAGGAAGGCAGGAGCCCTCCTTGGAATGGAAAATGTAAACCCCCTCCCTCTGAATTATTAGAATCATGAAATTAAGGGGCTCTCAGGCAAAGATATGGGAATAGGAATAACAGTTCTTCACTGGTGTGTATAATAAAGCAAACAAAGAACAACAACTCCAGCACTGACAGAGGCTCTGCTGCACAATCCCACAGGGGCAGTCGATCCCGGTGCCCCAGCAGGGCTCGGAGAGCACCAGGCTGGGCTGGCAAGATGTGTCAGCAGGCAGGGGTGTGGGTGTGAAAAACACCTTCAGTCTCCTGTGAAAATGTAATAAAGGACAATAGGAAAGAAGGACCATGGAGCAAAGGTTATTACAGCCAGGTGCATCTTGGCACTCAGCCGGGGATACCCCTTAAATACCTTTTCCCTTACATCAACCTTTTGCATATTCGTAGACCCTTATGCATAGTAAACATTTCCCCCAAAACTTGTTTACATGTTACAAGAACTCTTTAGCATATCTCCTCCTTGGATCTGCCTTTTTACAGCGTGAGTATTCCTGGGTTGTGGTTTTACTCCTTTTTTTATCATCATCTTCAGTTTTGGCCCCAGTCTACTCTGCCTTCATAGTGGTTGCTGATAGTTGGCAGATCTGTACAGGTGTCCTCATCCTGTGTGCATTGTGTTAGGAAAATTAATCCACAAACATCAGGGATTTATGTCCAGAAAGGAGACAGAGGAGTCCTTTGACTTTATTTGAATAAAGGGAGAGGCCATGGGGCTTTCCCCTGGGGTCTCTCCAACTTTTGTAGGATGCAGCCTCCTTTTTATCCCAATTTCCCTTCTCTCTCTCCCCCATTGGCTGAGGTATTTGAGAGGTACAGACTCCCTGTATTCAATTAAAATGATTTAAAATGTCTTATTAATTTTATAAGCCTACCAGTTGTTGAGTCACGTAATTGTAACCCAGATTCAGTTTTTCCAGCTGCTTCAGCCCCAAGGTCGGTGGGGCGGCCCCCTCTCCTTATCTCTCTTCAGCTTGGATGTTTGCATTCCTTTCTAGATAGCCATGAAACTCCCTTGTTTTCTCTGCAGGCTTTTTTTGGGAGCAAACAAGTTAACAGACTACAGGAGATTAAACAGCAGACTTCAGCTAAATCTAAAATTGGTTTCTACCCCGAGTTACATTTCTAACCCACAGCTGGAGAAGCAGCTCTGTGCTGGGCTCAGGAGAAGCTCCCAGAAAAGAGAAGTGCAGCCAGATGCTCTCCTCCCTGAGCTTGATCACATCTTTTGTTTTCTTAAGTATCCAGTCCTTTGTGTTTCCTAGCAACTTATGGGAAAAAAATTCCTTAAGTAAAAAGGAACAAAAGGAAGAAAAACCTAACCCCCAACATACCTTTGCACCCTAAAAAATCTGCTCTGTCCAGTTGTTTCTTCAGGTGGCATCAAGCAAAGCTGGATGATCCTTGGAGGTCTTTTCCAACCTAAATAATTTCCATCTTTATCCCATCAAAACACCCAGAATTGAGGTAAAAATAAAGAAATTAAACAAAAAGATCTAAAGCTGCACCAATTCACTGGGATTTGGAGGTGACTTTGGGGTTCAGAGGAATATCCAGGAGGATGTGGGTGTTGTAGGGCTGTGAAGTCACAATCCCGTAGCTGTGCTGGCAGAGTTTGTCCCCCTGAGCCCGTCTGTTCTCCAGGAATTCAGGTTCTGTCCCAGTCCCTGGCCTGGCTCTCCCCATTTGGGGTGTCCCCCCAAAGTGCCCAAATCTCTGCTCAGGTGCCTGGGCTGCCCCTGGCTGGGGATGTTCCTGCCCACCAACCTCTCCTGGTCAGTGCCAGGGGGGTGGGAGGGGGTTTGGGGGGTCCTGGGGGAACGGGGAGAGGCTTTTGTGGCTCTTGGGGTGTTTGTGGTGCTGGGAGGGGGTTTGGGGGCTTTTGTGGCAGACTGCGAGGGGGGTTTGGAGGTCCTGGCCGGGCTGTGTGGCTTGGAGAGAATTTGGGTGGGTCCTGGGGGAGATGGGAAGGGGCTTTGGTGGCTCTTCGGGCCATTTAGATTGCAGGGAGTGTCACAGACATATTTTCTAAAAAATCCTTTCGCTAGGATATTCCTCCTGAGGAGCTGAGAAGCCTCAGAAAAGAAATGTAAACATGAAATAAAACTCAACAGGGCAGGAGTTTTATTTCTCCTTTTAACGCCTTTATTAAAGAGATCAGCTCAGGATTAAGAAGTTCGACGAGGCGGCCGTCTCCGTCTTCTTCCCAGCATGGCTCAGAGGAGGAGGATGTGCAGCTTTGTCCACTAAGGGGCAGAGCCAGGGGTCCAATCCTCACAGGAACGTCTAGGGCGGGACCCCGGTATTTCTCGCTTTTTCCTGCTTCCCAGCTCCAGGTCCCGGTCCCAGGCAGCTTCTACAGTCAGGGCGAGGGGCACTAAGGTCTCTCAACCTCTCTGCAGGTCCAGCACTCCACTCCCCACATCCACGAATCATTCCAATTCTTCAATTTTATATTTGGCTCGTTGGTTTTGGGGTTTTTATAAGTTCAATACGTCCCATGGTGCAGTGGGTTTCTCAAAATCTACATATTGTAATTCTTTTCTCCTCCCCAGCAACACAAAAGTAGGGCTTTCTACCTGCCCTGGCTAGGTCGTTAAGTGATACAAAGAGAACTATCAACTCTAACGACTTATAGTTAACATAACAAGTAACCCTGCCCAGCAATTCGGCCTCAGCAGCTCTGGTTTAACAAAATTCAGTTTTTTTCCACTGATATTAAACTAAACAAAACTCAGTTCATAACAGACCCCCCTCTTTTACTTTGATCGAGCTTAAGCTCGCATCAACTTGCAATTTGTACTGATCAAAAATCTCCCGAGCACTCTGGTAATCATGGTTATTTAACTTTGTTACTTTCCTTGGCTTCTTCAGGTTGGTTTGTACAGCTAATACTACTATTTTAATAAAACACAAAAATAAACATAGTAAACAGAGCAATTTTACAAGTATGCTCACAGTGAAAAGGTCTACTTTTTCCCATACCTTCTTTTTGAAAATCCCTAGGTTATCCCACCAACTGGAATCAGGTGTAGGAGTTTGTTTTTGAGTGTTTACACATGTTAATCTTCTCACCTCTTTTGAAATGTTTCTAATAATTGCATTCTTCATCTCCAATACTGCTTGGAGCCTGATAATTCTGTTTAACATAGGTACTGGGGTTTGAACCCGGTCCCTACAATTCTGGATCTTTTCAATTTCTATTGAACTTTGTTTCTTCGGTTTGGTTTCTTTAAAATTGTTGTATATAGGAACTCCTAAACTTGATCCAGTTTCTTTAGGTAATAGGAAGAAAGCTGGTTTTACCACTCTAGCGGCACAGCTGCTAGACCAGTCCATTGACAATTCAGTGTATGCTGTAAGGTCAGAGGTCAAAACCAGGTATTTAGAGTTGTCCTGAAATGTGTCATCAATTTCTGTTGGGCATTTTCTATATTCACACAGTTCTTTCATTTTCTTAACGGGGTTCACCTTTTTTTCAGTACACTTATAAGCTTCATGTGCTTCATGGTGGGTACACTTGTCTCTTTTCTCAACAGAGTCTAATTTATTTAGACTTCCTGGAATCCACCGAGTACCCAAATTTTTTCTGCTAAATACCTGTTACAAACTATTTTTCTTACCAGATCTACTGAGCTTGCTTCAGCAGCATCATATTCAAAGCACAACCAAGCTTCTCTTACAGGGCCCTCTCCCAGGAGTGACTGCCTAAAAGTGGCAGTATTCTGTGTTATCCAATTTATTCTATTTTTCTGATAAAAGACCAATTGAGAGAGGTCACCACAATTAGGGTTATGATTGATGTGGACTCTATGCAAGCAGCTCACTTCTTTCTCTTCATGAAGGGGTTGGTAGCACTCACTGCACGGCTCTCCTGGGCTCCCCAGAGCACCACCAGCAATCAGAGCCATCATTACTACCCTTCCCAAGAGTCCGGTATGGGTCATCTTGCACAGCCTGCCCACCCGGCCTTGCCTCTTGGGGAATCTTACTGAGAAGAAGTTTTTAAGCTCTTTAGAGTCCCTTTTACCTGCTTCTCTGGCTAAGTCCCTCTTGGTCTGTTCCCTGCTAATTTTGATTTCTCCTAGGGGAGTGCTCTGCAGAGGATTAACTAGGAGTTTTAAATTGGGGAAGCTAGAATTGCTTATTTATCATTTTAAACTTTCCACAAACTTATTTTACATACAGAACTGTCTTGAAACATTTTTAACATCTTAAGCTATGTTATAACTCCAATACCAATTATTTTCCTATACCGTTCAGTCTTTTTGACTCTCCTTCCTGAGAGTCAACTTTAAATCTTTTGGTCCTTTTATTACAGTATACTGAGGTGAATTCACTTGCGATGTGGTTGACTCTTGTCCAGTGCCCGGAGGTGAGAGTAGTGTGGTGTCTGGCCCAATGCCAGAGGGAGAAGCTGATGTCGTATCTGGTCCCGTACCTGGGGGTGAAACTGGCTCTTTTATTCTCGTAATGTGAGTCCAACCTTTTTCCCTGGTCCGCACAGCCGAATTAGTGATGAGGAGTACCTGAAAGGGGCCTTCAAATTTAGGCATTAATGATCCTGCATTCCACGATTTTATCAAAACCTAATCTCCTGGGCTAATGTTATGAACCTTTGTGTCCAGAGGGGAAGTTTGGGGGAGGTATCCCTTTTTTCTAAGTCCTTCCAGAGTTCTTCCAATTACCTCCAAATACTTTCTTGTAGCTTCTTCCCCTTCTAGATAGTCTCCCATGCTATATGGTGTTAACAGAAATGGCAGCCCAAACATCATTTCATAAGGTGAAATTCTTATGTCAGACCGAGGTCTTGTTCTGATGCGCAAAAGCGCTAGGGGTAAGCATTTTAGCCAATTCATTTTTGTTTCTTCTATCAATACATTTTTGAGAGTTTTGTTCATCCGCTCTACTCTCCCAGAACTCTGGGGGTGCCACGGAGTATGTAATTTCCATTTTATTCCTAATGCTTCAATTATGTTTTGCAATGTTCGGGACACAAAATGTGGGCCTCGGTCTGAGTCTATAGTGTACACCATTCCATATCTGGGGATACTACCATCCTCCCCTCTCTTGGAACAATCCCGACCCCCAAATGAACTTGCAGATCTCTTCCTAACAAACTTTTTCTAGTTTAGGCAGATAAATGAAATTAGCTTCCCACCCTCTTGCATTTCCAATTATTTTTACATCTTCAATCACTGATGCTCTAAATGGTTTTCCTTCAGCACCTAAAACTTCACAGAATTTTTTCCCAATTTCCATACCTTTCGGTATTTTGTTGAGACAGGACTTATCTGCTCCTGTATCAACTAAAAAGTCAAATTCTTCATTTAGGGGTCCCACTTCAAAGTTTACCAAGGGCTCTTCTAGATGTTGCATTGGGTCCTCTAAGGTGTAAAGCCCCCGACACCCCTAATCATCACCTCTAAGAACTCTTTCTAAGTTATCTTGTTCCCTGGCTATTGCCACATCGAGACTGAGCTTCTTACAAAACCTCCTGATGTGTCCTGCTTCTTCACAATAAGAGCAGCGCTTTCCACTCTCAGAGGTTTGAGGTCTCTCCATTTCTCTTGTACCTGACTGCCTAAGAGGCCTATCTTTGCCTCCTCCTGGCGGTGGACCCACCCACCCCACACTTTCTTTTACTACCTTGGATCGTGGTATAGAATTGCTTGCTCCCCCGCTTTCTCTAGCCACAGCGACCATGATTCTAGCTTTGGCCTTTGCCTTTTCTTCGTCCCTCCTTAAATACACCTTCAATGCCTCCCTTAATAACTCATTAATGTCCTTGTTTTGCCATTCTTCAATCTTTTCCAGTTTCCTCCGTATATCTGGCCAAGATTTGGTAACAAATTGGACTTTCAGTAGCATTTGACCTTCTGTGGTGTCTGGGTCTATTCTAGAGTATAACTGGAAGTTCCGCTTTAGGCGATTAAGCCAAGCAGCAGGAGTTTCATCCTTTTCTTGTGTACCCTCAAATGCCAATTTGGTATTAGTTCCTTTGGGAACTGACTCTTTGATCCCCCGAATCATTAAAGATCTATATTCCATCATGGCCTTCCTCCCCTCCTCCTGATTAGGGTTCCAGTTGGGATCTGTTAGGGGCAATTTTTGTTCACCGGATTGCACCTGGGGTCCTGGAAGGTTATCTCTCTCCCAAAGTCTTATACCAGCCGCCCTAATCATCTGTACCTCTTCTGAGGAGAATAATATATTTAAAATAGAATTCATCTCCCCCCAAGTGTAGATATTTGGACCTAAGAATTGATCCACTTGGTTGGCTATGCCCACTGGGTCTTCAACTAAATGCCCTAACTCTTTCTTAAATCCCCTCACTTCAGAAGCGGTTAGAGGAGCATTCACAAAGCCAATACCTCCCACTGCTCCTCCCATAGGAACTTCTCTGAGGGGAAAAAGTCTCTCTGCCTTAGAGGTCTTGGATCTAGTACCACAGTAAGGCCCATCTTCAGATGCCAAACTAGTTTGAGGGATATCCGGGTTACCCTGAACTTTCTGCAGATCAGCAGGTGTACCGGACAAGGAGGCATTTGTATCCCAACTAGGAGGAGGTAAAGGGACAGCGATAGCAGGGGGAAAAGAGTTATTAGGCGGAGTTAGAGAAGGGGTGGAGAATGCAGCAGGTGGAGTAGTCACTTGTGGTGTTGCAGAAGGAGTAGAAGGAGGAATTTGAGGGGGCGGTAATGGGATGGCAGCCAGGGGAAGAACTGGGCCTGCAATTGGAGGTGCCTGAGCAAGAGGATTGTAAGGTGGAGGGGCAGCAGGAGGCAAATAATCTAGGGGGTCCCATCTTTTACCAATTCCAGCCTCCCCTCCTTCATTCCCATCTTTTTTCTTCTGCACTTTACAAATTCGTACTTCTTTGTCTTCAATAGCACTCTTCAACCAGCAATCTACATACAGTAATTGCTCAGGATCAGTATCTCCTCGAGCTGTCAGATAATTACTCAGTTGCTGACATATCCACTTGTCTCTTGTCTTACACCAAGGCCATCCTCCTTGCATTTCTAATTCTGGCCAGACTTCTATACAGTAGTGGATCATCTTTATCTTATCTAATCCCTTTGTGTCCTCTGTCAAATCCCATTTTTCTAACAGTTCCCCTAAGGGGCTACCGAGAGGTATATTCCTTAGTCTCTTGCCTGTTTTTTTACTATTACACCCTCCCATCTCTTCAGATCTCAAAGGTGTCTCTACCGACAGGTAATCTCAAAAAAATTTAGCTGCCTGAAGCTCAGGACTTTATACTGTAAACACTGCCTGATGTATAGTGTGCCTAACCTTCCAACACCGTATCAGGACTTAAAAACAAATCCCCAGCCTACCGAGCTTTGGCTGGGATTTGTGCCTGGCCTCCTGCGCCAGGACTTAATATGCAACAAATCCCCAGCCTACCGAGCTTTGGCTGGGATTTGTGCCTGGCCTCCTGCACCAGGACTTAATATGCCTGCAGGGCTTGTGAGGTTGCCCGAATCCTTCGCGGGACTTTCGGGACTTACAATCTGCCTGACATCCTTCGTCAGAACCTTTGGGGTGCCGTGCCACTCATACAACTATTTCCTCCGCACGCCCGGAGGGGGGGGTGCCCTACTTCCCCCTTAGGAGACGACTCACTCACGCCAATTCCACACGCTTCCCCCTGTTCCCGGCTGGCCCCTTCGCAGGAGTCCAGAAACGCGGTACTGAGGGGTCCACAATCGCTTCGGAAGTCCGGGCTGCCGGCCTCCGTCTCACTCACTCAACACTCACTCGTCTCCCTTGCCCGCCACCGGATAGTTCTCACCAATCCGGTGCTCTTCTGCGTCACTCATCCTGAGCCAATCTTCTTCTCTGGTCCTGATTGCCAGCTATCCTCGAGGTCCAAGATGGCCGGTCCTGGTGTCCTCTGCAGGCGTGGCGATCCCGGACGAGCCCCCAACTGAAATAAAACTCAACAGGGCAGGAGTTTTATTTCTCCTTTTAACGCCTTTAATAAAGAGATCAGCTCAGGATTAAGAAGTTCGACGAGGCGGCCGTCTCCGTCTTCTTCCCAGCGTGGCTCAGAGGAGGAGGATGTGCAGCTTTGTCCACTAAGGGGCAGAGCCAGGGGTCCAATCCTCACAGGAACGTCTAGGGCGGGACCCCGGTATTTCTCGCTTTTTCCTGCTTCCCAGCTCCAGGTCCCGGTCCCAGGCAGCTTCTACAGTCAGGGCGAGGGGCACTAAGGTCTCTCAACCTCTCTGCAGGTCCAGCACTCTACTCCCCACATCCACGAATCATTCCAATTCTTCAATTTTATATTTGGCTCGTTGGTTTTGGGGTTTTTATAAGTTCAATACGTCCCATGGTGCAGTGGGTTTCTCAAAATCTACATATTGTAATTCTTTTCTCCTCCCCAGCAACACAAAAGTAGGGCTTTCTACCTGCCCTGGCTAGGTCGTTAAGTGATACAAAGAGAACTATCAACTCTAACGACTTATAGTTAACATAACAAGTAACCCTGCCCAGCAATTCGGCCTCAGCAGCTCTGGTTTAACAAAATTCAGTTTTTTTCCACTGATATTAAACTAAACAAAACTCAGTTCATAACAAACAATAACTGGAATGTGGTCTGGAGATGGTTTACCAACAGGTGTATCTTTGATTGGTCTCATGTGGTTGTTTTTAATTAATGACCAATCATAGGTCCAGCTATGTCCGGACTCTGAGAGCAGTCACAAGATTTTATTCCTTTCTTTGCTAGCCTTCTGATGTCTCCTTTCTCTTTCGTTAGTGTAGTTTTAATATATAATTTTCTTATAAAATATATCATAAAATAATAAATCAGCCTTCTGAAACATGGAGTCAAGATTCTCATCTCCTCCCTCGTCCTGGGGACCCTCAAACACCACCACAGAGGGAGTGCTTTGGGGGAGTCCTGGCCAGGAGCTGTGGGGTGGTTTGGGGGGTCTGGGAGGGGTTTTAGGGCAGATGTGACGCCCCAAAGTAGCCACCAGACCCCACTCCTCAAGAAGCTGCCAGGGCTCTGTGGCTCCATGTTGGGGTTCATCCTCCTGGTGCTGCAGCAGAAGGTGAGGGAGGGTCCCCAGGGGTTGTGTGTGTCCCCCCCATGACGGTGTCACCCCCTTGTCCCTCCCCTCAGGGCTCCTGCCCCAGCTCCTGCTCCCCAGAGGGAATTTGGGGAGGGGGCAGAGGGGGTGCACAGCCCCCATCAGGGGATGACCCCGGCCCAGCCCCTTTGCTCAGCACCAGGCTGGGCTCAGGGCTGATGGGAAGCAGATCCTGCAGCTGGGACAGTGTCACTGTGATATTTTCTGAAAAATCCCTTCGCCAGTGTGAAAAACGCCAATCACTTGTTTTTAAAAATTTAAAAGTTTAATAGTAATAAAATGGTTATAAAAAATAGTAATACAATTACAGTGATAATAATTTGGACAAATTTAGTTAGGACAATATGCGACAATAAAGACAAACAGTTACAAATGTCTGGGTACCTTTTCCTGAGCAGCGTGAGCCCGGAAAAGGACACCCATTAACAAAGGATTAACCCTTAAAAACAACAGCCTGTTGCATATTCATACACTTCATACATGATGCATAAATTCCATTCAAACACAGGATTCTGTCTGGTCATCATCAACATCTTCCTCTCAGTTCTAACAGCACCTTCGAGGCGGGAAGAAGTTCGTTTCTCCTGATAAGAGGGCAATAAATTCTTTTTCTCTGAAAGATTCAGGTGTCCTGTGGCTGCTATCTCACTGCAAGTTCTTTCTTTAAAAAAAGTATCCTACATAGCATAGTTTCTATTTTAATTCTTTTTTTTATAACCTAAAACTATATTTAATACAGTACTTTAGAGAATTAACACAGCATTACTTTCTAACACAACACATATAATATTCATTTGAATATTTATGAAAAGCCAATCATAAAATACATGCATTTTTCAGAGCCAGGATTTCTTCTCCTGGGAAGCCTCAGAGAAAAATGTAATTATCTGATTGCTTCTCCTTGTGTTCTGCTGCTTTAGAATGTGGTAGGTGAGTCTTGCATTGGTTCCATGTGAGTTGTGTTTTCTTAATGACCAATCACAGCCAGCTGTGTTGGACTCTCTGAGGAGTCACCAGTTTTTATTATTCATTCCTTTCTAGCCTTCTGATGTATCCTTTCTTTTTCTTTAGTGTAGTTTTAGTATATCATAATATGATATGATGATATGATATGATATGATATGATATGATGTGATATGATAAAGTATCAGCCTTATGAGAACATGGAGTCACATTCTCATCTCTCACCTCATCCTGGGAACCTCACAACACCACAGACTCCCCGCTGGGAAGGATGAAAGTTTGACAAGAAAGTCTCACAGATGTGTGTGCTTGGCAGAAAGATCTCTGAATGTAGAACCTGAGAATGGAATAGAGATGGAAGCAAGTTTTGATATAGAAGAAAAGAATTGCTAAGCCAGTCTTACTGGATAACCTAGGAGGCAAAAGGTGTGCTAGTTAAAAGGGGTTTTTGTGACTTAGAGCAAAGGATAAATCCACCTCAAACAAGAAGATGTTTTTACCAAGCGGGAAGACAGAACAGGTAAAAAAGACATGTGGCAAGTAGAAAAAAGGTCTCAGAATTTTCCACTGCAAGAAAATTGAATAACAACTTCTAGCTTATATTTTATTGTACTAAGTTTTAGTGATTGGAGAATAGTAACATGAATATTGTAATTATAGGAGTTATGATAGGCTGTAGATAATTGTTAAGGTATATATTTGTTCTACTGTGTTAAGATGCTCATCAAAGAAAAGTATACAATGCATTGTAACCAAAGCTAAAGGGTCTCCAGGCTTGTGTGCAGCTGGAGCTGACAGCTGTAGGCACAGGCTCTGTCACCTACGACCCTGGACTGCTGAAACATCTTGGATACAATAAACTGCATTTTGTATACAATAAACTGCATTTTGGAGAGCCCCTGGAGTCCCACATCTCTCATTCAGGCTCTCACAACCTTCCCCTTTGTCAAGCCCTCAACCCTCATGCAGCTGATTAGAGAGGGCTGAGGGCTGGAGATGAAGGCTGCAGTGCCCACTCTGGAGAGGTGATAACAGCACAGTGCACTGACACTGACCCAGGGTATGCTGAGGAGACCATGCCCAGTGGAAAAACAGCTCCTCAACATGGGATGGACAACTCTGCCCATCCCCTGCAGCCCCAGCCCTTTCTCTCAGTGGCCACCTGGGCCCTGCCTTGCTGTCTGTGACATGAGACTTGTCCACTGCATCCTGTTACAGCTCCTTTGCACCAACTTCCACCTCCTTTCACCCTAGACCTGGCCGTGAACAGGCATGGAAGGGTTGCTGCTAATTATAAAAAACCAAATTATTTAAATTTTTTTTAATTATAAAAATTTTATCAAAAGTAATAGCAACAAGAATAGGTCCATGCCAAAACCAAAAAAAAAAAAAAAAAAACCAACAAAAAAAAAAAAAAAAAAAAAAAAAAAAAACCAAAAAAGCCAAAAACAAACAAGCAAACAAAAAATAAACCCCAAAAATGCCCCCCAAAAACCAACTAAACCAAACCAACACAATAAAAAACACAATAAGTAAAAAAACCCAGAAGCCCAAACCCCCACCTAGCTCCAGAGGTGAAACATGATAAACAGGAAAACACAACCAGTGACTCTCTCACCTCCACCACCTCTGCAGACGGGCAGGGAGGTGCTGCAGGGGGCCAGGGCAGCCTCGTGCCCTGCCAGGAACCCCTCAGAGCCCCACAGGTTGACAGCTTCCCTCCCAAAATGCTGCATTCAGTTCTGACCCAGCACTAAGATATCCAAGAACAAAACAGAAAGCTGATGACAGAATCTTGCAAAATCCCACCTAAGAACATTTTCTTATAAAATCACAAGTATTAAGAGAAGCTGAGAAAGTCAAAAATGTTAGAAAACTATTCTGTAGATGAGTAATGAGATGGCTGGCTCTCACAATTAAAGAGTGAATATTAAATATATGTTAAGAGGGGCTAGAGGTATAAAGGGCAGAACACCCATTTTTGTAGATGAACAAATGGTAATTGAATCCTTTGCTCTCCATGCTGTATTATTTTCTTTATTCAGTCTTCTGTTCGTTTCTGATAAGGTCTCAATAAACCTTTTACATTTTTGAAACTGAGCGTCATTTCTCACAACAAGCTTCAAGCACTTGGACTAGCAGAGCTCAGGCAATAAATTTAATTGGAATGAACCCTCTCTCTCTAACATGTGAACAATTCCATCAGATTTCCAAAACCATTGAAAGAGGGACCCCAGCAGCAGAGGCTTCACACAAAGCAATGACACAGAACAGGGCAGGGCAAGCAGCTGCCAAAATTATACCTTCTCCATTGCACTGAAGGATTTATTTTAATTTTAAAGGGCCGGAGCTGCGGGGATCCCTGCCAGAGTGGTGCCTGGAGATGGCCACAAGCCCTGTGCCAGGCAGGAAGCACCATCCGTGTCCTCCTGCCCGTGTGCTGCCGGCTGCCTTGCTGAGGGCTCCCAGGTGCCCCTGCATGGGGCTGCTCTGCAGCTGCTGTGGGGCTGCGGCGCTGCTGCCGGGCAGCTTGGCCGGGCTGGGGCAGCCCCTGAGGGGCTGGGGCGCTGGCAAGCTCTGAGCAATGGGCTCTCAGAGGCCACAAGCAGCCCTTGTTTGCTTTGGGATCACCGTGATTTTGGGGGGCAGTGCAGGGGGGGAAGAGAGAAAGTGTGGGCTTCTCTCACCCATGGCTGGGTTTTTCCCTACCATGTAGGAGTTGGGCCTTCCTCAAGGCCCTGACAGAGATAAGCTTTTACTGTTTTTCTTGTTTTCCCATTTTGTCTCTAATCTCTTTTCAATAATGTGTTGTTTGTTTCTCCAGAGGAAGCGTTCGAGGTGGTCCAGTGTGGATGGGGAAGTGCTTGGGAGCAGCTGTGGCGTGGATGGGCCGTGCCCCTGGAGAAGGCTGAGGACATGGTTTGGGAGCAGCTTTTCTTCCAGCCATGGGTGGCGTGAGGTGGGTCCCTGTGTGCTTGGCAGGGTGGGGTCAGAGCTTTTGGGAGATGGCAGCGAGCACAGGAGCATTCTGCTCTGGGCTCTGCTGAGGGCTGGATGTGCTTCTATTTAAAGGAAAAGAAAGGAAAAAGGAAAAAAAATAGGTAAATTGTAAAAGATCAGAATAAAATCCAAGTGTTAGTGAAAAAACATAACATAATGTTAGTGAAAAAAACAAAACATAAATGCAAAGGTACATTCTTTGCATTACAAGGTAAATGATCTTTTTAAAAAGAGAACTCAGTTATTTACATTGTAAATGTGCTGATGGCATGGATCCATCTTACTGACCTCAGCAGCCTCTTCAAAGATTTTGGGCTTTGCTTCCAACATTGGTATTTGAAATTGTGGTCGAAGCAAGAGGAATATGCTTTGTGCAGCTCCAAGCAGGACTGGGAATGGAAACTCTGTCAAACCCCAAATCCTTTAGAAGATGACCTTCCTTCTCAGCCTGGGAATGAGCTGCACATTCCCTTTGAAACTGTCCGGGATTTCTTAGAGACACAAAGTCCCACTGACAGCTCTTTGCTCTGGTTTGGCAGTGCAGAAGGGCAATTCTCCATCCATCAGCTCCAGACTGCACTGCCTCAGGAGCACGGCCCACTCGCCAGCTTTGGCCCACTCGTGGCACTTCTACAGGAGGAAGAAAGTGCAATTGCACAATTCCAGCATATCAAGAAGGAAGAATGGGACAGACAAAACACCCTGTACAGATCCAGGCATTCAGCTGGGACTGTGGAGGGTTTGGGTCCTTGCCAGTTGGATGTGTGTCCCCAGCTGCAATCTCTGGGCCTGCAGCAGAGTCTCACTCACCTGCCAAAGCAGAAAGCTCAGGTGCTGTGCTCACAACGGGCTCTTCTGATGCAAAGCTGTCAGAGCAATGTGAGGGCAGAGCCAGCCCAGCTGGGCCCAGGGCTAAGCCCAGCAGAGCCCTGGCAGAGCCCAGAGCAGCCTCAGTGCCCGCAGAGCCCAGCTGCAAGGAGAGAAAGCAGAACGTGCCTGTCAGCTGAGGGCTCCTGTGCCCTTGTGCCAAGGCCTGCGGTGCCCAGGCCATGCTGGCTGTGCCCAGAGCTGTGCCCAGAGCTGCCCATCAAAGGAATGTCCTTTGCTCCTGGTTCCTGTGTGGAGCAGCTCCCTTCCTGCTGGCTGAGCTGCTCAGGCAGAGCCCAGCACCTCCTGGCCCTGCAGGGCTGAGACTTTTCCCCGTTGCTGGGCACAGACTGATGGAGCAGCACTGCTGAACACGGGCACACAGAGGGACCAGCAGCAGCTGCCTTTGGCCACCTGAGGCTCCAAGGCCCAACCTCTGAGCAGCCAGGGCTGGAAGAGACATGTAGGATCTGATCCCTGACTCTGGGCCAGGGCTGCACAAATGACCCCACAGTAGCAGCAGCAGCAGCAGCAGCAGCAGCAGCAGCAGCAGCAGATGGAGCTGACTTTTAGCACAGCCCCTGCCCCTCTTCCCTCCCGTGGGCAGCGGTGTCACAGCAGCCTGAGGCACCTGGGAGCCCTCAGTGCCAGCAGGGACTTGAGATGGCAGCCCTGGGCTCCTGGAGGCTGTGCAAGGAACGGAGCTGGGCACCCCCTGTCCATGGGGAGCTTCCAGATGGAAAAGGCTGCTGTGCCCAGGCAGCTCCAAGGGCACAGAAGGGAGGGTCTGGAGCACTGGATCTGTGCCAGTGCCACAGTCCTGGGCAGCAGCCAGCGAGCCCTGGGGGAACAGAGGGCACAGCAAGAGGGACAGAACCAGGCAAGGGCAGAGACTGGGAAGAGCCAGGAGTGGGAGCAGGACCAGCTGCTCCATTGCACTCTTGGAGAAAGCTCTTGGCTGGTTCAAAGCGCTGAAGGGTGTGAAGGGCAGAGAGGAGGCCACAGCAAACAATGCTCCTGTTTGCACAGCCTCCCCTCTCCGTGTCCCAGAAGGAATTGCATGGACTGTGTTCTTCTCTCTGAGTCGTCTTGTTCAGCAGGAGCAGCTCAGCACCAGGAGCTGAAGGAGCTGAAGGTTCAGGCCACAGGAGCTGGGCAAGAGGGCACTTTTGGAGCAAAGTAATGCTGCTAAAATAGCCCCAGCTGAATGCAGTGGATAGAATCATGGAATCCCAGAATCCTTTCTTTTGGAAAAGCCCTCTGAGCTCACCCAGTGCAGCCGCTCACCCAGCAGTGCCAAGCCCAGCACTAAACCACGTCCCTGAAGTGCCAAGGCCTGGACAGCAGCCCTGAGTGAGGCCTGGACAGCAGGCCCTGAGCCAAAGGTGGCCTCTGGATGAACCTTCCAACAAAAGGTTGTCTTTGTATCTGCTCACTAATGAAATATGCATGGTCATTAGCACTGTGATAGATGTAGCCACTCCTTAGTGAAACATGCATTGAACTTTGGGTATTTAGAAGCCAGACAAGGCCATGAAATCTGACATCTGGCCTTGTTTGTGGCCGAATGGTCAAAGTCAGCTGCCTTGGTTCCTCCTTAAGCCCTGGCCAGGCTTTGGGAGGGGCCCAAGAGGAGGATGACACCAGATGTTACCACACTAGCAGTGCTGTCAGTTTGTTCATTCAGCACTGTCAGAGCTGGGCCCTCTCCCAGCGGGGTTGGAGCCTCACCTGGGGCTGGAGGCACCTGCAGGAATTCCCAGTGCCCAGGAGTGGCTCTGCAGCCCTTGGCTGTGACAGCTTCCCCAGCTGCTGTGTGGATCTGGGGGATGGAAAAGGCTGAGGGTAAATGCTGCTGGATCTTTCTTAGTCACTGCAGGCAATCTTTGGTGGGGATGATTGGGTGCATTGCTGAGCTGCTCCTTTGGTGATTCTTTGCTGCTCTGAACTGGAGAAAATGACACTGATTCCTTCAGTTGGTATCTGCGTCCTTGGTGCTGACCCTGCCCACTGGTAAAACAAAACTGGCACAGTCTGGCCAGATGATAACAAAATGTCACTTGTTCAATGTAAATGTGAGGAATCAGTCCCATCAGAAATTCCCAGATGGGAAGCCCTTCCCTGGTGCTCCCTGGCTCTGGAGTGGGCTGAGGTTGGAGTCTTGTGGGAGCAGTGGGGCAGTCAGGTAAAAGAAGCTGCAGCCCTGGATGTCTTCAAATGCATCCAAAAATTGCATATGGAAAAGGAAAAGACCTTGTGGGTTTGGGCAGACAAAGATGAATTTGTTGAGAGTACATAGGAAACAGCACCTTCAGAAGGAACAATTATTGTTGGAATGTTCCCATATGGAGCAAAAGAAGAAGGTTTTAATCTGGAGCTCAGATGCACTTTTGCAAGTGAAATAGCAATATAATAAATAACTAGATACATATTTATATTATAACAAGACCTTCATGTTTATATTTCTAGATTTTTAAATTTTTATATATATTTATATATTTCTATATCAATATGTACATATAAAATAATAATAATGTGAAATAGTGCTGACAATACTATTTTGGTATCTTTGGCTGCTCAGGGATGTAACACTAAATACCCTACAGAACAGGATTGGCCAGGACCCTAATGTCAGTGGTCAACTTTTGAGATTGTATTCAATGAAAAAAGGAGAAAGGGAGGAAATTGGCGATTTTTACAGGTTGTGCTGATACTGTGATGGAGAGTGCTTTGTCTGTTCCTGTGAAAACTACAGTGATTAAACCCGCAGGGTTTTTCATGTACCGGACTATCCACAAGCTGCAGGATTGGTTGAAAGGGTGAAGGGGTTGTTAAAAGAGCAGTTGAAAAAATGAGGAGATGGGAACCTTTGCCCATGGAGAACCCATGTCCCAGATGTGCTCCATGCCCTTAACAATGGCCCACGGGGGAAATGGAAACCCCCTGGCTGTGCATGGCTGCCCCCAATTTGCAAATGCAACCATGGGCAGTGAGACTTGGGCTGCCTGGGAAATTGTTCTGGCTGTGATGGCCCCTGGCAGGGCCAGCCCAGAGGCTGCAGGGCTGGGCCTTCATGCATTGGAATTAATTAGGATAAATTCAAAGCAAATGAGAGCTATCAATTCTGAAACAGGAATTCACATTCCTCCTGGACACTTTGCTTTGGTAACTGCTGGCTTGGAGCTTGACCTTGCAAAGTGTTCATGTCATGGCAGGAGGAATTGATGCAGAATATCCAGGAGAAATTGCAGTGATTCTGTTAAACAATAATGAACAAGGTTGGATTATTCAACCCCATGGCAGGGTAGCACAATTATAGATCTTGGAATTTTAAGAACGATTGTGAAAAAAGGAGATCCACCTCCAGTCACCACCGTTTGTGGAGATAAAGGGTTTGGATCCAGCAGCCCTAATAATGGAGCCAGAGTGTGGGTCTGGAGGCCAAAAGGCCCTCCCAAGGCAGCTGAAGGAGCAGCTCCTGGGAAAGACAACTCTGAGTCCTGAACCCTGGGCAGGGACAATGGGAATGTGTCCCTGCAGCAAGGATTGTGTGTGAAAACCAGTAGATGTGACAGGATATTGTTTTACACATCCTGCCAGACCAGATCTCCCTGTTTGCCCCAAGAGCCCCTTTGGAAAATGCTGTGACCCCCGGGGCTCCATGTGAAGGCTGCTGTGACACTGAGGGACTTGCACAGGAATTCCATGCAGGAGCCTGGGTGCCCCTCAGGGACTGGGACCCGACCCCTTCCAGCCAGAGGGGAAAGGGCCCCCCAGGCCTTGTTAGCCACAGACAGCATGGGAAAGCTGAACAGCAAAGGGCCTGGGGCCTTTATTCTGGAATTAAAAAGGTGCCAGCTCCATGGACAACAGAATTGTTGTTCCTAACTCCAATGAGATTGAGAAAAAAGAATGAAGAACGGTGTCACTGAAGTACTACTGATGTCTGTAGTTGTACCTTGATAGTCAGCCAGATCTTTGTCTGCCACAAACATCTCTAGTGTTTCACCAAGGGGTCAGTCATCAAAATGTAATGATGAGTTATGATGGATTGCTGATCTTCTGTTGTAATTCTTTGCTAATAATGATGTGCTTTGCTGAGCTTATCCTTTTGTAATTCTTGGCAGCTGTGCATGATATAAATGACACAATTCCTTAAGTTGGTGTCTGTGTCTTTGGTACTGACCCTGCCCACAGGTAAAACAGGGCCCCCTCTTGCCTAAGTGTTACCTGGCAAGGCAGAAACCCTCCCTCCAAAATTCCCCCCTTCCTCCCTGTTCCCCCCCTGCATACCCTGAGCATGATGTGCTCTGGTCTGGGCTATCCCGGGGTCAGTTGGGGTCCCCTGTCCTGGCTGTGTCCCTGCCCAGCTCCCCCGCAGCCCCAGCCCCTCCCCAGCGTGGCTGGATGAGGGGCAGGACAGGCCTTGGCTGTGCTGCAGCTCAGCAAGAACAAAACCATCTCTGCGTGCTCAGCCCTGTGCTCAGCACCCGGCCCAGCAGTGTCTCAGTGCCAGGGGCTGTGCCCTCAGTGCCTGCCAGGGGTTTCCATGGCAACTGCCAGGCCAGGTGACCCAGGTGTCCCCCCAGTGCCGGTTGCCATGGAAACAGTGCCCAGCCCTGCCCCTTTCTGTCTGGCTGAGCTGGCCTTGGGCCCTGGCAGTGCCGTTGGCTGCTGGTTCCTGGTGCCCGAGCAGCCAGCGCGGCACAGGGCAGGTGGCCATGGCACAGCCCCAGCAAGGGATCCCCTCTGGCTCTGGGCACTGGCACCAGCCCTGAGCAAGGGGGCCCAGGGCAGCTTTCCATGGCCACCAACCATCACAAGGGCTCTGGGCATTGGTTGCCATGGCACCAAACCAAGGAACGGGTCCCCGTGGCCGTTGCCATGGCACATGGTGGCACCAACGAGTGTCACTGCAATTGTACCTGGAACAGCCCTGGCCCCGCTTTGTCCTGAGGGTTACCATGGCAGCTGAGGGCAGCAACAGCTGGTGCTCTGCAAGGGCCCTGGGGCACACGGGAAGGAGCAGCAGAGCAGGGGCTGATCCATCCCCAGTGCGCTGCACAGCCCAGGGCAGCGTCCCAGAGCGTCCTGATGGAGCTGCCAACAACATCCCCCCTCTGCAGCCCTGGCCTCCCCCCCAGCTCACACAGGTGCCCCATCCTTGCAGACACAGACACGGCAGCACTGGCTCAGCAGCCCCTGTTTGCACTGCACACAGCAGGCGGGAGCACCCCCATGCTGGTGCTGTGGGGACATGAACCTGAGGGAGCACAAATGCCATCAGCCCCTGGGGCCAGCAAGGGCTGGGGGACACCAGGGAAGCCACTCAGCTTTGTCCTGGCCTCTGCACTCAGCCAGAAAGTTTGTTCCTATCAGCTGGGAGTTTGCTGTCCCACTGCAGACGCTGTTGCTCAGAGCCAGGGCTGCCTGGCAGCCACCCCCAAACTGCCCTCAGCATTTCCTTGGCTTCAGCTTTGTTTTTTTTCCTCTTCCTGATACAAATGTCTTCCTATTGCCCACCCCTGTTCCCTCCCCTGCAAACAGCCCATCCCTGTTTGCCCTTTCCTCTCTGGCCCTACTCCCCATTGCAGTTCCTGACTTGGCCCCATGGGAACGTCCCTTGGGCAGCAGGATCATCCTACATGTGCTGCAGGAATTGTCTGCAGGCTCCTGCAGTGCCTGGTGCTGCTCCCTTGCCAGAGGTACCCCAGGCCAGGGGGGCACATCTGGGCTGCTGTGTCTGCCTCTGGGGCTCCCTGTTCTGGGCAGTGAGGAGGAGCTGCAGAGGCTCTGCAGGACTGACAGGATGGGCTCTGGGGCTGGCAGGAGAAGCTGAGGGGTGCTGGAGCTGCTGAAGAGGAGGCCCAGGGCTCATCCTGCAACGGCTCCAAGGGTTCTTTCAGAGAATCACAGAATCAGCAAGGGTGGAACAGGCCATGGAGATCATCAAGTCCAACCTGTGCCCTGACACCGCCTTGTCTCCCTGGGCCTTCTCCAGGATAAACAGCACCAGTTCCTTCAGCCGCTCCTCACAGGACTTGTGCTCCAGACCCCTCCCCAGCCTTGTTGCCCTTCTCTGGACATGCTCCAGCCCCTCCATGGCCTTCCTAAATTGGGGGCCCAGAACTGCAAACAGCACTCGAGGTGCTGCCCAAGCAGTGCTGAGCACAGGGGAACAATCCCTGCCCTGCTCCTGCTGGCCACACCATTCCTGAGCCAGGCCAGGAGCCATTGGCCTGCTTGCCCACCTGGGCACACTGCTGGCTCATGTCCAGCCTACTGTCCACCAGTCCCTGCAGGTTCCTTTCTGCCTGGCTGCTCTCCAGCCCCTCTGTCCCCAGCCTGTAGAGCTGCAGGGGTTGTTTTGGCCAAAGTGCAGGACCTGGCACTTGGACTTGTTAAACCTGACCTTGTTGGATTTGGGCCCTGGATCCAGCCTGTCCAGGGCCCTGTGCAGAGCCCTCCTACCCTCCAGCAGATCCACACTCACACCCAGCTTGGTGTCATCTGCAAATTTGGTGATTTTCTATTCTTATTCTTTTTCACACATGTGATAATCATTTCCCCAAAATCATTAACATGTGATTAATGATATGTTAATCCCCTTAACCCATGTGTTCTTCTGATTAATGATATGTTAATCCCCTCCCCTTAACCCATGTGTTCTTCTGTCCTGGGGGTCTCTCTGCTGATCCCTGGTGCTCGTGAGCCCCAATGTTCCCGTGGGCCTGGCTGAGCTGGCAGGACACTGAGGCTGCTGAACTTCCAGTTCCCTTCTCACACAATGGGCATTGTGTGGTTTGCACAGGCCTGGGGTTGTGGAGAAAAAGCTCCAGGTGTCAGCTCAGCTGGTGGAGACAATTGATCATCTGGGAACATGAGGTCACAGAGTGGGCTATGACATCACAGAGTGGGTTATGTGAGGTCATCGAGCAGCTGTGGCATCATAGACTTCCTCTGTGACATCACAGAGCCAACTGTGACATCACAGGACAGAGGTCTGACATCACAGGGCAGACTATGACATCACAGAGCAGGCTGTGACATCAGAGAGCAGCTGTGTGACATTAGAGAATGGGCTGTGACATCACAGAGCAGGCTGTGACATCCCAGAGGGGCTGTGTGACATTAGAGAATGGGCTGTGACATCACAGAGCAAGCTGTGACATCCCAGAGGGGCTGTGTGACATCCCAGCAGGGCTGTGTCAGGTCACTGGGTTGGTCACTCTGCCCCAGCTCCCCCTCACAGTTTCTCCCAACCAGTCCAATGCTGTCCATGCCCAGCAGGGTCCCTGTCCCCTGGGATCCCCCCGGCCCACCTGGAGCCACAGCCTCCACCAAAGGATGTTCCACAGGATCCACCCCAGAGCCTGACATGGGGACAAGGGGCCAGGGCTGTGTGACCAGGACATCAAGGACGGGGATTATCCAGGTCACTGTGGCCTGGGTTGGGTTGCCCAGGGCAGGAAAGATGTCTGGCAGCTGGAGCAGGGTCTGGGAAGGGCCTCCAAGGTGGGGCTGGAGCCCTTGGGCTGTGAGCAGAGGCTGAGGGAGCTGGGCTGGTCCAGCCTGGAGCAGGGAAGGCTGAGGGGCTCCTCATCCCAGCCTGGCAGTGCCAGCCAGGAGGGGATGGAGAACACAGAGCCAGGCTCTTCACCGGGGGGCCTGGGGGGAGACAAAAGCCAATGGGTGGAAGGGGAAAGAGGGGAGATCAGCCAGGGCATAGGGAGATGAAATGAGAAAGGCTGGTTTCAGCATTTCCTCAACACCAAGAGCAGCCTGACCTCCCTTCTCTATCCACCACTGACAGCTTTGCAAATTAGGAATTGTTCTGGGCTGTTTTGCCCCCCCACCAGGATGAGCATCCTGATACAAGAACTTAGTTGTGTTTATATCTATTACCACATTTGTCTAAAATTAATTTTTGTATGGAAATCACCTGTGGATGATGGACTCGTCAGACACTGCTAGAACATTGCACATAGCTCAGGAAAGAGTGTGATTGTTAGTAAATTGTGTTCTGTTCAACTGTGGTCTGTTGGCCATGAAGAGAAAATTTCTGTGCCTCTGAGTCTCACCAGTTCCTGGCCCCCAAAGGACACAAACCTGATGAGTTGTGGTTCCCACTCCACAGGTGGCACTTGCACCTCCCTCCACAGCCAGAGCAGAGCTCCCTTGTCCCAGAGAGTCCCTGGCAACGCAGGGATGAAGGAAACAGGACAGGCTGTGGGGATCAGGGGCAGGGCAGAGCCAGGGAGCAGAATGACTTTTGCATTGGATGGAGCTGTGCCTTCCCTTGGCTTTGTTGGCTGACAATGAATGAACATCCCTCTGTGTCTCTGGCAGCTCCTTCTCCAAGGAAAGCAGGTGGGAGTTGGAGCCAAGGAACTGAAAGCTGCAGGTGCAGCCTGGGCTGGAGGGAGCTCAGGTTTGCACAAGGCTGCTCTGAGTGCCAGGGCTGGGATGGGGGAAATGGTGGGGTGGGGGTAGGGACAGAGTCTGATTGAGTGTCAGCCATGAAGGGTCTTGATTTTCGTATCTATTCAAATTGCATGAGGAGGTACTTGGATTCATTGTCAATTGGAGATTGCACACATCAATGAATTAGCAGTAAAAAAAAAAAAACCTGAAGAGGACTTAAAAACATGTTTTTTCACTGTCTTTTTAAATAGAATATATTCATTTTGAATACACTTCTGAAATGTGTCAAATTAACCACAAATAATTTGAAAATTAAAATCCAATTTTTCCCAGAGGCTTGGCTTGTAAAGGTGTTCTGAATGTTAAAGAACCCTGTTACACTGAATTCCTGCACTGAAGAGCTGAAGGCTGAACAAGCCTCTGCAGCAGGAAAATTCAGCAGCAGCCTCCAAGGTGCTGAGGATGTCAGCAGCCCCCACTGAGGCCATCCCTGCCCAGAGAGCGTGGGGGAATGGGCAGACAAGGAGAGCGTCCCTGGGGCTGGGGCAGCACAACTCAGAGGCACCAGCGGCTCCAGCTGGGCAATGGAGTGTGGGATGTGGCTGGGAAAGCCCTGCCTGGGCTGGGCCAAGCAGGACACACAAGCCCTGACTCCCATCCCCCAAACAACTCTCTCAAGGAGACATTTAAAAGCAATTACAATTGTTTGTGTTCTCTGAGTTTGACTCACTGGAGAAATTGCCAACAAGAGATTCTCAGGAGCTCAAAACAACCAAACAGCCTTTACTGGGAGCTTTAGAAAATCAGAGAAACTTTGGCAAATGGTTTATTATGACATTTTAGTTATTTTGGTTTGTTAATTTAAGATTTTTCTAATCTTGAGATTTTTTAATTAATGGATTGATGAGTGTAGTGGTTTTTAGTGCCAGTTAATTATGTATGCATTTATTTTTTTGTGGGATAGGACTGCGAGAAAGGTAAAGTAAGCTTAAAATTTTTAAAGGGTATAAGGAAAATTTTATTAAAAGTAAATAAAATTAAAAAGGTAATAAGAATTAAAATAAACTCTTTAGAACACTTTTTCTTTCTTTATAACTTCTTTTTACTGACAATGTAAAGAAATGAAACTTAAAATTTCTAGTTTGTTTACTATTTCTAGAATAGGCTTTTTTTTGTTTACTTTGGGAGAGAAGTTTTTCTTGTTAAGGTTATGGTGATTTTTTTACAAGAAAAAAATACAGGTTTTTTGTGGTTCTTAGTTTTGTCTGGGATAACAGTTGTCTGGGGAACTTTGTTATTGCAAAGTTGTTTTTATTCCTACAAGTTTTTTACAGTTTGTTGATGTGTCATGTCGACTTATGGGGTATTGTTTTAAAGTGTGTTCTTTAAAGGAATAAGTTTTTATTATTTACTTTTAAATTATTTTAATCTCTGTGAATAGAGATCTCTCAAGGCTATTGGATTACTTTATTTTCATTTCTTTCTGCTTAAACTTTTAATTAAATTACAGTTATTTTGACATTTGTTGATTTTAGTATGTAAGTTTTTGTTTGATAACTATTTTGAATATTTTTATTTTTATAGTTTTGTGTATTATAAGGAGTTTTTTCTTTATCGTTAATAAGAGGACTTTAGTGTTAAGATTATAGTATTTTTTCCTTTTTTTTTGTATTTGGGATTTGATTTCTTCTATACTGACCTTGATGATTTTATGTTGGTTTTTTGTATGCATGGATTTTGGTTTTTTCTTTTAATTGAGGAAGGATTGAAGTATTGAAAGGGTTAACACGTGACATGCCAGCATCTTGTGGTGGAAGTTGTGGTTGGATTGTGTTAGGATTGGTTTTATGGTTGGTTTTGGGGATTTTTTGTGTTTAATTTTAGTTGTAGGTTTATTTTGTATGGGTTCTGGGTTGTAGGGGTTTTTAGTTTTAGTTTTGTTGAGGGGAGGGAACTTGATGGTAACTTGATGGTAAGATTTTAATAGCTGTGGGTGGCTTTGTTCTGGTTGGGGTTTTGCAGCCGCTTTTGTTGTCCTGTTTGGGAGTTGTTGGGGTTTGGTTTGGTCAGAATGGGGCCGATGGGGAGGGGGGTGGCAGCCTGGGGAGGGGGAAAGGGGCTCAGCCCAGGGCAGGGTTGGTTGGTTTGGTTTGGTTTGGTTTGGTTTGGTTTGGTCAAGATGGGACCAAGGCTGGGGCTTGCTGCTTCTTTGCTGACTGGAAAAGAAAGAGGAGGTTCCTGGGTTTTTTTCATCTTTAACATTTGTGTTTAACAGAGGCGTGTCCAGTGTCTTAGTGGTTTAACAGATTTTCAGTTACACAAAAAGTTTTGTATTACTTTTAAAAATTCTTCTCATGTCAAACTATGACAGATATTCAATCAACAATAAACACTTCTCAAAGCATTGACTTGGCCCGTTCAACTTCACAAACTCTAAATCTGTTCAAACTAATGTTCATCAAAATTTGCAGGAGCACAGCAACAGAAGAAGAAGACACAGAAAGAGAGAAATACAAAAAAGATCCAGAGAAGCACACACACAGCTACCAACTCCTGGACTCCAGCAGTGTTAAGATGGAAATTCCAAGAGGAGGTAGGGCCAAGATGTGTGCTTGCCTTGTGGTCAGCCTTCAGTACCCCTTGGTCTTGCTGGGCCCTTCCCCCAGGTGGGACTTGGGCTCATTTGGTCCCTCAGGAGCTGGGCTGGGGGCTGCAGAGGTGGCTGTGGAGCATTGCCTGTGCTGTGCCAGGGACTGGCAGCCACTGCTGGGCTGGGATAGAGGCTCTGGGGGGATTGGGGTTCCAGGGCAGGGCAGGGATGGGCTTACAGGGCAGGGCAGGGCTGGGGTTCCAGGGCAGGGCAGGGCTGAGGTTCCAGGGCAGGGCAAGGCTGGACCTGCCCCTTCCTCCCACGCACAGGAAATGTTTCCAGCCAACAATCTCCTCCAGTCTGTCGCACTAAGGCACCGTTGGAGGTGGAACCCAATTCTGGCCATGGGCACCTGGACTAGCAGGACAATTCTTTTCCATAGCACAGAGCCCCAGCATTTGGAAGGCAGGTGAGAACCTCACTGGGCCAAGGCCAGCCAGACTTGTCAGGAATGGCAGATTTTGTCTGGGAGTAGTCTTTGGATGTAGGGAATTTTGGAGGTGGAAACCCAGTCTCATCCATGGGCACCTGGAGAAGCAGGACAGTTCTTTCCCATTGGAAGGAAAGCACAAAGCCTTCCCCAGTGTTTTAGGGATAGATGGGAGGTGAACTGCATGAAGCCATTGCCAACCACTTTTGTCCTGGCAATATTCCTATTGGAACAATCCCTGGATATAAGGAAATTTGGAGATGAAATCCCAATTCTGGCCAGGGATGCCATGAGGAGAAGAACAATTCTTTTCCTTTGAGAAGGAAAGCATGGAGCCCCAGTGTTTCAGCAGCAGATGAGAAGAGATACTCCACATGCCAAGGTCAGCTGGACCAGTCAGGTGGCCCCTGGGAAGCCAAACCAGCCAAATCTGTTCTGTGTTCCTTTGGTTTTGTGAGGCCCCACAGTGTCACAATGGTGCCTTGGATCCAAGAGGCCCCACAGTGTCCTAATGGTGCTTTAATTCCATGGGGTCCCACAGTGTCACAGTGGCCTCTAGGTTCCAGAAGGGCCCAAAGTGTCACAATGGTCTCCATGGCCCCACAGACCCCACAATGTCATGTGATCCTCTGTTCCATGAACCCTGCAATGTCACAATGGACCTTTGGACCCTGGGGGTTTGCAGTGCCACAATGGTCTCTTTTGGTTCCACAGTGTCACAATGGACCACTGATGACACGAGGCCTCACAATGTCCCAATGGCCCCTAGGCTCCCTGCAGCCCTGCAGTGTCACAAAGGCCTCTTGGTTTCACGAGGCCCCAGAGTATCACAATGGTCCTCTCTGTTCTGTGGGGACGCCCAGGGTTACAATGGTCTCACTGGTTCCATGGGGCCTCATAGTGTCACAATGCTTTGCCAATTCCATGGTCCCTCATAGTGTCACAATGGTGTTCATGATTCCATGAGGTCCTTAGTGTCACATTGGCCTCCTTGGTTCCATGGTCTCCTTCAGTATCACAATGGCCCCTTGGTTCCATGAGGCTGTGAAGTGTCTTAATTGTCTCTCCATGGTTCCATGAGCCCTTGCAATGTCACAATTGACCTTTGGCTCCATGGGGTCTCGCAGTTTCACAATGGCCCCATGGTTCCATGACACCTCAAATTGCCTGTCCTTGCAACTTTAGTCTGAAAGCAACCCTTGGATATTTGGGGAGTTTTAGGGGTGGAATTCCATTTCAGCCGTTCCTGGGCTAGAATGACAGTTCTCCATAGGAGGGAAAGGGTGGATCCCAGTGTTTCAAGGGCTCATTAGAGGCGGCCCCAAGGAGGCCAAGGCCAGCCAGATCTGTTGTCAGGCATGAATCCTTGGATAGACAGAATTTGGGAGACCAAACCCCACTTTTGTCTATGGGCATCTGGACGAGAAAGACAGTTCTTTTCCATAGGAAGGAAAATACAGAGTCCCAGTGTTTCAAAGGCAGATGAGCGCTGGCCCTCAGGAAACCAAGGGAACCTAGACAGTCCTGGCAGCCTTTGTCTGGGAGCTATCCTTGGGTATAAGGAATTTTGGAGGCAGATTCTCAATTTTGGCCATGGATGCCTGGACTTGAAAGATGTTTTTTTGCATGGGAAGAAAAGCACAGAGCCCGACTTTTTTGAAGACAGATGAGAGTTGGCCCCCAAGAGGCCAAGGCCAGGCAGAGCTGTCTGGCCTGGTAGGTTTCATATGGGAAAAATCCTTGGATAGAATCAAATTTGGAGGAGAAATCCCAATTTTGGCTATGAACCCCTGGAGGAAGGACAGTTCTTTCCCACAGGAAGGAAAGCACAGAACTCCAGGGTTTCAGGGTCTGATGAGAAGTGAACCTCAACAAGCCAAGGTCAACTGGACCAGTCAGGCAGCCCCCAGGAGGTCCAGCCAGCCAGACCTGTTCCATGTTCTTGGATCCTTGGGGTCCTGCAGCATCACAATTTCCCCTTGGTTCCATGAGGCCCTGTAGAATCACAACAGATCTTTGTTTCCTTGAGGCCCAGTGATATAAAAATAGTCTCCTTGGCTCCACAGTGTCACAATGGCCCCTTGCTTCCATGAGGCCTTGCAGTGACAAAATGGTTTCCTTGTTTCCATGGGACTGTGCAATGCCCCAATGGCCCATTGGTTCCATGAGGCCTTGCAGTGTCACAGTGGTTGCCTTGTTATATGAGACCCTGTGGTGTCACAAAGGCCCCTTGGTTCCAGTGGGTACTTAAGTGTCATAATGGTCTCCATGGTTCCATGAGGCCCCACAATTTCACAGTGGACTTTTGATTCCATGAGCTACTGTACTGCCAACAACAGCCAACAACAGTCTCCTTGCTGTCACACTGGACCCTTGGTTCCACGGGGACTCACAGTGTCAGAAGGTTCCATGAGGCCCTGCAGAGCCCATTGATTCAACAAGGCCTCAAAGTCTCATAATGGCCTCCAGGATGCCACATCCTTTATGAGGCCCCGCAATGTGACAATGGACCCCTTGGTTCCATGTGTTCCAGCACTGTTCCATGAATCCTTAGTTCCACAGGGCCCTGCAGTGTCACAATGGACTACTTTGTTCCATGGTGCCACACAGTGTGACAACTTTCCTTTGGACTCCAGAGTGTCACAATGGTTCCTTGCTTCCATGAGACCTTGTAGTGTGACAATGCTCCCTTGGTTCAGTGGGGCCTTTGGTGTCACAATGGTCTCTATGATCCCATAATGCCTTGCAGTGTGACAACAGACCATTGGTTTCACTGAGCCCCACAGTGTCACTGCGGTCCCCTTGGCTCCACAAGGTCCTGAAGTGCCACAATGGCCCTTTGATTTCACAAGGCCTCAAAGTGTAAAAATGACCTCCATGGTTCCATGAGGCCCTGCAGTGTCACAATTGACCTTTGGTTCCATGATGCCCCTGAGTGTCACAACGGTATCCTTGGTTCCACTGGACCCTTCATCCCATGGAGACCCACAGGGATCACTGTAGTCCTCTTAATTCCATGAGACCCTGCACTGCTATATTGGGTCCCAACGTGTCAGAACAGTCTCCATTTTCCCATGAGGGTCTACAAAGTCACTGTCATCCCTGTGGTTCCCCTAGGCCCCACAGTGTGACAATGGACTCTTGGTTCCATGAGGTTCCTCAGTCACAATGGTCTCCTTGGATCCGCTGTGTCACGGTGGCTCGTGGCTCCATGAGGCCAGACAGTTTAACAATGGACCCTTGGTTCCACGAGGCCTTGGTGTGTCACAATGGACTTCAGGTTCCATAAGGTTTCACACTGCCAACAGCAGTTTCTTTGGTTCTGCAGTGTCACCATGGTCCCTTTGTTCCATGAGGTTCCATAGTAGAACATGGTCCCTTTGTTCCGTGAGGTTCTTTAGTGTCACAATGGACCCATGGTTCCACGAGGCCTTGCTGTGTCACAATGGCCCCTTGGTTCCAAGAGGTTTCTCAGTGTCACAATGGTCTCCTGGGATCCGCAGTATCACAATGGACCATTGTTTCAATGTGGTCCCAATGTGCCAAAATGGATTTTGGTTCCATGGGATTCTGCTGTGCACAATGGACTCTTTGTTCCATGAGTTTGCTCAGTGTCACAGCTGATTCCTTGGTTCTGTGAGGCCCCACTGTCGCCAAATCTCCAAAATATCAGAATAAGACTCATTAACACTACTTTGCTTTTAAAGAGGGTATCATTTATTCAGGCCTGAGGTCTAGTGAAGGATAACCCCTAACCTTATGTGGACATGTAAGTCTACCAGCACCGCTAAATGTATATTACAATTTACCCATTACCATAAACCCCACCCCAAGTTCCCAGATTCAGTCCTTCTTTTTTCTATCACTTCACCCTTGAGCCAGATGTCTTCTTCTCTTCCAACTATTCCTGCTGGGAAGGCAGCCCCTGAATGCCTTGTTCCTGTGCTAAAAGTTCACAGGCACAACAAAAATTGAATTACAACTTTTGGTATCAAGCCCAAGGCTTTGTGTGGGCAGGCAGAGGCAGGCAGGAGGCAGAGCTGTCAGCACAGGAAGGGCCCAGCCAGGTGGGGCAGCCGGGGGATGCCAACAGCCTGCAGGGACAGAGGTGCAGGTTTGCTCAGCACCAGAGACACCTTTCCCTTGCTTGTCAGCACTGCTTCCAGTGTTCTACCTGGAACCTGGGGACACTTTCTCAGTCCTGACCTTCATCAGGACCCATTAACACTCCAAGAGAACTTCTATGGTTCAATCTGACTTTGAGTTCTTGAGAAGTTCTTTGAGCCCACTCTGAGGGACTGAGTCTAATGCAAAGAGCAGCAAAACCCCAGAGGGTCATTAAAGTCCCTGTGCTGTGTCTGTGCTGCTGAGCTGGGCCGGGCTCCTGGCCCAGAGGCAGCTCCTGGCAAGGGCAGCGCTGCAGAGAGACAGCTCTGGCCAGGAGCAGCTCCTGTGCACAGCCCAGCAGGGCTGGGCCACTGCCAGGGCCCCTCAGGGACACCAGCAGGGCACAGACAGAGCTCACAGGGGCTCAGCACTGGCAGGGGCTGTGGCATGTCCCAGAGGGGGCTGTGTCACAGCAGCACCTCTGTGGCTGTGTCATAGAGGCACAGAGCAGCTGTGATGTCAGCAAGGGGCTGTGTGACATCACAGAGTGGACTGTGTGAGGTCACAGTTTGGGCTGTGACCTCACAGAGTTTGTTGTGGAAGGTCATTTAGCAGCAATGGCATCATAGAGGGGATTCTGTGACATGACAGAGCAGGCTGTGGCATCATGGCATGGCTGTATGACATCATAAAGCAGGCTGTAAGGTCAAAGTGTTTGCTGTGATATTACAGAGTAGGAGTATGACATAGCAGACACGTTTTTGTGACATCAGAGAGTAGGTTGTGACATCACTAGCTGGCTGTGTAACATCATAGAGCAGGCTGTGAAATCACAGAACACACAGTGACATCACATGGTGACTTTCTGACATCACAGAGTCTTCTGTGACATTACAGAGCAGCTGCATGACACTCCGGGGTGACATCCCAGAGTTGGCTCTGTGGCATGACAAGGGTGGTGTGTGATATAGAGGGTTCTGTGACATCACAGGAGGTGGTAGGATTACAGGAAGGCTGGTGACATCACAGGATGTTATATGACATCATAGGATGCTGTTTGACATCACGGGGGCTGTGTGACATCACAGGGGCTGTGTGACATCACAGGGGCTGTGTGAGGTCACTGGGGAGGTCACTCTGCCCCGGCCCCCCTCACAGTTCCCCCAGAGCAGTCCAACCCTGCTCGTGCACAGCGGGGTCCCCTGTCCCCCTGGGTCCCCCCGCCCCCGGCCCCGCAGCCTCCCCCAGAGGATGTTCCACGAGATCGACCCCAGAGCCTGACACGGGGATGGGGGGCCGGGGCCCTGGGGGTGGCACAGGGGGACAGGGACCCCCCGGCAGCGTCCCCGTGTCCCCCAGGGCCAGAGCCTGGGCCCGGGCTCCTTCACCCTGTTACGAACGAGGCCTTGAGAGCGTTGAAAAAATCCCTGGCAAGGGGTCAGCAAAAACCAGATTGAATGTTAAGGGACAGCAGCACAAAGTTCCTTGGCAAGAGTCACTCTGCTCCTGACTGGACACTTCAGGCACACCAAGGAAACAAAGCAACAACAAAACCAAACCAAATGCAGGCAATCAAACCAGAAATGAACTGACAACTGTCCCTCTGTGTTTGTGTGTGACACAGGGACAGTGATGGCAAGGATAAAAGGAATATGGCCCAAAAGCTCAACAGAGCTCAAACTTAAGAGGACTTAACTTGTACGTTAAATGTACGTTAAATGTCAAAATTTAGCAAAAGAACAGCACTTAACAGTATTTAACCTTACTTAAAACATAGGACTTAGCAATTTAACAGAGGAATAACACTTATCAAAACTTAACTAATAACTTAAATTAAACTCAACAACTTAGCAAAAGAAAAACTCTTAGCAGCATTTAACTTAGCTTAGACCTCATGAATTAATCTCACTTACTGACATCTGGATATCTGACTGACTCAGCTATCCAAGGAACTCAAACCCTTCAGAGAGCAGCATTTCTGCCACATTTCCCCAGCACAGGCACTCCTGTGTGCACACAGACACAAAGAGTCAGTGCAAGGCACCTGTGAGCAATTCCCCTGAGGACAGGAAATGCTCCCTGTGGATCCTTTGGCATCTCCCCAGCGGGTGAAAGGCTGAGCCTGGAGGAGTGGGGGGATCGGCCCAGGCTCCGTTGTTGTTGGGGATCCCCGAGTGCAGCAAACGGGAGAGTTCCCGGCTGGGAGAGGCCCCACTCCGAGGGAGTGGCTGGCCCAGGAGAGCTCCAAGGGCTCCTTTTGGAGCGCTGTGTGCAGGGCCCCAAGAGAGGGGCTTCAGTCCCAGCCATGGTTCATCCTGGCCGCACTGGGCACCAACAGCTTTCTTTGGCAGTGTGAGAACAGGGATGTTGTGCCACGGAGGGAACAGAAACAGTTCCCAGGGCTGCTCCTGCAGAAAGCAGGAGCTGGCTGGGCAGCAGCAGTGCCTGGAGCAGACAGTGTTTGTGATGAGCTGCAGAGGAGCTGAGCCCAGGGGCTGTTGGCCAAGGCCCAGCCCCAAGGAGCATTTCTCAGCTGGCAGGGCGGGCTGAGAAGGGGAGGGGGGAATGCAGCAGCACAGGGCCATGGAACCAAGGGACCATTGTGACACTGTGGGGCCCTGTGAGACAAAGGGACCATTGTGACACTGTGGGGCCCTGTGAGACCAAGGGACCATTGTGACACTGTGGGGCCCTGTGAGACCAAGGGACCATTGTGACACTCTGTGGCCCTGTGACACCAAGGGCCCATTGTGACGCTGCTAGGCCTCATAGAGCTTTGGAGACCATTGTGACACTTTGGGGTGTCAGGGAACCAAGGGGTCATTATGACACAGTGAGATCCAATGGTCTCACAATTGTGCCAAACGTCCATTGTGACATTGCAAGGCCACATGAAACAATGGAGACACCATTAGGACACTTCACAGCCTTATGGAACCAAGGGGCCATTGTGACACTGAGGTGACTCATTGAATCATGGAGACCATTGTGACACTGACGGGACTCATAGAATAAGCAAAGTACTGTGATGCTGTGAGGCCTCATGGAACCAGTGAGACCATTATGACCCTGGGCATCCCCACAGAACCAAGAGGACCATTGTGATCCTGTGGGGCCTTGTGAAACCAAGAGGCCTTTGTGACCCTGCAGGCCTGCATGGAACCAAAGGTCCATTGTGACATTGCAGGGCCTTGTGTCATCAGTGAACCATTGTGACACTGGGAAACCAAAGGAGACCATTGTGACACTGCAGGACTGCATGGAACCAAAGCTCCAGGGTGACACAGAGGGGCCTCCTGTTATCAAATGGTCCATCGTGACACTGTGGAGCCAAAGGAGACCATTGTGACACTGCAAATGTCCAGGGTCCAAAGGTCCATTGTGACATTGCAGGGCTCATGGAATAGAGGAGTCACGTGACATTGTGGGGCCTGGGGAACCATGGAGACCATTGTGACACTGCAAGGCCTCGTGGAAATGTTGAGACCATTGTGAAACTATGGGGCCGTATGGAATCAAGAGGCCATTGTGAGACTGTGGGACCCCATTGAACCAAGGGTCCACTATGACACTGCTGGTCTTCTTGTAATCAAGGGTCCATTGTGGCCCTATGGGGCCCCATAGAACCAAGTAGCCATTGTGACACTTCAGGGCCCCATAAAAGCAAGAGAACACAGATCAGATCTGGCTGGTTTGGCCTCCCAGGAGCCACCTGACTGGTCAGGCTGACTTTGGCATGTTGAGGATCACTTCTCATCTGCTTCTGAAACAATGGGGCTCCATGCTTTCCTTCCTATTGAAAAGAACTGCCCTTCTCCTCCAGGTGCCCAGGGCCAGAATTGGGATTTCACCTCCAACATTGCTTGTTGTGACAGACTGGAGGAGGTTGTTAGCTGGAAACATTTCATGCATGAGGGAGGAAGGGGCAGGTCTGGCCTTGCCCTGCCCTGGAACCCCAGCCCTGCCCTGCCCTGGAACCCCAATCCCCCCAGAGCCTCTATCCCAGCCCAGCAGTGGCTGCCAGTCCCTGGCACAGCACAGGCAATGCTCCACAGCCACCTCTGCAGCCCCCAGCCCAGCACCTGAGGGACCAAATGAGCCCAAGCTCCACCTGGGGGAAGGGCCCAGCAAGACCAAGGGGTATTGAAGGCTGACCACAAGACAAGCACACATCTTGGCCCTACCTCCTCTTGGAATTTCCATCTGAACACTGTTGGAATCCAGGACTTGGCAGCTGTGTGTGTGTGCTTCTCTGTATCTCATTTCTCTTTCTCCCTTACTATTTCCCACTTCTTGCAAATTTTGAGTAACTTTAAATTGAACAGGCTTAGAGTTTGTGAAGTTGAATGAGCCAAGTTAATGAATGAGTGTTTTTCTTGATTGAATGTCATATTAAACCTTTTGCCAAAGTTTCTCTGATTTTCTAAATTTGCCAGTAAAAGCTGTTTTGTTCTTTTGAGCTCCTAAGAATCTCTTGCTGGTATTTCTCCAGTACATCCAACTCAGACGACACAAACAATTGTAATTGCTTTTAAATGTCTCCTTGAGAGAATTGTTTGGAGGATGGGAGTCAGGGCTCATCTGTCCTGCTTGGCCCAGCCCAGGCAGGGCTTTCCCAGCCACATCCCACACTCCATTGCCCAGCTGGAGCCGCTGGTGCCTCTGAGTTGTGCTGCCCCAGCCCCAGGGACGCTCTCCTTGTCTGCCCATTCCCCCACGCTCTCTGGGCAGGGATGGCCTCAGTGGGGGCTGCTGACATCCTCAGCACCTTGGAGGCTGCTGCTGAATTTTCCTGCTGCAGAGGCTTGTTCAGCCTTCAGCTCTTGAGTGCAGGAATTCAGTGTACCAGGGCTCATTGACATTCACAACACCTTAACAAGCCAAGCCTCTGGGAGTCATTTGATTTAAGTGTTCAAATAGTTTGTGGTTAATTAGACAGATTACAGAAATGTATTGAAGCTGAATATGTTCTATTTAAAAAGAGAGTGAGAAAACATTTTTTAGGCCCTGCTTAGGTTTTTTCCCTGTTCATAAATCAATACGTGCAGTCTCCAATTGACACTGAATCCAAGCTCCTCCTCACACAGTTGGAATGGATATGAAAATCAAGACCCTTCATGGCTGACAGTCAATCAGACTCTGTCCCTACCCCCACCCCACCATTTCCCCCATCCAAGCCCTGGCACTCAGAGCAGCCTTGTGCAAATCTGAGCTCCCTCCAGCCCATGCTGCACCTGCAGCTTTCAGCTCCTTGGCTCCAACTCCCACCTGCTTTCCTTGGAGAAGGAGCTGCCAGAGACACAGAGGGATGTTCATTCATTGTCAGCCAACAAAGCCAAGGGAAGGCACAGCTCCATCCAATGCAAAAGTCATTCTGCTCCCTGGCTCTGCCCTGCCCCTGATCCCCACAGCCTGTCCTGTTTCCTTCATCCCTGCATTGCCAGGGACTCTCTGGGACAAGGGAGCTCTGCTCTGGCTGTGGAGGGAGGTGCAAGTGCCACCAGTGGAGTGGAAACCACAACTCATCAGGTTTGTGTCCTTTGGGGGTCAGGAACTGGTGGGACTCAGAGGCACAGAAAGTTTCTCTTCATTGCCAACAGACCATACTTGAACAGGACACAATTTAATAACAATCACACTCTTCCCTGAGCTATGTGCAACATGCCAGCAGCGTCTGATGAGTGCACCATCCATAAGTGATTTCCATACTAAAATTAATTTTAGACAAACGTGATTCTGCAATAGTTATAAACACAACTAAGTTCTTGTATCAGGATGTTAGTCCTGGAGTGGGGGCAAAACAGCCTGAACAATTCCTGATTTGCAAAGCCGTTGGGGGTGGATAGAGAAGGGAGGTCAGGCTGCTCTTGGTGTTGAGGAAATGCTGAAACCAGCCTGACTTATTTAATCTCCTCCTGCCCTGGCTGATCTCCCCTCTTTCCCCTTCCACCCATTGGCTTTTGTCTCCCCCCAGGCCCCCCGGTGAAGAGCCTGGCTCTGTGTTCTCCATCCCCTCCTGACTGGCACTGCCAGGCTGGGGTGAGGAGCCCCTCAGCCTTCCCTGCTCCAGGCTGGACCAGCCCAGCTCCCTCAGCCTCTGCTCACAGCCCAAGGACTCCAGCCCCACCTTGGAGGCCCTTCCCAGACCCTGCTCCAGCTGCCAGACATCTTTCCTGCCCTGGGCAACCCAACCCAGGCCACAGTGACCTGGATAATCCCCGTCCTTGATGTCCTGGTCACACAGCCCTGGCCCCTTGTCCCCATGTCAGGCTCTGGGGTGGATCCTGTGGAACATCCTTTGGTGGAGGCTGTGGCTCCAGGTGGGCCGGGGGGATCCCAGGGGACAGGGACCCTGCTGGGCATGGACAGCATTGGACTGGTTGGGAGAAACTGTGAGGGGGAGCTGGGGCAGAGTGACCAACCCAGTGACCTGACACAGCCCTGCTGGGATGTCACACAGTCCCTCTGGGATGTCACAGCCTGCTCTGTGATGTCACAGCCCATTCTCCAATGTCACACAGCTGGTCTCTGATGTCACAACCAACTATGTGATGTCATATTCTGTCCTGTGATGTCAGACCACTGACCTGTGATGTCACAGCTGGCTCTGTGATGTCACAGTCCATTCTCTAATGTCACACAGCTGGTCTCTGATGTCACTGCTAACTCTGTGATGTCAGAACTCTGACCTGTGATTTCACTCTCTGGGATGTCACAGAGGCAGTATATGATGTCATAGCTGGTCAATGACCTCACATACCCCACTCTATGATGTCATATCCCACTCTCTGACCTCATGTTACCAGATCATAAATTGTCTCCACCAGGTGAGCTGACACCTGGAGCTTGTTCTCCAAAACCCCAGGCCTACAGAAACCACACAATGCTCATTGTGTGAGAAGGGAACTGGAAGTTCAGCAGCCTCAGCTGCTGTCCTGCCAGCTCAGCCAGGCCCACTGGAACATTGGGGTCCACAACCACCAAGGACCACCAGAGAGACCCCCAGGAAAGATGAATGGCTCCTGGCCTGGATCAGGAGTGGAGTGGCCAGCAGGAGCAGGGCAGTGATTCTGCCCCTGTGCTCAGCACTGCTTGGGGCAGCACCTCGAGTGCTGTGTCCAGTTCTGGGCCCCCAATTTAGGAAGGACATGGAGGGGCTGGAGCGTGTCGAGAGAAGGGCAACAAGGCTGATGAGGGGACTGGAACACAAGTCCTGTGAGGATTGTCTGACAGAGCTGGGGTTGCTTATCCTGGAGAAGAGGAGGCTCAAAGGAGACAAGGCGGTGTCAGGGCACAGGATGGACTTGATGATCTCCATGGCCTGTTCCACCCTTGCTGATTCTGTGATTCTCTGAAACCACCCTTGGAGCCGTTGCAGGATGAGCCCTGGGCCTCCTCTTCAGCAGCTCCAGCAGCCCAGGTCCCTCAGCTTCTCCTGCCAGCCCCAGAGCCCATCCTTTCAGTCCTGCAGAGCCTCTGCAGCTCCTCCTCACTGCCGACAACAGGGAGCCCCAGAGCCAGACACAGCAGCCCAGATGTGCCCCCCTGGCCTGGGGTGCCTCTGCCAAGGGAGCAGCACCAGGCACTGCAGGAGCCTGCAGACAATTCCTGCAGCACTTGGAGGATGATCCTGCTGCCCAAGGGACGTTCCCATGGTGCCAAGTCAGGAACTGCAATGGGGAGTAGGGCCAGAGAGGAAAGGGCAAACAGGGATGGGCTGTTTGCAGGGGAGGGAACAGGGCTGGGCAATGGGAAGACATTTGTACCAGTGAGGAGGAAAGAAAGCAAAGGTGAAGCAAAGGAAATGCTGAGGGCAGTTTGGGGGTGGCTGCCAGGCAGCCCTGGCTCTGAGCAACAGCGTCTGCAGTGGGACAGCAAACTCCCAGCTGATGGGAACAAACTTTCTGGCTGACTGCAGAGGCCAGGACAAAGCTGAGTGCTTTCCCTGGTGTGCCCCAGCCCTTGATGGCCCCAGGGGCTGATGGCATTTGTGCTCCCTCAGGTTCATGTCCCCACAGCAACAGCATGGGGGTGCTCCCGCCTGCTGTGTGCAATGCAAACAGGGGCTGCTGAGCCAGTGCTGCCGTGTCTGTGCCTGCAAGGATGGGGCACCTGTGTGAGCTGGGGGAGAGGCCAGGGCTGCAGAGGGGGGATGTTGTTGGCAGCTCCATCAGGACGCTCTGGGACGCTGCCCTGGGCTGTGCAGCGCACTGGGGATGGATCAGCCCCTGCTCTGCTGCTCCTTCCCGTGTGCCCCAGGGCCCTTGCAGAGCACCAGCTGTTGCTGTCCTCAGCTGCCATGGTAACCGTCAGGACAAAGCGGGGCCAGGGCTGTTCCAGGTGCAATTGCAGTGACATTCGTTGGTGCCACCAGGTGCCATGGCAACGGCCACAGGGACCCGTTCCTTGGTTTGGTGCCATGGCAACCAATGCCCGGAGCCGTTGTGGTGGTTGGTGACCATGGACATGGCACTGAGCCCCCTTGCTCAGGGCTGGTGCCAGTGCCCAGAGCCAGAGGGGATCCCTTGCTGGGGCTGTGCCATGGCCACCTGCCCTGTGCCGCGCTGGCCTCGGGCACCTCAGGCACCAGGAACCAGCAGCCAACGGCTCTGCCAGGGCCCAAGGCCAGCTCAGCCACACAGAAAGGGGCAGGGCTGGGCACTGTTTCCATGGCAACCGGCACTGGGGGGACACCTGGGTCACCTGGCCTGGCAGTTGCCATGGAAACCCCTGGCAGGCACTGAGGGCACAGCCCCTGGCACTGAGACACTGCTGGGCCGGGTGCTGAGCACAGGGCTGAGCACGCAGAGATGGTTTTGTTCTTGCTGAGCTGCAGCACAGCCAAGGCCTGTCCTGCCCCTCGTCCAGCCACGCTGGGGAGGGGCTGGGGCTGCGGGGGAGCTGGGCAGGGACACAGCCAGGACAGGGGACCCCTACTGACCCCGGGCATGCCCCAGACCAGAGCACATCATGCTCAGGGTATGCAGGGGGGGAACAGGGAGGAAGGGGGGAATTTTGGAGGGAGGGTTTCTGCCTTGCCAGGTAACACTGAGGCAAGAGGGGGCCCTGTTTCACCTGTGGGCAGGGTCACTACCAAAGACACAGACACCAGCTTAAGGAATTGTGTCATTTATATCATGCACAGCTGCCAAGAATTACAAAAGGATAAGCTCAGCAAAGCACATCATGATTAGCAAAGAATTACAACAGAAGCTCAGCAATCCATCATAACTCAGCATTACATTTTGATGACTGACCCCTTGGTAAAACACTAGAGGTGTTTGTGGCAGACAAAGATTCTGGCTATCAAGGTACAACTACAGACATCGGTAGTACTTCAGTGACACCGTTCTTCATTCTTCTTTCTCAATCTCATTGGAGTAAGGAACAAGAATTCTGTTGTCCATGGATCTGGCACCATGTTAATTCCAGAATAATGCCCCGAGGCCCTTTGCTGTTCAGCTTTCCCATGCTGTCTGTGGCTAACAAGGCCTGGGGGGCCCTTTCCCCTCTGGCTGGAAGGGGCCAGGTCCCAGTCCCTGAGGGGCACCCAGGCTCCTGGATGGAATTCCTGTGCAAGTCCCTCAGTGTCACAGCAGCCTTCACATGGAGCCCCGGGGGTCAGAGCATTTTCCACAGGGGCCCTTGGGGCAAACAGGGAGATCTGGTCTGGCAGGATGTGTAAAACAATATCCTGTCACATCTACTGGTTCTCACACACAATCCTTGCTGCAGGGACACATTCCCATTGTCCCTGCCCAGGGTTCAGGACTCAGAGTTGTCTTTCCCAGGAGCTGCTCCTTCAGCTGCCTCGGGAGGGCCTTTTGGCCTCCAGACCCACACTCTGGCTCCATTATTAGAACTGCTGGATCCAAACCCTTTATCTCCACAAACGGTGGTGACTGGAGATGGATCTCCTTTTTTCACAATCGTTCTTAAAATTGCAATATTGATAATTGTGCTACCCTGTCATGGGGTTGAATAATCCAATCCTGGTCACCATGTTTAACAGAATCACTGTAATTTCTCCTTGATATTCTGCATCAATTCCTCCTGCCATGACAGGAACACTTTGCAAGGACAAGCTCCAAGGGATCAGTTACCAAAGCAAAGTGTCCAGGAGGAATGTGAATTCCTGTTTCAGAATTGATAGCTCTCATTTGCTTTGAATTTATCCTAATGAATTGCAATGCATGAAGGCCCAGCCCTGCAGCCTCTGGGCTGGCCCTGCCAGGGGCCATCACAGCCAGAACAATTTCCCAGGCAGCCCAAGTCTCACTGCCCATGGTTGCATTTGCAAATTGGGGGCAGCCGTGCACAGCCAGGGGGTTTCCATTTCCCCCATGGGCCATTGTTAAGGGCATGGAGCACATCTGGGACATGGGTTCTCCATGGGCAAAGGTTCCCATCTCCTCATTTTTTCAACTGCTCTTTTAACAACCCCTTCACCCTTTCAACCAATCCTGCAGCTTGTGGATAGTCTGGCACATGAAAAACCCTGCAGGCCTAATCACTGTATTTTTCACAGGAACAGACAAAGCACTCTCCATCACAGTATCAGCAAACCCTGTAAAAATAGCCAATTTCCTCCCTTCCTCCTTTATTCATTGTATACAATCTCACAAAGTTGACCACTGACATTAGGGTCCTGGCCAATCCTGTTCTGTAGGGTATTTAGTGTTACATCCCTGAGCAGCCAAAGCTACCAAATTAGTATTGTCAGCACTACTTCACATTATTATTATTTTATATGTAGATATACATATTGATATAGATAGACAGATATAGACATACATATAAAAATATACAAAAATATATATATGAAGGTCCTATTATACTATAAATACATATATAATTATTTATTATATGGATATTTCTCTTGCACAAATGCATCTGAACTCAAGATTAAAAGCTTCTCTTGCTTTGTGTGGGAGCATTCCAACAATAATTGTTCCTTCTGAAGATGCTGTTTCCAATGTACTCTCAACAAATTCATCTTTGTCTGCCCAAACCCACAAGGTCTTTTCCTTTTCCATATGCAATTTTTGGATGCATTTTAAGCCATCCAGGAGTTCAGCCTCTTTTACCCGACTGCCCCACTGCTCACACGGGGCTCCGACCTCAGCCCATACAGAGCCAGGGAACGCCAGGGAAGGGCTTCCCAGCTGGGAATTTCTGATGGGACTGATTCCTCACATTTACATTTAAAAAGTGACATTTTGTTGGGATCTGGCCAGACTGTGCCAGTTTTGTTTTACCAGTGGGCAAAGTCAGCACCAAAGACACAGACTCCAACTGAAGGAATCAGTGTCATTTTCTCCAGTTCAGAGCAGCAAAGAATCACAAAAGGAGCAGCTCAGCAATGCACCCAATCGTCCCCACCAAAGATTGCCTGCAGTGATTAAGAAAGATCCAGCCCCAGTTACCCTCAGGCTTTACCATCCCCCAGATCCACACAACAGCTGGGGAAGCTGTCACAGCCAAGGGCTGCAGAGCCACTCCTGGGCACTGGGAATTCCTGCAGGTGCCTCCAGCCCCAGGTGAAGCTCCAAGCCCGCTGGGAGAGGGCCCAGCTCTGACAGTGCTGAATGAACAAACTGACAGCACTGCTAGTGTGGTAACATCTGGTGTCATCCTCCTCTTGGGCCCCTCCCAAAGCCTGGCCAGGGCTCAAGGAGGAACCAAGGCAGGTGACTTTGATCCTTCAGCCCCAAACAAGGCCAGATGTCAGATTTCATGGCCTTGTCTGGCTTCTAAATACACAAAGGTCAATACATGTTTCACTAAGGAGTGGCTACATCTATCACAGTGCTAATGACCATGCATATTTCATTAGGGAGCAGATACAAAGATAACCTTTGGTTGGAAGGTTCATCCAGAGGCCACCTTTGGCTCAGGGCCTGCTTTCCAGGCCTCACTCAGGGCTGCTGTCCAGGCCTTGGCACTTCAGGGACGTGCTTTAGTGCTGGGCTTGGCACTGCTGGGTGAGCGGCTGCACTGGGTGAGCTCAGAGGGCTTTTCCAAAAGAAAGGATTCTGGGATTCCATCATTCTATCCACTGCATTCAGCTGGGGCTATTTTAGCAGCATTACTTTGCTCCAAAAGTGCCCTCTTGCCCAGCTCCTGTGGCCTGAGGCTACAGCTCCTTCAGCTCCTGGTGCTGAGCTGCTCATGCTGAACAAGACGACTCAGAGAGAAGAACACAGTCCATGCAATTCCTTCTGGGACACGGAGAGGGGAGGCTGTGCAAACAGGAGCATTGTTTGCTGTGGCCTCCTCTCTGCCCTTCACGCCTTTCAGCGCTTTGAACCAGCCAAGAGTGCAATGGAGCAGCTTCTCCCCACTTCCCAGTCTCTGCCCTTGCCTGGTTCTGTCCCTCTTGCTGAGCCCTCTGTTCCCCCAGGGCTCACTGGCTGCTGCCCAGGACTGTGGCACTGGCACAGATCCAGTGCTCCAGAGCCTCCTGTCTGTGCCCTTGGAGCTGCCTGGGCATGTGGGAATCCTAAAAATCAGAGAGTTTTAAGAAAAGTGGGAAAAAGCAGGCCTAAGAAAGCAAAGACAGTTAATTGCTAAAGCAGCAGAAAAATTAGTAATGCAGATGTGAGAATAGAACAATAGACCTATGTTAAGTGCTGCCTTAAGTGGTAACAATTTTACTTAAAGTATATCTTTAGAAGGTTAAAGTTTGAATAGACTTTTGTGCTTTGCTTCTTATGAACAAGCTATTGTCTTTGAAAGTAGGCCGCTAACCAAAGCTACGTGTGCTTTAAGCGATTGGATAGAATTATTGTCAATGTTCTTGTATTCTATGTTTGATTGGCTGAAACGCAGATGGAAATGGCTTTATGATATGCTGTAACATTACGTATCTTCGGCATTCTGCTTGATTCAGCGAGAAGGTTGCATCTGTTTGTCTCCATTGTTGTAACAATGTACTGAGACTGGTGCTTTAATGAACCTCTCAAGACACTGATCAAAGAGTGCCCCGTTCCGTTCGTGCCATGTACATAGTTTTTGGCCGGGGCAGGTGGCGCCTCATGTTGGGGCCTTTGGAGTAGACTAGAATAAAGAAGAAAATTTTGACGATTTCTGCCCTTGGAGACCCAGGTGTTAATATAAGGAGAACTGTTGCATCCCCTGGTTTTCTGTGTCTGTCATGTATGTAAGTAACATATTATAAGGGGCTCCTGGGTAACGTAACAATGGGAAACAATTTAACTAAGCCAGAATGGGACGTCTTTCATGAACTTGACAAAATATTACAGGAAAAAGGATGTTCAAATATCTCAAAAACTGAGTTAAAGGACTTATTAATATGGACTAAAGCTAATACTCCAAATATAAACTTGCAGTCTGCTTTTACCTTTTTTTTTTGGGATCAAATAAACTGGAGACTTTATAATCTATTTACTCTCAAAAAGGATGATTCTGCTGGTAAACTTATGCCTGCCTGTCGTGTTTTAATGGAAACTTTTAAACCGAATGACTGTAATAGACAGTCCTCGAACTTGCTAAACAAAGTATCTTGTTCAGATCCTTCAAATTCAAGTGAAATCGAGCCAGCGTCCCTCTCTGGGGGAATTTCGGGTGTCGATCGGGGTGCTGATCCATCCGGTCCTGGTCCCGGGGGGGCTGGCTGCATTGTGTCTTCCAAAAACTGTGAACCGGAACGATTTGCCTCTCAGGGTGTGTCCCCTGTTTCTTCCGAGTGGGTCAGTGCCTCTGCAGCTGAGAGCAGTTCTTCACCCCTCCCTCTGGAAAAAAATGAACTATTGCGGTGTAGGGAAAAATGTTCGGAAGTTTTGTTGCGTTTCGGGAATGATAAATTAGGTGATTTGTCCCTGGGGGGGGATGAGAACCGTTCAGAAGGGAAAGATATTCGTTTACAGAAGTGTTGTGATAAGAAAATTACATGTCCTGAGGGTATTCAAGCTAGGAATAGTGAAACTGCTTTTGATTCTGCCTTGCAGGAACAAAATGCTGGGGGGGGGGGGTGGGGGGGTGGGCTTTGCTACTGTTTCCCCTTCGCAGGAAAAGGTTCCATTGAATTCTGTTCCTCAAAGTAGTTTGTTTTGTGATTCTGGGAGTTCCTTTTTGGTAAATTGTTCAAATAAGTTATTGCCTGGGTTTTCTGCTGTTTGTCAGGGTTCTTATACCGAGATTGCAAATATTGGAACTGTGGATTTGCTTTCTGCATTCAGGACAGGGGGAGCTATCCCCAAACAAAAAAGTATGCTTAAAACAGGTGATTTTCAAAAGGTTTCAGAGGAAAAACAGACCGAGATTTTAAAAACTTCGAATTCTGCTTCTTCTATTGGTAGAAAAAATTTTATTTCACATTCCCTGTGTGGTATTGGCAGGGTCCCAGAGTTTTCTCAGGCTGAGGTTGGCTGCTTCCCAGCTCCTTGTGAAACATGCCTTTGTTCTTTAGAAATTAACAAGAATAAAAATTCAAGGTTATGTTCTTTGCAAAAGGCAAATGCTGGCTGTGTTCCACAAATTAAAGAACACTCCCATTTCGTAGAACACACCCCTCTCCCAGCCCATCTGGGAGGGACTCTCGAGGGGGAGTGGTCTTGGACCGAGCCCGCCTCTGTCCCTCCTGGCAGGGCTGCAAGAGAGGCGTGTTGTTCAGAGGTCTCTGCCCAGAATCCAGGGGTGTGTGTTCACGCCTTTACTGGCAGAGCTCCCGGGAAGGACAGTAATGTCCTTGCCAAGAATTCAGATGCTGGCCGGAGTCCCAGAAAAAATGGTTGCTGTAGTAACTACTCTGGCATGACTTTAGAATCTGGCCTGGTTCCCAGGACAGCTACGGTTAGTGATTCTTTCTGTTCCCCTGAATCAGAAAAAATGAATAAAACACAAACTATATCAGGTCTCCAAAATACCTGTGCTGCTTTGCTTGTGATAAACCAAGTCATGTTAAAAGGATTGTCATGTGAAAACATTCTTAACAAAACAAACAAAGTTGTCATGATGTATATGAATTGCTAATATCTTGTTGTACAAGTTTTATCCTCAGCTCGACAGAAATCTTCAAGATTCAAGACTCTACACTACATGGACGATTTCTTCATAGCTTCAACGCAAACAGAAATGGACCAAACCTGTGCTAATTTTGTGACTGAAATTTCTACAACAAATCCAAGGATGGACTGGACATTTCTACAACAAAAATCCAAGGCTGTGACATCAATTCTACAAAGACGACAAGCTCATCGCTGTGTTCCGGAAAAGCCTTTTTTCTTTGCAGTTTTGGGAGAAAAGATGCAACTTTGTGGTCTCATTTTTCAGTGGGACCCTTCTGAGTCAGATCCTTTGTTGATAATAGAGTGGATTATTCCTCCTTACAGGTTTCCAAAGATTATTACCACAGTTTTAGAAATGATAGCACAACTTGTAATTAAAGCCAGAACCAGATTGTTAACTCTAGGAGGCCAAGAATTTTCAGTTATCTATTTACCTTTGAAAAAAGATTACTTCAATTGGGCAATGCAAATTTCGGATGATTTACAATATGCATTTTTGGCCTTCCCAGGTATTTGTTCTGTTCATTACCCAGCTCACAAATTATTGCAAGCAAAATTGAGTTTCAGAGAAAAACCTAAATTAAGTCAAGAGCCTTTGAATGCAGTGACTCTCTTCACTGATGGCTCAGGCAAAAGCCACAAATCAGTTGTAACTTGGCTGAATCATAAAACTAATGCTTGGGAATCAGACATTCAAATAGTAGAAGGTTCTCCTCAAATTGTTGAACTTGCTGCTGTGGTTCGGGCTTTTCAGCTTTTCCCTCAACCTTTTAATTTAATTACAGATTCTGCTTATGTTGCCAATGTAGTTAAGAGAATAGAGGGGTCAGTTTTAAAAGATGTTAGTAATGCTACTTTATATCATTGGCTTTCATGTCTTTTTACAACTTTGCAATATAGAACTAATCCATATTTTGTTTCTCATATTAGGGCTCATTCCTCGCTTCTTGGATTTTTAGTGGAAGGAAACGCAAGAGCGGGCAATCTAACAATGGTCATTGCAAACACTTAACCAAACATTTTTGAACAAGCAAAATTAAGTCATGCTTTCTTTCACCAAAATGCACAAGGACTTATGCGAATGTTCCAAATTACTAAAAGTCAAGCTAAAGCTATCATCAATACTTGCCCTGACTGTCAGCTTGTGCAGCCTCCTGTTTCTATGGGAGCTGTCAACCCACGAGGTTTGCAAAGCCTGCAGTTATGGCAAACCGACATCACTAAATATCCATCCTTTGGTAAATTTAAAAACATTCATGTGTCAGTGGACACGTTCTCTGGTGCGCTTTTCGCTTCCCTTCACACAGGTGAAACTGGCAATCATGCCTGTCATCATTTTTTGCAAGCTTTTGCTTCATTGGGTGTACCTCAAGAAGTAAAAACTGACAATGGTCCCGCATATATATCTCAAAAATTGGCCACTTTTCTAAACGATTGGGGTGTTCGTCACATCTTTGGTATTCCTCACTCTCCCACAAGTCAAGCAATTGTTGAAAGGGCACACCAAAGGCTAAAACGCATCTTAGATCAGCAGGGGTGGGGAGCTGAGGCCACACCTCAGATGAGGCTGAACAAAGCTTTGTATGTTTTCAATTTTTTAAATAGTTCGGGTGCAGAACCTGATCCTCCAATCTTTAGGCATTTTTTAAACAATACACAGGAAAAACTGAAAGAAAATCCTCCTGTTCTAGTTAGAAACCCAGATTCTGGACCAATTGAAGGTCCTTTACGCTTAATAACATGGGGCAAAGGGTATGCTTCTGTTTCTACAGGTGCTGGAATTAAGTGGGTCCCTGCCAAAAACGTCAAACCATATCACACCCCAGAATGTGTTGGCGAGCCCAGAACCGAGGAAGCAAGCACGCCGACGTGAGCCGGGCGGAGGAATCCCGGGTCACGCCTGACGTTCCTTGTGCCTGACGTTCTTTGTGCATCGGTGGAACCTGCAAACTCTGATTTTGTGTTAATGTTATTTATAATTGTGTCAATTGTATATCTAATGTTTGTTTAATAGAGCTGACTTTTGGCAGAAGTTTAAAGTTTTGGTTTCTTGAGAGCAAAATCTTAAATTTTGATAAAAGTTATGCCAAAAATTAGCTCGTGAAAAAGATGGAGCAAATGCAATTTCTTTGTTGGTATTGGTGGGTTTTAATTGTTTTTTGTCGTGCAGATTTGCCTGTGGAACAACCGAAGACAAATGTTTGGGTGACCTTAGCCGAGGCAGCCGGCTCAGATACTATATGTTTGTCTAATACGGAAACAGAAAAACCTTTCTCAACCTGTCTGGTGGGTGTGCCAGTAAAAGAGTTGCCTTTAGTCAAAAAACTACCCAATGGTAAATCAGGTGAAATTGATAAAGTAAACAATCCTACACTGAATTGGAATGTTTGGGCCAAAAAACTTCCCAGGGCAGCTTCTGAACCCCAAGAATTAGAAATCCTTGGTTCTTTAACCATGGATTTTTGCTTTACCTTCATAGCTAGTGCTTGGCGAAAAGGTGATCCTCCAAAGTACAATGTTACTCCTCATTATTTTGCATACAGAAATTTGAGTTTTTGGTGTAATTTTTCAAACAGTTGGGATGTGCTTTCTGAGGCTGACCAATATCCACGGCAATTACCAAAGGGGTATTGGTTCATTTGTGGAGACAGGGCTTGGCAAGGCATTCCGGCACACCTTGAAGGTGGCCCTTGTAACATTGGAATGCTGACTGTCATCGCACCATCTGCCAAAGCAGTCATGAAAAAGAAACAAAGAAGAACAAGAGGTGTTCCTCATTATGAGGAAAACTGTCAAAGTGATTTCATGCCTTGGAAATCCACCAGAAGAGTTTCAGCAGGTATATTTTTGCCCCAATTGGCTTCAGCGGAGGCATTGAAACAATTAGATTGAGTCGGATGTTGGTTGAGTAAGCAAGTTAATGCCACATCCTCTGCAATTAGTGACATGTTAAGTGATGTTGATAGTGTTAGACATGCTACTCTTCAAAATAGAGCAGCAATTGATTTTCTTTTACTTGCACAAGGACATGGTTGTGAAGAATTTGAAGGGTTGTGTTGTATGAATCTGTCAGATCACTCTGAATCCATTCACAAAAGCATACAAAAACTAAAGGACTTGACTGCCCAAATTAAAGAAGATGGTAGTTCTTGGTTGGATGATTTGTTCCAAGAATGGAGCTTTGCAGCTTGGCTAAGGCAACTTTGCAAGATAGGTCTCTATGTCCTGGGTGTTTTAGTATTAACATTGATAGTGATTCCCTGCATACTTCATTGTGTGCGGCGAATGATGAACAAAACAGTCTGAGAAATTTTTGTCATTCAAGAAAGAGAGTTAGGTAATAAAAGCACTGAGAGTGTTCATAATCTTACCGAGATGCCAGATGAAGGCATCGAAATGGAAGAAGGTTTTGAGTTAAGGCCCTGGAATCAACAAGAATTTTTTGAAAAATGACTCGTAACTATTATCAGACATGATTCATTCACTTTTTCACTGACTGGGTCTTCACAGCATTAAGTTGCTGTGCTGTAACATAGCAACGCTTAGTGTCAGCAAGAGCAAACCTTCAGCAAATAGTACGCAATAATATTAGAGTAAGGCTAAGAAACGCAAGTAGTCAACGACACGAATATGATGGTCTCTATATGTATCAGCAGGGAGGGGGAATTGTGGGAATCCTAAAAATCAGAGAGTTTTAAGAAAAGTAGGCAAAAGCAGGCCTAAGAAAGTAAAGATATTGAAATGCTAAAGCGGCAGAAAAAGTACTAATGCATACGTGAGAAAAGAACAGTAGGTCTATGTTAGGTGCTGCCTTAAGTAGTAACAAGTTTACTTAATGTGTATCTTTAGAAGGTTAAAGTTTGAATAGACTTTTGTGCCTTGCTTCTTATGAACAAGCTATTGTCTTTGAAAGTAGGCCGCTTACCAAAGCGACGTGTGCTTTAAATTATTAGATAGAAGTATTGTCAATGTTCTTCTACTCTATGTGTGATTGGCTGAAACGCAGATAAAAATAGCTTTATGATATGCTGTAACATTACGTCTCTTCGGCATTCTGCTTGATTCAGTGAGAAGTTACATCTGCTGTCTCCATTGTTGTAACAATGTACTGAGTCTGATGCTTGAATAAACCTCTCCGACGCTAACCAAAGTGTCCTGTTCCGTTCGTGCAATTATAAATAATATTACCAAAGCAGAAAGCAGGTGGGAGTTGGAGCCAAGGAGCTGAAAGCTGCAGGTGCAGCCTGGGCGGGAGGGAGCTCAGATTTGCACAAGGCTGCTCTGAGTGCCAGGGCTTGGATGGGGAAAATGGTGGGGTGGGGTAGGGACAGAGTCTGATTGATTGTCAGCCATGAAGGGTCTTGATTTTCATATCTATCCAACTGCATGAGGAGGTACTTGGATTCAGCAGCAATTGGAGATTGCACGTATCAATGAATTACCAGGAAAAAAACCTAACTAGGACCTAAGAATTATTTTTTTCACTGTCTTTTTAAATATATTGCATTCACTTTGGATATACTACTGAGATCTCTCTAATTAACCACAATGATTTGAAAATTAAAAGCAAATTATTTCCAGAGGCTTTGCTTGTTAAGGTGTTGTGAATGTTAATGAGCCCTGGGACACTGCATTCCTGCACTGAAGAGCTGAAGGCTGAACAAGCCTCTGCAGCAGGAAAATTCAGCAGCAGCCTCCAAGGTGCTGAGGATGTCAGCAGCCCCCACTGAGGCCATCCCTGCCCAGAGAGCGTGGGGGAGTGGGCAGACAAGGAGAGCGTCCCTGGGGCTGGGGCAGCACAACTCAGAGGCACCAGCGGCTCCAGCTGGGCAATGGAGTGTGGGATGTGGCTGGGAAAGCCCTGCCTGGGCTGGGCCAAGCAGGACACACAAGCCCTGACCCCCATCCACCAAACAATTCTCTCAAGGAGACATTTAAAAGGAATTACAATTATTTGTGTACTCTGAGTTGGACTCCCTGGAGAAATACTAACAAGAGATTCTCAGGAGCTCAAAAGCAAAAAAAAAAGCTCTTTACTGGGAACTTTAGAAAATCAGAGAATCTATGGCAAGAAGTTTAATATGACATTTTAGTGGATTTGGTTGTTAATTTAAGATTTTTATAATCCTGATATTTCTTAATTAATATATTGATGAGTGTGGTGGGTTTTAGTGTTGGTTAATTTATTATGTAATTATTTTGCTGAGAGATAGGATTAGGAGAAAAGTAAAGTAGGCTTTAAATTTTAAAAGAATATAACGAAAATTTTATGAAAAATAAAAAACTAAAAGTATGTAAGAATTAAAATAAACTTTTTACAACATTTTTTTTCTTTACAACTTTTTTTTACTGATAATGTATAGAATGTAAATTTAAAATTTCTAGTTAGTTTACTATTTTTAGAATAGTCTTTATTTAGTTTACTTAGGGAGCGAAGTTTTTCTTGTTAAGGTTATGGAGTTTTTTTACAAGAGGAAAAAATAGTTTTTGTGGTTTTAATTTTGACATGGATAACAGTTGTCTGGGGAACTGTTATTGTGAAGTTGGTTTTATTGCTACAGGCTTTTTTACAGCTTGTTGATGGGGCATGTCAACTTATGGGGTATTGTTTTAAAGATGAGTTATTTAAAGGTAAAAGTTTTTATTATTTATTTTTAAAATTATTTTTATCTCTAGGAATAGAGGTCTTCTCTTGGAGATACTGGATTAATTTTTTTTTTCCTGTTTAAACTTTATATGAAATTACAGGGTTTTTAAAATTTGTTTATTTTAGTATGGAGGTTTTTGTTTGATATTATTTTGAATATTTAATTTTTAAAAACGTTTTATGTGTTATAAGGAAAAAGAGTTTTTTCTTTATATTTTATAAGAGGATTTTAGTTTTAAGATAAAAGGTTTTTTTCTTCTTTTTTTCTTTTTTTGGAATTTAATTTCTTCTTGACTGATTTTGATGGTTTTCTGTTGGTTGTTATAGCTTATTTTTTGTTTTTTCTTTTACTTAAGGGAGGATTGAAGTATTGAAAGGGTTAACACCTGACCCACTGGTAACGTGTGGTGGAAGTTGTGGTTGGGTTGTGTTAGGATTGGTTTTATGGTTGGTTTTTGGGGTTTTTTGTGTTTAATTTTAGTTGTAGTGTTATTTTGTATGGGTTGTAAGTTGTAGGAGTTTTTAGTTTTAGTTTTGTTGCAGGGAGGGGACTTGGTAAGATTTTAACAGCTGTGGCTGACTTTGTTCTGGTTGGGGTTTTGTAGCCTCTTTTGTTTTCCTGTTTGGGAGTTGTTGGGGTTTGGTTTGATTGGAATAGGGCTGATGGTGGGGGCAGCCTGGGGAAGGGGGAAGGGGCTCAGCCCACGGCAGGGTTGCTTGGTTTGGTTTGGTTTGGTTTGGTTTGGTTTGGTTTGGTTTGGTTTGGTTTGGTTTGGTTTGGTTCAGATGAGGGCTGGGCCCGCTGCATCTTTGTTGACTGGAAAAGAAGGAGGAGGTTCCTGGGATTTTTCATCTTTAACATTTGTGTTTCACAGAGGTGTGTTCAGTATCTCAGAGCTTTAACAGATTGTCAGTTACACCAAAAGTTTGGTATATTTGTACTTTTTAAAATTCTTCTCATGTCAAACTATGACAAACATTCAAGCAACCAAAAACACTTCTCAAAGCATTAACTTGGCCCATTCAACTTCACAAACTCTAAGCCTGTTCAATTTAAAGTTACTCAAAATTTGCAAGAGCACAGAAACAGAAGAGGAAGACACAAAAAGAAAGAAAGACAAAAAAGATCCCAAGAAGCACACACACAGCTACCAACTCCTGGACTCCAGCAGTGTTCAGATGGAAATTCCAAGAGGAGGTAGGGTCAAGATGTGTGCTTGCCTTATGGTCAGCCTTCAATACCCCTTGGTCTTGCTGGGCCCTTCCCCCAGGTGGGACTTGGGCTCATTTGGTCCCTCAGGAGCTGGGCTGGGGGCTGCAGAGGTGGCTGTGGAGCATTGCCTGTGCTGTGCCAGGGACTGGCAGCCACTGCTGGGCTGGGATAGAGGCTCTGGGGGGATTGGGGTTCCAGGGCAGGGCAGGGCTGGGGTTCCAGGGCAGGGCAAGGCCAGACCTGCCCCTTCCTCCCTCATGCATGAAATGTTTCCAGCTAACAACCTCCTCCAGTCTGTCACAACAAGCAATGTTGGAGGTGAAATCCCAATTCTGGCCCTGGGCACCTGGAGGAGAAGGGCAGTTCTTTTCAATAGGAAGGAAAGCATGGAGCCCCATTGTTTCAGAAGCAGATGAGAAGTGATCCTCAACATGCCAAAGTCAGCCTGACCAGTCAGGTGGCTCCTGGGAGGCCAAACCAGCCAGATCTGATCTGTGTTCTCTTGCTTTTATGGGGCCCTGAAGTGTCACAATGGCTACTTGGTTCTATGGGGCCCCATAGGGCCACAATGGACCCTTGATTACAAGAAGACCAGCAGTGTCATAGTGGAGCCTTGGTTCAATGGGGTCCCACAGTCTCACAATGGCCTCTTGATTCCATACGGCCCCATAGTTTCACAATGGTCTCAACATTTCCACGAGGCCTTGCAGTGTCACAATGGTCTCCATGGTTCCCCAGGCCCCACAATGTCACGTGACTCCTCTATTCCATGAGCCCTGCAATGTCACAATGGACCTTTGGACCCTGGACATTTGCAGTGTCACAATGGTCTCCTTTGGCTCCACAGTGTCACGATGGACCATTTGATAACAGGAGGCCCCTCTGTGTCACCCTGGAGCTTTGGTTCCATGCAGTCCTGCAGTGTCACAATGATCCCTTGGTTTGATGGGGTTCCACAATGTCACCATGGCCCCTTGGTTCCATGCTGTTCTGCAGTGTCCCAGTGGTTTCCTTTGGCTCCACAGTGTCACAATGGACCACTGATGACACAAGGCCCTGCAGTGTTACAATGGACCTTTGGTTCCATGCAGCCCTGCAGTGTCACAAAGGCCTCTTGGTTTCACGAGGCCCCACAGTATCACAATGGTCCTCTTGGTTCTGTGGGGACCCCCAGGGTCATAATGATCTCACTGGTTCCATGAGGCCTCCAAGTGTCACAATTCTTTGCTTATTCCATGGGGCCTCATAGTGTCACAATAGTCTCCATGATTCCATGAGTCCCCACAGTGTCACAATGGCCCCTTGGTTCCACGACACCCCAAAGTGTCACAATGGCCTCCATTGTTCCACGAGGCCCCGTGGTGTCACAAAGGACCCTTGGTTTGATGGGGCCTCTCAGTGGCACAATGATCCCTGCATTCCATGGAGCCACACGGAGTCAGTACCATCCCCTTGGTTCCATGAGGCCCCGCAGTGTCACAACGGTCCTTTGGTCTCACAGGGCCCACAGTGTCACAATGGTTCCTTGGTCTCAGAGGGCCCCACAGTGTCACAATGGTCCCTTGCTCTCACAGGGCCCCACAGTGTCACAATGGTCCCGTGGTTCCATGGCCCTGTGCTGCTGCATTCCCCCCTCCCCTTCTCAGCCCGCCCTGCCAGCTGAGAAATGCTCCTTGGGGCTGGGCCTTGGCCAACAGCCCCTGGGCTCAGCTCCTCTGCAGCTCATCACAAACACTGTCTGCTCCAGGCACTGCTGCTGCCCAGCCAGCTCCTGCTTTCTGCAGGAGCAGCCCTGGGAACTGTTTCTGTTCCCTCCGTGGCACAACATCCCTGTTCTCACACTGCCAAAGAAAGCTGTTGGTGCCCAGTGCGGCCAGGATGAACCATGGCTGGGACTGAAGCCCCTCTCTTGGGGCCCTGCACACAGCGCTCCAAAAGGAGCCCTTGGAGCTCTCCTGGGCCAGCCACTCCCTCGGAGTGGGGCCTCTCCCAGCCGGGAACTCTCCCGTTTGCTGCACTCGGGGATCCCCAACAACAACGGAGCCTGGGCCGATCCCCCCACTCCTCCAGGCTCAGCCCTTCACCCGCTGGGGAGATGCCAAAGGATCCACAGGGAGCATTTCCTGCCCTCAGGGGAATTGCTCACAGGTGCCTTGCACTGACTCTTTGTGTCTGTGTGCACACAGGAGTGCCTGTGCTGGGGAAATGTGGCAGAAATGCTGCTCTCTGAGGGGTTTGAGTGCCTTGGATAGCTGAGTCAGTCAGGCCTGTAAGTGAGGTAAGGTCATAAGGTCTGAGCCAAGTTAAATGCTGCTAAGAGTTTTTCTTTTTGCTAAGTTGTTATGTTTAATATATGTTATTAGCTAAGTTAAATATTTTTAAATGTTAATCCTCTGTTAAATTGAAAGTCATAGATAATAAGTTAGATTAAATAGTGCTAAGTGCTGTTCTTTTGCTAAATTGTGAAGTTTAAGGTATCAGTTAAGGGTAAGGTATAAGTTAAGTCCTGTTGAGTTTGAGATCTGTAAGCTTTTGGGCCATATTCCTTTTATCCTTGCCCTCACTGTCCTTGTGTCACACACACACACAGGGACAATGCTCACTTCATTTCTGGTTTGATTGCCTGGATTTGGTTTGGTTTTGTTGTTGCTTTGTTTTCTTGGTGTGCCTGAAGTGTCCAGTCAGGAGCAGAGTGACTCTTGCCAAGGAACTTTGTGGTGCTGTCCCTTAACATTCAATCTGGTTTTTCCTGATCCCTTGCCGGGGATTGTAGTAAACCCCACAGGCCTGGCAAAGGCACCGTGGAGGATTTAACAATGGGAATGCTGACACAGCAGCAAAGAAGTTTCCTGACCCCCGACTCAGAACTTATCTTTGTACCCTTATAAGGAGAAAAATCTTGTTAACCGTACTATTGGTCACATATGGTCCCTCTGACCTTTGTCCATTGGTCAAGTTTGGATACTGGCCAAGGGTATAAAAGTAGCATACTGTACCCTACTAACTCAGAAGAAGAAGAGCTGAGACCCTTCATGAACTCCCCGAATAAAGCCATCCTCGTGGAACAGCTGGCATCTCTTCTTCTCCTCTGTCTCCGTCTGCTTGAAGCCTTATGCCACGGCAAATCTTAACCTAGCAGCAGCTGAAATCCTAAGAGCTGGCTAATCAATATACAAACTGTTTATCACCCTGCTTTCTAGAAGTTTATCCCATGGCCCGGGTCTGAGTGAGCTGCCCTCTGGTACTCTCTCCTCCTGGGGATAGAGGTCTCGAGCCAATTCTATGCTGATAAGACCAGTACAGGCTTCATAAGCAGATTTCTTCAGCGCTTTCAAGTCCTTGTTCGTAACAGGGTGAAGGAGCCCTGGCCCAGGCTCTGGCCGTGGGGGACACGGGGACGCTGCTGCGGGGTCCCTGTCCCCCTGTGCCACCCCCAGGGCCCCGGCCCCCCGTCCCTGTGTCAGGCTCTGGGGTCGATCTCATGGAACATCCTCTGGGGGAGGCTGCAGGGCCGGGGGCGGGGGGACCCGGGGGGACAGGGGACCCCGCTGTGCACGAGCAGGGTTGGACTGCTCTGGGGGGAGCTGTGAGAGGGGCTGGGGCAGAGTGACCTCCCCAGTGACCTCACACAGCCCCTGTGATGTCACATAGCCCCCATGATGTCACACAGTCCTCTCTGTGATGTCATACAACAACCTGTGATATCACATAGTCACCCTGTGAGGTCTCACAGCCTTCTGTAGATACACACAGTCCCTTGTGATGTCACAACCAATGTTATGATGTCACAATAAATTAAAACATTAATGTTGTGGTGCAACACAGCAATTCTATGATGTCACAGCCCCTCTGTGATGTCACACACACAGCCTGTGACGGCAGAATCCATTCTATGGTGTCCAACCTATGATGTCACAGAGTCTCTTCTGTGATGACACAGGAAACTCTGTGATGACACGCAGCTGCTCTGTGATGTCACAGCCTGCTCTGTGATATCACAAAGCCCCTTCATCATATCACAGGCCCAGTGCTGGGGTATCACTCTGTGTTATCATACAGCTGCACTGTGGAGTCTGAGAAGTTTTCATGATGTCGCAAAATCACACTGTGACATCACAGTCTGTTCTGTCATGTCACAGCCAGGTCTGTGATGTTACTCAGTCGCGCACTGATGTCACAACCCCCTCTCTGATATCACAGAGCCATCCTCTATGATGGCAGGATCTGCTTGATGGCCTCACACCCTACTCTATGATTTCACAGACAGCTGTGTGATGTCACAACCCCCTCAGTGATGTCAGAAAACCCTCTCTGTGATGTCATACTTACACTATGTAATGTCACAGCACACACTTTCACCTCACAGCCTGCTCTATGATGTCATACAGCCATGCCAGGATGTCACAGACTGCTCTGTGATGTCACAGAACCCCCTCTATGATGTTGTAGCTGCTCAATGAAATCATGCAACAAACTCTGTGATGTCACAGCCCAACCTGACCTCACACAGCCCACTCTGTGCTGTCACACAGCCCCTTGCTGACATCACAGCTGCTCTGTGCCTCTATGACACAGCCACAGAGGTGCTGCTGTGACACAGCCCCCTCTGGGCCATGCCACAGCCCCTGCCAGTGCTGAGCCCCTGTGAGCTCTGTCTGTGCCCTGCTGGTGTCCCTGAGGGGCCCTGGCAGTGGCCCAGCCCTGCTGGGCTGTGCACAGGAGCTGCTCCTGGCCAGAGCTGTCTCTCTGCAGCGCTGCCCTTGCCAGGAGCTGCCTCTGGGCCAGGAGCCCGGCCCAGCTCAGCAGCACAGACACAGCACAAGGACTTTAATGACCCTCTGGGGCTTTGCTGCTCTTTGCATCAGACTCATTCCCTCAGAGTGGGCTCAAAGAACTTCTCAGGGACTCAAAAAGAGAGTGAAACACTCAAGTTTCTCACACTTTAAATAGATCCATCTGAAGGACAGGACTGAGAAAGTGTCCCCAGGTTCCAGGTAGAGCAGAACACTGGAAGCAGTGCTGACAGGTGGGGACAAGCAAGGGAAAGGTGTCTCTGATGCTGAGCAAACCTTCACCTCTGTCCCTGCAGGCTGTCGGCATCCCCCGGCTGCTCCACCTGGCTGGGCCCTTCCTTTGATGACAGTTCTGCCTCCTGCCTGCCTCTGCCTGCCCACACAGAGCCTTGGGCTGCTCCAGGTTCCTGCTGGGGACGTGTTGCACCATAGCCCTGCCCTGGCACGGAAATTCCTTTCTCCTGGTGCCAGGCTGGGCCTCCCCAGCTGCCCTTGGCATTAATTCCTTCTTTCTTTGGCTGTTTTCCACTTTGTCAAAAGGATCCACCATCTCTGAAATCTCCCTTTAAACACTCTCATGGCTCTGCTCCACTGTCCTCAGTCTCCACCCCACTGAGCACAGAGCTCCTTTGTCCCTATACAGTGCTCATGTGCCCAAGGCCTCCAAACGTCTCATTGGGACATCTCTGGTCCCTCTCCAAGGTGTTTCCAAATGAAAACATTCAGCTCAGAGTCTAAGAAAATCACCAGAGGACAGGGCTAGCCCGACCTGTCTGTCCTGGCTACTTTTGTCTGGGAGCAATCCTTGGATATACAGAATTTGGGAGGCCAAATTCTAATTTTGGCCATGGCCCTTGGACATGAAGGGCAGTTCTTTTCCATAGAAATGAAGGAACAGAGCCCCAGTATTTCAAAGACAGATGAGAGGTGACCGCCAGTGGCCAACGCCAGCCAGAGCTGGCAGGATTTGTTCTGAGAGATGTCCCTACATATAAGAAATTATTTAGGGAAAATACCAATTTTGGCAATGGGCATCTGAAAAGAGGGACGATTCTTTTCCACAGGGAGGAAAGCACAGAGCTTCAGTGCTCCAGGAGCTGATGAGAGGCAGCCCTTGACATCCCAACATGAGCCAGACCTCTCAGGTGGCCCCTGGGAGGCAAAGCCAGCCATACCTGGTCCATGTTCCCTCAGTTCCATGGGGCCCCACAGTGTCCCAATGGTCCCTTGTTTCCATGGGGCCATCTGTGGGGCTATTGAGGCTCTTTTCTGCACCATGTGACCCAACGGGAACTTCTGTTATAAACTTTGACTGAAGCTCCCACTGTGTCCATGACAGGAACCCCTGTGAGTGTCTGGGACATCCCAGCTCTTTGGTAGCCTGGGGACTCCTGGGATGTCACCGTGGAGCCCCTGTGAGTGCCTGTGACAGATCGGTGCCTCTGCAGCCCAAGGTGCCCTGGGATGTCACCATGAAATGGCTGTGACTGCCTCTGACCACAGGGCTCTTTACCATCCCCAGAAAGCCCTGGGAGGTCTCCATGGAGCCCCTGTCTGTGCCTGTGACATTCCAGCTCTGGAACAGCCTGGAGACTCTTGGAAAGTCCCCATGGAACCCCTCTGAGGGCCTGTGACAAATCTGATCCTTAGCAGGCAACCATCACCAGGACCCTGTTGCTATGGTCAGTTTCCATGGCAAGCATCACCAGCCCCCTGTTGCTGTGGTCAGTTTCCATGGCAACCATCACCAGCCCCCTGTTGCTATTGTCAGTCCCTCGGCAGCTCCATGGAGACCCCATGCCAGGGGTGGTTGCCATGGACACCAGCTCAGGCCTGCAGCCAGAGCCCGTTGCCATGGCAACCATTGGCAGCCCCATCCCCAGGCTCATGGGATCCCAGAACCACAGAATTGGCTGAGCTGGGAGGGACCCATCATCATCCTCCAGTCCAACTGCTGGCCCTGCACAGGACACCCCAACAGTGCCAGCCTGGGCCTGGCAGCGCTGTCCAAACGCTGCTGGAGCTCAGAGAGCCCTGGAGCTGGGACCCTTCCCTGGGGAGCCTGGGCAGGGCCCCAGCAGCCTCTGGGCAAAAACCTTTTCCTGACATCCAACCTGAGCCTCCCCCGATCCAGCTGCAGCCGTTCCCTCCACTCCTGTCCCTGGGCACCAGAAGGAAGAGGCTCCCACAGCCCCAGCCAGGGACCCGCTCCCAAGGCTGCTGCCATGGCCACCAGGGCTGGGACCAGCTGGGATGCTCGGTTTCCATGGGCCGGGGTTCAGGAATGGGATTCCCCAATTTCCTGCTCCCACTAAAACCGCACTGCCCTCGCTGCCCTCCTGCCTCCCATGGGAAGCACAAAAGGCAAAGATCCCGAGCTGGGATAAGAACAATTTATTGGGAACACCAATGAGATAAAGAACAAACAGGAGCAGAAACTATACTGATAACAGAAGGGATAAATAAAAATGTTTACAGGGCAAACTACAACACAACTCACTGGGTCTGTCTGGCCACAATTTCCCCCTACTTGGAAAGGACACCCTTCTCCTCAGGGAGGGAGAGATAGAGTCCCTTTCCTGCCACTGGCAATGACCTGAGGTGGGTGTGAATGTAATGACAGGGCCATGGCCAGACCCTCATGTTCTTCAATCCCACATCACGTCATCGGCAGGGGCAGGAAAAGGGACAGGTGTCTTCCCAACATGAATCACAGGGAAAATGGATCCCCAGGGCTCTTCCCAATATGGGTCCTCCAATGGGGAGTTAAACTGCAGCTCAGCATGAAGCTCTTCTGCAGTCGAGGCACTGGTGGCTCCGTTGGTGTCTGCTCAAGTTAGAGCTCTGGGTGAAGCTCTTCCCAAACTAGGTGCACTCGTAGGGCCTCTCCCCAGTGTGGATGCGCTGATGCCTGATGAGGGTGAAGTTGTGCTTGAATCCCTTCCCGCAGTCAGGGCACTGGAAGGGCCTCTTCTGGGTGTGAATGCACTCATGCAGACGGAGATTTGAGCTGGTCTGAAACCTCCTCCCACATATGGGGCACTCGTAGGGCCTCTCCCCAGTGTGGATGCGCTGGTGGATGATGAGGTGGGAGTTGCGCTTGAAGCCCTTCCCACAGTCAGGGCAGCAGAAGGGCCTCTCATCCGTGTGAATCTGCTGATGCCTGAGGAGATCAGAGCTGGTCCGAAACCTCTTCTGACACTCGGGACACTCGTAGGGCCTCTACCCAGTGTGGATTCACCGGTGGGTGATGAGGGTGGATCTGTAGCTGAAGCCCTTCCCACATTCCCCACACTTGCAGGGCCATTCCCCAGTGTGGATCATCTGGTGGCAGATCAGAGTGCCGCTCTGCCTGAAGCTCTTCCCAGACTCCAAGCATTTGTGGAGCTTCTCTCTATCATGAAGCTGCCCATGGACCACCAGTTCCAAGCTATGGCTGAAGCTCTGCCCACCTTCCTGGATCAGGGTGGGTCTTTCTTCCTCAGGGCACACTGGGCTGGGTTTGCAGCCCATCCTTCTGTGGGATCTCTGGTGATTTTCCTCACAGTTTGATTCCTGTGCCATGGAGCTGCTCAAAACAGCCTCTTCCATGAGGTTCTGCTGTGCGGATTTGACCTCCCTGGTCTCCATCCTCAGCTCCTTGTCTGGGAAAGGAAGGACAAGGACAGGATGGGATTTGCCTCCATGCCAGAAGGAAGGGGAAGGAGATCCCCCCCAGGGCATTCCCGGCAGGACAGCATTGGCACCGGGATTGTCCTGCAGCTGAGGGCCATGCTGGGCTGGGAGATGGAGCAGGAGAGAGGGGGAACGGGGCACTGACTTCCTCCTCACCTGCCTGGGTGTCCCGGGGCATCTTCCTCTTCTTCGCAGCCTCCTCTTCCATCTGGAAAAGGTTTGGGGATGGGAAATTCTGTTTTGGGAATAAAACAAGGGTTGAATACACTGAATTTTATACTGGTTTGAAGGCAAACCTGCGGGAGGGTCTAAGCCAGAACAGCAATTTAATAAGAAAATTATGATCAAGGCAATGATACAGAAACCCTGCCTTAAACTGACAGAGTCAGGATATAACCTGACACCCTGTTGGTCAGGGTGGTGGCAGCAGTCCCATTAAATGGTGGCTGCGGTCCTGTTGGAGTGATGAACGTGATTCTCTCAAAGCAGTGATCCTGTGGAAGGGTCTGGTCTGCCTCTGAAGGTCCAGTGGTGGTTATGGAGCTCTTGTCCTCTGGGAATCCAGTAGGCAAACTGCTCCTGGTGTTAAAAGCCTCAGCTTATATCCAGGTAGGAATGCTTGGATCCTTCCCCTCGGCAGAGCATCCCACAATGGGATGATGGAATTTGATCAGTCCTGCAGTGACACTCAATGGCCATTCACAGCAGATATCTCCCCTGGAGGGCGTTATCAGGGCTGAGTCATGGAAGAGATAAAGAACACTGTCTCGCCTGTTTGTAGCAGTTGATGAGGATGGGGATTGAAAACATGCATTTGGTTACATCTTACATTGCATCCTGAAACAGTGGGGTAATCCCTGCTCAGGGGGTGAACACCACCCCCCTTACCCAAACTGGCTCAGGTGTAAAACCCCCACCCTGGGAAGGCCACACACACAGGGGACAATGTCACACTTGCCCTGCCCCAGGGGAGGTCTCTGTCCCTGTCACTCCCTTGCTCTCCCTGCTTTTCTCTTTCTTTCCATCTCTCTCTCTATCTCACATTTACTGTTCAATGAAATCCACTTTGGATTTGGTCTCATTAGCACCTTAATTGCGGCAGAGGAATGTCTCTAAAAATTTTCTTAACCATATTGCATGATTATTTTGGCACAGTGAGTTCAGGGTGCTGTTCTTTGACTCCAAGTGTCTTTGACAACAGCATGGTTCCCTCCTCTGAGGAGGTTGTGGTTCTTTCTGGAAGAACTCTTGGAAACTTGGAAACAGTTCCTTCTTCCTCCTGGGGAACTTATGGGAGAAATGATGAAGAAAATGGCTGTTGTGGGTGGCCAGTGAAAAAGGAAATATTTTGTTGTCCTTCTTGAAAAGTTTGTTAAAATCACTGGAGGAAAGGGAGCAAATGACACCAGCGAGACTGACAAGGTTCATTCACTTCAAGGTGAAGAACACAAGGGACTGCTCAAAGTCCCACAAGAAGCCCAGCTCAAGTAGCGAAATTCACAAATAACTCCGGCCAGGGCTCTCCGGGAGGATTTTTTGGAGAGTGTTCGGAGCTGGCAGATCCCGGACTCGAGCCCTGGATATCTCCGGGCTCCCTTAGAGGAGCTTTTTCGGGGGCAGAGGAGCCGCGATCGCCCCTCGGGAGGGTCCCGGGGGTCCATGTGGGGATGGCCCGGTACTGACGGGGCGGGACATTGGTTTTGGGGATCCCCGTGAGAACCGGGGCTGTGGAACGGGGGACCCCCGGGGCGGGGAGAGGGGAAGGGGCAATACCGGAGCTGGGGGACCCCTGGCAGCCCGGAGATGAGGCGGGGACGGGACCCCCTGACCCTGACAGGGGCGCGTCCTGGGGTGACTTCATGATGCTCGTACCCCATCGGTCTGTTTAGCCCAGAAATGAGTTCTGCAACTTTAAGGCTCGTTCTGAGAGTGGAGGAGGAAGAAGCTGCAGTTTGTTTCCAGAAACTGCACTCACGCCTCCACATTCTGGCTCCTTGATAGACAGACAGCAGAACAGAGTTCTCCTTTGCTTTTAGTTAGTTTTTAGCTTGCTTAGGCAGAGAAGTTCCCTGGACTGTGACTTTTCTTTCTCTTTGGAGTTGTTTAAACCTGCTCTGAACTGAATACCCACAACACCACCAGCAGCTCCCACCTGTGACCCACTGGGCTGAGCCTGGGCTGTGGCATTTCCAGCGCTGGAGGGACTGATAAGAGACTGATAAGAGACTGAGTGAGCCCAGCTACAGCCCACAGAGGGACCTTTTGAGTTTGTCATCTCTTTTGGACCGACAAGAGTTTTATTGTTTAATTTTGATCTTTTTTCTTTGTGCTGGTGAATGCTTTGCCTGTTAAATAAACAGTTTTTCCCCCTTTCCTCCATGGAAATCTTTTCTCGATCCGGTTGTGGGAGGGGCTGCTTGAATCTGCAATCTAGAGGAAACACTTTTGGAGATTTTCTCCCAAATTTGCCCTAATCCAGGACAGGGTGGTGGGAAGAGGGGGGAGACCCAAGTGAGTGGATTGGGGGGAGGCTGGAGAGGGGGACATCAAAACCCCCCAGCATCCCTAAGCAGGACCCTGAAGAGGGGGGATCCCCAGGACCCATGGGATCCCCAGCAACCCTGAGACAGGGGAAAACCAGAACCCCAGAAGAATGAGAATGGAAATGGGGCACTCCTGGTGGCTTTTTTTGATTCACTCTTGATATTTGGACATCAGGTGACTTCTAGAGATGAACTTGGGTGGGAGGAATCCCCAGCCTAACATATTCACACCTTCTTTTTCCCCAAACGAGGATTTTCCCCAAACCTTCCCACCATGACATCACCCCCGTCCTGCTTTGGGTGAGCTCGGTCCCAAACCTGACCCTGATCCTGGTCTCAATCTCACTCCATGTTTAGACACACTCACAGTTCTATAATTCATCTCATCCCTGTCCCAAACTCATCTAACCTCAGACCCAATCCCAACCCCAGCCCTAAAGCCAATCCCATGCCTAGCCTTAACCCCAATCCCAGCTCTAATCCAAATCTCAGCCCCAAATCCAAGCCCAGCCCCAATTCCATCCCCTTCCTAAATCCTCAGCCCCAAACCAAATCCCAGGTTCAGCCCTTCTGGGGCTTTGGGGGTGTCTCTGTCCCTCTGACCCCGGTGATGTTTGGGTGGGGTCACAGCAGGGCTGAGAGGGACAGAGACCCCCCCGGCCTCCGCAGGGGTGAGAAGGTCGGAGAGCCCCCCCAGCCCCGCGCAGCCTCAGCGGTGAGAGGGACACAGAGCCCCTGGTCCCCAGCCCTGCACAGGCATTGCCTGAGGCCAGAGGGATGGAGACCCCCCCGAGCATCCCCCAGGGTGAGGGGACAGAGACCCCCGAGCATCCCCTGGGCTGAAAGGGACAGAGACTGCCCTGAGCACCCCCTGGGACAGGGGTGAGAGGGAGGGAGACCCCCCCCCCCCCCCCCCAGGCATTCCCTGGGGTGGGAATGATGGAGACCCCCTGGGGAATGGTCTGTGGTGGCAGGGACAGGGACACCCCTGGGGAATGGCCTGGGGTGACAGGGACAGGGACACCCCTGGGGAATGGCCTGGGGTGACAGGGACAGGGACACACCATGGGGAATGCCCTGGGGTAGCAAAGACAAGGACAACCCCATCCAGCCCCTTCCAAGCATCCCCCAGGGTGAGAGGCTCAGAGACCCCTCAAGCATCCACGGGGCACTGAAAAAAGTAAAGTTGCTTCTTATCAGAAATAAAAATTAACCCTACATAAAATGCCCTTAATTTGCTATTCCTACAAATCACTTGTGATGGAAATGCAAACAAATCCTAAAATTTTATAAACTGACAATAGAAGGAATCTTGTGGCAATTGCAAGTTCCACTAGTTCATGCACAGCTCCAGCTCAGCTGCTGGCACATTCTGATAAAAGAAAAGTGGAAATTCAGCCCAAGACAGATTATTAAATGGAAGGGAAAACTCTGAGTAGCTGTCACAAAGGTGACAGGGTTAAAGGAAAAATTATTCTCACATTTGGCAAAGCCCCCCAGCCTTTGAAAGAGAAAAGGGGGGAAGGTAAGGGTATGACAGGAAAAGAGACCTCCCCTGGGGCAGGGCAAGTGCGACATTGTCCCCTGTGTGTGTGGCCTTCCCGGGGTGGGGGTTTTACACCTGAGCCAGTTTGGGTAAGGGGGGTGGTGTTCACCCCCTGAGCAGGGATTACCCCACTGTTTCAGGATGCAATGTAAGATGTAACCAAATGCATGTTTTCAATCCCCATCTTCATCAACTGCTATAAACAGGCGGGGCACTGTTCTTTATCTCTTCCATGACTCAGCCCTGATAACGCCCTCCAGGGGAGATATCTGCTGTGAATGGGCCATTGAGTGTCACTGCAGGACTGATCAAATTCCATCATCCCATTGTGGGATGCTCTGCCGAGGGGAAGGATCCAAGCATTCCTACCTGGATATAAGCTGAGGCTTTTAACACCAGGAGCAGTTTGCCTACTGGATTCCCAGAGGACAAGAGCTCCATAACCACCACTGGACCTTCAGAGGCAGACCAGACCCTTCCACAGGATCACTGCTTTGAGAGAATCACGTTCATCACTCCAACAGGACTGCAGCCACCATTTAATGGGACTGCTGTCACCACCCTGACCAACAGGGTGTCAGGTTATATCCTGACTCTGTCAGTTCAAGGCAGGGTTTCTGTATCACTGCCTTGATCTCCATTTTCTTATTAAATTGTAATTCTGGTTTAGACCCTGCCCAGGTTTGCCTTCAAACCAGTACAAAATTCAATGTACTCAGCCCTTGTTTTCTTCCCTAAACAGGATTTCCCATCCCCAAAACTTTGCCAGATGGAAGAGGAGGCTGCGAAGAAGAGGAAGATGCCCCGGGACACCCAGGCAGGTGAGGAGGAAGTCAGTGCCCCTTTCCCCCTCTCTCCTGCTCCATCTCCCAGCCCAGCACTGCCCCTGGCTGCAGGACAATTCTGCTGCCAACCCCGTCCTGCCGGGAATGCCACTCCAAGCTTGTCGTCCACCTGCGCATCCACACAGCAGAGAGGCCCTACGAGTGTCCCCAGTGTGGGAAGAGGTTTCAGACCAGCTCCAGTCTCCTCCTGCATGAGCAGATTCACACGGATGAGAGGCCCTTCTGCTGCCCCGATTGCAGGAAGGGCTTCAAGCACAGCTCCAGCCTCATCAGGCACCGGCGCATCCACACCGGGGAGAGGCCCTACGAGTGTCCCCAGTGTGGGATGAGCTTCACCCAGAGCTCTCACTTGACCAGACACCAACAGATTCACCAGTAACGGAAGCCCTGCAAATGCTCCAACTGCAGGAGGAGCTTTATGCCCAGTTCCAGCTTCATCTCCTATTGGAGAAGCCACCTTGGTAAGAGCCCTGGTGATCCATGTTCCCTCTGATCCTTGCAGGGAAGACACCTGTCCCTTTTCTTGACCCTGGCATTTATATGATGTGGGATTGAAAAATATGAGGGTCTAGCCATGGCCCTGTCATTACATTCACTCCCATCTCAGAACATTGCCAGGGGCAGGAAAGGGACTTTCTCTCTTTCTCTCCACAAGGAGAAGGGTGTCCTTTCCAGGCAGGAGGAAATACGTCGCTGGAAAGAGCTGGGCAGTTTTGTTGTAGTTTTCCCTGTAAATATTTTTATTATCGCTTCTGTTTTCAACATTGATTTTATTCTTGTTTCTTCCTTATCTTGTTGCTGTTCCCAATGAATTGTTCTTATTTCAGCACAGGATCTTTGCCTTTTGTGCTTTCCATGGGAGGCAGGAGGGCAGCGAGGGCAGTGTGGTTTTAGTGGGAGCAGGAAATTGGGGAGTCCCATTCCTGAACCCCAACCTGTGGAAACCGAGCATCCCAGCTGGTCCCAGCCCTGGTGGCCATGGCAGCAGCCTTGGGAGTGGGTCCCTGGCTGGGGCTGTAGGAACCTCTTCCCTCTGGACAGGAGTGGAGGGAACAGCTGCAGCTGAGTCGGGGCAGGCTCAGGTTGGATGTCAGGAAAAGGTTTTTGCCCAGAGGCTGCTGGGGCCCTGCCCAGGCTCCCCAGGGAAGGGTCCCAGCTCCAGGGCTCTCTGAGCTCCAGCAGCGTTTGGACAGCGCTGCCAGGCCCAGGCTGGCACTGTTGGGGTGTCCTGTGCAGGGCCAGCAGTTGGACTGGAGGATGATGATGGGTCCCTCCCAGCTCAGCCAATTCTGTGGTTCTGGGATCCCATGAGCCTGGGGATGGGGCTGCCAATGGTTGCCATGGCAACGGGCTCTGGCTGCAGGCCTGAGCTGGTGTCCATGGCAACCACCCCTGGCATGGGGTCTCCATGGAGCTGCCGAGGGACTGAGCATAGCAACAGGGAGCTGGTGATGGTTGCCATGGAAACTGACCATAGCAACAGGGGGCTGGTGATGGTTACCATGGAAACTGACCACAGCAACAGGGGGCTGGTGATGGTTGCCATGGACACTGACCATAGCAACAGGGTCCTGGTGATGGTTGCCTGCTAAGGATCAGATTTGTCACAGGCCCTCAGAGGGGTTCCATGGGGACTTTCCAAGAGTCTCCAGGCTGTTCCAGAGCTGGAATGGCACAGGCACAGACAGGGGCTCCATGGAGACCTCCCAGGGCATTCTGGGGATGGTAAAGAGCCCTGTGGTCAGAGGCAGTCACAGACATTCCATGGTGACATCCCAAGGCACCTTGGGCTGCAAAGGCACCCATCTGTCACGGGCATTGACAGGGGCTCTACGGTGACATCCCAGGAGTCCCCAGACTGCCAAAGAGCCGGGATGTCCCAGACACTCACAGGGGTTCCTGTCATGGGCACCATGAGAGCTTCAGGCACAAGCTTAGTTTCTTTATTGGAGAAACTCCTGCTGAGTCGTGAGGTAGAGAAATGACACCCAACAGCCACCATGGATCTTCAAACCCCTGCAGGGCCTCTAGACTTCTAAAATTCCTTCTAAGAGAGGAGACTGGGAGCAGCTGGATCCAATCCCAGCCCTAGATTTTGTCAAAGGTTTATGTGTAAAAGATTGGACAGGTAGACTTGAACTTTAATGCAATTTGCCCCCCAGGAGTAATGATGGAATACCAGATAAATTTATATAAATATTGCTCTGATTGATTCTGATCATGATTAGAAGAAAGAACTTAACCACACTCATTTATTCCACAGTATAGGAGCTAAACCAATTAGTAGAATATCGTGCTCTGAGAAGCAATTTTGAAGTCAGCAGGGCCTTGCTGGAGTTGCTGGAACACATTGCAGGCAGAGCCTCCTGTTCCAGCAGGAACTGCCTTTCCTGTGCCATGAGCAGGGCAGGTCCCGCTGCAGGAAAAGCCCCAGGCCAGCCCCAGCACAGGGAAGGGCTCGGGCACAAGGGCAGAGTGCCGTGCTGGGAACTGGGCCAGGGACAGCCTGAGGCACCAAAGGCACCTTGGCAGCAGCAGCTGCTTGCAGGCCATGGCCAGAAGCCTCCCCTGACAGCCCGGCCTGGTGGCCACCACTGCAGAGCTGCTGCCTCAGGGCTCATTCCTGGCTGGGCTCTGAAAAGCCACTTCTGTTCCAGAAGCCTGACTGGGAAGCCATTGGCCCCAGCACCTTGGGGACAAGATATTAATGACAAAACTCTTCATGCCAGCAGAGCCAAGGCAGGGGCAGAGGAAAGGGCAGAGCCAGGCCCAGGGGACAGGGCTGCTAGGGTGATGGCTGTGAGGTCACTGCCCCTGCAGCACCTGGCTGCCCTCAGCAGACACTCTGGCCAGAAGCGTTGTGAGGGCACCCAGAACATCAGAGAACCCCCACTACAGGAATTCTGTCCTTGGGGATGAGAGGGTTTCACTGGGTCAGGCTGCACAAAGCTCCTGATCTTGGACAATTCCTGGGATGGGGAATACACTTCTCTGAAATAACTGTTGCAGTTTTGTGTTGCTTTGATAATTGTGAAATATTTTCTCCTCCTGGGGCACTGCCAGGGCCCCTCGGGGACACCAGCAGGGCACAGACAGAGCTCACAGGGGCTCAGCACTGGCAGGGGCTGTGGCATGGCCCAGAGGGGGCTGTGTCACAGCAGCACCTCTGTGGCTGTGTCATAGAGACACAGAGCAGCTGTGATGTCAGCAAGGGGCTGTGTGACAGCACAGAGTGGGCTGTGTGAGGTCACAGGTTGGGCTGTGACATCACAGAGTTTATTGTGAGAGGTCATTGAGCAGCTACAACATCATAGAGGGGATTCTGTGGCATCACAGAGCAGGTTGTGACATCATGGCATGACTGTGTTACATCATAGAGCGGGATGTGAGGTCAAAGTGTGTGCTGTGACATTACAGAGTGGCAGTATGACATCAAAGAGAGGGTTTTGTGACATCAATGATGGGGTTGTGACATCACACAGCTTTCTGAGACATCACAGAGTAGGGTATGAGGCCATAGAGCAGATTCTGCCATCATAGAGGGTGGGTCTGTGACATCAGACTACGGGTTGTGACATCAATGGATGGCTGCGTAACATCATAGAGCAGATTGTGAAATCACAGTACAGACTGTGAAATCATAGGGTGATTTTGTGACATCATAGAGACTTCTGTGACATCACAGGCCAGCTGTATCACATCATAGGGTGACATCCCAGAGTTGGCTCTGTGACATCAGGGGTTGTGTGACATCATAGGGGGCTCTGTGACATCACAGGAGAAAGTGTGAAGTCACAGGGGAATTGTGTGACATCACACAGGGACTGTGTGACATCACAGATGGCAGTGTGACATCACAGGGACAATGTGACATCACAAGGGCAGTGTGACATCACAGAAATAGGTGTGTGACATCACAGGGGCTGTGTGACATCACAGGGGCTGTGTGAGGTCACTGGGGAGGTCACTCTGCCCCAGCCCCCCTCACAGCTCCCCCCAGAGCAGTCCAACCCTGCTCGTGCACAGCGGGGTCCCTTGTCCCCCCGGGTCCCCCCGCCCCCGGCCCCGCAGCCTCCCCCAGAGGATGTTCCACGAGATCGACCCCAGAGCCTGACACGGGGACGGGGGGCCGGGGCCCTGGGCGTGGCACAGGGGGACAGGGACCCCCCGGCAGCGTCCCCATGTCCCCCAGGGCCAGAGCCTGGGCCCGGGCTCCTTCACCCTGCTACAAACGAGGGCTTGAGAGCGCTGAAAAAATCCCCAGCAAGGGATCAGCAAAAACCAGATTTAATATTAAGGGACAGCAGCACAAAGTTCCTTGGCAAGAGTCACTCTGCTCCTGACTGGACACTTCAGGCACACCAAGGAAACAAAGCAGCAACAAAACCAAACCAAATCCAGGCAATCAAACCAGAAATGAACTGAGAACTGTCCCTGTGTGGGTGACACAAGGACAGTGAGGACAAGGATAAAAGGAATACAACCCAAAAGCTTAACAGAGCTCAAAGTTAACAGGACTTAACTTATACCTTAACCTTAACTGATACCTTCAACTTCATATTTTAGCAAAAGAACAGCACTTAACACTATTTAACCTCACTTACAACATAAGACTTAATGATTTAATAGTGGAATAACACTTAACAATATTGCACTGAACTTATATTAAACATAACAACTTAGTAAAGCCCAACTCTTATCAGCATTTAACTTAGCATAAAGCTTCTGACTTAACTTACAGGCCTGACTGACTCAGCTATCCAAGGCACTCAAACCCCTCAGAGAGCAGCATTTCTGCCACATTTCCCCAGCACAGGCACTCCTGTGTGCACACTGACACAAAGAGTCAGTGCAAGGCACCTGTGAGCAATTCCCCTGAGGGCAGGAAATGCTCCCTGTGGATCCTTTGGCATCTCCCCAGCAGGTGAAGGGCTGAGCCTGGAGGAGTGGGGGGATCGGCCCAGGCTCCGTGGTTGTTGGGGATCCCCGAGTGCAGCAAACGGGAGAGTTCCCGGCTGGGAGAGGCCCCACTCCGAGGGAGTGGCTGGCCCAGGAGAGCTCCATGGGCTCCTTTTGGAGCGCTGTGTGCAGGGCCCCAAGAGAGGGGCTTCAGTCCCAGCCATGGTTCATCCTGGCCGCACTGGGCACCAACAGCTTCCTTTGGCACTGTGAGAACAGGGATGTTGTGTCACGGAGGGAACAAAACCAGTTCCCAGGGCTGCTCCTGCAGAAAGCAGGAGCTGGTTGGGCAGCAGCAGTGGCTGGAGCAGACAGTGTTTGTGATGAGCTGCAGAGGAGCTGAGCCCAGGGGCTGTTGGCCAAGGCCGAGCCCCAAGGAGCATTTCTCAGCTGGCAGGGCGGGCTGAGAAGGGGAGGGGGGAATGCAGCAGGACAGGGCCCATGCAACCAAGGGACCATTGTGACACTGTGGGGCCCTGTGAGACCAAGGGACCGTTGTGACACTGTGGGGCCTGTGAGACCAAGGGACCATCATGACACTGTGTGGTCCTGTGACAGCAAGGGACCATTGTGACACTGTGGGGCCTCATGGAATCATGGAGACCACTGTGACATTGCTGGGCCTCATGGAACCAAGGGGACGGAACAGACGCTGTGTGTCTCCATGGAATGTAGGGATCATTGTGACACTGAGAGGCCCCATCAAACCAAGGGTCCATTGTGACACCGCAGGGCCTCATGGAACCGTGGAGACCATTGTGATACTTTGGGATGTCATTGAACCAAGGGGCCATTATGACACTGCGAGATCCCATGGAGCCAAAGGTCCATTGTGACATTACAGGACCTCAGGGAACCATGGAGAGACCATTAGGACACTTCACAGCCTTACGGAACCAAGGGGCCTGTGTGTGTGCTTCTTTGTATCTTAATTGTCTTTCGCTCTTCTAATTCCCCCCTATTGCAAATTTTGAGTAATTTAAAATGGAACAGGCTAAGAGTTTCTGAAGTGTAATAGACCAAGGTAATGCTTTGAGCAGTGTTTTCTGTTGATTGAATGTCATATTAAATATTTTGCCAAAGTTTCTCTGATTTTCTAAAGTTGCCAGTAAAAGCTGTTTTGTTCTTCTGAGCTCCTGAGAATCTCTTGTTGGTATTTCTCCAGAGCATCTAACTCGGAGTACACAAACAACTATAATTCCTTTAAAATGTCTCCTTGTGAGAGATTTTTAGTGGATGAGGGTCAGGGCTTGTGTGTCCTGCTTGGCCCAGCCCAGGCAGGGCTTTCCCAGCCACATCCCACACTCCATTGCCCAGCTGGAGCCGCTGGTGCCTCTGAGTTGTGCTGCCCCAGCCCCAGGGATGCTCTCCTTGTCTGCCCATTCCCCCACGCTCTCTGGGCAGGGATGGCCTCAGTGGGGGCTGCTGACATCCTCAGCACCTTGGAGGCTGCTGCTGAATTTTCCTGCTGCAGAGGCTTGTTCAGCCTTCAGCTCTTGAGTGCAGGAACTCAGTGTCCCAGGGCTCATTAACATTCATAACACCTTAACAAGCAAAGCCTCTGGGAATAATTTGTTTTTAATTTTCCAAATCACTTTTTCTGCCTTCAGCTCCTCAGTTCAGGAATTCAGTGGCCCAGGGCTCATTAACATTCAGAACACCTGAACAAGCCAAGCCTTGGGGAAAATTCGATTTAAGTGTTGAAATATTTTGTGGTGAATTTGACAGATTTCAGTAGTGAGTTGAAAGTGATTGCATTATATCTAAAAGGACAGCGAGCAAACATTTTTTAGGTCCTGTTTAGGATTTTTTCCTGTTCATAAATCGATATGTGTGATCTCCAATTGCCATTGAATCCAAGAACCTCCTCATGCAGTTTGAATGAATATGAAAATCAAGACCCTTCATGGCTGACAATCAATCAGGCTCTGTCCCTACCCCCACCCCACCATTTCCCCCATCCCAGCCCTGGCACTCAGAGCAGCCTTGTGCAAATCTGAGCTCCCTCCAGCCCAGGCTGCACCTGCAGCTTTCAGCTCCTTGGCTCCAACTCCCACCTGCTTTCCTTGGAGAAGGAGCTGCCCGAGACACAGAGGGATGTTCATTTCTTATCAGCCAACAAAGCCAAGGCAAGGCACAGCTCCATCAAATGCAGAAGTCATTCTTCTGCTGGACTCTGTCCTGCCCCTGATCCCCACAGCCTGTCCTGTTTCCTTCATCCCTGCATTGCCAGGGACTCTCTGGGACAAGGGAGCTCTGCTCTGGCTGTGGAGGGAGGTCCAAGTGCAGCCACTGGAGTTGGAACCACAACTCATCAGGTTTGTATCCTTTGAGGGAGCAGGAAGTGGTGAGACTAAGAGGCACAGAAAGGTTTCTCTTCATGGCCAACATGAGAAATGTGAATATGATGAAATTTAAGAAACATCTAAATCCTTCCCTATTCTCTTTGTGACATCCCAGCAACATCTGACATGTCCACCATCCCCAAGGGATTGCCATGCAGGAAGGATTTAAGACAAAAACATAAGAAGAGGTGATATAAAACTGAAAACTACAACTAAAATGCTGACAAAGTTGGTATTTAAACTTCTGAATGATTGGGCAACTCCCTCTAGCTGAAAGTATGAAGCCAGTCAAGGGAAACACATTGGGATGACCAGAGAAAAGCCGCAGCAGGAAATATGGGAGCAAGGGGAAGGCCATAGATCCAGCTGCTCTAAATGAAGAGATGTCCTTAGACATGTCCATTTAAACAGGAGAGCTGGAAACAGCTGAAGGAATAGAGTAATGAAATATTAGAATGAATATTGGTGGCAATGGTAGAGGAGAAGATCAGTATTTTTTTCCCTGCCATCAGTAGAAGAATCCAGTACTTCCAGGAAATGCTTACTCCTTGTTGGAATACAGTGCCATTTCTTAAAAGTACTCAGATGATAAAGTGACCCAGATAATAAAGATTCGCTTGTATATTATGAAACTAACAGTTGCTAACACCTGTGCCCCTTTCCAGGCAGACATCAGCTGTGTGCCCATGAACAGGCAGTGCCACTTGTGCCCTGAGGTGCCCAGCTGGGATTGGATCTCTCTGACATCACCTGAGGGAGAGCAGAGCACTTTGCAAGCTGCAGGTCCCTGACAGCCCCACAGGGCTCCGGTCCAATCAACATCTGCTCTGCTCCAGCCTGAAACAGGGCCCAGCATGGTGCCAGGATCATCAGAGAGCTGAGGTGTGTGCTGGAATTCAATGGCCAGCCTTGCTCATTCTGTGATTCTCTGGAACCAGACATAGAGCCGTTGTGAGAGCCTGGGGACAATGGAACCAAGGGACCATTGCTCCATTGCAAGGACTCTGGGAACTGAGGGAACAATTGTGACACTGTGCTGCCCCATGGAACCAAGGGTCCCTGGTGACACTGCAGGATCTTGTGTCACCAGGGCTCCATTGTGACACTGCAGCACCAAGGAATTCATTGTGGCACTCTGAGGCCTCATGGAGCCAAGAGGCCACTGTGACCCTGCAGGGCCTTGTGGAACCATGCAGAGCATTGTGACAGAGCAGGACCTGGTGTCATGATGGGGACATTGTGACACTGCAGGGCCTTGTGGAACCACAGCACCATTGTGACACTGCAGGGCCGCATGGAACCAAGGGGCCACAGCCGCTTCTCAGGGGTCTTGGAATGAAGGAAACATGTTTGACATTGGGACCAAGAGGCCATTGTGACACTGTGGAAGCAAGGAGAGCATTGCTGCCCTGCCAGATCTCATGGAACCAAGGATCCATTGTGACACTGCAGGGCCTTGGGGGACCAAGGATCCCAAGTTGTGAAACTGCAGGGCCCAAGGATGCAAGGCACTTTGTGACACCAAGGGGTCCCATAGAACCAAAGGGACATTTTGACACTGGGAGGCCTCATGGAATCATGGAGACCATTGGGACACTCTCGGGTCTCATGGAACCATGGTGACACCAAGTTGGCTGGGAGTGTTGATCTGCTGGAGGGTAGGAGGGCTCTGCACAGGGCCCTGGACAGGCTGGATCCAAGGCCCAAATCCAACAAGGTGAGGTTTAACAAGTCCAAGTGCCGGGTCCTGCACGTTGGCCACAACAACCCCTGCAGCTCTACAGGCTGGGGACAGAGGGGCTGGAGAGCAGCCAGGCAGAAAGGGACCTGCAGGGACTGATGGACAGCAGGCTGGACATGAGGCAGCAGTGTGCCCAGGTGGGCAAGAAGGCCAATGGCTCCTGGCCTGGATCAGGAATGGTGTGGCCAGCAGGAGGAGGGCAGTAATCCTTGCCCTGTGCTCAACACTGGTTGGGCAGCACCTCGAGTGCTGTGTCCAGTTCTGGGCCCCCTGGAGTTGGCAAGAGAAAGAAATTTGTACCAGGGAAAGTATAGAAAACAAAGGTGAAGCAAAGGAAATGCTCAGGGCAGTTTGGGGGTGGCTGCCAGGCAGCCCTGGCTCTGAGCAACAGCGTCTGCAGTGGGACAGGAAACTCCCAGCTGATAGGAACAAACTTTCTGGCTGAGTGCAGAGGCCAGGACAAAGCTGAGTGCTTTCCCTGGTGTCCCCCAGCCTTTGCTGGCCCCAGGGGTTGATGGCATTTGTGCTCCCTCAGGTTCATGTCCCCACAGCACCAGCATGGGGGTGCTCCCCCTGCTGTGTGCAATGCAAACAGGGGCTGCTGAGCCAGTGCTGCCGTGTCTGTGCCTGCAAGGATGGGGCACCTGTGTGAGCTGGGGCAGAGGCCAGGGCTGCAGAGGGGGGATGTTGTTGGCAGCTCCATCAGGACGCTCTGGGACGCTGCTCTGGGCTGTGCAGCGCCCTGGGGATGGATCAGCCCCTGCTCTGCTGCTCCTTCCCGTGTGCCCCAGGGCCCTTGCAGAGCCCCAGCCATGCTGTTTGCCCCCAGCCTGCCCATGGCCAGCCTGGGGCTGCTCACGGGGGTTTCTGTGCTGAGCATTGGCCTGGCCGTGTTCTTGAGAGAGCCTGGGCAAGGAGCCTGGAGCCCCCAGGGCCTGGCCTGAGGCGTCAGCACTGCCCCAGCAGTGCCCATGGCCTGTCCCTGCTGCAGCCCCGGCACTGCCACCCCAGGGCTGTGCCTGGCCCCGAGAGCACTCAGGCTCTTCAGCAACACCAGGGCCACCAGGGCAGCGGGGCAGGGCCAGGGCAGCAGCACTGGCAACACCAAGTGCTGCTGCTGCTGGGCACAGCTGCTGGGCCAGCACTGATCTGCCCCCAGTTCTGCACACAGACATTGCTGCTGCAGCTCCAGAGAAGGCAACAAAAGGGCATCTCTGCAGGAAACTCTGCTGCAAGATCCTTTAGCTCATTTAAAGCCATTGAGAGTCCAGCCCGTCATTGACACAGTCTGTGGCCACAGGGAAGGTGAAGAGAAACAAAATGAGAAATGGCACAAATAATGGCTTGTCTTTATTGACAAAATGAAAATACTAAAACAAAGGAAAAGAATCTCCAAAATTAAATAAACAATAAAGATCCAAGATGACTTTTATTACAAGTGATTTGCAGAAATTGGCCAGCAGTTTAATGTTTCCGAAACCATCCAGTCATCAGTCTCCTCACTGCAGCCTTGAGCTCCTGGTTCCTCAGGCTGTAGATGAGGGGGTTCAGGGCTGGAGGCACCACCGAGTATGGAACTGACAGGGCCAGATCCAGGGATGGGGTGGAGATAGAGGGGGGCTTCATGTAGGCAAATGTACCAGTGCTAAGGAACAGGGAGAGCACGGCCAGGTGAGGGAGGCAGGTGGAAAAGGCTTTGTGCCGTCCCTGCTCAGAGGGGATCCTCAGCACAGCCCTGAAGATGTGCACATAGGAGAAAACAATGAACACAAAACAAATGAAATTTAAACACACACTAAAAGCAAGAAGCCAAATTTCCCTGAGGTAGGAGTTTGAGCAGGAGAGCTTGAGAATCTGAGGCACTTCACAGAAGAACTGGCCCAGGGCATTGCCATGGCACAGGGGCAGGGAAAATGTATTGGCTGTGTGCATGAGAGCAGTGAGAAAGCCACTGGCCCAGGCAGCTGCTGCCATGTGGGCACAAGCTCTGCTGCCCAGGAGGGTCCCATAGTGCAGGGGTTTGCAGATGGACATGTAGCGGTCGTAGCACATGATGGTCAGCAGATAAAACTCTGTTGAAATGAAGAACAGAAAGAAAAAGACCTGTGTTGCACATCCAATGTAGGAGATGATCCTGGTGTGCCAGAGGGAATTGTGCATGGCTTTGGGGACAGTGGTGCAGATGGAGCCCAGGTCGCTGAGGGCCAGGTTGAGCAGGAAGAAGAACATGGGCGTGTGCAGGTGGTGGCCGCAGGCTACGGCACTGATGATGAGGCCGTTGCCCAGGAGGGCAGCCAGGGAGATGCCCAGCAAGAGGCAGAAGTGCAGGAGCTGCAGCTGCCGCGTGTCTGCCAATGCCAGCAGGAGGAAGTGCCTGATGCAGCTGCTGTTGGACATTTGCTGAGGCTGCACTTGGGGACCTGATCATGGATAAAGGACAGTGAAGATTTAGAGCAGATATCTGTAACCAAAATAAAAGCCATTTCCGGTATACCCTCCTCTGTCAAACGCTGACATGGTCTTTAGTTTTTAAGAGATCTGAAATTTTCTTTATAAGCAACCCCATCTCTTTGCTGGTAATCTTGGATATCAACCCTCTGCATTGCTGCTGAACTCAGGGAGAGAAAAACAAGTTCTATGAGTCCAGATGACGAGTGAGGGGACATGGTCTGATGTTCTGACCCGTTCAGAGTCTCTCTGGGCTTTAACCTTTTTCAGATGAAGAGTGATCACCTTCCCATGCTTTCCCTAAAATATCACCAGGTGTTGCTGGGAGGTGATGGATCTACCACAGCCCAGCTTCACATTTGTAGCCAAGGACTCTCTCTGCTCATTTCACCAACCCAGCAGCATTTTCAGTGTCAGAACAGCTCTGCCTTTCCCCATCAATCCTAAAACTCAGAGATGCTCTAGGACAGGTTTGCATCCTGGATTGAAGCTCCAACCTTGGACTGAAATCTCAGGGACACTTCCAAGTGTCCTTATGATGGCATTGGATTGAGGGAGATGCAGCTCCTCCTCTGGCTGCACTGACAGCATTGCCCAGAGCCGGGCACTGGGGACAGCGTCACCCTGAGCCAGCTGTGCCCCCTGCCAGAGCCCCCAGGGCTGGGCAGCTGCTCCCAGCCCTGTGCTCTGCAGAGGGAACTGGGCCCGGGGCTGCAGAGCTGCCCCACGGCTCTGCTGCAGCTCTGCCTGCACAGGAGGGGCTGCACGCCTTGGAGCCCCGGCCCTGAGGGCAGAGGCTTGGCTGGGGCACAGGAGGGAGGGGGCTTGTTCAGAGGGAGGGGCTGCACTGCAGGGGATCCCTTGGGCATCTCTAAACTCTCCCTGCCACAACATTGCTGGGTTTTCTTTTCCGTCATTGCCTGATCTTCTCCCTGCCAGCACTCACAGACCGCAAATCTCTGTGCACTCTCCTTGGCCTGACAGAACCCTGCCTGTTTGCAGGGCACTGGTTGGGGACAGGTTCTGTTTGCAGGTGGGAGAAAGGACAGCTCAGACTGAGACTGATGTCTCCAGCAAAGTTGATGCTGGTGCTGTCCATGGGCAGAGGGGCTGAAAGCACATTAGGGATCACCTGTGAACCTATTGATCACTAAAGGTGACAGTTTAGATTTCTCAAGCTCTTGTCAGAATCCCTAATTAATAATTCATAATCAACCTTTACTATTTATCCCCCTCTCTCTGCCATTCTCCAACAGTAGGAACTGAATACAAAGTCTTTGGAAATTTCCTCATTTTTCACAAAATCCTCGTCTTGGAAATATTCTATGACTGATCAGAAACCCTCAGTACCTCAGAGCTTCATGAGCATTTCACCTCCCCTGCACCAGAAACACTCAGAGTTGTACTCACAGGCTCTGCAGGCATTGGGATGTTCCAGCTTCAGGAGATCACTGCAGGAGCTGCAGCTGCATTGTCCTGCAGCCAGAGGTTCCTGTTCCAAGGGCTGGCAGTGATTGTGCCCCAGTCACTTCTCATCACCTTCCCAGCCCTGACTGATTGAAGCTCTCTGTGCTGCTGGGCTGGCAGAAGAGCTGCTCATCAAGAGAAATGTGCTTTTGAAGCTCTGCTTGCTTACCAGGAGCTGCCTCTGTGCCAGGAGCCCAGCCCAGCTCAGCAGCACAGGCACAGCACAAGGACTTTAATGAGCCTCTGGGGTTTAGTGCTCAGGCCCTGAACATCAGTCCCTGAGAGGGAGATGAAGAAACCTCTCCAGAACTCCAAGGCAGAATCACACTCCAAAGTTTCTTGGACTTTTAATGGGTCCCACTGAGTGACACCACTGAGAAAGTGTCGCCAGGCCCCAGGCAGAGCAGAGAACTGCAGGCAGTGATGACAGGTGGGGACAAAGAGAAGCCAAGTCTTGGTGCCCTGGGCCACAGCAGGGTCTGTGCCACCAAGCACTGGGAGGAGACACCTTGTCCTGAGGCCCTGGGGCCTCCTGGCACAGCCCCAGCCAGGCTGGGCACTGTCCGCCCCTTGTCCTGTCCTCAGCATCCCCCCCTAGCCCACATCCCAGTGGCCTCCAGGATCTGCTGGAAGGAGTCCCTGGGGAGCCTTGCTCAGCAATGGCCCTGGGGGCTCCTGAATGCTCCCTGCAGGGACTGCAGGTTTTTCAAAGGACTTTGGCTTTGGCTTTTGCCTTGGAGTCTCTGAGAGGTCTCTGCAATCATGGCCTCCAATTATCTGCTGTAATTAGTCCCTGAAGAGGCTTTGTCAGTAACAACACTCAGTGGGGCTCATTAATGCTTCAGAGTACTTCAGTTATTTTAAGGTACTTGATGTTTCCCTTTTGATACAGACTCTGTGAGAAGTTTGTGCAATCATGGCCCCAGTTATCTGCTTTAACAATTCCCTTGAGAGCTTTGTACTGACACTCAGTTGGGCTCATTAATGCTTTGAAATACTCAAGGTTTTTAAGTTACTTTGGAATTTCCTGTCCACACTGAGTCTCTGAGAATTTTTTGTGCCATCCTGGCCTCCAATTCTCTCCTCCAAGGAGTCCTTGAGGAGCCTGTGTTGGGGACGGACCTCAGTGGGGCCCATTCATGCCCTGAGACACTTTGGGATTTTCTTCTGACTTAGACTCCTGGAAAGGTTTGTGCAATCTCCTCTCAGGCCCTGAGGTTCCAGGGCTCAGCTCCAAAAGCACCACGGGGCTCATTAGGATCAAGCAAGTCCTGACAAACCATGGCTCTGCCTTGATTTCCCTCTCCTCTAGCCCAGTTCAGCAGGAAGTTTTCCTTTTACAGTTATGGAGAAATATTGCAAAAAGCTTCTAAGAAATATGTAAATCTATTTTAAAGAGTGTATTTTATTACTGCTCTCTTAAGGAAGAGATGATTGTAGCATTCTGTGCTTGATATTGATGTAAGGCCACTCCTAAGGAGATCTGGCCAGGTCAGAGAATTTTTACCTTGAAGCTGACCCAGTGTGGACAACCTTGCTCCACATTCCCCAACCCCATGGGAGAAACAATTTTTACTTTCTAAAATTTAAATGCTTTTTTAAGTCCTTATGAAAATGCAGTAGAAGACTGAATAAAGAAAAGAATACAGCACCAAGAGCAAAGAATTCAGTCACTGTGTGCTCATGTACAAAAGGGATGCTCTGTATTTATACTTCTAGCCCCTCCCAAAGTCTTGTCAATCGACTCCTTCTTCCCTGTCCAGTGGTGGAGATCACTGTCTTACACCTTGATTGGAGGTCAGGTGCTGCCATAGGAACAAGCCGACCCTCCCAAATGCCCCGACCACTGAGGCCATCCTGTGATAGCAATGCAAGGGGGAGGGGAAGGATAACTATACATCTACAAAACTTCTCTTAACATTTATTTAAAATTCAACCTGTAATTGTGAGACTCAGCCATAGGATTACTCATCTATAACAAACCCCCCTTTTCTTTTTCTATAAGTCATTTTGTTCCAACAATTAAGTCAAAGATTTTCTCTCTCTTGAATGAGTCATACCAGCATCTGTTGATGTGGGCAAGGACAGTGGGAACAGGAGAAAAAATCTCAGGTTTTCCTTGGACATATTTATTTGGAATGGATGAAAGGGCATCCCAGAGGTCCAGTGTAGCTTTGACTCCCATCTACCGTGTCTGTGTGGCTGCTACCCATAGTTGGTGTATCTTAGGGGTGAGTACAGAGGCCAGCTCAGCCTTGCCCTCCATTCCCTGTTGAATTAAAAGACAACTGAGGAATGACAGAGGTCTGGTATGGCCTTTTGTCCCTACCTTACCATGCCTACAGGGTTGGTACCCACAGCAGGGCTATGGAGCCTTCTTGGTTGCAAACAAAGGGGCCAACCCGGTCTTGCCCTCCTTCATTGTCTTATTTTCTTAAAGAAGCTGTCCCATTACCTTTTACAGTCCCTTGTGTTCTCCCCCTCAACAGATGCTGGTAATTCTCATCCATTAAAACAGGAAGACAGTTCTTGAGCTGGTTGGTGGAACCTTGACTTCAGCTTTTGAACGTCTTGGTGTTTTTCTGGTTGTCTCTCAGTCTCTGCTTGAAATTTAATCTTGTTTCACCCAGCCTGGATGTTACAGTCCACTCTTTGGGTTCTTCTCCTGGGCCTTTGGCTCTGTTGCCATGAGTCCATCCCCACTCTGCAGTTCGCACGGCCAGTTCGGTGGTGAGCAGTACCTGAAAGGGACCTTCCCACTGAGGAGTTAGAGGCTGATCTCGGCATGACTTAATCATCACCCAATCCCCGGGATTAATATTATGGATTCTGAAATCCAGGGTGGTAGCTTGAGGAATTGCACCTTTATGTCTTAGCCCTTCTAAGGTTTGTGCTATATGAAGCCCCAAAACGGATAGCCTTTAAGAAATAATGAGTTAAAACATAGAATGTGAAGCATTTGAAGAAAGCATAGCATTTAGAAACCACATGGAGCAATAAATCGCTAAGGTATGGAACACAATGACAGGGGAGAGAGATAGGGATAGGGGAACGATGAGCTAAACATGTTCAGAGATAACGATGTCAAACTGACCCTAAGAACCTTGCCAAGCCATGGAGACTAAGCCAAGTACACCGGGAAATGACCAAATTAGGGAAGAGGGTCAAAAGTTTAAAGAGGAAGACTCATCAGAAGACCCCCACCCATGAGGAAGGCCGCCGGAATGACCACCAAGAAGATCCTCAAAAGAGATGTCCCCGCCCACGCTCCGCCTACACCACACCCCATATGAATATGCATGCAGAGAAATGATTATGTATGTGATCTGATGTAATCCTATATCTAAAACTGTATAAAAGGCTTGCTTTTGTTACGGGATACTTAGAAATCCATTTAGAGATTTCTCCAACGCGCGTTGTTAATAAAATACCTCCTGTCTATTTGACTTAAACTGAGTCTTTTAGACAGTCATTTTCGCCTTTTGGGGCAAAATTCAGCATCATATAGACATCACTTATTTCTTGTCACTGGCTTCCCCTTCCTCATAGGTGGCAACCTTCTGGGGTGAGGTCAGGAAGGGCAACCCAAACATCATTTCATAGGGTGACACCCCCAGATCTGACCAGGGATGGGTTCTAATTCTTAATAAGGCCAAAGGGAGATATTTTATCCATGACATTTGGGTTTCAATCATTAGCTAAACTAGAGCTCTTTTAAGAGCTCTAAGCTCTTTTGATTCATTCTCTCAACCCGAACTCTGTGCATACCATGGAGTGTGTAATTCCCATTTCACTCCCAGGGCCTGAACAACTTTCTGCAATATCTTTGATGTGAAATGAGTTCTCCAGTCTGAATCAATCCTGTTTGCCATCCCCTATCAAGGAATGATTGATTCTAGAATTGTTTTACTCACAAAACTGGCATTGGCTTTCACAGCGGTATCACCTCTTCCCAATGAGTCATGTGATCTACTATCACTGGCAGAAACTTCCACTGTTGTACCTGGGGAAGCTCAGTAAAGTCTACCTGGATGTTCTGGAAGGGCTGTAAGGGTAGTTCTCGCATCCCCCCAGGTGTTTTCCTCATGATTTTCTTATTCAATTGTTGACATAACATACACCATTGAGTTACTTGTTTAGCTATTCTGAAAATTCCTATGCATCCCCAGTCCCTTAGAAATTGATCACTTAGCACTTGTGTACTCCACTGTGTTGTTCCATGTATGCCTTCTAGCATTTTCTTGGCCAGGGGTTTGTTCAACATTTGCCTCCCATCTGCTAATCTCCACTTCCCTTCGTTATCTTTCCTGACTCCTATTTTACAGAGTTCTTCCTCTTCTGTCCCACTGAATACAGGGACTTTTTGCATTTCTCTCATGGATGTTAATACTATTATTAGTTTTTTTGTCTCTGATTAACTTGCAATTTTAGCTTCTAAATCAGCTAAATTATTCCCTTGTGCCTCCTGAGTCGCCTCGTTTTTATGTCCTTTAACATACACCACTGCTACTTCCTCTGGTAACTGTAAGGTTTCTAACTCTTCTAAAACAAGTTTTTCATTAATCAGTCCCTTTCCCCTTTGAATTTAATAACTCCCTCTCTTCTCAAATTTTTCCAAAAGTATGCTTTATGTCAAAAGTGTATTTTGAGTTCTTTATATATTGGTCCCCTTTTCCGTGCTAATATTTCCAGAGCTCACTTTAGGACATACAACTCACACCTTGGGCTGACCAGTTGGAAGGTAACTTTCCCTTTTCTATGGCTACCAACCCTTCATGCCCTATAGCGTACCCCGATACCCTGTGCCCCTTTACTATCCAGGAAGATCCATTGATGTACAATCGTTTTCCACTTTGGAGTGGTTGATCTGTTAGGTCCTCTCTTCCTTTAGTTTGATAGTTTATTACCTCTAGGCAATGTATTATGTATTAGCTCCTCATCTGGTTCTCCATACAAAAACTGGGCAGGGTTGAGTTGGTTGCTCACGATTAGCTCTAATCCATTATCTATTATGATGGCTTCATACTTTAGCACTTGGGAATCAGTGAGCCATTTCTCACTCTTTTATCTCAGGATACTCCTTACTGAGTTTGGGACATATATCTTCAATTTTCCCCCAAAAGGTTAATTTTTTCCTTTCTGCTATGATAGGGCTGTCATTGCCACTGCCTGAATGCAGATTGGTCACCCCCAGCTGACAGGGTCTAGGAATTTTGATAAATAGGCCACTGGTTTCCTGGATCCTCCCCAATCCTGGGCTAATACTCCATGTGCTACCCCTTTTTTCTATATCCACAAACAATAGAAGGGTTTGTCTAAGGCAGGAAGACTCAATGCTGGTGCACTGACAAATTTTTGCTTCAAAGCTTCAAACTTTTGTTCCTCGTCTTTTTCCCACCTAATCTCTTCTTCATTTAACTTTTCATACAAGACCTGGATGGCCTGTGTGTATCCTTCAATCCATAGCCTAAAATATCCCAACAGGCCTAAAAACCTTCTGACTTGCCTCTTAGTTTTTGGCCATGGGAGTGAGACTATCCCCGTAATTCTCTCAGGGTTCAGCCCCCAGCTCCCTTGACAAATCACATGTCCTAGGTATTTTACTTCCCATTCCACAAATTGGAGTTTCCCTTTTGATACTTGAAGTCCTTGGTCCCCCAGAAAATTTAACAACATTATAGTGGATTCCAAAACTTCATTTTCTTCCTGTCCTTAGAGAAGCAAATCATCAACATACTGGATGAGCTTTATCTCAGGTTTAATAGAGAGGAGTTGTATTACTTCTCCTAGGGTTTGACCCAAGAGGTTTAGGAATTCAGAAATCCCTTGGGGTAACCTAGTCCACCAAAGCTGTTGCTTCCTCCTGGAATGGGGGTTCTCCAAAGGTAAATATATCCCACTTTCCCCTGCCAGTGGACACACCCAAAAAGCATCTTTTAGGTCTATCATGCTAAACCACTGGTGTGCTGGTGGGATATTACTCAGTGGTGTATAGGGGTTAGGCAATACTGGGTACCAATTCACTGTTCTTTTGTTCACTTCTCTCAAATCTTGGACAAGCCTGTAAGTCCCATCTGACTTCTTTACTGGTAATATGGGTGTATTATGGGGGGACATACATGGTTCTAAGGTCCTGTCCTCCAGTAGGTCCTGGATCACCGGCTGTAGACCTCATCTCCCCTCCAGGGAAAGTGGATGTATTGTACCCAAACTAGATGGTTCTCATTAACTATTTTCATTACTATAAGTTTCATGCTCAATTTACCTCAGTTGTTTGATTTTGCCCACACCATCTCATTAATTTTCTCCTCATTTTCTTCCCTTAATTGGAGAAGATTAACTACCATTTTCCCTTCCTCTGGGAGCACTCCAATGTCAAACTGCACCTGAAAATTCTGTCCTAATAAATTTACCCTGCTTCTGGAACTAATAGAACATCCCTGATTCCTATTTTCTTTGTTTCTTCCAACTTTATTTGCTTTATAACTTTAGCACCTACTACTTGCACAGTATCTTGACCCTTTTTGCACCACTTTGGGATTCTACAAACACAAGTTCTTTCAATCCCCCTGTCTACTAAGAATTCAAATTCTTCCTCCTGGGGATCTATTTTTAAAGTTATCAAGGGCTCCTTGATAACTTGATATCCAGAGTCCTGGGGACTCTGTCCCCAGGAGGTAGAGGCCCTGACACCCCTAGTCTTCCACTTCTCGTTTTTGCTCAGTCTCATAGACCCTTTTCCTTCTGGGGGCAATTCCTTCTAATATGCCCATTCTCTTTACAGTAAAAGCAAACTGGTCTTAAGTTCCCTTGTTTCCCAAACTCTCCTTTTTGTGCCCAGTCCCAAGGAGCTACATCTCCCTTCCATCTATCTTCCCATACTCGGAATCCCCCTGCCTTACCTGGGTTGTTCTTTATGTGCTGCTTTCCTTCCCTAATGGCAGTTGCCATTACCTTGGTTTTTGCCCTGACCTTCTCTTCATCCCTCTTTACATATTCCTTCCGTGCTTCCCTTAGAAGATCCTCTAACCTCCTTTCTTGCCAACCGTCTAACTTCTCTAACTTTCTCCGCATATCTGACCAGGCATGAGTGACAAAATTTATCTTTAGTAAGATCTGTCTGGCCACCGTGGTGGTCAGCTCCTGAATATTGTCTCATATTTTTCTTCAACCTTTCTAATGACTCTGTTGGGGTTTCTTCCCTCCTTTGCTGCTCATCAAAAGCCTTACAGGCTTTTTAAATACATAGAGCTGCCTCTTTGGTACCTCTTATAATCAAGATTCTATATTCCTCCATGTCTTGTCCCCCGTCCCTCAGTGCTGTTGTGGTCCCAGGTGGGGTGCACTACGGGCATTTTCAGATCCCCAGGAGGTCCTTGCACATGCTCCCTTTCCCATATCCATATCCCAGCCACCCAGATCATCTGTCTTTCTTCTGGTGTGAACAACCTGGAGATGGCCACAAGCCCTGTGCCAGGCAGGAAGCGCCATCCGTGTCCTCCTGCCCATGTGCTGCTGGCTGCCTTGCTCAGGGCTTGCCAGCGCCCCAGCCCCTCAGGGGCTGCCCCAGCCCGGCCAAGCTGCCCGGCAGCAGCGCCGCAGCCCCACGGCAGCTGCAGAGCAGCCCCATGCAGGGGCACCTGGGAGCCCTCAGCAAGGCAGCCAGCAGCACATGGGCAGGAGGACACGGATGGCGCTTCCTGCCTGGCACAGGGCTTGTGGCCATCTCCAGGCACCGCCCTGGCAGGGATCCCCGCAGCTCCGGCCCCTGCCCAGCTGCTCTGTGGGCAGCACAAAGGCTTCAGCAGAACCACCAAAGGCCAAGGGGCTTCTGGCCATTTCCCCTGCAGCACTGCACGCCTGGGCAGCTGGCTGAGCACAAGCACCCTTTTCCCCCTACAGGGCCTCACCACCCCTCAGCCTGCTGTGCTGCTCAGCACAAGCACCCTTTTCACCCTTTCCTGCCTCGTGCCCTGCAGACCCTGAGCAGCAAAGAAAAGCTCCTGGCAGTCTGTGTATCATAACACATTCTAGAATTTATTTATCTACAGTAATCTATAATATATAATATAATTATATGTACTCTAGAATTTATATATTTACAATATAGATAAAAAATGGAAAAGAAGAAAAGAAAAATCTTAAAGAAAAGGAAAATTACCCCTGGTGCAGGCTGCCCCAGCAGACAGCCTCCCAGATCAGCTCTCCTCCTAAGTCATCCGGCAGAGCAGGCAGCTGAGCCCCGACAGGCGAGGCCGAGTCCTCCATGCCCTGCGCAGCTGATCGTGCAGCCTCTGGACGGTGGAATATCGCCCACGCTGTATTGCCAGGAGGACATGCAGCGTTTCAAGTGCCAGCTGTGACACGGCACTGCTCCTGTCCTTTGTCAGGCGTTCCAGGGCTGCAAGAGAGAGGAACAGAGGCACTGTCAGAGCCGGATCTGTGGGGAGCCAAGGAGAGCCCCCTGCCAGGGCCATCCCAGCCGGCTCTTGCCATGGCCAAGAGGGAGCAGGGAGCAGGGAGCAAGGGGATCAGCCGGAAGCTGCTGGCCACCAATGGCCCACGTGGCCCTGAAATCTCAGTGTGCTCTGCCCCCGGGAGCAGAGCCCTCCGCAGCCGGGGCAGGGCTTGCAGCTCCCCCCGGCAGCCCCCGCGGTCAGCCCGCTGCCCTCGCTCACCGGTGCAGATCAGCTGCAGCTCTTGCCACTGCCCCCTCAGGTGCCGCCCGGCCATGCCTGTGAACACAGAGCCTGTCACGGCGCCGGCGGCACAGCTCCCTGCCAGCGGCGCTGCCGCCGCTGTGGCCACACGGGCAGCATGCTGGCCTGGCAGGGCTCAGCCCGGCCCCTGCCGCACGCTGCCGGCCCAGGGCACGGCTGCCAGAGGGCGGCAGCAGCAATGGCCAGGCCAGGCGTGGCTCCGCGGCGCCGGGCCTGGCTGGCGCTGCCGGGGCAGCAGGCGGGGCCGGGGCCGAGCTGCTGCGGGCCGGGCCGGGCCGGGCCGGGCCGGGGAGGGAGCTCGGGGCTCACCCATGAACCTGACGGCCGCCTCTCGCAGGGGCTTCTGTGGGCTCTCCACGTAGCGCAGGGCCCAGCGCAGGTGCTCGGCCGCTCTGCTCCTGTCCTCTGCCAGCTGGGGAGAGCGGACGGAGGGAAGGGTTGGCGCGGGCTCTGCCGCTGGGCCGGGCGCTGCCGGCGCCCAGCCCCGGCCTCCCCTGGCCGCACAGCCCTGAGGCGCGGCCAGCAGTCGCTGGCCAAGGGCTCCCGAGGGCAGGGGGCAGAGGGCCGGCTGCTGCCCGGGGAGCCGCGGTGCCGGGCCGCAGCCCCGCCGGGCCGGGGCTCCATGGGCACCCGGCTCGGGCCCACGGGAGCCTGGAGCAGAGCCCGCGCGGCCTCTGGCTGCAGCAGCAGGCAGGGGCACAGCTGCCAGCCCCGCACACTGAGCGTCGACCGCCCGTAGGGGCCTTCTCCAGGCTGAGGCTGGGGCTTGCAGGCCGTCCTTACCAGAAACTCAGCGAACTTCAAGAGTTTCTCTTTCTTCACAGTTTTTTCAAGATCTTTCCTTTTCAAGAACTTGACTGCACAAAGCAGCGTTCCCCGAGAAGTCTGGAGAGCAGCAGAGACACAGAGATGGACCCACAGACCAGGGCACAGGAGCCGCAGCCTGGAGGAGGCTGCAGTCCAGCAGGCGCAGGGCAGGAGGCAGCCGAGCCCCCTGCCAGGGGGACAGCAGCAGCCCACGAGTCCTCACCTGTGCCACACGCAGATTCTCATTGTGACAGTGGAAGAAGAGAGGGAGCAGGCTCTGACACACTTGTGTCATCAGGGGCTTTTTTCCTTCTTCTTCTACAGCAGACATCAAGGTGTGAAAGAGAATCATGGAGAGCTGCTGCACCTGGCTATCACCCTGTAGAACAGGAAGGCAGCAGGAGCTCAGCATCAGCTGATTCTGGCCCATATTGGTGCAGGCCTGCATCTCCACAGGGCACTGAGTGTCCGGGCAGCAGCCAGTGGCCATGGCTGGGGGCACAGAGCCTTACGTTGTCAAAGAGTGGCAGGAACAGCTTAGCCAGGTCCAGGGCCACGGGGCTGGGTATCCCGGCACCATCATCCAGGAAGAGATAGCCCAGTATCCTGGTGGTCATCCTGAGCAGGAGCTCCATGATCCTTTCAGTCAGGCTCTGCCTTCTTTCGGCCTATGCAGAAGGCAAGTTTGTGAAAGGCCATCCTGCTGCCACAGGGCCCAGAGGCCAAAGGCCCGTCCCCAAGCACTGGGGCAGCTGAAGCGGGAGGCAGGAGAGCTGGGAGAAGCTGCCCCAGGGCCTGAGGCCCAGGCAGGGCCAAGCGAGTGCCTTGCCCAGCCCCACGCTGCCTGCACGGCTTCAGCCACTGCCCCCTTCTCACCAGCGGGGAATGGTCCCTGAGATGCCGGCTGCCAGTGTCTGCACGCTCCCTCCGCAGGTGCCTTGGCAAGACATCCATGATGCTGTCCCTGCATTCCCTCAAGTCCAGGCACTCGAGGCCCTGAAAGGCACAGGGCTGTGATGGGGGACTCAGCCTGCAGGAGCCCGGAGCCGCACAGGGCTGGGCCCAGGCAGCAGCACAGGGTGCGGGCACCGTCCCAGGTGGCCGCGGCAATGAGAGGGTAGAGAGCTGGGAGGCAGCTCAGCCAGGTCATGCTGGCCTTCAGGCTCACCTCTGCAAGGAATGCCAGAGCAAGGAAATCCCAGTATGGCATCTTTTTGCTGAGCATCTCAAGGAGGCAGTCTAAGATCCTTTTACACAAGGGCCTGGATGCATGGCGCATCTCCCTGGAAGGCGGAAAATGGCACTAAGACCCTGAGCTGCAGGGGGAAGCCTCTCCCAGCACTGACTCACACAGTTCTTGTCTTTCCCCACCACCCTGCCAGGGAACATGTGCCCTATGAGATGTGGCTGCTCCTGGGCACCCTCCTTTCCCAGCCTTTTCCAGTCTGCTTGGCTGTCCCTCATTCCTTTGGCCCACAGCCACGGGGACCATGTGGGACAGCCCGGGCACAGGGCACAAATGTCAGGAGCAATGGGGAGAAGGGGGGGTCTCACCCAGCCAGCAGAGCCATGGCACAGTGGTGGGTATCAATGCAGAGCAGTGTGTCCCAGCCACGCTTGCCTTCCATTGACACCACCACGTGCTCACACTGGAGAAGGCAGAGCAGGGACTTCAGGGTCTGCACTGCAAACCTGTGTACACAGCAAAGCCCAGGTCACACTGCAGCACTGGCTCCTTTGCGGGCCATGTGGCAGGGACAGGAGGACTGGGATGGAGCACCTGCTGGGGCTGGTGTCAAGGCCGTGCTCTTCCTGGCATCCCTTCCAGAAGGTTTTGACCTCCTCTGGCATCTCTTCTGTGCTGAAGAACACTTGGAAGAGCAGATGCACAAAGAGGTGGGGGAAATACGGCTCCACTACACGTGGGACAGGGGGCTCCTGGAGAATCTTCCACATCACCACGGTTGCCTGCAAAGGACAAAGCCCCCCGAGACAGCGCTCAGTGCCCAGGTGTCTGTGTGGCAGGGCCCAAGCGTGGCAGGGAGAGGCCCGGAGAGACCCCGGCAGGGGGAGCACGGGGCCTTGTGGGCCTGAAGCTGCCCCTGGGCCAGGTTTCAGGCCAGCACCTGAGGCAGGGAGATGCAATGGGGGAAAGAAAATGGAGAGCTGCTGGAGAGGTGGCCTTGGGGCCAGCAAAGGCCAGTTGCAGAAACTCACAGCCAGGGCAAAGACACCCGTTTTGTCCCCATCGGAGGTGCACGTGCTGCGCTCTGGCCAGCTCCCCAGCACATCCAGGAGTGTCAGCTGCACTGGCTCCGCAGTCCTGGACGAGCCCATGATGGTCTTCCACATGGAGACTGCAGCTCTGCGGGGTTAGAGCTCTGTCTCAGGGGGGTCTCAGACACAGCACCGTGGCCTGGGCATCCCTAGGGGCCCAGGCTGAGCGCCGGCTCTGCCTCTGCCCACTGGCCCTCGCCAGCAGCAGCCAGGCAGCCCAGGGGTGGAAAGGGAGCATGGCAGCAGGCTCGGGGGCTGACGTGCCAGGGCTGGGAAAGGCAGCAGCCAGAGGGCCCTGGAACTCTCTGTTAGTCAGACACCTGGTACAGGCGGTCCAGGGTGATGGGCTGGGGAGGCCTGAGCCCTCTGGGCAGGTGGGTCCCATACCTGTCACAGGACGGGGCCATACGCAGGAGCGTCATGACTGTGTCACCCGGGTGTGCTTTGGTGAGACTCAGCAGGGCCTTGTCCAGCCTGTGCTCGGCAGAATCATTGGCTTTGAGCCATTGGTGAATGTACCTCACCATGGCGGGCACCTGGAGAAGGCACGGGGAGACTTGGAAAGCTGCCAGAGAGAGCAATGTCCCCAGGGTCCCCAGAGAAATGCTTCCCTTGCCAGTGCACTGCCATGGCCTCAAAGGCTCCCAGGACCAGCAGGCGTGGCTGGGGAAGCCACAGGACTCATGGGGGAATTGAAGCCTGGCCCCAGGCTGCTCACTTGTTCTGGCCTGGCAACACCCTTCTCCAGGAGCAACTCCAGCAGGGCAGCACAGGTCTCATGATTGAGGAGCTCTGAGTGTGCTCTGAGCCCAGTGCCCACAGCGCTGGTCTCTTCCTCCCGAATGCTCCTGATGAAGTCACAAACGAGCTGTAGGAAAAGAGCAAGAAGCTGGGGATGTTGCATGGAGTGCTGCACACACGGTGCTAGGCTGAGCAGGGACAGCAGGCCCAGCCCAGGTGGGGGTGGCTGCAGGTACCTGCGCTGTTCTTCGGAAGCGGCCACGGCTGGGTTCCTGCTCCTGTGTGCGCTCCAGGGCTGCATCTGGCAAAGAGCGAGCGCAGCCAGAGCTGAGGGGCTGCGGGAGAGGCCGGAGAACACAGGCCAGCCCTGCGCTGCCCAGGCAGGGAGAGCCTGGGGATGCTCCAGGGGGATGGAGCACGGCCACTGCGGGGTGTCTGCCCGGCCCCTCTTCTGTCCTGTCCGTGGGCATTTCCCCAGGGGATGGCATGGCATGGCATGGCATGGCATGGCATGGCATGGCATGGCATGGCATGGCATGGCATGGCGTGGCCACCTCACGTACGAGCTTGCCAAGTAAAAATGGCATGGCATGGCATGGCATGGCATGGCATGGCATGGCATGGCATGGCATAGGGCAAGCTGGCTGCAGCCTCCAGCCCTGCAGCCCAGCTCTGCCACTCACCCTCCTGCGGTGGATGGAACGGCACCACCTCTTCCGTCTCCTGTGCTGGGGTAACTCCAGGGCCTTCTTCCTCCTCCTCCTCCAGGCAGAGCATCTTGGGCACTCTCGGGGGTCTCTGCTCCATGGCTGTGCCTGCAGCACGCCCCAGCAGCGAACCCAGCCGCTCCCGCTCCTGCAGGGCCTCCTGCGCCTTCCCTGCGGGCGGGACGCGGCTGTCAGCGCTCGGCCCGGGGCCAGCAACGGCCCCCGAGCGCCCCTCAGCCGCCCCGGGCCGGCCATGCCCAGGCGTTCGCTCTTCGGAACGCGGCACGGGAGGCTCGGGGCCGGCGGCCGCGCTGCCGAGCGGCGGAGCTCGGGCCGGGGAAGCCGCAGCGGAGGCGGCGGGAGCGGCCGCGCTTCCTGTGTCCTCCGCGGGCCCCGGGAGGAGCCGGGGCCGGGTCCGGGGCCGGGCTCGGGCCTGGCGGAGGCAAAGGGCGGCGATGCCGCCCCCGCACCAGGGACTGCTGCCCGCCGAGCAGCGTCGCCGCCAGCACGGCCAGAGCCGGGCGGAGGCGAGGCCGCGGCGGGACGGCCGGGGCCGGGCACGGGGCAGCCCCGCCCGGGGCCAGGGGCGGGCCGGGGGCATGGCCCGGCCCGGCAGGGGAGAGGGAGGCGGGGAGAGGAGAGGGACGCCGGGCAAGGGACCCCGAGAGAAGGGTGCCCGACAGCGGGAAAGGGAGAGAAAGAGAGAGAGAAAGAGAAAGAGTATTCAAAAGTATCTGTTTGCTGCTGCCGCCGCTGCTGCTGCCGCCGCTGCTGCTGCCGCCGCTGCCGCCGCTGCAACTGAAGCACCAGGGTCGTTCGTCCCCGTGTCCGTTCCCCGCTCACCCCACGAGCCCCACGTTCGAGCCCCGCGCGCCCCGGGGACAGCCCCTGGGTCTGTCCAAACACGGGAACTTGGCAGCCTTGAGCCCAGATGCAGAGCCCTGACTCCTGCACACCGGCACAGCAATCCCCTCGCTTGCTGCTGGGCATTGTCCTTGCTGAGGGGCAAACACTGTCGGGCACCTTCCCTTGGGGTAGGATTCCTACCTGAGCCCAGCACTGCACTTACACCTCCAGTGTTGCTGTCCTGTAAAAACAGGGGAAGGAAAACTGTGTGTGGCTCATGGTATTTTAGAGTGCCTAAAAATCACTAAGTCAGCGATCTTAGAGGTGAGGTGCATCTGGAATTGCTGGGATGCAACATGGAAAAGGGGAGCATAGAAATAAATAGAGGGAAACATCTTGGATTGTTTCTTTCATTTTCATTTCACTTCTGGAAAGCTGTTTTAGTTTTCCAGGAATCTTCTCCTGTCTGCTCTTCCCAAGAATCTCTCATGGAGAACAAGGTCAAGCTTCTGTCACAAGATTTGCCACCAGGAAATTATGCTACTGGTGAAATTTTCATGATGACTGTTTGTGCTGGTTTAGAGCAAATTTTGGGAGGAAATCTCCAAAAGGGGTCCATCTAGAAAGCAAGTTCAAGTGGCCCCTCCCCCGACTAGTTCAGGAAAAACTTCCCTCGAGAAAAGTGAAAAAACCCAGTTTATTTAAAAAGTAAAGTATTCACAAGTATGAAAAATGAATAATATTAAATAAAACCTCTGACAGTGCTGAAGAGATGGCAAACTCAGAAAGTCCTTTTTGTGGGTTGTAGTTGGCTCACTTGATCTCTTCTAAGTCTCTTTGGTGCTGGAATGCAGCATCCCAGAGCTTGGTGGGCCACAGGTGTGAGCGGCCAGTGTTTTTCTGGGTTTTCAGTCCAGAGCAGGTTTAAACAGTTCCAAGACAAAGGAAAGTCACAGTCTGAGGAACTTCTCTGCCTAAGCTAGCCTAAAACCAAATTGCTAGACCTGGGCTGTGAAGGCATCGGGAAATTTCCAAACCTGGGCACTGGCAGTCCTAGCAGACACCAGAGCTGGATGGTGCTGGAGCCAGAACCTGCAAATTTCCAAATTTTGGCTTTCTGTGCCAGCAAATCACTGGACTTGGGCTGTGCCAGCACCAGGAAATTTTCAGATCTGGGCGATGGCGCTGCCAGCAAACACTAGATCTGGGTAGAGTTGTTGCCAGCGACAGAAATCTGCCGGATTTGGGCTCTGCTGGCACCGGGAAATTTCCAAATCTGGGTTCTGGTGCAGGAAATACAAGGTGTGAGCAGTGCCAGACCCAGTAGCAGAAAGTTGCCAGGTTTTGGATTTCTGTGCCAACAAATTGCTGCACTTGGGCTGTGTCAGAATAGGGAAATTTCCAGATCTGGGCTCTGATTAGAACAAACCTCAAAACTCCAGCCCACCAGAGATGGCTGCTGCCTGACAGCTGGATGAGAAACATCAGTGACCAGCTGGTGTCTTTGGCAGAATGCTTTTGGGGCTTCCAACAAAGAACTGTTTCAAACCTCAGGGTGTCTTAGATAATTACCCAGACCTCATTGCCCTGGCATTTGGGCATCTCCACATTTTATTGCCACTTCCCCTCCCAATGTTAATGGCATTTTTTATGTCCACTGAAATAGGGGCATAGAGAAAGAAAAATGCTACACAGGGGACTGAAATATAACCAAAACACGAGTGTTTTCTCATTTTGTCTCTGAAATCTCTCTGCTCATTTTATGAACTGAACTATATCAAACACAGACAAAAATTTATTGCCAACAGGCTTCTTGCATGGCAGATTTGGCTGAGAGATCAAAACCTGAAATGCTCTGGAGACCATTCTTAGTTTCTGATCAGACAAAATGTTATCTAGCAGTCATTTAATATTGTGTAGTGGAAGAGACTTCATTTTCTCTATGCTGTTAATCCACCAGCAGTCATCAACATTGAAAGAGCTCCTGCAAGTACCCAAATCCAATTCTGCTAAGCAGGAAAAGGGTTAGCAATTTCAATATTTGTGATTATTGCAATCACTCTGTGTGGATTAAGGACAAGATGGGATCTGTGTTTGTGACACACCCGTATGTTAGTTTTGTCTGCTACAATCGCAACAGCTTTATAGATGTTTTGTGTTAAAGACGAAAAGATGTATTGGGTAGGGAAAAAATTTGGGATGTAATGGACAAGCTCCTTATCCCCATGGTAATCAGATTTGCCCTTAATATAAAAGGTTTTTTTGTTTTGAAAGAGATGATAATGGAAAGGATCCAAGTATAGGCATGGGAAACCGGACACTAAAAAAAAAATTGAAAGAGAAAATAAAAGAAGAAAAAGATAAAAAGAGGAATAGAGGAAAGAACAGGAGAAAAGAGTCAAAAGAATTGGCTGAATTGTATAAACAGCTAAAACTGCACTGCAAAGATTGGGACCTGCCAGCCTCGAATAAGGATTTATTTGTGAGATTGATGCAAGAGATTGCTACAGAATTAGGATTATCCAAATGTTGGATTTGTGGAGGTCTAAAAATGGCTGAAAGATGGCCATGGAAAGGTGAGAGCTTAGCTCCAGAACAATTTTCAAAATGGAACCACACCCAAATTTCTGGAATATTGGAGGGACCTGAAGGATGGATTTTGAGCCATCAAGTAATTAGAATCATTTGTATAACTCGAGAAGGAAGGAGATTTAATAAAGTAGTGGAGCATACTCCTTGCAAATCCACACTGGTGCTCAATATGGATAATCGTTCAAAAGTTTTGACAATCTGAAACCCCTATTGGATATTGAGGACCAATAAAAGAAATAAATTGTGAATGGGATGAACAAATTAATTTATGCTGGTAGAGAAGTCCTGGAGCTAACCCCTACGAATCCATCAACAGCCTGAGGTCTTATTGGGAACAACTGGAAAAAAAAAACTGATAAAAAAATGGAAAGCCCCAGATGAGATATATTGGATTTGTGAGTAACGAGCATACAGTGAGTTACCTCAAAAATTGAGAAGAACCTGTACCTTGAGAGTAATACAACCCTCCTTCTTTGTTCTACCGAGGTCTAGGAGCAATGTGCTAGGAACTCCGCCGTATGAAACCCTGCAGCAAAATAAAAGAGATTTGAATTTCAACTTTCCCACAGCAGGAGGGAACCAAAAATGGGGGGAGGATGAATGGCCTGCAGAACAAATTATAGCATATTATGACCCAGCAACATAGGCTCAAGATGGGTCATGGAGATATAGGACCCCAATTTACCTGCTGAATCAATTGATAAGGCTCCAAGGAGTAGTGGAGGTGGTGTCAAATCACACCTCCGGGACCTTAAAAATGTTGACCAAGCAATATGCACAAATGCGGGTGTTTGTGTACCAAAACAAGATTGCCCTAGACTATCTGTAAGCAGAAGGAGGAGGAGTTTGTGAGAGATTTAATGAATCCGAGTGCTGTGTAAAAATTGATGATTATGGGGAAGCTATCACAGAACTTACAGAGAAGATTGAAAGAGTGGCTCATGTGCCAGTACAGAAATGGAATTCAATCTTGAAAGCAGATTAGTGGGATAACCTCTTTAGAAGTGTTTGGTAGAAAAATTTAAGGTTCATGTTGTTATGTTTAATTCTGAGACTTTTGTTTCTGCCTTGTATGATTCCATGTTTTATTAAGCTAATTCACATAGTGATTCAGGGGATGCAGATTACAACAATGTCTCTAGATTCAGAATCAGCAAAAAGAAGAAAACCAAAATCTATAATAGTACTAACAGTTAAATTAACCCGTGTTAAGGAACAAGGACCTAAAAAGATTGAAATAAACCAGGAAAGGCTAACCAAATTTGAAAGAGAGTGTGAAAGACTAGAGGCAGAAATAGAAATACTAGAAAAGTTTGAAGTTGAAAAGAGACAATGAAAAAAATCTAAATTCTGAAGAATATAAAGGATATCAGAGCATAGCTTTTTAATCAAGCACGAATCATAATGATCAAGAAGAGAAATGGGGGATTTGTGATAAATAGGTATGATTCGTGCTGATAAAATTGAAACAATAATCAATATTGTTACAGTAATTATATTAATTATTATATTATTGGGAATAATAAAAACAGTTAAAAGTGGTAATGCCAAAGAAGAGAGGGAGAGGAGGGGCTCCACCCCCCCTCCCCCGGCAGATGTTCACAAGGACAGGAGGAAAGAAGCCGAAGATACAGTTGCTAAAAATGAGCAGAAAGGAAGCAAAACCTGGTTGGGTCCCAGAAAATGCTAATTATAAGGGATTTATTGCTTTGATATGTAGATCTAGTGATATGTTAGTTTTGGCTTACATTGTACTGGCTTGGTGCACATGTGTAACCCAAAGGTGAATTAAAGGACACAGAGGAAGACTACGAAATCTTCATCAGATGACCCCCAAAAGACTTGTGCGACCACCAAACTGAGTGGTGGCGCATGCGCGGTAAAGGTGGTGATGAGGGCGGAGATAGAAATATGACGAACGGAAAATAGGAGGAGATGGTATTAACCCATGGCATATAAGGGGGTAATTTTTACTTGGCAAGCTTGTACGTGAGGTGGCAAGGGTCCCAGAGCCCTGCACTCCGTACCCCGCGGTTATCTTTTGCTTATGCGTGATTATTTGAACCAAATTATCCCTTATTTATATATTTTCTAAACTATTTAATTAAAATTGTTGCTATTCCAAATATTGTTTGGTTTTTTTATGAAGGGATAATTGGCCAAACATAACAGTTACAATGCAAAATCCTTTCTGCAGCCAAGTCTTTTTGATGTAACCTAACAAAGGTGGTCTTACAATGATCTGTGCTTAGTGTCACTTGTTCTTTTTATTTTAAATTCTCTCTTGAACAAGAAACAGTTTTCATAGCAGGAAAAAAATAGACCTTTCATCTAATTTCGTTTATGCCCTTTTTAAAGGGACACTGGTGAGGCACTGGGGATTTTTAAAATGTCTTTCCATCATTTAAGCATGAGGGCTCAGCCCTGTCACTTCAGTGGCTGCCCTGTGGGTGACATGCTGACACAGGGATTGTTGGTCTCATCACATCATTCTGGAGTAGTTTTTTGGACTGATTGTTTTAAAGATGCTCTGTCATCTCTGTGTGTTGGCTTTCTCAGAAAAATTGAAACCCACTACCTAGAAAATGTCTTCCCAATTCATCTTAAATAGCTTAAAACAGACCCTGAATTTTGAATGAGCCACCTCAGTGGGATGGGGTTTGTCTGTCTTTAAACATAGGGTAACAACCTTCACAAAAATGATCCCAGCAACTGAATTACAGCACAATTTCTAATGAATAGGCAAAAAGGAGAAGACAGGAGTTCAGGAAAGAAGGGATATCTTTCTTTATGTTTCATGGCCCTTATTTCCCACGTGTCCGTCTATGTGGTGCTTCATCAAGAAAAGCCTCATTTTGAAGACCTCCTGTGTAATCTCTGTGGCTCATGAGAAGCACATGAATACTCGCCCTGTGCCCTACTAGGGATGAGGGAACAGGTGGCTGAAAAGTGGATTATCCATTGGAATCCTGAGTCACACCTGTAGTATACTTATGGTTACATTGACTTATCCACAGTACTCTGTGGCTAAGAATGAGAAGTTACCCTTAGGTGTGTTTTAAGGATACTGAAACTTAAAAAGAAATGTGCTTATCTTGTGTCTGGCAGCATGATTCTTCCCCATGACTCTTTTCTGTGGTACTGTTAGAATTTAATGTCAGTTACATCACAAGGTAAATGATGGACATCACATTTCAGTGTTTGGGCCAAAAATTGGTTTAAAAATTAACAAGAGAAAAGGTTGTTACTTTTCAGGAAAGAAAAGTCCTTAAAACTGTGGCATATGGTTTTAGATTAAGATTTTTTTCTAAAAATGACTTCTTTCCCCTTGAAAAAATAATTTGTAAAGAACATAACTGAATGTACAGGCCTGATCATTTCAAGTAATATTTTTCCATATCTTTCCTTTTTCCCTATATGACACTGTAACTTTTGAATCACAGTTTTTACCACTTTGAAAATGCAATTTTAGTGTTTTAGTGTTAGTAAATATTTACCAGTTCCAAGTTAATGAACAGACAGTTCTGAGAGGGAAATACATTTTATGTAAGTATTTTTTTTCACTAGTCTCCTGGTATTACATGCAACAGGGGCAACATTGAAACAGTCTATACGGACTTATTTTTGCGAAGTTGTTGGAAATGATTAATATTTTCAGCATATCTGCCATACATTAGTGTGTGTTTCAGCTGAAACTCTCCTCTGGGCTCTACTGCTGGCATGTAAGGTCTCTTTGCACTGCAGGAAGACACAATTTTCACTTTCTGGTTTGTACACAGCTATGTCACTGCCTTCACCTTTTCATCTCACATGCCTGGACAAATTTTCCTCCTGTGACAGCAGCATCCCTTAAGGTGATGTAGGTGTGGTGGGCATGCAGCACCCAAACGCTTCCTGATCTTCTGGGAGCTGGTCCTGAATCCATCCTTTCCTGTTTATTTCTACACTATACTGAATCATGATTTTAAAAGGGTTAAGATTTTAGCTGAGGCTTAGAACCAATTTGTGTTGAAGTGAGATACACCAAGGATAGGTTAATGATTATTAGGTGCTTAAACTAAAGCTAATTGGTTTATTATGATCTCATTTGCAGAAGGAAGTTGAGCCAGTGAACCATTCTAGGAACATACAGAAACCAGTAGAACAGTGCCCAGCACCTGGACTCTGTGTCAATCCATCACAAAGCAGGGGCCCTTGGATCGTGCCAGAGGGTGACAGAGACCTGACGAAGACAATCCTGACTTCATCCCTGGGACCACTGACCCAATTCAAGAGAAGAATTGTGCACACGTGAAAGACTAATAACCTCATTTTAATGCAAAGCAGGGGTGGGAGGTGCTATTAGTGTATTATTTTGGGAAATGAATATGTATTATTTTGGGCAATATGTCTTATTTTGGGAAATAAACAGAAGGCAAAACTCCTTGCACGGCGCGGTCACGCATTTCGGGAATGACCCTCCCCTGTGCCACCCGCCAGCGTAATGAACATACCACGTTCCAGCTTTGACTAGTCAGAGAGTCTTTGTCCATGATTTTCGGTTTTAATGAGTCAATACTTGTGGCAAAGGGTGTTCCTGCTAATGTTTTAGATTACCTGGTCTAACCACAGCACCGTGAATAGTAAAAGCAGAAGAAATAAATGTATATTTTTCTGACCAATTTACCTGTATTTGGACTTAGATGGGTGATAAAAGTGAGAAATTCCTGGCAAACAGATTCCTGGGAAACAAGTAAGAAGTCATTGGATTTAGCTTATATTTCTTGGATTCCTTATCTACAGAATGAGAAAGAGAATCTTGCTCATTTTCTTCCTTCTTACAGTGTGGTCTTAACCCACTCTAGGAACACCTTGACTCCAAATTTTACTTTTACATAACTAAAAATATTTGCATAGAAGGTAGAATCCCTCAGTCAAAGGCAGTCTTCCTGAAACACCAGGTACAGAGTACCCATGCTTTTGACTGCAGTGAATTCAAAACACTGAAACCAGCACTTAGGGAACCACCTTAGCCTCTGGACTTTAGAGTGTAACAAGAGGGAACATAAAGTCTTTCATACAAAAAACAAAACTGCAAAGCAAAAAGCTATGGTAACTGCTTTGAAAATGCACCTCAGTTTTGGGATGGACTCTGTGTGAAATGGTTCTTTGCTGAACTTCACAAGCAACTTCTGCCTCTTTCTCTGCTTCCTCACTTGGGTTTGTTTTGTCTGCAAACACCACTTCAGGCTGGTCTGTGCTGCTCCCCCCTGACTAAAATCTCAGTGTACATTCCCCAGCCTCAGCTGAATATCTCCAGGAACTGTTTTGTGTGACAACTGCACAGGTCTTGGTACACCTGAGGCTGTGATGCCCTGGTTTGAGTCACCCTGTCTGCTGCACGTGCTGCTCAGGTCTGCCAGGATTGTTATCCTCCCTCAAGTGGTCTGAGCTGGTGGAAGCGTGTCAGGGACATTTCAGAGCCCAGGCAGCTCAAGTGGAAGCAATTCTCATCATCTGTGCCCATTCAGGCCGAGCAGGACCTGCCCCAGGGGACCCGCGGCAGGAGCTCATGGCAGTGGCAGGTCCCTGTGCCCAGGGCAGAGTCACAGAACCTCTGCTCCAGGCTGGGACAGGGGCTGCTTACCCTGGTGTCCCACCAAGAGGAGGGATCCTGCCCCAAACTCTGCCCAGCCCTGCAAAAGGCCTCCCCGCTAGCAGTGCTAGCAAGGTTCCTGCAGCCATTCAGTCAAATCAGAGGAAACAAATGTCTCTTTATCTGACACAGTCTCTGCACACAGCTTTCTCCCCCTTCTCCTGGTGCCTTTCCCTGACTCCAGGAAGAGCTGCAGGAAATGCTGTGTGAGCCATGGTGATGGAAGAGTTACTGATAAAAACACTGGGGTGGTGCTTTCAGAGGAGTCATGAATGGAAGATTGACCAACCTTCCAGCCAACGGTATGCCAAAAGTTTCCATTATTTAAATAATTGACTGCAATAAATTAGTAAAAAGAAAGATACGGAAACAAATGTCCCACAGCTGCTGGCTTTCCACAGGCTCCATGGTCTATCTATTGCTAGACTTACTTCATTTAGGCAGAATATTAACTGCCCTGACTTGTTGGAGACTGACCACAAGGTCTCATCTGTGGTGAGCAGTCGCTATAATTAGCTCAGCAGAGACATCTTCAGCTGTCCAAGTGTAGCAGAAATACATATTCTCTGCTTCATGACATTCTGCTTCATGTGGCAACAGCTGCTGGTGTGGATTTGTCAGCGTTGCTTCATGGATTACTCCTGGGAAGGAATTGTGTGCACAGGCACAATATGATGGCTTCTATCTCCTCTAATTACTCCAATCGGATGATGGCCAGAACTTTTAGGCAAAAAGCATCAGGACAGAATATTTTACAATATTCTCCAAACTGCTCCTATGGTTTTGATTCCCTTACTGATTAGGTTCAGTGTCTGGCCTCAAGAAATCAGTCCAGAAAGAACAGGCAAACCTCAGCTTGCAAGTTAGAGTGCAAGTCTCTAATCTGCCGTTTTTGTAGTATCTACAAACAACTTTTCAACATATTTGCAAAACAATCTCTTAGTTCTTGCTGTACCTATCCAGAACCTGACTCTCTCCTCGTTTTATTTTGATTTGAGATCCAAGCATGATTTTTTTCTGGACAGGGAAGTAAGAACCAGCTGCAAATACAGACTACAAGTGTGAATCTATACTGCAGGAACTGAGCTGTAGCTTGGAATGAAAGGCAAAAAGTGATGCCATGGTAAATGTGAACGTTTAGTGCTGACATAGGAGCCTTCTACAATGCTCCACCAACCCATGGTTCACATTGCTACAAACTCTCTTTCTGGTGTTACAAAGAGTGTTGAACAGCTGGCTGTAAGTAAAAAAAAGAGCCAGAATGTTAATTTTTGTTAATATGGCGAACACTGACTATCTAATAATTCAGAGCTCATAGAAATGAGTATTCAGATTTCCACTTAGTACATGCTGGCAGTTTTAATTTGAAATCAACAGGCTTATCCAAATCAAGTTATCCATAGGAATTAATTTACTCTATGATCTAACTTAAAATGCCTCATTGTCTGATAAGCTTAGTAGAAATTTGCTAAGACAACAGTCCACAGATTTTCATTTCTTGTTTAGTGGCTATTCTGCAGGAAAGCTTTTACAGACTAATCAGTTTGGATGTGATTAAAATGCCAGTACATTTCATCTAGCCATTTTGGTATTAGAACAAAACCATATGACTGACTGCACAGCCTTTTATAAAATATTTTAAAACACATTTTCAAATCAACAGTCTGAGTAGGACTCAGAATAAAAACTCTACCAAACTTCAACTCCATGGGAAGATTCCCTTGTCTCCCTGTGAATCAACTCTACATTCAGAAGATTAAAAGTCCCAATGATGGTGGTTTTGGTATGGTTAGGAATTGGGGAAGGGTCTTCTTCCTTCTCAACTCCATGCTGCAGTGCCTTTGGGACATGGCCTGCTGGCCATTGTTTGTGCAGCCCTGATGTTTCTACATGAGGCAGAAAGTGCAACTGCATTTCCAGCCCAAAGCCCATGAGGAGGGGGCAGCCAGAGCTGTGCCAGACACAGGCCAGCAGCTGTGCCGCCAGAGGGTTTTGGTTCCTGCCCAGTGCAGCTGGTGCATCTCTCCCGTGAGTGCCTCCCCTGCCCAGGTGCCCGTGGAGAGCAGGTGCAGGGTTCTGCAAGGGCTGTGGAACAGGGTGGGGATGTCTGCTGGCAACAGAGTGCAGCGGAGAGCAAACAGTGCAGGATGTTCCTGGAGTGTGTGACAGAGAACTTGTGACACAGCTGGGGACTGAGCCAGGGAGGGAAGGCACTGCTGGAGCTGCTGTGTGTGAAGAGAGAAGGGCTGGTGGGGGACAGGAGGGTTGGAGGCGGCCTTGGGCTCAGTGATCACAAAATGCTTCTGTTTGATTCCCAGAGAAGGAACGAGAGATCTTGGGGAAGTGTTGACCTGCAACCAATTGGGAATTTGTTAAGCTTTAACAGGCAGTGCTTAGTCGTACCTTCCCTCACACCAGTGGTTGATGTGTGCAAGTGGATGTCTTAGCCTTGAGAATAAAGACAGTGGGCCCACTGAGGGGGTAGCTGCAATGCATTTAAGCAGAAGAAGGCTCTTATAGCATGGAAGGAGAATTTGAGGAATGGGATGTTCACCACATGACCACCAGAGACCCTCAAGAGACCCCTACTCTATTTACTCTCAGTAATTTTGGGGCAGTAATTTAAACATGTCAAATACTTTGTGAGCCTGTGAGTTTGAGCAAAGTAATGAATAAAGGTAATGAAAGTAATGTCTTAGTTCCATGGATACTAACACGTGAGTGTGCATGTTTCAGGGAAGTGATTCCCCACGCACCCAGCACTGAAATAAAGTAATGCCTCTTTTCTCACCCTGAGCTGGCAGTGTGGATCGAGCCCTGCTCGGTAGCTTTCATTTTGGTCATTTCTGTTGAAGCATAAAGAATGGTTGAAATGAAATCTTTTCCAGCTGTTTCCATCTTGTTTACCTTTTGGGGGACCAAGGCTCTGTGCTGCAGGTGTCCTGGGTGTGTGCAGAGCAGTGCAGCCCCAGACAGCCCTTGGTTTGCCCACAGGTTGTCATGCCTTGTTCCCAGGTGTGCCCAGCTGTGGCAGGAGAAGGAGCCCGCAGCGCAGTGGGCACCGTGCCCTGCCCAGCCGGGGCTCTCTGGCACACAGCAGCAGCAGCAGCGCCAGCACCGTTCAACCCGCTCCTGCCTTGGCTTCCCCTGGCACACAGGAGCCTCTGGAAATCAGCAGCGCCAGTGGCGTTCCCAGCTTGGAGCAGCTGCTGCTGGGGGCAGATGCTGCCAGTTCGACTGCTGCCAAAGGGCAAGGAAGGCAGAGAGGTACAGGCACCGGAGCCCTGGGCATGTCCAATAAAGGGGCAAATATGTGGGGAGATTTGTTAGGAAGCATTTCAGCTGTGATGCCAACTGTGGCTTCTCTCCTGGCTCTGTGTGTTCTAGACGAGTAATGCAATGGTTGGCTCTGACAATTAAGCAGTAGATGTTATGTGGATGTTCAAATGTGTAGTGATGATATTGTAAAATATCCTCCTGTAGTCCTCTTTCCCGTCCCCCTTGTAATCTCCTTGGTAGCCAGGGCATTTGGGGAGGGCTGGCTTGGGACCAGCAGGCAGGGTGTAACAACACCTGACCTCCAGTCAAGATGCAAGAAAGTAATCTGCACCAATGGACAGCAGAGAAAGAGTTGACTGACAAAACTTTTGGAGGAGCTGATGGTATAAAAGGCAGAGCATCCTTTTTGTAGATGAGCACATGGCTGCTAGTCATGGAGACAACTAATGCTGCAATTTTTCCTTATTCAGTCTTTGTTAAGGTTTAATAAACCTTTCAAAAGTTAAAGGAAGGGTAGTTTCTCACATGTGCAATGCTGTGGGCCATTTTCTTGGTCTGGTTTCCTTTGCTTGTGTCCCATCTGAGTGCTCAGTTGGGGTACAGACTGTAGGTGCTTGGGGCACTCTTGGAGTTCCTCTTGGATCCCCTGAACAACAGGGTTTGGCCCATGACGGGAATTTGTGCTGCTTTGTGACAGAGAAGAACTTCCCAGGCTCTTTTGTGTTTGCTGTAGGGAAGGTTGGTTATTGCTCCGCATAAATTCACAGACTGTGATAAATAGGTATGATTCGTGCTGATAAAATTGAAACAATACTCAATATTGGTACAGTAATTTATTAATTATTATATTAATTGGGAGTAATAAAAATAGTTAAAAGTGGTAATGCCAAAGAAGAGAGGGAGAGGAGGGGCTCCACCCCCCCTCCCCCGGCAGATGTTCACAAGGACAGGAGGAAAGAAGCTGAAGATACATTTGCTAAAAATGAGCAGAAAGGAAGCAAAACCTGGTTGGGTCCCAGAAAATGCTAATTATAAGGGATTTATTGCCTTGATATGTAGATATAGTGATATGTTAGTCTTGGCTTACATTGTACTGGCTTGGTGCGCATGTGTAACCCAAAGGTGAATTAAAGGACACAGAGGAAGACTACGAAATCTTCATCAGACGACCCCCAAAAGACTTGTGTGACCACCAAACCGAGTGGTGGCGCATGCGCAGTAAAGGTGGTGATGAGGGTGGAGATAGAAATATGACGAACCGAAAATAGGAGGAGATGGTATTAACCCATGGCATATAAGGGGGTAATTTTTACTTGGCAAGCTTGTACGTGAGGTGGCAAGGGTCCCAGAACCCTGCACTCCACACCCCGCGGTTATCTTTTGCTTATGCGCTATTATTTGAACCAAATTATCGCTTATTTATATATTTTCTAAACTATTTAATTAAAATTGCTGCTATCTCAAATATTGTTTGGTTTTTTTTATGAAGTGATAATTAGGCAAACACAACACAGACCAACATGGAGCGTTTGCTTTGTGATGTCAGGGCATGGTTGCCACCTGGTCACAGTGCCATCAGAAGGGTGCCTTGGTGCACGGAAGGCCTGAGTGTCAGAGCAGCCCTAGGCCTTGCTCAGTTGAGGAGAACTTTCCTGGCTGGCGCCTTTGTCAGCGGGGAGCTGCCCACTGACAAGAGCCTTGTGTTTCTCGTGTTGTGGTGAACTCCCACAACACAGCTACCATGTTTCACCATCTGGCCACGGCAGCTTTTGCTGCCTATGGCATTACTTTTTCTGCCTACTACATGACACACTTCTACCGTAAGTAGAGGTTTCCCTTCTGCTTAGGTTAGGGTGCATCCTAACCTGGCTTTTGTATGTCTTCCTGCTCTTTCTTAGTGACTGAGTTTCTGATTCTGAAACAGAAAGAGCATTAGGATGCCGCTGATTTGGTAAAGCTCCTGTCAAGACATTCAGCTAAAAAGGGGGTGTCTGTAGCCACAGGGGCAGCATTTGCAGGGGAAGCTGCAGGGCTTCTCTTCCCTCCACGGGAGAGTCTGTGGCAGCCGAGTCTGTCATTGCCTCAGTTTGCTGGGACAAGCAAGACACCTTGAAAAATGTAGACCTGGCAGACCTTCAGGGAAGGCCTTCTAAAAACTCTGCAGTTGTTCCCAGAATTCAGGGAAAGCTTCTTTCTTTCTATGTTTTGCCATGAAGGGATTTGACTGTCTAATTTGACCTTTTACTGAGTGCTAAAATAGTTACTCCCTTGGAAAGGAAGTGCAAACTCTAAAGCAGTGAGTGTCTGCTCCTGAACCCTGGAGCTGCTGCTGTGTTGTTTCACAAAGAACTCCCACGGCTCAGGGGATTTTGGGGAAGCTTTTCTGGGCAACTTTTTCCTGCAAGTTAATGAGAATTACTGCATGTAACTAATTGGAAAAAAAAAAAAAGAGTACCTGAAGGAGAAAATTTCAGAAGCTGTTTTATGTGTTTGGTAGAACAGCAGCATTGAGTGTTAAAGAACAATTTGCATTTTCTTGATCATGTTTGTATTCATTTCCTGGATAAACAGGCCAAAGTATAGGCACAGCCAAGAATATTGTCCTGATCTCTTGCTGGCTGTGTGAATGAAATGTGTCTCCTGGAGGGAAGTTTTGAAACGGGAAATCATCTCTGTTTGGGTTGACTTGTTCTGTGGGATTCAGCAGCCCAGGCAGTTTTCTGACAGCATCTGGTTCATTTTCCCTTCCCACTACAGGTCACCTGAAGCGTGTATTCAGCAGTGCTGAAGATCCTGAGGTGAGTGAGAAAGGAACATTTCATGTTCCTGGTGTTTAAGAACTGTAGAGGAAGATGTGAGCTTGGCCAGTAGCAGTAGACTGTAGAAAGCCAGCTAAAAAGGCCGAAAGAAAATCCATTTTCCTGCCTGCAAAAACAATAACAAAGCCAGAGATGCAAGGCAAATGGGACAGCTCCAAGACATCTTGCTGCTTCTAGGCAGCAGGGAAGCTGAAATGCACAGCAAGATGGAGTAGCACCTCATTCAGCCAACTTGCTGGGCTTTTCATGACTCAGAGTGCCACTTGGATCAAAGTCGATGATTTCCCCTTCTTCTGGCTCCTTTGCCAGCTCAATAGAAAGCAGCTCCTAAGGGATTGCCTTTGGCCCATGTCTCTCACTTCTGTCTGTCTGCAGGGCTCAAGAGCAGGATCAGCAGCTCCTCTGGCTGCCTCTGGCATGGAGGAAGAGGCTGAAGAGGAGCAAAGGAGCATCAAGCCTCCAGCTGCTGTCCCTTCACAGCCTGAACATGCAGAGCCAGTAAGTGGCAGCTGAGCTTGGCACTGCCTTTGGTGCAGGGCCAGGCTTCCAGTTTTGGAGCAGCTCTTCCTTGTTGCCGGTGGCTGAAGATGCTGGCGGCTGTGTGCCTGCCGTGACGTAGTGCTGCTTCAGGCAAGCCAGGCAGCCGTGGCCAATGGGTTCTGAAGATGGACAGTTAAGCTGGGATGCTGAGAGGGCCCCAGAATGTCTCTTGGCATCAGACAGGAGGCAGCATTCTGTGATTCTCAGTGGAGGAGTCAGCCCCTTGTGCCCATTGCCAGTGCAGGCTGCCCGTGCTCAGCGCACGCAGCGGCCCAAAGACGCAGTTGACAGCCTTGCAGGGCACCTGGCAGACACTGGGCCCTGGAAGGGACCTGGCCTCTCCATGGACTAATTAGCTTCAGGCTGTGCCTCCCTTGTAGCTGCTCAGAGCAGAGTTTGGAGAGGAGAATCCTTGGCAGCCCTACATTGGAAAGGGCGGGTGGGTCTGGGCAGGGCTGGAAGGCGCCTCCCAAGGGCCGCTCCCTAAAGGCTGCCATGGAGAGGGGAAATGCGTGAAACAGATCAGAGAAGGGACATGCTGGGGGCTTCTGAGCACACCATTGCATGCCGGCTGCGGGCTGATTTCATGCACCAGGGAAAGACAGGAGGAGGAAAGCAACGAGGCTCTGGGGGCCTGCTCTGATCTCTTGGTGGATCTTGGCAGCCCCAAGGCTACCTTGTTGCCAGTGTCTTGCAGAAAAGCTGCAAAGGTGGAGCATGGAGGTGGGCGTGAGGGGCTGGATCCAAGCAGTCTTTGGGCTTTTGCCAAAGTTGCCTTTGAGAAGGGGACATGGGAAACGGCCCAGCTGGAGAGGCCTGGGGGTGGCTGACAGACAGCACCTTGCCAAGGCCTTGCTTTGGCCGTGCACTCTGTGGGGCGTGTGTGCCAGCCACCCTTCTGATGGGCAATCCTTCCTTGTCCCAGCTCAATGTAGGCTCTGCAATTCAACCCGGTGCCGCTGCCCCAGTGTGGCCTGCAGCAGCCAGCTGGCCCCCCGCTGCTGGCACTGCCTGCAGCAGCGCAGCCCAGCAGCCCGAGATGAGGCAGGAGCAGGGCCTGAGGACGCTGAGTAAGTGGGGTGCATTTCTTGTCTGCCAGAGCAGTGTGTTGTGTGCGTGTCGGGGTGTAGGCTGTGCCAGCAGCTGCCCCTGGGTCTCAGAGGCACTTGGGCCTCTCTGCAGAACCTGTTGTTGTACTTTGAGGCAGTGCGGCAGCGCTCAGGCAGTTGCTGCTGCCTGTGAGGGCGGCTGGGCCTGCCTTGGCTCTGCCTGGGCTGCCTTGTGTGCCAAAGACAAAAGCAGAGATTGTTTGTGCTTGAGCAGAAGGCTGGCACCTAGCAAGTGACTAGGTCCCAGGGAGCTCTCTGGCCCGAGCTCTTTTCTGCCTCCCGATCTTACTCCTCCTCCAGCTCAGACACTTTGTGCCCCTGGCAGTGGAGCTGCCAGTGATGGTGGGTATGACTGCAGAGGCTGCAAAGGCCCTTGGTCACCTCTTAGGGCCCCCTTCTTAAGGGCTCCTCATTTTGGCTTATGGCATGGCATGCTGGGCTTGAAAGAAATCAAGGCCTTCTTGGAAAGGCCACCTGATGAAAGGTGGAGAAGATGGCCCTCACTGAGACTTGCTGGTCTCAGCAGCTGCAAGGCAAGGGAGCACAAAGGGCCCAGAGCTGCCGGCAGCGGGGCTGCCTTTGGGAGGCTCTGGGCAGCGGCGTCTCTGTGTGCCAGTGAGCGCCCTGCGCTGCTTTTGTCTTTCAGGGAGCATTGTGAGTGTGGGCCAACCGATCAGCAAATACACGGCATTGGAAGAACTGGGACGAGGGTAAGCGTGGCGTCGGCTCCTTTTACAAAAGTGTGGGCCAGGTCTTTGGCTGGTGCAATATCAAGCGTGAAGTCAGGCAAGCTCCAATCATGGCCAGGCTCTGCCTCCTTTACCTCCTGTCGCCTGCCTGGACTGCTGGCTCCGAGCAATCCCAAGGCCTCATCAAAGACAAGGTGATGCTGGCATTGTCTTGCTTGCAGCAAGGAGGAGTAGGAGCTGTGAAAGGCCCTGGCCCTTCAGCTCTCTGGCCTGAAAGAGCACCTTGCCATTCAAGAAATGTCAGATGCTCAAGGACAGTCTTCTGACTCTAATTGTTCTCACTTTTTGGACACACGCATGCATGCACAACCGCACAAAGAGAAGAGTTGCCCTTAGGTTTGGAAATGAGCTGGCAGGGCGTGCGCCTTGGAGATTTGCAGCGGCCCTTGGTCTTCATGCTGCACCTTAGTGTTGCCTTGGACAGGCTGCCCCGCACGGCAGAGGGCTGACGGGCTGACGCGCTGTTGGCCCAAGAGACGCCCCAGCCAGGCATTTTCTAAGGAAGGCGTGCAGGCAGCCTGGGCAGATCTGCTGCCTAGGCTTGATTTCAGTACCAAGGGCTAAAGGGCTCTTTCTGCTGCTTTTGTCTTCCCAGAGGGTTTGGAGCTGTTTATAAAGCCCTGGACACCAGCAGCGGACAACAGGTAAAGTGCCAACAGCCCCATGCCATTTTGCAGCTCTGGAGCGCTTTCCCCACGGCTGTGAGCTCTGCCTGGAGCTTTGGGTGGCAGCTGCATGTCTGCAGCAGAGACTGTTCCTCTGAAGTACAGTCTAGGCTCAGGGGGCAGAATGCATTTGGGATGGCCTTTGGTGCTTCTGCTAAGCTCTGCTGTCTAGTGACAAGGCACTTTGGCCCAGCCCGCTGCCTCATTGCAGCAGCACTCGCTGCGTGCCCCTTGTGATCTCCAGCAGGGTGCGTCTTCTCAAGGTGACGGTGGCCAATGTCATTGCAGGTGGCAATCAAGATCATGTCACTTGAGGAGGGCATGCGCGAGGAGCTGGCTGCCAATGAAATCCTGGCCATGAGGGACAACAGGAGTCCCAATATCGTTACCTACTTAGACAGGTTGGTGTGTTCTTGTGTCAACATAGCTTTAGCTAGTTAGTGCAAGCCCCAAGAGACGATGCCCTTTGGTCAGTGGCAGGGAACGGAGCTGGTGATGATTTCTCTGCTGGTGTCCAGAGCGTGGGACGAGGTGGAGTTGGTGTTCAATAACCTCTTGTGGCACACGTAGCTTGGAGAGCAGTTGCAAAAACCTGGCTCAGGCCCTGGGCTGACTGAGGCTGTGCCCATTGCTGTCTCTCCATGCCGTGGTTTTCTTCTTTCAGCTACCTGGTGGACGCGGAGCTCTGGCTGGCCATGGAGTTCATGGACGGCGGCACCTTGTTTGATGTGCTGGCGGCAGTGTACCTGGAGGAAGGACAGATAGGCGCTGTCTGTCGGGAGGTGAGGGATCCCGCTTGTGCTTCCCCCAGCCTGCCCAGGATGCTGCTTGCCAGCTGCAGGTTAAGGAGAGCCGAGATTTCTTGCTCTCACCTTTCTGCTGCTGCTGCTGCTGCTGCTGTCAGTACACACAGGAGAAGAAAGAGCATGGCAAGTGAAGTGCCTGCCGCTGTCCCCGCACTCCTCAGGCTCTGTTCTTGCACTCTTCCGTCCTGTCCGTCCTCTGGCGCGGGTGCTCGTTCACTCGCTTGGTTTCACTTGCCCCCTCTTCTCAGCTTTGCCTGGCAATGTTTGCCTGCAGCCTGTCTGTCTGTCCTACATTCCTTGCCACTGGAAGGCAGCATGCAGGTGGCAGAATTTCAAGCTAAGGGCAAAGAGCGGTGCTCAGCTTCAAAGGATAGCATTGCAGTGCAGATGGCAATGGATTCTGGAACAGCTCTAAGGTGCTGCTTCCTCCTCTGCTGCCACTAGGTTTCCCCAAAAATCTTTGCCGTGCAGCCTCCCAGCCAAAGGTGACGCGCTTCCTACCGAAGGCCGCTGGAACTTTTGGGAGCCCAGATGCTTTTGCTTGGAAATGGAGAAAAAACTTGCAAGAGTGTTGAAGCAGCAAGCTCTTCTTGGTGACAGCACCATGAGGCTTCAGCCTCGCTCACAATTGCCTGAGAAAGCTGTCAATCGCGTCGAGCTCTTTCCTTTCTGCTGGGATGAAATCAGATCCTGCACGTTAACTTTCCCCCCCTCCTTTTTCTCTCTCAGTGCCTGCAAGGACTGCATTTCCTTCATTCCCGCCAAGTCATCCACAGGGACATCAAAAGCAACAACGTCCTTATGGGCATGGATGGATCTGTCAAGTTGGGTGGGTATCCCTGCTGGGCTGCAGCATTTCCAGCACGTGCCGTGCGCTTGCATTTTGGTGAGTGCCACTTGGGCAGGAGCGTGGCTTGGCCAGTGTATGAGTGGTGAGGGTGTTTTTGATGTGGCCGATGCCTTATTTGCCTGGCTCCAGCCATGTGGAAGGAGAGCTCAGCTGCTTTTTCAGCTGCATTCAGCATGGCCTGGTCGGGCTTGGAGTGGGCAATGGTTTTGGCCACTTTGCCAGTGGTAGCTGGCTTTGACAGGCTTTGTTTTTGTCCTCAGGTGACTTTGGCCTCTGTGCTCATCTCAGCCCTGAGCGCAGCAAGCGCAGCTCCAGTGTGGGCACTCCCAGCTGGATGGCACCGGAGGCGGTGAGAGGAGAAGCCTACGGCCCCAAAGTGGACATCTGGTCCCTGGGCATCATGGGGCTGGAAATGGTGGAAGGGGAAGCTCCTTACGAGAGGGAAACCCGTCTCAGGGTAAGGGGCAGCTTAGCACAAGGGCTGTGTGTGGAGAGAGCTGATGTGACCAGCAAAGGAGCAGGTGCAGTGTCCTCTTGCATCCATGTGCTGCAGGTGTTTGAACTGATAGAAAGGAACGGGCCCCCAAAACTGCAGAACCCCAGGCACCACTCGGCTCTCCTGCGCGACTTCCTCCGCTGCTGCCTGCAAGCAGACGTGGACAGGCGCTGGTCTGCCCAGGAACTGCTGCAGGTAAGAAAAAGCAAAGGGGCCAAAAGCCCTGTCAGCTGAGGACACCTGCATGAAGGGGTGAGCAGCAGTGTGGGCCATGTGGCGCAGGCAGCTCCCGGCACAGGAGGGCACAGGGGGACATGCTGCCCTGGCTGCTCTCTGTGTGTCTTTCTGCTAGCCAGGGAATCCTGCTTGAGCCCGTGAGAATGGCATCGTGGAAAGTAAGAGTTCCTTTCTTTCTTCTTTTTCCTCTGGGCAGCATCCCTTTGTGACCTCGGGCCATCCTGCCTCCAGCCTGGCTGCTCTCATCATCTCCGCCAAGCAAGTGCAGGAAGAGTGGAGAGGAGACACCTGCGCCTGAGGAGGCCCTTATGGCCCGGCAGCCGAGAGGAGGGAAAAGGGGACATGGCATCTTTAGGCAGAGCTCCAGCCATGCCCCGACTATTAAGAGACTGTAGATAGGAAATGTGATAGTTTTCATATTTTCTCAATTTAGCTGTTAGGTTAGGTTAGGATAGGTTTTGTTAGGGTATGTTAGGTTAGATTAGGTGTGGGTTAGGTTGAATTTAAAGCTCTGATGCTTTTTCTTTCTCAAAAAGATGAAAGTTTGAAAAATTAGGAAATATAGGGATCAACTTTGAAGGACTAAGGAACATAGATAGCTTAGATAATAGAGGATTGTTTAGCTTAGAATAGAGTGTTGTTAATTTAGGGAAGCTCCGAGGTATCTTTTAAGTAGAAATGAAAGAATTGTCCTAATAAGAATCAAGCTGTGAGAGGAAAAGCTGGGCTGCAGCCCAACTGGAGCCTTCAGGCACTCCAAGCTGTCAGCCTGAACAGGCCACCTGCAGGCCAGAAGGATGAAGATGAAGTAGAGAGGGGATATACTTTGTGTACTTTGTATACTTTGTTTCCGCCCGAGTGCCAATAAAAGTCGAAAATACCCAGAGAGTTGTAAGACTCCCTTCCTTGCCAGACTGTAGCTGAGTGGACTGTCCCTTTCAAAGGCTCAAAGAACACAGTGAGGTAAGCAGCTTTGCTTACCTGAAGTGTGCAATGCCTGTGGGAAGCTGCGAGACTTGCGGGTAATGAACGCCAGGTGATGAGCTCACACTCAGGACAGCACCAGGAGGCAGATGCGCAGTCCTTTCTGGGCCTCTTGTCTTGAAGACGTCAGGCTGATCAGCAGGAATCACCATTTTGTTCCCACCCTCCTCTCACTACGTCACCTGTGGGATGGAGTGGCATTCTCCTAGTGGCATCTGGCCCTTCCTCCCTGCTTCTCTTGTCCCCCCTTTTCAGCCCAGAGCCCCAGGGACCATCTGGGCCAGCCTCATCCCCCACGGCTCTGTGCAACCCCCAGGGCCTCCTGCACAGCCCCATTCCCACTCTGCAGCCTCCTTGGCCTTTTCCCGCCTCTGGGCCAGCCTGCTCTTGCCAGCTGTTGGGCACACACACGCACACACAGAGCATACCACACCTGTCAGGGAGCAATTGGATGCAGGAGCCCCTGCTAAGCACGGCTCACCAGCCCGGCACTTTTCCCACCCAGCTGTGCCTCCATTTGGACTCCATCTGCTGGCATACCCACTGCCAGGGACTGCTCAGGGACTGCATGCTCCTTCAATGCTGCCCACAGGCCTGATTTCCACGCCTCCCCATTCCTCCTACCCCCAAGGCTGCCTCAGCCTTCTAAACACAATTTTTCTTACTCCAATGGCTTCCTGTGCTTTACTTCATACTGTAAGCAGGAGTACGCCGTTTTGATTGTCTTGATTCTAGAATTAAGAAAAAGAAGTTGGAAGTGCTGCTAGAGTTTGTCATTTCAAACTTGAAACAACTGCAAAAAGTAGAGAAGCTTTCTGGGCAGCTTTTCAGTTCATTTCAAGTCTCCTTCCTCTTCACTCCGTTTCAGCATATCTGTTGATTTTCCTTTGCTCTCATCTTTTAAGCTTCAGCACTTGTCTATGGATCTGTAAAAAAGCCCTGTAAACCCAATGCAAATTTACTGTTCTTTCTATTTTTCCTCTTCTGCAAAAGCTGAGGCTCTTGTCATTTCTAGACTTTGATTCCCAAATTGGCTCTGGCTAAGAGCAGAACAAATGGAATTTATTACCTGCTAGTAAGACCTGCTAGCAAAGGTCACAGTTAGAGCTGAGCGTGGTGCTCCTCTCCCTCTGTTGAATACACATCTTTGTCTCAAGGCCTGGTGATTTCCAGGAGCACCTGGAAGCTACTGCCAACCACAAAAGTCTCACTCTTGCTGCTTTGGACACTGAGTTTTTGGTAGGATTTTGATCTACATCTACAGTGACCTACAGCAACTGGATCTTTGACACCAAGTGCCTTCAAGCAACATTTCTAAGCATAGTGGGCAATGAAGTCCAGATACTAATGAGTTGTGTGATATTTGAACTCTGTATAACGTTGTGGGTTCTTACGGCCGGGTGCATCTTGGCACTCAGCCAGGAGCACCCTGTTACCTTCGGGGATCCCCCTGAAATACCTTTCCCCTTACATCAGCCTGTTGCATATTCATAGACCCTCATGCATATCCATAAACTACTTTACATATCCCAGGAATGATTTTACATGGCCCCTCCCTGGGTCTGCCTTTCCAGAGCATGTGTGTTTCTTGGCTGTGGTTTTGGCTCCTTCTCTTTGTCACCTCCAGGTTTGGGCCTTGCTCCACTCTGCCTTCAGATGGGGAGTGCTGATAGTTGGCAGATCTGTCCAGGTGTCCTCATCCTGTGTGCATTGGATGTTATCCCATCCAAGCAGGCAGTTTAACACAAGCAGCTATTTCACTGAGCTTAATGAACAACAGAAATAAAAACTATAGAACAAAGTTACTTTAACAAACAGTCCCAGCCCATATTTGCTCCCAGTCTGTGTGGTCCTGATCCATATGGTCCCAGTCTGTGCAGTCCCAGTCCATAGGATCCAGTCCATATTTGATCCCAGCCCATATTTGATCCCAGTCCATGTTTGACCCCAATCTGTGTGGTCCCGCACACACTCCCAGGGTCTGAAATTCCAGTCCTCAGACAGGAAAAATGTTCCTGCCCTTGAACTTCTTTCCTCTCATTTAAAAAAATTAGAACAATTTATAAATTAATAAGTAATAATTAAAACAAATAGTTATAATGAAAATGAAATACAGTAATTTCAGCTCTTACATACAATACTCCCATAATTATTGAAGCCAAAAAACCAATAACTATTACTATAACATTACCAATAAAAATAAATGAATTATATACCAAGAAATAGCTTTGGAAAGTTTTAACTCGATGACTAATATACTTGAGATAAAAAATATCTAAAAAACTAACATACAATCTAACACACCTTAGTAAAACAATTCATATTACAAATATACTAAACACAAAACCAAACACCACTATAATTTCTCAGACATTGTAACCAAACAATTAAACTTTAATAACATCCTTAAGTACTCTAAAACAATTTAAATTATTTTTAAAAGACTTATTGGGTGCGCCTGGGTTATTTGGATATTGGTTTTGGAATTCTTAGAGGCTAGATGATTTAAAAAATGGGACTTTTATAGGAATTGAATCAGCTGAGAAGGCGGCACTCTGAAAACAGAACTGACTGAAAATGAACGGGACAGAAATCACTAACTCTGAAAGTTTTATTTGCTATCAAATACATCCCACACACCCAGCCCCACACAATCCCCATCCCACCACTCCAAATTGGGATCTCACTTCTCCCAATTTCCTCCCAACCCCATCTGACCCTGGTGGCTGTGGAATGGAGGGAGGTTGGCCTGGGATTGAGTTTTTCTGAGGCGAGAACACACAATTTGAGAGGGGTTTGAGCCTTTACAGGTTAAAATTTATTTGTTTCTTGTGGGATTTGAGAGGTTTTGAGGTGACAGATGAATCCCTCTTGACTTTGGGAGTGCAAAGAGATGGAGAAAAAAATAAAATTAAGGTGAAACTAAAAGCAGAAGCAGCCAGATGTGTTCCCAACATGGATCACAGGCAATGTGGGGCACCAGGGCTGTGCCCAAAGTGCCTCCTCCAGTGGGGGATGGAGCTGGAGCAGCGCACGAAGCTCTTCCCGCACTTGGGGCACTCGCAGGGCTTCCCTTACCGGTGCCTCCGTTGGTGTTGGGTCAAGGTAGAGCTGTCTGAGAAGCTCTTCCCACCCCGGGGACACTCGTAGGGCCTCTCCCCTGTGTGGATGCGCCGGTGGGTGACGAGGGTGGAGTTGTGAATGAATCCCTTCCCACAGTTGGGGCATTGGAAGGGCCTCTCCTCTCTGTGAATCCAATAGTGTTGGAGGAGACGGGACCTGATGTGAAACCTCTTCCTGCGTTTATCACACTCATAGGGCCTCTCCCCTGTGTGGATCTTTTGGTGGACAATCAGGCTGGAGCTGTGGCTGACGCCCTTCCCACACTCCCCACACTCGTAGGGCCTTTCCCCAGTGTGGGTCCTCTGGTGCTGGATCAGGGTGGAGCTCTGTCTGAAGCTCTTCCCACATTCCTCACACTCGTGGGGTCTCTCCCCAGTGTGGATGCGTCGGTGCAGGACAAGATGGGAGTTCTGCCTGAAGCCCTGCCCGCAGTCGGGGCAGCGGAAGGGCCTCTCCTCTGTGTGCGTGCGCTGGTGCTGGAGGAGATCAGAGCTGGAATGAAACCTCTTCCTGCACTGATCACACTCGTAGGGCCGTTCCCCAGTGTGGGTCCTCTTGTGCTTGATCAGCTCAGAGCTCCTCCTGAAGCTCTTCCCACACTCCACGCACGTGTGGGCCTTCCCCCCATCATGACCCTGCTCATGGAGCACCAGCTCCGAGCTCTGGCTCCATCTCCGGCCGCCTTCCCGGCCCAGGCTGGCTCTTTCCCCCTCACATCCCCGCCAGCTGCGTTTGCAGCCCCTCCTCGTGCGGCATCTCCGGGCCTTTTCCTCCCCGTTGGCTTCCTGCGCCGTGGAGCCGCTCCAAACGGCCTCTTCCACCAGGTTCTGCCGCGGGCATTTGTCCTCCCTGCTCTCCATGCTCAGCTCCTGCTCTGGGCGAGGAAGGACAAGGACAGGATGGGATTTGCCTCCGTGCCACAGGCAAGGGCAAGGAGATCCCCCCAGGGCTGTGCTGCAGCCGGGGCCGTGCTGGGCTGGGAGATGGAGCAGCACAGAGGGGAAAGGGGCACTGACTTCCTCCTCACCTGCCTCAGTGTCCCGGGGCATCTTCCTCTTCCTCACAGCCTCACAGGGGTTGGGAATGGGAAATTCTGGTTTGGGGAAAACAAGGGATGAGCAAGTTGAGTTTGAAGGTCCCACTGCCTAAACTGGGCAAACTGGGGGCTGCACATCCAAACTGGGCCTTGCTGGAGACCCTGCCTGGCCACTACCAGCCCTTGGGGCTCCTCTCGCCACATCCGCCAGGGGGGAACGCACACAGGCCTGGGGGATCCCAGCAGTGGCAGCACTGCCAGGGACTGCTTTGTACTGGGAGTGACTGGGAATGACTGTGAGCATGCTGAGGGACACTGGGATATACTGGGAGTGTCTGTTAACCATACTCAGGTGACTGGAACCACACTGGGAACAGGTGGGAACCATGCTGGGGAGAACTGGGACCCCATGCTGGGGGTACCTGGGAGCTAGTGGGAATGACTGGGTGTACACTGGGGACAACTGGGCATGACTGGGACCATGCTGGCAGGGACTGGGATCATCTATGGATTGCCTGGTACTATACTAGGGACAACTGGGATCACACTGGGAGGAACAGGGATTGACTGCAACTGTGCTAGGGCCTACTGGGATCCTACTGGGACCACAGTAGGAGGAGCTGGCCAATGCTGGGAGTGAGTGGCATCATACTGGGTTATACTGGCAGCCACTGGGACTGCACTGAGGGTGACTGGGAGTGGCTGGGAGCAACTGGAATCAGGTTGGAAGCAACTCAGGGCAACTGGGAGTGACTGGGAACATGCTGGGAGCAACTGGGATACACTGGGAGAGACTGAAACCACACTGGGGGTAAATGGGAGCAACTGGAACCACACTGGATGATCATGGGAGCAGCTGTGCCCATGCTGGGGTCATACTGGGATCCTATGGGAAATGGCTGGGATCATACTGGGAGTGACTGGGAAGGTGCTGGCTCTGACTGGAACCATACTGGACGTGACTGGGAGCAACTGGGCCCACACTGGGATTGCCAGGGAGTCACTCTGAGCATGACTGCAATAATACTGGGGGTGTCTGGGACTGACTGGGGTCATCCCGGGGGTGACTGGAACCATACTGGGAGTGACTACTGCTCCTGCTGGAGTCACCCTGGGAGCCACTGGGTACACACTTTGGGCAACTGCCAGAAACTGGGATCATGCTGGGGGCAACTGGGAGGAACTGGTAAAGACTGGGATCATCTGAGCTAACTAGAACTGTACTAGGCCAACTAGGATATGCTGGGAGAGTCTGTGACCATACTGGGGGGACTGAAACAACACTGGGAAACATCTGGGACCATGCTGGGGGCAACTGGGAGTGAGTGGGACCATGTTGAGAGGGACTGGGACTATTCCAATGTTTTGCGGAGAAAAAAGAAACCCACACAACTTTGTAAAAGTTGTTAAGAGCCGAAGATCCAGTATGTATTTATTGCAGCGCTGGACGCATGCGTACCCCAAAGGTACTAAAAGGCATGCGTACCTGCGAGAATTTCAGGTCTCCTTTTATCCCCCTTCTACATATATATGCATACAGTTTCACAATAGGCTCATACATATTCATTTTTGTGGACTTCAGTGTGACATTTGCTGCTAGTTCCTCTTTATCAAAAGGAATTCCTAGGTCAGGTTGTCCTGGCCTTGCTTCATGTCTCTGATTACTTTATCAGTCTCTTCAGTATCTCTGTTTTGCAGTTTTTCCTTCAGCTTTGGCTTACAGACTTTTCATCCCTTTAGACTTTTAACCTAATTCAAAAGGGATTTTTACTTAGGGGGATTTTTACTCCGTCTCACCAGGGACAACTGGAATCATACTGGGAGGAACTGGAAAAAACTGGAACTATACTGGAGGACACTGGGATCATACTGAGATGACAGTGGGAGCAGCTGGATCCATGCTGGGTGAGACTGGGATTACACTGAGGGTGCTTGGAATCATACTGGGATTGACTGGGAGTGGCTGTGAGCAACTGGAATCATGCTGAAAGACACTGGGAGGAACTGGGAGTGATTGGGAACATTGTAGGGGTGACAGGGATAAACTGGGAGAGACAAGGAGTCACTGGGATCATACTGGAGGCTCCTGGGGTCATGCTGGCATTGGCAGGGAGCAACTGGGATCACACTGGGGGCACTGACATCATATGAGAGTGACTGGATGTGACTGGAGATACACTGCAAGTGACTGGAATCATACTGGGAGTGACCAGGATCATACTGGGAGTGACAAGGATCATACTGGGAGTGACTGGGACCATACTGGGAGTAGCTACAATCAAACTGGGATTGTAGAGGGTGTGACTGGTCCCTGTCTGGGGGGTGCTGGGAGCTGCCAGGCGCATGATTGGAGCCGACTGCGCAGCCACTGGGAGGAACTGGGAGCAACTGGGAATGGCAGGATGCAGCTGCAGCAGCGGCAGCTCCCCGGAGGCCCCGTGCCGGTGCCGCTCGTGGTGCCGGCTCTGGCTGTGCCCAGATCCCACTGGAAGGGGATCCCAGCCAGGGACCCCATGGACACCAACTGGGGGAACCCCGGGCCGGGCTCCGACAGCGCCACGGGCAGGGAACGCAGGGACAGGAGAACTGGGGGCACACCGAGATTTGGGGGCTGGGGGGCACGGGGGAACCAAAGGGGGAACCAAAGGGAGAGCTGGGAGAGCAGGGAATGGGGTTTGGGGGTTCCAGGACTGAGAAAAGGGGAGGCTGCGGTGGGCAGAGGGGGGACGGGCTGGGCTAAGGGGGTTCCTGCATCCAGGAAAGGGAGCTCCAAGGGTTCCCAGTGTCCCCATTCCCAGCAAAAGGTGGGAAAAGCCGGGATGGCTGGGAATAGGGGTACCCTGTGTCCTCAGTGTTGAAGAGAGGAGGGGCTGGGGGCTGGGAAAGGCAGGAATTGGGGTCAAGGGGGTCTCTGGGTGAAGGAAAAGGGGGCTCTGGGGCCTGGGAGAGGCGGGATGGCCGGGAAGGGGGTGCGGGGGTTGTTGGTGCCGGATAAGGGGGTGCGGGGTGGGTGCCATGCACAGGACTGGGGGTGCGGGGGGATCCCGGCGCCCAGGAATGGGGGTTCAGGGGCCCCGGTGCTCCGGGATGGGCGATCAGAGAGTCCCGGTGCCGGGGGCCCCCCTCAGCTCTCGCCGCCCCCCGGGGCCCCAGGAGCGCCCCCAGCCCCAGCGCTGGAGCCATCGCGCTGCTCCTCCTCACTCCCAGTGTGATCCCAGTACGGTCCCAGTAGAACTCAGTCACCCGGGAGCTGCTCCCAGCATGATCCCAGTACAGCCCAGTCACTCCCATCCCTGCCATCCCCCCACCCCTCGCTCCGTTCCGCCCGGTCCCGACTCCATCCCCGCCCCTCCTGCGGGCTGCGAGGGCTCCGGGACCGGGGCAGGAGGAGTAGGAGGGAGGGAGGAAGAGGCGGAGCGGCAGCGGGAAGCGGTGGGAGCAGAGGACGGCCGGGATCGCGCGGCTTCGGCGCTGCCTGAACTCCGGAACCCGGGAGCATCGGCCCCCATCCCGCAGGTGCCCGGGGAGGTTCCCCCCTGTCCCAGCTCCTGAGTCACACTTGGATTGGGGGTCCCCCTTCTCCTCGGTGCGCGCCCTGCCCAGGCTGCTGGCAGTGCCAGCAATGCCAAAAGCTCCCCCCTCTTGGCTCTCCCCATTTGTGGATGCCGGGGCTCTTTGGGCTCCCGGGCTCCCTTCTCCCCTCATTCTCTGCTCGGGGCTGCAGCGGCTCCAAGGAGTCCCCCCTGCCCCTCTCACCTGCGCGATGTGGGGGGCGATGATCCCACAGGTGGGGGCTGCGAATTCAGGAAGGGTCGACCGCGTGGTTTTCTTCCTTCCTTGATGCTCCTTTGTCTCTCCTCATCCTCCCCCTCCTCTTCCATCCCCCCTCCTCCTCCTCCTCGTCCTCTTCCATCCTGCCCCTTCCATCTCATCCACCCGTGCTCCTCCCCCCTGACCCCGCCTCCTCCTCCCCCTCCATCCCTGCCCGTCCCTCCCTCCTCCTCCTCCCCCAGCAGCAGCCACACCCTCGGTGCCCCGTTCCCGCAGCCCTCGCAGCCCGCGGCAGGAGCGGCGATGGAGCCGGGACAGGTCGGGATGGGCAGCGCGGGGCTCTCGGCTGCTCCCAGCCGCTGCGGGCGGGGGGAAGCTGGCCCGGGCCAAAGGAGAGGCAAACTGGGCAAACTGGGGGCTGCACATCCAAACTGGGCCTTGCTGGGGACCCTGCCTGGCCACTGCCAGCCCTTGGGGCTCCTCTCGCCACATCTGCCAGGGGGGAACGCACACAGGCCTGGGGGATCCCAGCAGTGGCAGCGCTGCCAGGGACTGGGCTGCACTGGGATCGTACTGGGAGTGACTGGGGCTGTACTGGCTTTGTACTGACATCATACTGGGATCATGGTGGGACTGTCCTGGGTTCCTACTGACATCATACTTGGATCATACTGGGACTGTACTGGCTTTATACTGATATCATACTAGGATCATACTGGGAATGTGTAGGAGCCTTCTTGGGGCACTTGAGACCATGTTAGGCGCAAATGGGATATACTGGGTGTGACTGGGATTCTGCTGAGGGTGACTAGCAACAGCTGTCAATAACTGGGATCACACCAGGAGGAACTGGAAGGAACTGGGAGTGACTGGCTGCACGCTTGGGGTGACTGGAAAGAACTGGGCTTATACTGGGATCGTGCTTGAGGTGACTGGGATCATACTGGCAGTGAGTGCCACTACACTGAGGCTGACTGGGAGTGGTTCTGATCAAATGGGATCATGCTGGAAAGAACTCGGAGTGACTAGGAACATGCTGGAGGGAGCTGGCCTACACTGGGAGAAACTGGGAGGGACGGGAACAAAAGTGAGGGGAAAGAGAGCAACTGGAACCATGTGGAGCACAACTGGTTCATACTGGCAGGGACTGGGAGCACACTGGGCTCAGATTTGGATCATACTGGGAGGGACTGGACCAATACTGGGAGTGTCTGAGAGCGACTGGGAACACACCCTGCACATCATCCCCCATACTGGGCCTGACTGGGAGCAACTGGGAGCACGCTGGCAGCAAATGGCATCATACTGGGACTGACTGGGCTGATCTGGTAAGCAACTGGAACCATGCTGGAGGCAGCTGGGACCACACTGGGAGCGATTGGAAGCAACTGGGATTATACTGGGAGCATACTGGGAGGGGTGGCATGTGACTGGGATCAAACTGGAGCTTACTGGGATCATATTGGGGTTGAAAGGGAGCAACTGGGATCACATTTTGGGCTACTGGGAGCAGCTGAGAGAAACTGGGATGATGCAAGCAAACTGGAGCAACTGGCAAGAACTGGATACCTGCTGGAGGCAACTGGGATATTCTGGGTATAACTGGATGATCATACTGGGAGAACTGACACCTGACTGGGGCCACTGGCAGTTCCTGGAAATGACTACAGACATGCTGGGGAATACTGGGATATACTGGGAGTGTCTGTAACCATACTGGGGGGACTGGAACCACACTGGGAACAACTGGGACCATGCTGGGGAGAACTGGGAGTGCGTGGGATCCTTCTGGGAGGGACTGGGATCATATGGGGAGTGACTGGGACTAGGGCAGAGGCAACTGGGTTCAACTGGGACCATACTGGGAGTGTCTGTAACCATAGGGGAGTGATGGAAGCACACTGGGAACAGCTGGGCCCATGCTGGGAGCAACTGGGACAATGCTTGGGGAAACTGAATCTACCCTGGAGGCAACTGGGTACAACTGGGACCATGCTGACAGGGACTAGGACTATTCTAGGGACAAGTAGAATCATAATGGGAGGAGGTGGGAACATCGGGAATTATGCTGGGAGCAGCTGTGATCACACGGGGATCACAGTGAGAGCAGCTGAGTCCATACTGGGTTACACTGGGATCTCATTGAGAGCGACTGGAATCATACTGGGATTGGCTGTGAGCTACTGGAATTGTGCTGAAAGCAACTAGGAAAAAAGTGGGAGTGACTGGCAGCATGCTGGGGATGACTGGGATAAACTGGGAGAGACAGGGAGTCAGTGGGATCACACTGAGGGCACTGGCATCAGTTTGGGAACGACAGGAATTTGACTGCAAGTGACTGGGATCATACTGGGAATAGCTACAATCATACTAGGATTGGAGTGGGTGTGATTGGACCCTGACTGGGGGTTACTGGGAGCTACCAGGCCCATGCTGGGAGCCAATTGGGGACATAATTAGAAGAACTGGGAGCAACTGGGATAAAACTGGGGGCAAATGAACCACAGTGAGAAAATTGGAAGTGCCTGGCAATGACTATGAGAATGTTCAGGGCAACTGGGATGTACTGGGAGTGTCTGAGACCATATTGGCGGTGACTGGGACCAAACTGGGAGCGACTGGGAATGTGCTGGGGGAACTGGGAACATGCTGGGGGCAAGGGGGAGTGACTGGGGCCCTGCTGGGAGAGGCTGGGATCATGCTGGGAGTGACTGGGGTAACTGGGAGAACTGGGAACACGCAGGATGAAAGCCGCAGGAACTGGGAGCAACTGGGACCTTGCTGGGAGCAAATTACAGCCTCCCTGCTCCTCCTCCTCCTGTTCCCGAAGGCCGAACCGTGAGGGGAAAGGGGCGGGGAAAGGGCGGGAACCGTGAGGGGAAAGGGGCGGGGAAAGGGCGGGAACTGTGAGGGGAAAGGGGCGGGGCCAAGGGGACCCGCTGTCTTAAAAGGGTCCGGTTTGGTTTAAAATCACCCAAAGGTGTTTCAAATGCAGCTGAAATCCACTGAGTTTGACCTCAAATGAGACAAACAGGATTAAAATTATCCAAAGAGGTCTAAAATCCAACCAAAGGGGCCTAAAATTGCCCAAACTGGTTTACAACTCCCTCAAAATGGCCTCAAATCATCCTTAAATCTCCAAAACGGGCTTCAAATCCATCCTGAAAGTACCTGCTTTGGCTTAAAATCTCCCGAAGGAGCCTAAAATCCATCCAGTTTTGACAAAATTTATCCAAATTGACCTAAAATCACCAAAACCAGCCTGAAACCAACACAAGAGGGCCTAAAATCACCCAAAGAAGAAAAAAACCAAGTCAAATGAGCCCAACATCACCAAAAAAAGGGACCCTAAATCACTCCCATAGGATTAAATTCACCCACATGGGCCCCAAATAATCCAAAGGGATCTAAAATCCTCCCTCCAAGCCACCACATTCAGCCAAAATCAGCCAAAGGGGCCTAAAATCCCCCCTGCAAGGCTGGGAATGGCTGCCAGGGATCGGAGCCCACCCTAGGCCCCCCACAATTCCACTAAAACTCCACAGAATCCCCAAAAATTACAATAAGATCCTCCAAAATCCCAGAGAATCCTACAAAATTCCAGTGGAACCCACCAACATTTAAAAATGCTCCCAAAAATTTCAATAATTCCCTCCAAAAAACCAAACCCCTGTAAAACCCCAGTAAAGTCTCCCAATATCCAAAACCCCTCAAATCCACAACCCTCACTAAAACCCAATAATCCCCCAAAAAACCCAAAACGTCTGTCCTAAACAGCAAAATCCTCAAAAGCCCAAAAAAGTGACCTCCAAATCTCCCAAAACCCACCCAAAATCCCCCCAAAAAAGCCCCCCCAAAATCCCCCCAGAACACCCCAGACTCAGTGGGGCCGTCCTGGATCAGGGGGCACCGGCCGGTGGAGCAGGAGCCACTTCAGGGGGCCCTCGGAGCTTTTTGGGGAGGGGGCACCATGGGAGACCCCCCAAAAACCGGGGGGGGGAGGGGGGGAACCCCTGCTGTGCCCCCTCCCCCCGAAACCCCCAGACCCCGGTTCAGGGTGGGCCTGGGACCCCCCGGGACCCCCCAAATCTCCTTCAGGACCGCCCTGAGACCCCCCAGACCCTTCCCAAGACCCCACCCAGGACCCTCCAGACCCCTCCCCAAACCCAACTCAGGCTCCCCCAGCCCCTCCCCAGATCCCCCCAGGACCTCTCCCGAAAACCCCCCAAACCCCCCCCAGACCCTCTCCCCAAACCCTTCCAGACCCCCTAAAGCCCCTCCCCAAAACCCTCCCAGGACACCCCAGAGCCCTCCCCAAACTCCCCCCAGGATCATCCCAACACCCCCACACCCTCCCAAGACCTTCCTACGACCCCTCCCCAAAACCCCCCCACACCCTCCCACAACCCTCTCCCGAGACCCCTCTTAGGACCCATCCGCCCCCCCCGGTCCCCCCACAACGCCCCAGGACCCATTCCCAGATCCCCCCAAACCCCCGGACTCCTCCCCAAAGCCCCCCCAGACCCCTCCGGACCCTCCCCCGCCCCCCCCGATCCCCTCTCAGGCCCCTCCCGCTCCTGTCCCGAGCCCGGCGGGTCCCGGCGGCGGCGCGGGAGAGGCGGGCGCCGCTTCCGGCTCGCCTCTGATTGGCTGGGGCGGCGCGGGAGAGGCGGGCATTTCTGAGGGAAGCTGCGCCGTGATTGGTTGCGTCGGGGACGAGCAGCGCGGTGATTGGTTGGTTCGGGGCGGGGCGCGCCGCTATGGTCTGGGAGCCTGCGCAGGCGGCGGACGTGGTAGATTGTGAACGGAGAGCTGCGCTTTGGTGGGGTCTGAGGGGAAATTGGGGATTTTTGGGGTCATCGACGGGAAATAGGGGGGTGTGCGATGGGTTTGGGGGGAATGAGGGGGTGTGAGGGGGCTTTGGTGGGTCTAAGCGTGCTTTAGGCAGCTTTGGGGAAAGCTTGAGAGGGTCTGGAGCGTTCTCAGGTGGGTTTAGGGGGATCTGAGGGGAATTGGGAGGGTCTGGGGCGATTTTGGGAAGTTGTGAGAGGAAGTGGGGGGTTCTGAGGGGACCTGGGGGATTCTGAGGTGGGCTTGGGGAATTTGGTGGAGTCTGAGAGGATTTCATAGGGTTTGGGGGGGGATTGAGGGCTCTGTGGGGGATTTGGGACAGTCTGATGGATTTGGGGGAGTCTCAGGTGGGTCTGGGGTCAATTTTGGGGGTAAATGGGGGGGGTCTGAGAGTCCTGGGGAGGTTTTTGGGGTCCAGGGTGGTCCTGGGCCAACCCTGGGGGGCTCTGGGGATTCCTGGGGGAGATTTGGGGATCCCAGGGGGTCCCAGGCCCACCCTGAACCGGGGTCTGGGGGTTTCAGGGGGAGGGGGCATAGCAGGGGTTCCCTCCCCCTCTCCCCCCGGTTTTTGGGGGGTCTCCCATGGTGCCCCCTCCCCAAAAAGCTTCGAGGGCCCCCTGAAGTGGCTCCTGCTCCACCGGCCGGTGCCCCCTGATCCAGGACGGCCCCACTGAGTCTGGGGGGTCCTGGGGGGCTTTTTTGGGGATTTTGGGGTGGCTTTTTTGAGCTTTGGGTGATTTTGTTGGGAGTTTGGGGGGAATTATTGGTGTTTTAGGGGGAATTATTGGGTTTTGGCAAGGTTATGTGATTTTGGGGGGTTTTGTTGATTTTGGGGGGTTTTGGGTTTTGGGTGTTTTGTTGTGGTTGTGGGGGTTTTTTTGGGGGGTGGGGATTTATTGAAATTTTGGGGAGTTTTTTTAAATGTTGGTGTGTTCCACTGGGGTTTTTGGGGATTCTGTGGGGGTTTTGAGGGTTTTCTTGTAATTTTTGGGGATTTGTGGGGTTTTAGTGGAATTTTAGGGAGGCTTTGGGGCATTCCCTGGGTGTGGTAAAGGGCTCAGAGGCACCATAATCCCCTTAAAACCCCCAAAAATCCTAATAAAACCCCCTAAACCCCAATTAAATCTCTGAAACTCCGATTAGAACACCCTAGAATCCCAATAAATGCCCACTAAATCCTTTGAAATCCCAATAGCCAAAAAAATCCTGATTAAACTCCACAAATCGCCCAAAAATGTCCCCAAAATCATCACAAGTCCCACAAAATCTCCCCCAAAATCCAAAGAAATCCTGGCAACACCCAAAAAACCCCACAAAACCCCCCAAATCCCACCAAAAATACCCCAAAAAACCCGAATTGCCAATGTATCCCACTAAATGCCACCAAAATTCCAATAAAATGACCCAAAATCTCCTAAAAATCCCAATAAAACCACCAGAATTTCTGAGAATCCCAAAAAATCCCAACAAAATCCCAGTAAAACCCCCAAAATTCAAAAGAAGCCCCCCAAAAAAATTTCAATAAACCTCCAAACACGCCCATAAAATCTCCTCCTCAAAATGCCAATAAAATCCCCCAAAATCCAAACCCCCCAAAATCCACAAAACCAGCCACTCCCAGTCAATCCCAGTATGATTCCAGTCGCTCTCAATGGGGTCCCAGTGTAACTCAGTATGGGCTCAGCTGCTCTCACTGTGATCCCCATGTGATCCCAGTTGCTCCCAGCATAATTCCAGCTGTTCCCAGTTCCTCCCATTATGATCCCAGTTGTCCCTAGAATAGTCGCAGTCCCTCCCAGCAGGGTCCCAGTCGTGCCCAGTTGCCTCCAGGGTAGATTCAGTTTCCCCCAGCATGGTCCCAGTTGCTCCCAGCAGGATCCCAGCTGTTCCCAGTGTGGTCCCAGTGTCCCCAGTATGGTTAGAGACACTCCCAGTATGTTTTAGTTACCTCAGAATGACCCCAGTCTTTCCCAGTTACTCCCAGTTTCCTCTAGCATAATCCCAGTTTCTATCTGTTGCTCAAAGGGTGGCCCCAGTTGCTTCCAATATGATCCCAGTTGCCCCAGTTGTAGTCTCAGTCCTCTCAGCACAGTTCCAGTGCCTTCCAGCCGATCCCAGTTGCTCCCAGTGTGTCACATTTTCCTCCCAACATGGACCCAGTAGCTCCCAGTACGCCCCAGTCAGGTTCCATTCACACCCAGTCTAATCCCAGTATGAGTGTAGCTGCTCCCAGTATGACCCCAGCCACCTGCAGTCTAATCCCAGTTGCTCCCAGTCAGTCCCAGTCTGATGCCAGTGCCCCCATTGTGATCCCAGTTGCTCCCAGCATGGGCCCAGCTGTTCCCAGTGTGCTTCCATTACTGCCCTGTGGTTACAGACACTCCCAGTATGGTCCCAGTTGGAGCCAGTTGCCCCTGCTCTAGTCCCAGTCACTCCCCAGATGATCCCAGTCCCTTCCAGCATGGTCCCACTGACTCCCAGTTCTCCCCAGCATGGTCCCAGTTGTTCCCAGTGTGGTTCCAGTCCCCCCAGTATGGTTACAGACACTCCCAGTATATCCCAGTTGCCCCCAGCATGTCTGTAGTCATTTCCAGGAGCTGCCAGTGGCCCCAGTCAGGTGTCAGTTCTCCCAGTATGACCCCCCAGTTATGCCCAGTATATCCCAGTTGCCTCCAGCATGAATCCAGTCCTTGCCAGTTGCTCCAGTTTGCTTGCAGCATCATCCCAGTTTCTGTCACTTGCTCCCAGTAGCCCAAAGTGTGATCCCAGTCCCTCCTTTTCAACCCCAATATGATCCCAGTAAGCTCCAGTTTGATCCCAGTCCCATGCCAGCCCTCCCAGTGTGCTCCCAGTATAATCCCAGTTGCTTCCAATCGCTCCCAGTGTGGTCCCAGCTGCCTCCAGCATGGTTCCAGTTGCTTACCAGATCAGCCCAGTCAGTCCCAGTATGATGCCATTTGCTGCCAGCGTGCTCCCAGTTGCTCCCAGTCAGGCCCAGTATGGGGGATGATGTGCAGGGTGTGTTCCCAGTCGCTCTCAGACACTCCCAGTATTGGTCCAGTCCCTCCCAGTATGATCCAAATCTGAGCCCAGTGTGCTCCCAGTCCCTGCCAGTATGAACCAGTTGTGCTGCAAATGGTTCCAGTTGCTCTCTTTCCCCCTCACTTTTGTTCCAGTCCCTCCCAGTATGTCCCAGTGTAGCCCAGTTCCCTCCAGCATGTTCCCAGTCACTCCCAGTTGCTCCCAGTTGGGTTTTTGGGGGATGTTTGTAGAATGAAGGAGTCCAAGGCTGAGCGGAAAAGGCCCCTCGGGGGGACATCGGGGGGTGGCGGTGGCGGCTGCCGGCAGAGGCAGCCTGGAGGAGCAGAGCCCTGTGTCCCCCAGGAGCCCAAAGTGGGGAGCCCAGAGAGGGGGAGCACCACCATTGGCGGGAGCCTCAAGAGCCTGGAGAGGGGCAGGGGGGACTCCTTGGAGCCGCTGCAGCCCCGAGCAGAGAATGAGGAGAGAAGGGAGCCCGGGAGCCCAAAGAGCCCCGGCATCCCAAAATGGGGAGAGCCAAGAGGGGGGAGCTTTTGGCATTGCTGGCACTGCCAGCAGCCTGGGCAGGGCGCGCACCGAGGAGAAGGGGGACCCGCAATCCAAGTGTGACCCCAGGAGCTGGGACAGGGGGGGAACCCCTGAACATTAAAGGGGAGGAACCAGGGACAGGGAGCTCCTGGGAGGCTTTTCCAGGGCTGAATCTTGGTGTTTGGGAGGTTTCTTTGCAGCCCAGATGACCGGTGACTTGTGGAGATGGACTTGGGCAGTGGGACCTTCAAACTCAATGTGCTCATCCCTTGTTTTCCCCAAACCAGGATTTCCCATTTCCAACCTCTGGGAGGCTGTGAGGAAGAGGAAGATGCCCCGGGACACTGAGGCAGGTGAGGAGGAATTCACTTTCTCTGGAATCCTTAAAATCAGAGGGTTTTGGGCAAGCTGCAAAAGGCAAGCCTCAGAGACATTAGAACTGTGATTAGAGCGTTGCAGCAGCCATAAGATTGGTTAGCAGAAAAATCATATAAGATGTAGAAAGTAAGGAGAAATAGAGCAATGGTCTGTGCATTAACACTTATCTAGAATAACTCCTTAACCTGCAGAAAAGTATATCTAGCAAGGTATTAGGAAGTTCCAAGCTTAATAATAGAGCTCTGTGCATTGTGCTTTAAGGCTTACAAGCAGCTATTGCATTAGAAATAAGGAAGCATTGTTTTAACCAAAGGTCCATTTGCTTGGATGGAACTATTGTCAATATGCTTTTGCTTTGTGTGATTGGTGAAAAACCTTTTAAAGTAAGTTTTAACATTATGTTTTTTGTCTGCCACCTTGGATGTGAGCTGCTGGCATCTTCCCATTGTCATAGGCAAGTAATGAGACTGATGCTGGAAAATAAAACAGCTCAGGATGCGTTCCTAGCAGTCCCGTCCTGTTTGTGATTTGTGCACAGCCCCGAGCTGGCGATGAGTGCCCCTTTCCCCTCTGTGCTGCTCCATCTCCCAGCCCAGCACGGCCCCGGCTGCAGCACAGCCCTGGGGGGATCTCCTTGCCCTTGCCTGTGGCACAGAGGCAAATCCCATCCTGTCCTTGTCCTTCCTCGCCCAGAGCAGGAGCTGAGCATGGAGAGCAGGGAGGACAAATACCCGCGGCAGAACCTGGTGGAAGAGGCCGTTTGGAGCGGCTCCACGGTGCAGGAAGCCACCGGGGAGGAAAAGGCCCGGAGATGCCGCACGAGGAGGGGCTGCAAATGCAGCTGGCAGGGATGTGAGGGGGAAAGAGCCAGCCTGGGCCGGGAAGGCGGCCGGAGATGGAGCCAGAGCTCAGAGCTGGTGCTCCATGAGCAGGGGCATGATGGGGAGAAGCCCCACACGTGCGTGGAGTGTGGGAAGAGCTTCAGGAAGAACTCTGAGCTGATCAAGCACCAGAGGACCCACACTGGGGAACGGCCCTATGAGTGTGATCAGTGCAGGAAGAGGTTTCAGTCCAGCTCCAATCTCCTCCAGCACCAGCGCACGCACACAGAGGAGAGGCCCTTCCGCTGCCCCGACTGCAGGCAGGGCTTCAGGCAGAACTCCCATCTTGTCCTGCACCGACGCATCCACACTGGGGAGAGACCCCACAAGTGTGAGAAGTGTGGAAAGAGCTTCAGCCAGAGCTCAGCCCTGATCCAGCACCAGAGGACCCACACTGGGGAACGGCCCTACGAGTGTGGGGAGTGTGGGAAGAGCTTCAGCCGGAGCTCCAGCCTGATTGTCCACCAAAAGATTCACACAGGGGAGAGGCCCTATGAGTGTGATAAATGCAGGAAGAGGTTCCATATCAGGTCCCATCTCCTCCAACACTATTGGATTCACAGAGAGGAGAGGCCCTTCCAATGCCCTGACTGCGGGAAGGGATTCAAGTGCAACTCCAACCTCGTCACCCACCGGCATATCCACACAGGGGAGAGGCCCTACGAGTGTCCCCAGTGTGGCAAGAGCTTCTCCAGCTGCTCTACCTTGACCAAACACCAACGGAGGCACCGGTAAGGGAAGCCCTGCGAGTGCCCCGAGTGCGGGAAGAGCTTCGTGCGTTGCTCCAGCTCCATCCCCCACTGGAGGAGGCACTTTGGGCACAGCCCTGGTGAGTCACTTTCCCTGTGATCCATGTTGGGAACACACCTGGCTGCTTCTCCTTTTGGTTTGGCCACAATTTTTTTCTGATTCATCTTCGTTCCTTGAAGGCAGCCAAAACAGTGTTAAAAGAAGGAAATTGATCAAAGATGTCTAAAGTCCCACCATTTTAGAGGCTTTTTAGGGGGAATTGATTGTTTAGGGACAATATTCTGCGGATTTGTGGGTTCTGGGGGGATTTTGAGCAGCGTTCTCCATATCTTTGCACTGCAAAAGCCTAGAAGGTCACCTCAAAACAACTTAATCCCACTGAAATCAACTGAATTTTGATTACTACAGGCTCAATCCCACCTCAGAATGGCTTGTTGTCACCTCAAACGCAATCCTGTGCCAAACTGGCTTGATTCGACAGCCACTAGAGTGAGATGGGATTGGAAGGAGATTGAGAGAAGTGGGATCCAAATTTGGAGCGGTGGGATAGGGATTGTGTGGGACTGGGTGGGTGGGATGTATTTGATAGCAAATAAAACTTTCAGAGTTACTGATTTCTGTCCCATTCATTTCCGGTCTGTTGCAGTTCTGTTTGCAGAGTGCCGCCTTCTCAGCTGATTGTGTTTGTGTCCTCCTTTCTCTCCTGCCTGTCTTTGCCTGCTCTGTTTCTCTCTCAGCGTCTCCCTTGAGCCAGGGCAGCTGCCTCCAACGACCCTGCCCTGATTTAATTCCCAGTGCAGGAGCTACAACAGCCATGGGTGAAGTTCTGAAGGCTGGCAGTGAAATGTCACTGTAGGATCTTGCTCCACTTGGCTTTTGGCCCCTTCTGAAGAGCTTTGCCTTCAAGGGCAGGAACGTCTTTTCCTGGCTGGGAACTGGAATTCCAGACCCTTGGAGTGTGTGCTGTGCAGGGCCACACAGACTGGGATCATATGGACTGGGATTATATGGACTGGGATCATATGGACTGGGATTTCACAGGCTGGGACCATATGGATTAGGAGCAGAGACTGGGATCCTACAAACTGGACCATATGGACCGGGAGGGCTGCACAGGATCAATGTGAACCGAGGGGGTCCCTCCCTGCCCAGGGGTCCCTCCCCATCCTGGCTGGGGCGCAGCCAAAGCTCCCTGGAGTGAACGCAGAGGTCCAGGAGGGATCCCAGTGCCAATGCCACTTCCAATCCTGGTGCCAGTCCCAGAGTGATCCTGGTGCTGATCTTGCTCCTGGTGCCAGCCTCAGTCTCCATCTCAGTCCCAGAGAACTCCTGGTGCTGGTTCTTGTGTTGATCTCAGTCGCAGAGCGGTGCCAGTCCCAGTCTCAGTCTCGATTCTGGAGCGGTGCCATTCTCAGTGCCAGTGCTGGTGCTGGTTTCAGTGCTGGTCTCAGTCTCAATCTCAGAGCAGTTCTGGACCCAGTGCTGCTGCTGGTTCTGGTCTTGGTCCCAGACTGCTCCCAGTGCCAATCTCAGTCTCGGTCCCAGTCCCAGAGCGCTGCCAGTCTCGGTGCTGGTTCCGGTGACGCTCTCGGTCTCAGTCCTGGAGGGCTCCCGGTCCCGGTCCTGGTCCCGGTCCCAGAGCAGTCCCGCTGCGGGTGCCGGGTTCCAGTCTTGGTCCTGATCCCGGTCCTGGAGCTGCCGGTGCCAGTCCCAGTTCCAAAGCGCTCCTGGTGCCGGTCCCAGTGTCAGGCTTGGTCCCAGTCTTGGTGCCAGTGCCAGTTCCGGTGCTGGTTCTGGTCTGGGTCTCGGTCCCAGTCCCTGTGCTGGTCCTGAAGCGCTGCCAATCCCAGTTCCAGTGTCGGCCTCAGTCTTGCTGCTGGTGCTGGTTCTGCTGCAGGGTTTGGTCTCAGTCTCGGAGAATTTAGGTCCATTTGGGTGATTTTAGACCAAACTGGGCAGGTTTAGGGTGGGGTTCAGGTCCCTTGCAGGGATTTCAAGCCTTTTAGGGTGGATTTTAGGCCCCTTTGGCTGATTTTAGGCCAAATCTGGTGGGGTTTAGGGTGGATTTTAGATCCAGTTGGATCATATATGCTCATTTGGGTGGAGTTTGGGCACCTGTTTGGGTGATTTTAGGATAAACCGGGCAGGTTTAGGGTGGATTTTAGATGCCTTTGGCTGATTTTAGGCCTCTGCGTAATTTTAGGTTGAAGCAAGCCTTTTAACGGTGATTTTAGGTCCCTTTGTGTTATAGATGGCTAATGAGATGATTGGCTCTCCCAATTAAGGGATGAATAGTGTGTGAATATTAAGAGAAGCTTTATTGGTGTGTGATTATGTTCTTGCGGTCTGTTGTTTAGATGTCCTCTGTTCTCCCCACAGTCCCCTTTCCCCCCTATTGTTACATCAGACAGCCTGAGCCATCCAGGACAGGTGGAAAGGTGGTTTCCTGATTTAGGGCAAATTTGGCAGAGAATTTCCAAAGGGGCCCCTCCAGAAAGCAAACCCACACAGCCCCGCCGCTCAACTGGGTTGGGATGGATTCCTCGGAGAGAAGTGGAAAGAACCTGTTTGTTTGACAGGCACAGCACCCCCAGCACACAAAATGAACAATACCGGGTGACACGACTCTGTCACTGCTCTGACAGAGATGACAAATTCAGAAAGTCTCTCTGGGGGTGGTCGCTCTGTTATCAGTCCCTGCGGCGCTGGGGCAGCTGCTGCAGCCACAAGGTGGAAGCTCTCGGTGTTCCCAGGTCCCAGTCCGGAGCAGGTTCAAATAGGTCCAAAAAAAGGAGAGGAGAAACAGTCCAGGAAGAAATCTGGCCTGTTTAGCTAAACTAACTAATGAGCGGAAGCAAAAGCAAAGCAGGAGCAAAGCAGGAGCGAGAGCAGAGCAAAAAGCCAAGCAAAAAGCAAAAGCAGCACCAGGTACTGCCCCGTCTCTGTGTCCCGCCAGCCATGGGGGAGCAGCTGATAAGAAACCAAAACAAAACTTCCACTCTTCAGAGCCAGTCCCAAAGGCACAGAACATGATATCCAGCATAAACAGAGCACATGAGTGGGGACACAAGCACCATAACGTCACCCTAGGACAAGCTGTCAGCTCCAGCTGCAGGCAGGCCTGGAGACCCTTTGGCTTTGGTTACGATGCATTCTATACTTTTCTTTGCTGAGCATCTTAATACAGTAGAACCAATGTATACCCTTACTTTTACCTATAGCCTATCAAAACTCCTATAATTACCATATTGATGTTACTATTCTCCAATCACTGAAAGTTAGTACATTACAGTTTAAGCAAGAAGTTGTTTTTCAGTTTCCTTGCAGTGGAAAATTCTGAGACCTTTTTTCTACTTGCAAGTTTGCTGCCTTGTTTGCCTGTGCTATCTTTCTGCTTGGTATAAACATCTTCTTGTTTGGGGTGGGTTTATCCTTTGCTCTAAGCCATCAAAACCCCTTCTAACAAACACACCCTTTGCCTCCTTGGTTATCCAGTAAGACTGGCTCAGCAATTCTTTTCTTCTATATCAAAACTGGATTCCATCTCTATTCCTTCATCAGACTCTACATTTAAAAATCTTTCTGCCAAGCATACATATCTGTGAGACTTTGTTGTCAAACTTTCATCCTTCCCAACAGAAGGTAATGACTCATGAGGCCTTTCTTTGTTTGAATAAGCCCTGGGGTGTATTTGTTGTTCTGAGTCCAGGATCCTCAGATGCCAGAGGAGAGAGCAGCAGTGCCTCAAGAAATCCAGGTGAGAAGAGAAACCCCAAGTGTGGTGGAGCACTGAGAGTTGCCACTGAAAGCCCTTTCTGAGGGAGGCTGCCCAGGGGATGGTTGGAGCTGTGGCTGCAGCAGGCAGAGGCACTGGGCAGGAGGCTCTGGTGCTGAGCAAACCCTTGGTTTGGTGGAGCAGAAGGGCCAAGGCCTGATCCTGGGCCCTGGATGGGAGATCCTGTCCCTCCCAGGGCCCAGGGCTCTCCCTGGAGGCAGCCTGGGCTGTGCAGGCAGTGCCCAGGGAAGGACAGTTTTGGGTTTTTGTGGTTGAAGTGACCTCTGAAGTATTACAAAGTTTTTTTTCTCATCCTTGCGACTGAAGAAGAAGCGGAGATTCGTCAGTTCTGCTTTTTAAGGTTGTTCATTTTTTCTTATCTATTACATTTTTTCTTTGACCTGCTGAGATCTGTCCAGCAGGTCAGGTTGTGGCACAGTCCCTGCCCTTGGGGTGGTGTTAACTTTTTATACTACCAACTATGTGTACTTTATTTACAATATTTTCTAATACTTATTACTTATGTTAGACAGTCTGTCTCTAAACCAAACAATAGGTGGAAGAAGAGGGAGAGGGAGGAGAAGGAAAAGGAGGACAGGACACATTTAGATTCTTCCATCTTGTCTCTTGAACCCCCACTCTAAATCCTCAAAATTCTACTTTTTTACCCTGGGACAAATCAACTATCATTCTACTCAAACTCTTGTGGCTTGTAAACCTTCACACAATGTTGGTAATTTTTTCTATGGGCTAAAATTGAAGGCACGGGTGGTTTTGACTCCGTGTCAAGGTCTCTGAGCTCCTTGCCAGGGTTTCGAATCACCCAGGGCAGCCAGAGGAATGTTCTGGGTCCCGACAGGACAGCAGGGTGACAGTGCCCAGTGTCCCCAGGGCTGCAAGGACACAGCCCCGGCGGCACGAGCACAACCTGTCTGCTCACAGAGCTCTCTGGGGCACACGACTGCCATGGCCAAGGGCACCAAGAGCTCAGGGAGCTGCAGGCAGCTTCAGAGCTCTGGGGGAAGGACCCTCTGTGTGGCTGTCATCACATCAGTCAAAGGGACAGGACCACAATCAGAATAAGAATAATTTATTGCTTTGGTATTGAGAGTAACGAGGGATTTGTCTTTACAAACCAGCTGCTAGATAAAACCAGCACTGAGAGATAAAGGAGACAATGGGAAGGATTCCACTGATTGATGAATGGAAAAAGATATTTTGCTTTTACAAATAAACTTTAGGTTTGCTGATAAATGAAACTGGACATTGAAAGATGAAAGAAACAATAGGGAAAACCCCTGAAATCCATAAGAATTGAAAATTAAAAGGAAGGGTTATACAATAAAGGGAAATCTTTGGTATCAGATGTTTTAGGAAGTCTGTACCTCCCAAGTACCTCAGCCAATGGGGAAAAAGAGGAGAGAAATTGGGATAAAAAAGAGACTGCATCCTCCAAAAATTGGAGAGACCCCAGGGGAATGCCCCATGGCCTCTCCCTTTATTCAAATTAAGTAAAAGGCCTCCTCTGACTCCTTTCTGGACATAAAACTCTGGTATTTGTGGAATAATTTTCCTGACCAGTATATAACTTTCTAATCCAATAGGCTGATGCCACAGAGTTTATTTTGCTTTACTGTCCTATCACCTTTACTTTTTTCTACTGCAATGCAGATATTTTTGTCCAATGAGTTCTTATTACATGTACACACACATATGTCTCTGCTATAACATCTAAACTCTCAGCTTATTCTATACAATCACATTACTACTCTATAAAACTCTTTATCATCTCTTCTTATACAGTTTCTTACTTACTTAAGGCCTATTCTCACTCATAACTATAGAAGCATGAGTTGATTTCTCTGTTCAATGTCTGTCTACCTTGCTTTCACATCAATCTAGGCTTCTTCCAAGGCTGTAAATCAAACCCTCTTGAGTCTGTGAAGATTTCTATCTTCCCAATTCCCACTGGGCAGGCAAGGATAGGGAGTCGTAAGAGCCTGAATGAGAGATGTGGGACTCCAAGCAGCTCTTCAAAATGCAGTTTATTGTATACAAAATGCAGTTTATTGTATACAAAATGCCATTTATTGTATACAAAATGCTGCTCATTGTATCCAAAATGCAGTTTATTGTATTCATGAGGTTACAGCAGTCCAGGGTCGTGGGTGACAGAGCCTGTGCCTACAGCTGTCAGCTCCAGCTGCACACAAGCCTGGAGACCCTTTAGCTTTGGTTACAGTGCATTGTATACTCTTCTTTGCTGAGCATCTTCATACAGCAGAACCAATCTATACCTTTACTTTTACCTATAGCCTATCATAACTCCTATAATTACCATATTCATGTTACTGTTCCCCAGGCACTAATTAGTACATTACAGTTTAAGCTAGAAGTTGTTTTTCAGTTTCCTTGCAGTGGAAAATTCTGAGACCTTTTTTCTATTTTGCTACACGTCTTGTTGGCCTGTGGTATCCTTCTACTTGGTAACAACATCTTGTTTGGGGTGGGTTTATCCTTTGCTCTAAGCCCTTTTAACTGACACACCCTTTGCCTCCTTGGTTATCCAGTGAGACTGGCTCAGCAATTCTTTTCTTCTATATCAAAACTTGCATCCATCTCTATTCCATTCTCAGCTTCTACATTCAGAGATCTTTCTGCCAAGCACACACATCTGTGAGACTTTTTTGTCAAACTTTCATCCTTCCCAGCAGGGAGTCTGTGGTGTTGTGAGGTTCCCAGGATGAGGTGAGAGATGAGAATTTGACTGTGTGTTCTCAGAAGACTGATTTATTATTATATTATATTCTATTATATCAATCATATCATCATATCATATCATATCATATCATCATATCATATATCATCGTATCATATAATATCATATTAAAATGCTATACTAAAACTATACTAAACTATAGAGAAAGGATACAGACAGAAGGATAGAAAACAATGAATAATAAAAGCCTGTGACTGACCAGAGTCCTGACATAGCTGGACTGGGATTGGTCATTAAGTCAACACAATTCACATGCTGGGCAAAAAAGTCTCCAAATCACATTCCAGAGCAGCAAAACATGGAGAGGCTGAGGCTTCTCATCTTCTCAGGAGAAGAAATCCTGGCAAAGGGATATTTCAGAAAATATCCCGGTGACAGGAGTCCTTTCCTCCTCCTCCTCATCCTGTCTCCAGCACTCAGCCCAGCCCTGTTTGCTCTTTTACCACTGGCTGGGTTTGGCTTCCCTTGCCCCACCGGGGCCTTTCTGAGCCGTGGTGACTCTGCCCAGGCCAGCAGTGCCATGAAATGAGTCTCTCCCTTGCATGAGCTCCTCTGGCCTGCTGCTCCTCACTGTCATCCAGGAGATCCCAGCATGAGGCAGAGATTTTTTACAAAAAGTTCTGGTGGTGAGAGCGAGGAGCAGGCTGCCCTGGGAGGTGTTGGGTGCCTCATCCTTGGGAAGATCCAGAGCCACGTTGGGGGGGGGCTTTGAGCAGCTTGCTCTGGTTGGAGATGTCCCTGTCCATGAGCTGCCTCAGATGATTTCTGCCCTCTTGTGGGAAACATTATTCTCCTGGATTCACCTGAGATTCCTCCCAGGATTCTCCTGGAGTCTTTTGATTTCTCATTTTGGGACCTGCGTTGATAACCACAGGCCCACAATCTCCCAGGAAAGATTCTCAATACATTTGTTCTCCTTTGGAGTTTTCACTCTAGAATCCACCTGAGACTGATCCCAGGTACGTCCCAGAGTCTTCACACCTCCCTGAGGAAGCTGAGCTCCCAAGAAACAGCCCCAGATTCCTCCAGGGAAGATTTCCAAGAGGTTTTTGCTCATTTGGAAGCATTTCTCTATGCTCCAGTGGATGCACTGGAGACTCCTCCTGGCATCTGCCAGAGTCTTCTCACTGGTTTAGGCACTTGGTATCCCTGGCAGCAGCCCCAGAGTGCTCCAAGGCAGGTACCTGAGGAGATTTTTCTCTTTTCCTGGAAATTATATCTTCTCTGAATCTACCTGACAATATTCCCAGGCATCTCTCAGAGTCTCAACCTCCAGTTCCAGGACAATAAATCCTGTCTGGCAGCCCCCAGTTGCTCCAGGGAAGCTGACCTTGATCAGTTTTCACTTTTGCAGTGAACCTGCATCTTCCAGGCTCTTCCTGAGACTCCTCGCAGGCATCTCCTGGAGTCTTTGACACACAGAGGTGGAAGTAGCTGAGATCCTGGGTGGCAGCCCCAGATTCCTCCAGGGAAGATTTCCAAGATGTTTTTCTCATTTGGAAGCATTTCTCTATGCCAGAATGCACTGGAGGATCCTCCTGGCATTTCTCAGAATCTTTTCCTCTCAGGTTTAGGCACTTGATATCCCAGGCAGCCCCCCAGACTGCTCCAAGGCAGGTACCTGAGGAGATTTTTCTCTTTTCCTGGAAATTGGATCTTCTGTAAATCTACCTTGCAGGGGCCGTAGAATTATAGTATGTATTGTATAGCTGGTCCATGAGTCCCAGTAAAAGATCTCTGTATTATCTAAGTGACCCTGCCCCGATTCTAGTTGTTGTAAATGGGCTGCAGCTGTGATGTCCTTAATTGGGCAGCAGCTGTAGCCCATGGAGGTAGCTGGGATAAAAAGGGGTGGGGCAGCCAGGGAGAGCCGGAGAGGAGCCCTGGCTGAGAAGCAACAACAGCCCTGCTATGAAGAGCTGCCCACAAGAGACTCTAGAACTCTGGATAACAACACTACCTGACAATATTCTCAGGCATCTCTCAGAGTCTCAACCTCCAGTTCCAGGACAAGAAATCCTGTCTAGCAAGCCCAGATTGCTCCAGGCAAACTCACCTTGATCAGCTTTTGCAGTGAACCTGCATCTTTCAGGCTCTCCCTGAGACTCCTCGCAGGCATCTCCTGGAGTCTTGGACACTCAGCGCTCTAAGGAGCTGAGATCCTTGGTGGCAGCCCCAGATTGCTCCAGGGAAGCTGCCCAAGGGGATTTTGTGGCAGGAAAGAGGGAGATTGTAGGAGCGTTGGGGGGTAGGACGGTCGGGATGGACGGAGACGAGAGATCTCTGCAGCCAGGGCATGGAACTTGTGGTTTATTGCAAAGGGCCGGGGTGCAGGGCCCTGCTGGGAGCTGCTAAACACAGCTTGGGGCAGGCCCAAGAGAAGAGAGGGGGAGAGAGGATGAGAGAGTAAGAGCGTAAGGGAGTAAAAAAGGTAAGAGAGCAAAAACGTAAGAGTGAGGTTCCCGATACAATACATTTTCTTTTGTGTTGAATATTCTATTTCTCACTAACCAATCTAGTACAAGATACAAATCCTATAGCATTTACATACAGCCTATAAGAATCATTGCATCACCATACTGTGTTACATTTTAAATCCTAAAAACTCCACTTTGGACCCCTTCTGCAAAGCTAGTAGGGTCTGCTCTGACCCTTGGACCTTTCTGCAAGCAGAGGGAATTGTTTCATCAAAAGGGGATTACGTTCAGTCGGGCCACACCATTGTTTTCCATTTGTTCAGTAACTAAGGGATCTCAAAGCTTGCTTTCATCTCAATCTCGCTTACAGTTTCTATATTCTCAAAATCTTTTGCCAGGCAATCATATTTATAAGGCTTTCCTGTTTCATCTTCTCCAACAGGAGCTGAGCAGGGCTGCAGGAGCACAGGGGCAGCCGCACTGTGCTGGCTCAGGGGCAGCCCAGTTTGGCTCCTCTTGTGCCAGGGGCATGTCCGTGTGCCCCGCTGGGCACCGTGAGGAGCAGCTGGACGTGCCTGTGGCTGCAGGCTCTGTGTCTGGGCTGCTGCTGGCTGCCTTGGCTGCCTCAGCCTGCTGGTGTGGGGCGGGCACAGGGCCGGGCTGGGCCCTTTGGTGGTGAGCGCCGGGCAGGGCTGGTCGGGCAGGGCTGGCCAGGCTGTGGCACTGCTGGGGCTGTGAAACTGTCCATGGCTGTGGCGGTGGCTGGGCTGTGACACTCTCTGGGGCTGTGGCAATGTCCAGGGCTTTGGCACTGGCTGGGGCTGTGGTAATGGCCGGGGTGTGGCACTGGCCGGGCTGCCCTGAGGCTGCAAGGCCCAGCCAGGACAGCGGCTGCCCCACTGCGGCCCTTGTGTCCCTGCCAGGGCCCCTGGGCCAGGCCGCGATGGCTCCGCTGCTGCTGCTGCTGGAGCTCAGGGCCTGCGGGGCCAGGGCGGCCTGGCCCTGTCCCATGGAGAGACCAGGCCCGGCCTGGGCTGCCCTGAGGGTGACGCTGCTGCAGCTGCGAGCACAGCAGGAGGAGGAGGAGGAGAAGCAATCAGATAATTATTATTTAGATTTTTCACTGAGGCTTCTCAACTTCCCAGGAGAAGAATCCTGGCAAAGGGATTTCTCAAAAAATATCACAGTGACACTGTCCCAGCTGCAGGATCTGCTTCCCATCAGCCCCGAGCCCAGCCTGGTGCTGAGCAAAGGGGCTGGGCCGGGGTCATCCCCTGATGGGGGCTGTGCACCCCCTCTGCCCCCTCCCCAAATTCCCTCTGGGGAGCAGGAGCTGGGGCAGGAGCCCTGAGGGGAGGGACAAGGGAGTGACACCGGCATGGGGGGGACACACACAGCCCCTGGGGACCCTCCCTCACCTTCTGCTGCAGCACCAGGAGGATGAACCCCAACATGGAGCCACAGAGCCCTGGCAGCATCTTGAGGAGTGGGGTCTGGTGGCTGCTTTGGGGGGTCACATCTGCCCTAAAACCCCTCCCAGACCCCCCAAACCACCCCACAGCTCCTGGCCAGGACTCCCCCAAAGCACTCCCTCTGTGGTGGTGTTTAAGGGTCCCCAGGACAAGGGTGGAGATGAGAATCTTGACTCCAAGTTTCAGAAGGCTGATTTATTATTTTATTATATATATTATAAGAAACTGATATATTAAAACTATACTAAAGAAAGAGAAAGGAGACATCAGAAGGCTAGCAAAGAAAGGAATAAAATCTTTTAACTGCTCAAAGTCCTGACACAGCTGAACCTATGATTGGTCATTAATTAAAAACAACCACATGAGACCAATCAAAGATACACCTGTTGGTAAACCATCTCCAGACCACATTCCAGTTATTGTTCACATTTCTTTTCTGAGGCTTCTCAGCTCCTCAGGAGGAAAATCCTAGCAAAAGGATATTTTAGAAAATATGTCTGTGACACTCCCTGCAATCTAAATGGCACTATGAGCCACCAAAGCCCCTTCCCATCTCCCCCAGGACCCACCCAAATTCTCTCCAAGCCACACAGCTCAGCCAGGACCTCCAAACCCCCCTCACAGTCTGACACAAAAGCCCCCAAACCCCCTCCCAGCACCACAAACACCCCAAGAGCCACAAAAGCCTCTCCCCGTTCCCCCAGGACCCCCCAAACCCCCTCCCACTCCCCTGGCACTGACCAGGAGAGGTTGGTGGGCAGGAACATCCCCAGCCAGGGGCAGCCCAGGCACTTGAGCAGAGATTTGGGCACTTTGGGGGGACACCCCAAATGGGGAGAGCCAGGCCAGGGACTGGGACAGAACCAGAATTCCTGGAGAACAGACGGGCTCAGGGGGACAAACTCTGCCAGCACAGCTACGGGATTGTGGCTTCACAGCCCTACAACACCCACATCCTCCTGGATATTCCTGTGAACCCCAAATTCACCTCCAAATCCCAGTAAAGTGGTGCAGCTTTAGATCTCTTTGTTTATTTTCTTTATTTTTACCTCAGTTCTGGGTGTTTTGATGGGATAAAGATGGAAATTATTTAGGTTGGAAAAGACCGCCAAGGATCATCCAGCTTTGCTCAATGCCACCAGAAGAAACAACTGGACAGAGCAGATTTTTTAGGGTGCAAAGGTATGTTGGGGGTTAGGTTTTTCTTCCTTTTGTTCCTTTTTACTTATGGAATTTTTTCCCATAAGTTTCTAGGAAATACTAAGAACTGGATAGTTAACAAAAGATGTGATCAAGCTCAGGGAGGAGAGCATCTGGCTGCACTTCTCTTTTCTGGGAGCTTCTCCTGAGCCCAGCCCAGAGCTGCTTCTCCAGCTGTGGGTTAGAAATTTAACTCGGAGTAGAAACCAATTTTAGATTTAGCTGAAGTCTGCTGTTTAAGCTCGTGTAGTCTGTTAACTTGTGTGCTCCCAAAAAAGCCTGCAGAGAAAACAAAGGAGATTCAAGGCTATCTAGAAAGGAATGCAAACATCCAACCTGGAGAGAGATAAGGAGAGGGGGCCCCCCCACCGACCTTGGGGCTGAAGCAGATGGAAAAACTGAATCGGGGTTAACACTACGTGACTCAACAACTGGCAGGCTTATAAAATTAATAAGACAGTTTAAATAATATTAATTTAATACAGGGAGTCTGTATCTCTCAAGTACCTCAGCCAATGGGGGAGAGAGAGAAGGGAAATTGGGATAAAAAGGAGGCTGCATCCTACAAAAATTGGAGAGACCCCAGGGGAATGCCCCATGGCCTCTCCCTTTATTTTAATAAAGTAAAAGGACTCCTCTGTCTCCTTTCTGGACATAAATCTCTGATGTTTGTGGATTAATTTTCCTAACACAGTCAATACAGGATGAGGGCACCTGTACAGATCTGCCAGCTATCAGCAACCACTGTGAAGGCAGAGTAGACTGGGGCCAAAACTGAAGATGATGATAAAAAAAGGACTAAAATCACAACCCAGGAATACTCACGCTCTAAAAAGGCAGATTCAAGGAGGAAATATGCTAAAGAGTTCTTGTAACATGTAAACTAGTTTGGGGAAAAGTTTACTATGCATAAGGGTCTGTGAATATGCAAAAGGTTGATGTAAGGGAAAAGGTATTTAAGGGGTATCCCCAGCTGAGTGCCAAGATGCACCTGGCTGTAATAACCTTTGCTCCATGGTCCTTCTTTCCTATTGTCCTTTATTACATTTTCACAGGAGACTGAAGGTGTTTTTCACACCCACACCCCCTGCCTGCTGACACATCTTGCCAGCCCAGCCTGGTGCTCCCCGAGCCCTGCTGGGGCACCGGGATCGGCTGCCCCTGTGGGATTGTGCAGCAGAGCCTCTGTCAGTGCTGGAGTTGTTGTTCTTTGTTTGCTTTATTATACACACCAGTAAAGAACTGTCATTCCTATTCCCATATCTTTGCCTGAGAGCCCCTTAATTTCATGATTCTAATAATTCAGAGGGAGGGGGTTTACAATTTCCATTCCAAGGAGGGCTCTTGCCTTCCTTAGCAGACACCTGTCTTTCAATCCAAGACAAGGTAAAAAATCAGCTCTTACCAAGGAGTTTCCAATATGGAGCTGAGACCCAATGGATGTTCCTGCCCCAGCGTTGAGTCAGGTGACTACAGGGATCCAGGATGATGTGGAGAGCACCAGCCAGGCGTCTTCCCAACTTGGATTATTGGGAATGTGGATCACCGGGGCATTTCCAACTTGGATTATTGGGAATGTGGATCACCAGGGCTCTCTGCAATGAGGGTTCTCTGATGGGGGAGGAAGTTGGATCAGAGCACGAAGCTATTCCTGCAGCTGGGGCACTTGCAGGGCTTCCCTTAGCGGTGCCTCCACTGGTGTTGATTCAAGACTGAGCTGGTCCTGAAGCTCTTCCCACACTCAGGGCACTCGTGGGGCCTCTCCCCGGTGTGGATGCGCTGGTGTCTGGTGAGGTGGGAGTTGTGCTTGAAGCCCTTCCTGCACTCGGGGCAGCGGAAGGGCCTCTCCTTGGTGTGGATCATCTGGTGGATGAGGAGAAGGGAGCTGGTCTGAAATGATTTCCCACACTCAGAACACTCATAGGGCCTCTCCCCGGTGTGGATCTTCTGGTGGGAGGTCAGGTGGGAGCTGCGGAGGAAGTTCTGGCCACATTCCCAACACTCGCGGGGCCGCTCCCCGGTGTGGATGCGATGGTGGATGGTGAGCTGGGGGCTGTCTCTGAAGCCCTTCCCACACTCAGGACACTCGTAGGGCTTCTCCCCAGTGTGGATCATCTGGTGGCAGAGCAGGCGGGACCTCCAGCTGAAGCCCTTCCCACACTCCAAGCACTTGTGGGGCTTCTCCCCATCATCGAGCTGCTCATGGAGCACCAGCTCTGAGCTCTGGCTGAAGCTCTGTCCACCTTCCTGGCTCAGGGTGGCTCTTTCCTCCTCAGAGCACCCTGGGCTGGGTTTGCAGCCCTTCCTCCTGGGGGATCTCTGGAGCTTTTCCTCCCCATCGGATTCCTGCACTGTGGAGTCACTCAAAACAGCCTCTTCCATAAGGTTCTGCTGCCATGGGGATTTGTCCTCCCTGGTCTCCATCCTCAGCTCCTGGCTGGGGGAGGAAGGACAAGGAGAGGATGGGATTTGCCTCCATGCCAGAGGGGAGGAGATCCTCCCAATGTGTCCCCAGCAGGATGGCATCTGCAGCAGGATTGTCCTGCAGCCAGGGGCCGTGCTGGGCTGGGAGATGGAACAGGAGAGAGAGGGAAAGGGGCACTGACTTCCTCCTCACCTGCCTGGGGGTCCCAGGGCATCTTCCTCTTCCTCACAGCCTCCTTCTCCATCCAGAAAAATTTGGGAATGGGAAATCCTGCTTTGCAAGGAAAACAAGGGATGAGCACATTTGGTTTCAAGTTCCCCCTGCCCAAGTCCATGTCAGCATCCTGTGTCCATAAAAATCTGCTCTAAAAAAGCCTCCCAGGAGTTCCCCATCTCTGGTCTCTCAGTTTTGAGGTTCTGAGGTTCCTCCCTCTCTAGGCGGCTGGGAGTCCCAGCAACCCTGAAAGCTCCTCTCTATTCTATCTCCCTATTTAGGGATGCTGGGGGGGTTTTTGGGCTCCCTTCTCCCCTCATTCTCTGCTTGGGGCTGCAGCGGCTCCAAGGAGTCCCCCCTGCCCCTCTCCAGGCTCTTGAGGCTCCCGCCAATGGCGGCGCTCCCCCTCTCTGGGCCACACCCTCGGTGCCCCATTCCCGCAGCCCTCGCAGCCCGCAGCAGGAGCGGCGATGGAGCCGGGACAGGTCAGGATGGGCAGCGCGGGACTCTCGGCTGCTCTCAGCCGCTGCGGGCGGGGGGAAGCCGGCCCGGGCCAAAGGAGAGGCAAACTGGGCAAACTGGGGGCTGCACATCCAAACTGGGCCTTGCTGGGGACCCTGCCTGGCCACTACCAGCCCTTGGGGCTCCTCTCGCCACATCCGCCAGGGGGGAACACACACAGGCCTGGGGGATCCCAGCAGTGGCAGCAGTGCCAGCGACTGGGCTGCACTGGGATCATACTGGAGCCTTCCTGGTGGCACTGGGAGTGACTGGAATAACTGCAAGAGCCCTGCGCTGCCCATCGCGACCTGTTCCGTCTCCATTCCCGCAGCCCCCAAGGATGTGGCTGCTGCTGGGGGAGGAGGAGGAGGGAGTGAAGGGCAGGAATGAAGGGGGAGGAGGAGGCGGGGTCAGGGGGGAGGAGAACGGATGGAAGAGGAGGGGGAGGAAGAGGAGGGACAAAGGAGCATCAAGGAAGGAAGAAAACCACGCGATCGACCCTTCCTGATTTTGGAGCACCCACCTGTGGGATCATCACCCCCACAATCGTGCAGGTGAGAGGGGGAGGGGGAGCCCGGCCCAGATATCCTGGGGGGTCTCTGGGTTGGGTTTCTGGGGGGGATGTTTGTAGAATGAAGAAGTCCAAGGCTGAGCGGTAAAGGCCCCTCGGGGGGACATCGGGGGGGTGGCAGTGGCGGCTGCCGGCAGAGGCAGCCTGGAGGAGCAGAGCCCTGTGTCCCCCCGGAGCCCAAAGTGGGGAGCCCAGAGAGGGGGGAGCACCGCCATTGGCAGGAGCCTCAAGAGCCTGGAGAGGGGCAGGGGGGTCTCCTTGGAGCCGCTGCAGCCCCGAGCAGAGAATGAGGGGAGAAGGGAGCCCGGGAGCCCAAAAAGCCCTGGCATCCCAAAATGGGGAGAGCCAAGAGGGGGGAGCTTTTGGCATTGCTGGCACTGCGAGCAGCCTGGGCAGGGCGGGCACCGAGCACAAGGGGGACCCCCAATTCAAGTGTGACCCCCAGGAGCTGGGACAGGGGGGGAACCTCCTGTCCGGCACCCGCGGGATGGGGGCCAATGCTCCCGGGTTCCGGAGTTGAGGCAGCGCCGGAGCCGCGCCATTCCGGCCGTCCCCTGGTCCCGCCGCTTCCCGCTGCCGCTCTGCCTCTTCCTCCCTCCCTGCCTCCTCTTCCTGCCCCGGTCCCGGAGCCCTCGCAGCCCGCGGGAGGGGCGGGGATGGATCCGGGACAGGTCGGAACGGAGCGAGGGGTGGGGGGATGGCAGCAGTGGGAGTGACTGGGCTGTACTGGGATCATGCTGGGAGCAGCTCCCGGGTGACTGAGTTCTACTGGGACCGTACTGGGATCACACTGGGAGTGAGGAGGAGCAGCGCGATGGCTCCAGCGCTGGGGCTGGGGGCGCTCCTGGGGCCCCGGGGGGCGGTGAGAGCTGAGGGGGACCCCCGGCACCGGGACTCTCTGATCGCCCATCCTGGAGCACCGGGGGACCCCTGAACTCCCATTCCTGGGCGCCGGGATCCCCCCGCACCCCCATTCCCGGGCATGGGATCCTTCCCGCACCTCCTTATCCGGCACCAACAACCCCACACCCCCTTCCTGGCCATCCCGCCTCTCCCAGCCCCCAGAGCCCCCTTTTCCTTCACCCAGAGACCCCCTTGACCCCAATTCCTGCCTTTCCCAGCCCCCAGCCCCTCCTCTCCTCAACACCGAGGACACCCGGGACCCCTATTCCCAGCCATCCCGGCTTTTCCCACCTTTTGCTGGGAATGGGGACACTGGGAACCCTTGGAGCTCCCTTTCCTGGATGCAGGAACCCCCTTAGCCCAGCCTGTCCCCCCTCTGCCCACCGCAGCCTCCCCTTTTCTCAGTCCTGGAACCCCCAAACCCCGTTCCCTGCTCTCCCAGTTCTCCCTTTGGTTCCTCCTTTGGTTCCCCCGTACCCCCCCAGCCCCCAAATCTCGGTGTGCCCCCAGTTCTCCTGTCCCTGCGTTCCCTGCCCGTGGCGCTGTCGGAGCCTGGCCCGGGGTTCCCCGAGTTGGTGTCCATGGGGTCCCTGGCTGGGATCCCCTTCCAGCGGGATCTGGGCACAGCCAGAGCCGGCACCACGAGCGGCACCGGCACGGGGCCCCCGGGGAGCTGCCCCTGCTGCAGCTGCATCCTGCCATTCCCAGTTGCTCCCAGTTCCTCCCAGTGGCTGCGCAGTCGGCTCCCAGCATGCGCCTGGCAGCTCCCAGCACCCCCAGACAGGGACCAGTCACACCCCCTACAATCCCAGTCCGATTGTAGCTACTCCCAGTATGATTCCAGTCACTCCCAGTATGAGGCCAGTGGCCCCCAGTGTGATCCCAGTTGCTCCCTGTCAATCCCAGCATGACCCCAGGAGCCTCCAGTACGATCCCTGTGATTTCCAGTCTCTCCCAGTTTATCCCAGTTGCTTTCAGCATGATTCCAGTTGCTCACAGCCACTCCCAGTCAATCCCAGTATGATTCCAAGCACCCTCAGTGTGATCCCAGTCTCTCTCAGCATGGATCCAAATACTCCCACTGTCATCCCTGGATGATCCCAGTTGCTTCCAGAATAAGTCCAGTTGTTTCCAGCTCCTCCAAGCATGGTCCCTGTTGTCCCTGGAAGAGTCCCAGTCCCTCTCAGCATGGTCCAACTCACTCCCAGTTGTCCCTAGCATGGCCCCAGCAGTTCCCTGTGTGCTTCCTGTCCCCCCCAATATGGTGACAAACACTCCCAGTATATCCCAGTGTGCCTAGTACAGTTCTAGTTAGCTCAGATGATCCCAGTCTTTCCCAGATCCTCCCAGTGTCCTCCAGCATGATCCCAGTTTCTGGCAGTTGCCGAAAGTGTGTTCCCAGTGGCTCCCAGGGTGACCCCAGCAGGAGCAGTAGTCACTCCCAGCATGGTTCCAGTCACCCCCTGGATGATCCCAGTCAGTCCCAGACACTCCCAGTATTATTGCAGTCATGTTCAGAGTGACTCCCTGGCACTCCCAGTGTGTGCCCAGTTGCTCCCAGTCACTTCCAGTATGGTTCCAGTCAGAGCCAGCACCTTCCCAGTCACTCCCAGTATGATCCCAGCCATTTCCCATAGGATGATGCCAGCATGGGCACAGCTGCTCCCATGATCATCCAGGGTGGTTCCAGTTGCTCCCATTTACCCCCAGTGTGGTTCCAGTCTCTCCCAATCTATCCCAGTTTCCCTCAGCATGTTCCCAGCCACTCCCAGTCACCCTCAGTGCAGTCCCAGTGGCTGCCAGTATAACCCAGTATGATGCCACTCACTCCCAGTATTGGCCAGCTCCTCCTACTGTGGTCCCAGTAGGATCCCAGTAGCCCCCAGCAAGGTTCCAGTCAATCCCTGCTCCTCCCAGTGTGATCCCAGTTGTCCCTAGTACAGTCCCAGGTACTCCATAGATGATCCCAGTCCCTGCCAGCATGGTCCCAGTCATGCCCAGTTGTCCCCAGTATACACCTAGTCATTCCCACTTGCTCCCAGGTACCCCCAGAATGGGGTCCCAGTTCTTCCCAGCATGGTCCCACCTGTTCCCAGTGTGGTTCCAGTCCTCTGAGTATGGTTAACAGACACTCCCAGTATATACCAGTGTCCCTCAGCATGCTCACAGTCATTGCCAGTTCCCCCAGTCCAGCCCAGTCCTGGCAGTGCTGCCACTGCTGGGATCCCCCAGGCCTGTGTGCGTTCCCCCCTGGCAGATGTGGCGAGAGGAGCCCCAAGGGCTGGCATTGGCCAGGCAGGGTCCCCAGCAAGGCCCAGTTTGGATGTGCAGCCCCCAGTTTGCCCAGTTTGCCTCTCCTTTGGCCCGGGCCGGCTTCCCCCCGCCCACAGTGGCTGGGAGCAGCCGAGAGCCCCGCGCTGCCCATCCCGACCTGTCCCGGCTCCATCGCCGCTCCTGCTGCGGGCTTAGAGGGCTGCGGGAACGGGGCACTGAGGGTGTGGCTGCTGCTGGGGGAGGAGGAGGAGGGAGGGAAGGGCTGGGATGGAGGGGGAGGAGGAGGAAGGGTTAGGGGGGAGGAGGGATGGAAGAACAGGGGGAGGAAGAGGAGGGACAAAGGAACATCAAGGAAAGGAGAAAGAAGCACTCGGTCAAATCTCATCCTGTCCTTGTCCTTCCTCGCCCAGAGCAGGAGCTGAGCATGGAGAGCAGGGAGGACAAATGGCCGCAGCAGAACCTGGTGGGAGAGGCCGTTTGGAGTGGCTCCACGGCGCAGGAAGCCAACGGGGAGGAAAAGGCCCGGAGATGCTGCACGAGGAGGGGCTGCAAACGCAGCTGGCAGGGATGTCAGGGGGCAAGAGCCAGCCTGGGCCGGGAAGGCGGCCGGAGATGGAGCCAGAGCTCGGAGCTGGTGTTCCATGAGCAGGGTCATGATGGGGAGAAGCCCCACACGTGTGTGGAGTGTGGGAAGAGGTTCCGGTGCAAGTCTAAGCTGATTGTGCACCAGAGGACCCACACTGGGGAACGGCCCTACGAGTGTGATCAGTGCAGGGAGAGGTTTCAGTTCTCCTCCTGCACCAGCGCACGCACACAGCGGAGAGGCCCTTCCGCTGCCCCGACTGCGGGCAGGGCTTCAGGCGAAAGCACCATCTTGTCGTGCACCAACGCGTCCACACAGGGGAGAGGCCCCACGACTGTGAGGAATGTGGGAAGAGGTTTCAGACCAGCTCTGATCTCCTCCAGAGCTATTGAATTCACACAGAGGAGAGGCCCTTCCAATGCCCTGACTGCGGGAAGGGATTCAAGTGCAACTCCACCCTCGTCACCCACCGGCGCATCCACACAGGGGAGAGGCCCTACGAGTGTCCCCAGTGTGGGAAGAGCTTCTCCAGCAGCTCTACCTTGACCCGACACCACTGGAGGCACCAGTAAGGGAAGCCCTGTAAGTGCCCCGAGTGCGGGAAGAGCTTCATGCGCTGCTCCAGCTCCATCCCCCACTGGAGGAATCACGTTTGGCACAGCCCTGGTGCCCCACATTCCCTGTGATCCATGTTGGGAACGCACCTGGCTGCTTCTCCTTTTGGTTTGGCCTTAATTTTCTTCTGCTTCATCTTCATTTCTTAAAAGCAGCCAAAACAGCGTTAAATGAATGACATTAAACACAGATGTCTGAAGTCCCACCATTAAACAGGAGTTTTAGGGGGAATTTAGGACTTGGGGACACATTCTGTGTGGAGTGCCCCTATTGCTAAGATGCAGGAATTTGATCTCAACCCTTCTTGTGTTGCTATCATCTCCTCCCTTGACCCAAACCTGAACTGCACCTCTGAGACACCCTATAAAAACCCCACGGCCCTGCCTTTGCCCTGTCTTTTGGGGGTCAGAAATGGATTCTGGAGCTCTCTGAAACCCAGACCCATCTCATTTGTTCCTGGCGCTGGCAGCTGCAGCCTCCCTGGACACCATGAACTCTGGAGAATGGGGGCAGCCAGTGAGGACAGGTCCTGGATTGCAAGATAAGTGTGTGTTCTGTTTGCCATCTGTCAGAGGTGGGGCAGTTCTGTTCATTGGGCAGTTTATCTCTTCCACAAGCAGTCCTCCCTCCAGGAGATATCTTCTGATAATGGATGGGCCAATTATTATTAATTACCTGCTGTTAATTGGCCATTGAGTGTCCCTGCATGGGGGACACTCAATGGCACTGATAAAATGACATCCTGCCATTGGGTGATGCTCTGCCCAGGGGGAGGAGCCAATCATTCCTACCTGTATAGAATCTGAGATTTGGAACACCACAGCAGCCTTTTCCCACTGGATTCCCATAGGAGCAGCTGTCTTCTCCACTGGATTCCCAGAGGAAGACCAGGCCCATCTGCAGCACCCCTGGACCTTCAGAGGAAAACTCCACCGTTCTCCAGGCTCCCTGCTCCAACAGAACCACACCGGGCACTGCAGGAGGGCTGCAGCCACCACTGACTGGGACTGCTGCCAACACCCTGACCCACAGGGTGTCAGGTCCTGTTCTGACTCTGTCAGTGGTTTTGTTTGTTTGTACTACTGCATTTGTATTTTTAATTTTTCCTTAAAAAACAACTGTTATTCCTGCTCCCATATCTTTGCCTGAGAGCTCCTTAATTTTAGAATTATAACAATTCAAAGGGAGAGGGTTTACATTTTCCATTCCAGGAGAGGCTCCTGCCTTCCTTAGCAGACACCTGGCTTTTCAAACCGAGACAATAACAAAGTTACTTTAACACCACAGATAAAAAATCCATTTTAATATCTGCAAAAAGCCAATATTATGTGTCCATACAATAAACCTCTCGCTGAGTGATGGTAGATGTCAAAGTAACTTTGTTTTATAGTTTTTATTTCTTTTGTTCATTAAGCTCAGTGAAATAGCTGCTTGTGTTAAACTGCCTGCTTGGATGGGATAACATCCAATGCACACAGGATGAGGACACCTGGACAGATCTGCCAACTATCAGCACTCCCTGTCTGAAGGCAGAGTGGACCAAGGCCCAAAAACTGGAGGTGATAAAGAGAAGGAGCCAAAAGCACAGCCAAGAAACACACATGCTCTGAAAAGGCAGACCCAGGGAGGGGCCATGTAAAATTGTTCCTGGGATATGTGAAGTAGTTTATGGGTATGCATGAGGGTCTATGAATATGCAACAGGCTGATGTAAGGGGAAAGGTATTTCAGGGGGATCCCCGAAGGTAACAGGGTGCTCCTGGCTGAGTGCCAAGATGCACCCGGCCGTAAGAACCCACAACGTTACACAGAGTTCAAATATCACGCAACTCATTAGTATCTGGACTTCATTGCCCACTATGCTTAGAAATGTTGCTTGAAGGCACTTGGTGTCAAAGATCCAGTTGCTGTAGGTCACTGTAGATGTAGATCAAAATCCTACCAAAAACTCAGTGTCCAAAGCAACAAGAGTGAGACTTTTGTTGTTGGCAGTAGCTTCCAGGTGCTCCTGGAAATCACCAGGCCTTGAGACAAAGATGTGTATTCAACGGAGGGAGAGGAGCACCACGCTCAGCTCTAACTGTGACCTTTGCTAGCAGATCTTACTAGCAGGTAATAAATTCCATTTGTTCTGCTCTTAGCCAGAGCCAAGGTGGGAATCAAAGTCTAGATGACAGGAGAAGATGACAGGAGCCTGAGCTTTTGCAGAAGAGGAAAAATAGAAAGGACAGTAAATTTGCATTGGGATTACAGGGCTTTTTTATAGATCCATAGACAAGTGCTGAAGCTTAAAAGATGAGAGCAAAGGAAAATCAACAGATATGCTGAAACGGAGTGAAGAGGAAGGAGACTTGAAATGAACTGAAAAGCTGCCCAGAAAGCTTCTCTACTTTTTGCAGTTGTTTCAAGTTTGAAATGACAAACTCTAGCAGCACTTCCAACTTCTTTTTCTTAATTCTAGAATCAAGACAATCAAAACGGCGTACTCCTGCTTACAGCATGAAGTAAAGCACAGGAAGCCATTGGAGTAAGAACAATTGTGTTTAGAAGGCTGAGGCAGCCTTAGGAGTAGGAGGAATGGGGAGGCGTGGAAATCAGGCCTGTGGGCAGCATTGAAGGAGCATGCAGTCCCTGAGCAGTCCCTGGCAGTGGGTATGCCAGCAGATGGAGTCCAAATGGAGGCACAGCTGGGTGGGAAAAGTGCCGGGCTGGTGAGCCGTGCTTAGCAGGGGCTCCTGCATCCAATTGCTCCCTGACAGGTGTGGTATGCTGTGTGTGTGTGTGTGTGCCCAACAGCTGGCAAGAGCAGGCTGGCCCAGAGGTGGGAAAAGGCCAAGGAGGCAGCAGAGTGGGAATGGGGCTGTGCAGGAGGCCCTGGTGGTTGCACAGAGCCGTGGGGGATGAGGCTGGCCCAGATGGTCCCTGGGGCTCTGGGCTGAAAAGGGGGGACAAGAGAAGCAGGGAGGAAGGGCCAGATGCCGCTAGGAGAATGCCACTCCATCCCACAGGTGACGTAGTGAGAGGAGGGTGGGAACAAAATGGTGATTCCTGCTGATCAGCCTGACGTCTTCAAGACAAGAGGCCCAGAAAGGACTGCGCATCTGCCTCCTGGTGTTGTCCTGAGTGTGAGCTCATCACCTGGCGTTCATTACCCGCAAGTCTCGCACCTTCCCACGGGCATTGCGCACTTCAGGTAAGCAAAGCTGCTTACCTCACTGTGTTCTTTGGGCCTTTGAAAGGGACAGTCCACTCAGCTACAGCCTGGCAAGGAAGGGAGTCTTACAACTCTCTGGGTATTTTCGACTTTTATTGGCACTCGGGCGGAAACAAAGTATACAAAGTACACAAAGTATATCCCCTCTCTACTTCTCCATCTTCATCCTTCTGGCCTGCAGGTGACCTGTTCAGGCTGACAGCTTGGAGTGCCTGCAGGGTCCAGTTAGGATGCAGCCCAGATTTTCCTCTCACAGCTTGATTCTTATTATGACAATTCTTTCATTTCTACTTAACAGATACCTCAGAGCTAAATTAACAACACTCTATTCTAAGCTAAACAATCATCTATTATCTAAGCTATCGACGTTCCATTTTCCTTAAAAGTTGATCCCTATATTTCCTAATTTTTCAAACTTTCATCTTTTTAAGGAAGGAAAAACGTCAGAGCTTTAAATTGAACCTAACCCACACCTAACCTAACCTAACATAATCTAACAAAACCTATCCTAACCTTACCTAACCTAACAGCTAAAATGAGAAAATATGAAAACTATCATATTTCGTCTCTACACTCTCAATAGTCGGGGCATGGCTGGAGCTCTGCCTAAAGATGCCACAGCCCCTTTTCCCTTCTCTCGGCTGCCGGGCCATAAGGGCCTCCTCAGGCGCAGGTGTCTCCTCTCCACTCCTGCTGCACTTGCTTGGCTGAGATGATGAGAGCAGCCAGGCTGGAGGCAGGATGGCCCGAGGTCACAAAGGGATGCTGCCCAGAGGAAAAAGAAGAAAGAAAGGAACTCTTACTTTCCACGATGCCATCCTCACGGGCTCCAGCAGGATTCCCTGGCTAGCAGGAAGACACACAGAGAGCAGCCAGGGCAGCATGTCCCCCTGTGCCCTCCTGTGCCGGGAGCTGCCTGCGCCACATGGCCCACACTGCTGCTCACCCCTTCATGCAGGTGTCCTCAGCTGACAGGGCTTTTTGCCCCTTTGCTTTTTCTTACCTGCAGCAGTTCCTGGGCAGACCAGCGCCTGTCCACATCTGCTTGCAGGCAGCAGCGGAGGAAGTCGCGCAGGAGAGCCGAGTGGTGCCTGGGGTTCTGCAGTTTTGGGGGCCCGTTCCTTTCTAGCAGTTCAAACACCTACAGCACATGGATGCAAGAGGACACAGCACCTGCTTCTTTGCTGGCCACATCAGCTCTCTCCACACACAGCCCTGTTGCTAAGCTGCACCTTACCCTGAGACGGGTTTCCCTCTCGTAAGGAGCTTCCCCTTCCACCATTTCCAGCCCCATGATGCCCAGGGACCAGATGTCCACTTTGGGGCCGTAGGCTTCTCCTCTCACCGCCTCCGGTGCCATCCAGCTGGGAGTGCCCACGCTGGAGCTGCGCTTGCTGCGCTCAGGCCTGAGATGAGCACAGAGGCCAAAGTCACCTGAGGACAAAAACAAAGCCTGTCAAAGCCAGCTACCACTGGCAAAGTGGCCAAAACCATTGCCCACTCCAAGCCCGACCAGGCCATGCTGAATGCAGCTGAAAAAGCAGCTGAGCTCTCCTTCCACATGGCTGGAGCCAGGCAAATAAGGCATCGGCCACATCAAAAACACCCTCACCACTCATACACTGGCCAAGCCACGCTCCTGCCCAAGTGGCACTCACCAAAATGCAAGCGCACGGCACGTGCTGGAAATGCTGCAGCCCAGCAGGGATACCCACCCAACTTGACAGATCCATCCATGCCCATAAGGACGTTGTTGCTTTTGATGTCCCTGTGGATGACTTGGCGGGAATGAAGGAAATGCAGTCCTTGCAGGCACTGAGAGAGAAAAAGGAGGGAGGGAAAATTAACGTGCAGGATCTGATTTCATCCCAGCAGAAAGGAAAGAGCTCGACGCGATTGACAGCTTTCTCAGGCAATTGTGAGCGAGGCTGAAGCCTCATGGTGCTGTCACCAAGAAGAGCTTGCTGCTTCAACACTCTTGCAAGTTTTTTCTCCATTTCCAAGCAAAAGCATCTGGGCTCCCAAAAGTTCCAGCGGCCTTCGGTAGGAAGCGTGTCACCTTTGGCTGGGAGGCGGCGCGGCAAAGATTTTTGGGGAAGCCTAGTGGCAGCAGAGGAGGAAGCAGCACCTTAGAGCTGTTCCAGAATCTGTTGCCATCCGCACTGCAATGCTATCCTTTGAAGCTGAGCACAGCTCTTTGCCCTTAGCTTGAAATTCTGCCACCTGCATGCTGCCTTCCAGTCGCAAGGAATGTAGGACAGACAGAAAGGCTGCAGGCAAACATTGCCAGGCAAAGCTGAGAAGAGGGGGCAAGTGAAACCAAGCAAGTGAGCGAGCACCAGCGCCAGAGGACAGACAGGATGGAAGAGTGCAAGAACAGAGCCTGAGGAGTGCGGGGACAGCGGCAGGCACTTCACTTGCCATGCTCTTTCTTCTCCTGTGTGTGCTGACAGCAGCAGCAGCAGCAGCAGCAGAAAGGTGAGAGCAAGAAATCTCGGCTCTCCTTAACCTGCAGCTGGCAAGCAGCATCCTGGGCAGGCTGGGGGAAGCACAAGCGGGATCCCTCACCTCCCGACAGACAGCGCCTATCTGTCCTTCCTCCAGGTACACTGCCGCCAGCACATCAAACAAGGTGCCGCCATCCATGAACTCCATGGCCAGCCAGAGCTCGGCGTCCACCAGGTAGCTGAAGGAAGAAAACCACGGCATGGAGAGACAGCAATGGGCACAGCCTCAGTCAGCCCAGGGCCTGAGCCAGCTTTTTGCAACTGCTCTCCAAGCTACGTGTGCCGCAAGAGGTTGTTGAACACCAACTCCACCTCGTCCCCCGCTCTGGAGACCAGCAGAGAAATCATCACCAGCTCCGTTCCCTGCCACTGACCAAAGGGCATCGTCTCTTGGGGCTTGCACTAACTAGCTAAAGCTATGTTGACACAAGAACACACCAACCTGTCTAAGTAGGTAACGATATTGGGACTCCTGTTGTCCCTCATGGCCAGGATTTCATTGGCAGCCAGCTCCTCGCGCATGCCCTCCTCAAGTGACATGATCTTGATTGCCACCTGCAATGACATTGGCCACCGTCACCTTGAGAAGACTCACCCTGCTGGAGATCACAAGGGGCACGCAGTGAGTGCTGCTGCAATGAGGCAGCGGGCTGGGCCAAAGTGCCTTGTCACTAGACAGCAGAGCTTAGCAGAAGCACCAAAGGCATTCTGCCCCCTGAGCCTAGACTGTACTTTAGAGGAACAGCCTCTGCTGCAGACATGCAGCTGCCACCCAAAGCTCCAGGCAGAGCTCACAGCAGTGGGGAAAGCGCTCCAGAGCTGCAAAATGGCATGGGGCTGTTGGCACTTGACCTGTTGTCCGCTGCTGGTGTCCAGGGCTTTATAAACAGCTCCAAACCCTCTGGGAAGACAAAAGCAGCAGAAAGAGCCCTTTAGCCCTTGGCACTGAAATCAAGCCTAGGCAGCAGATCTCCCCAGGCTGCCTGCACGCCTTCCTTAGAAAATGCCTGGCTGCGGCGTCTCTTGGGCCAACAGCACGTCAGCCCGTCAGCCCTCTGCTGTGCGGGGCAGCCTGTCCAAGGCAACACTAAGGTGCAGCATGAAGACCAAGGGCCACTGGAAATCTCCAAGGCGCACACCCAGCCAGCTCATTTCCAAACCTAAGGGCAGCTCTCCTCTTTGTGCGGCTGTGCATGCATGTGTGTGTCAAAAATGTGAGAACAATTAGAGTCAGAAGACTGTCCTTGAGAATCTGACATTTCTTGAATGGCAAGGTGCTCTTTCAGGCCAGAGAGCTGAAGGGCCAGGGCCTTTCACAGCTCCTACTCCTCATTGCTGCAAGCAAGACAATGCCAGCATCAACTTGTCTTTGATGAGGCCTTGGGATTGCTCGGAGCCAGCAGTCCAGGCAGGCAACAGGAGGTAAAGACAGAGCCTGGCCATGATTGGAGCTTGCCTGACTTCACGCTTGATATTGCACCAGCCAAAGACCTGGCCCACACTTTTGTAAAAGGAGCCGACGCCACGCTTACCCTCGTCCCAGTTCTTCAAATGCCGTGTATTTGCTCATTGGCTGGCCCACACTCACAATGCTCCCTGAAAGACAAAAGCAGCGCAGGGCGCTCACTGGCACACAGAGACGCCGCTGCCCAAAGGCAGCCCTGCTGCCGGCAGCTCTGAGGCCTTTGCACTCCCTTGCCTTGCGGCTGCTGAGATCAGCAAGTCTCAGGGAGGACCATCTTCTCGACCTTTCATCAGGTGGCCTTTCCAAGAAGGCCTTGATTTCTTTCAAGTGCAGCATGCCATGCCATAAGCCAAAATGAGGAGCCCTTAAGAAGGGGGCCCTAAGGGGTGACCAAGGGCCTTTGCAGCCACTGCAGTCACACCCACCATCACTGGCAGCTCCACTGCCAGGGGCACAAAGTGTCTGAGCTGGAGGAGGAGTAAGATCGGGAGGCCAAAAACAGCTGGGGCCAGAGAGCTCCCTGGGGCCTAGTCACTTGGTAGGTGCCAGCCTTCTGCTCAAGCACAAACAATCTCTGCTTTTGTCTTTGGCACACAAGGCAGCCCAGGCAGAGCCAAGGCAGGCCCAGCCGCCCTCACAGGCAGCAGCAACTGCCTGAGCGCTGCCGTGCTGCCTCGAAGCACAACAACAGGTTCTGCAGAGAGGCCCAAGTGCCTCTGAGACCCAGGGGCAGCTGCTGGCACAGCCTACACCCCGACACGCACACAACACACTGCTCTGGAAGACAAGAAATGCACCCCACTTACTCAGCGTCCTCAGGCCCTGCTCCTGCCTCATCTCGGGCTGCTGGGCTGCGCTGCTGCAGGCAGTGCCAGCAGCGGGGGGCCAGCTGGCTGCTGCAGGCCACGCTGGGGCAGCGGCACCGGGTTGAATTGCAGAGCCTGCATTGAGCTGGGAAAAGGAAGGATTGCCCGTCAGAAGGGTGGCTGGCACACACGCCCCACAGAGCGCACGGCCAAAGCAAGGCCTTGGCAAGGTGCTGTCAGCCACCCTCAGGCCTCTCCAGCTGGGCCGTTTCCCATGTCCCCTTCTCAAAGACAACTTTGGCAAAAGCCCAAAGGCTGCTTGGATCCAGCCCCTCACGCCCACCTCCATGCTCCACCTTTGCAGCTTTTCTGCAAGACACTGGCAACAAGGTAGCCATGGGGCTGCCAAGATCCACCAAGAGATCAGAGCAGGCCCCCAGAGCCTCGTTGCTTTCCTCCTCCTGTCTTTCCCTGGTGCATGAAATCAGCCCGCAGCCGGCATGCAATGGTGTGCTCAGAAGCCCCCAGCATGTCCCTTCTCTGATCTGTTTCACGCATTTCCCCTCTCCATGGCAGCCTTTAGGGAGCGGCCCTTGGGAGGCGCCTTCCAGCCCTGCCCAGACCCACCCGCCCTTTCCAATGTAGGGCTGCCAAGGATTCTCCTCTCCAAACTCTGCTCTGAGCAGCTACAAGGGAAGCACAGCCTGAAGCTAATTAGTCCATGGAGAGGCCAGGTCCCTTCCAGGGCCCAGTGTCTGCCAGGTGCCCTGCAAGTCTGTCAACTGCGTCTTTGGGCCGCTGCGTGCGCTGAGCACGGGCAGCCTGCACTGACAATGGGCACAAGGGGCTGACTCCTCCACTGAGAATCACAGAATTCTGCCTCCTGTCTGATGCCAAGAGACATTCTGGGGCCTCTCAGCATCCCAGCTTAACTGTCCATCTTCAGAACCCATTGGCCACGGCTGCCTGGCTTGCCTGAAGCAGCACTACGTCACGGCAGGCACACAGCCGCCAGCATCTTCAGCCACCGGCAACAAGGAAGAGCTGCTGCAAAACTGGAAGCCTGGCCCTGCACCAAAGGCAGTGCCAAGCTCAGCTGCCACTTACTGGCTCTGCATGTTCAGGCTGTGAAGGGACAGCAGCTGGAGGCTTGATGCTCCTTTGCTCCTCTTCAGCCTCTTCCTCCATGCCAGAGGCAGCCAGAGGAGCTGCTGACCCTGCTCTTGAGCCCTGCAGACAGACAGAAGTGAGAGACATGGGCCAAAGGACAATCCCTTAGGAGCTGCTTTCTATTGAGGTGGCAAAGGAGCCAGAAGAAGGGGAAATAATAGACTTTGATTCAAGTGGCACTCTGAGTCATGAAAAGCCCAGCAAGTTGGCTGAATGAGGTGCTACTCCATCTTGTTGTGCATTTCAGCTTCCCTGCTGCCTAGAAGCAGCAAGATGCCTTGGAGCTGTCCCATTTGCCTTGCATCTCTGCCTTTGTTATTGTTTTTGCAGGCAGGAAAATGGATTTTCTTTCGGCCTTTTTAGCTGGCCCTCTACAGTCTACTGCTACTGGCCCAGCTCACATCTTCCTCTACAGTTCTTAAACACCAGGAACATGAAATGTTCCTTTCTTACTCACCTCAGGATCTTCAGCACTGCTGAATACACGCTTCAGGTGACCTGTAGTGGGAAGGGAAAATGAACCAGATGCTGTCAGAAAACTGCCTGGGCCTCTGAATCCCACAGAACAAGTCAACCCAAACAGAGATGATTTTCCATTTCGAAACTTCCCTCCTGGAGACACATTTCATTCACACAGCCAGCAAGAGATCAGGACAATATTCTTGGCTGTGCCTACACTTCGGCTTGTTTAGCCAGGAAATGAATACAAACATGATCAAGAAAATGCAAATTGTTCTTTAACACTCAATGCTCCTGTTCTACCAAACACATAAAACAGCTTCTGAAATTGTCTCCTTCAGGTACTCTTTTTTTTTTCCCAATTAGTTACATGCAGTAATTCTCATTAACTTGCAGGAAAAAGTTGCCCAGAAAAGCTTCCCCAAAATCCCCTGAGCTCTGGGAGTTCTTTGTGAAACAGCACAGCAGCAGCTCCAGGGTTCAGGAGCAGACACTCACTGCTTTAGAGTTTGCACTTCCTTTCCAAGGGAATAACTATTTTAGCACTCAGTAAAAGGTCAAATTAGACAGTCAAATCCCTTCATGACAAAACTTAGAAAGAAAGAAGCTTTCCCTAAATTCTGGGAACAACTGCAGAGTTTTTAGAAGGCCTTCCCTGAAGGTCTGCCAGTCTACATTTTTGATGGTGTCTTGCTTGTCCCAGCAAACTGAGGCAATGACAGACTCTGCTGCCACAGACTCTCCCGTGGAGGGAACAGAAGCCCTGCAGCTTCCCCTGCAAATGCTGCCCCTGTGGCTACAGACACCCCCTTTTTAGCTGAACGCCTTGACAGGAGCTTTACCAAACCAGCTGCATCCTAATGCTCTTTCTGTTTCAAAATCAGAAACTCAGTCACTAAGAAAGAGCAGGAAGACATGCAAAAGCCAGGTTAGGATACACCCTAACCTAAGCAGAAGGGAAACCTCTACTTACGGTAGAAGTGTGTCATGTAGTAGGCAGAAAAAGTAATGCCATAGGCAGCAAAAGCTGCCGTGGCCAGATGGTGAAACATGGTAGCAGTGCTGTGGGAGTTCACCACAACACAAGAAACACAAGGCTCTTGTCAGTGGGCAGCTACCCGCTGACAAAGGCGCCAGCCAGGAAAGTTCTCCTCAGCTGAGCAAGGCCTAGGGCTGCTCTGACACTCAGGCCTTCCGTGCACCAAGGCACCCTTCTGATGGCACTATGACCAGGTGGCAACCATGCCCTGACATCACAAAGCAAACGCTCCATGTTGGTCTGTGAATTTATGCCAAGCAATAACCAACCTTCCCTACAGCAAACACAAAAGAGCCTGGGAAGTTCTTCTCTATCACAAAGCAGCACAAACTCCCCCCATGGGCCAAACCCTGTTGTTCAGGGGATCCAAGAGGAACTCCAAGAGTGCCCCAAGCACCTACAGCCTGTACCCCAACTGAGCACTCAGATGGGGCCCAAGCAAAGGAAACCAGACCAAGAAAATGGCCCACAGCATTGCACATGTGAGAAACTACCCTTCCTTTAACTTTTGAAAGGTTTATTAAACCTTAAGAAAGGACTGAATAAGGAAAAATTGCAGCATTGGGAGTATCCATGACTAGCAGCCATGTGCTCCTCTACAAAAAGGATGCTCTGCCTTTTATACCATTAGCTCCTCCAAAAGTTTTGTCAGTCAACTCTTTCTCTGCTGTCCGTTGGTGCAGATTACTTTCTTGCATCTTGACTGGAGGTCAGGTGTTGTTACACCCTGCCTGCTGGTCCCAAGCCAGCCCTCCCCAAATGCCCTGGCTACCAAGGCGATTACAAGGGGGACGGGAAAGAGGGCTACAGGAGGATATTTTACAATATCATCACTACACATTTGAACATCCACATAACATCTACTGCTTAATTGCCAGAGCCAACCATTGCATTACTCATCTAGAACACACAGAACCAGGAGAGAAGCCACAGTTGGCATAACAGCTGAAATGCTTCCTAACAAATCTCTCCACATATTTGCCCCTTTATTGGACATGCCCAGGGCTCCGGTGCCTGTCCATCTCTGCCTTCCTGTTATGGTCCCAGTGACTCAGCTCCCCCACACCAGAGCTGCCAGCCCAGCCACACGTTCTCTTCCCCTGGCAGGGCTGAGCCCAGCACCTTCCCAGAGTGTGAAACCCCAGGGTGACAGAGGGTGGCAGCGGCCCCAAGGGACTATGGCCCTGACCAGGGAGCCAGGGCTCTAAAGGCACTGGGCTAAATCCTGTTGCCAGCACAGCAGCCAGGGCTGGGGCAAAGCTGCAGGGGCACAGGAGCGCCCTCGGGGCTGTGGCTCACCGAGGAACTTGATGGCGATCTCTCGCACGGACCCCTGTGAGCCCTGCAGGGGTGCCAGGGACTGGCGCCGGTACTCGTCTGTTGTTTTTCTGTCCTCTGCCAGCTGGAGACAGTGCAAGGGCAGGAAGGGAAGGGTTGGTACAGACTCTGTGCCTTGACCAGCTTGCACCTGTGCCCAGGTGTTACGGTGGTCACAAGGGTTTTTAGAGGATGGAAGAGTCAGGATCTTGATTCCATGATCAGAAGGCTTGATTTATTATATTATGATATATATAACATTATAAACATACTACATAGAGATAGAAAAGAAAGGAGCTTCTTCAGAAGCTGGCTATGCTACAAATAGAGATAGAAAGAATCAATAACAAAGGTCTGTGTATCAGCAGAGAGCGATAGCAGCTCCACCGTGACTGGTCAGTAAATCCAAACATCTACAGGGGACCAACCACAGGTGGACCTGTTGCATTCCACAGCAGCAGATAATAATTGTTTAAATTTGTTACTGAGCTTCTCAGCTCTAGAAGGAAAAATCCTGCAGAAAGGATTTTTCACAAAGAATGTCTGCGACACCCAGGACTGGGCTCTCCTGCTCAGATAGCAGCTGGATGGTGCCAGAGTCTGAAGGGAGCAGAGGGCTGGGTACTCCATAGTGAACCTTGATGCCAGTCTGCTGCCAAAGAACAACTGGGCCAGGGCTCCATTGGCCCCCTGGATTGTGGCGGAAGGAGTCTGGAAAAGAGTTTGTGAGCTGACAGGCCGACAGTAAGAAGCAGCATGTGGGGTGCAGGCTGGTGGCAATGAGTGCAGGAGTGGGCAGGGGCACAGCTCCCAGCCCCACAGGCCTTGGGTACTGCGGGCAGAGGGTTTGTTCAGGCTGTGTTCTGGGTTTTGGAACCATCCCTACCAGGCACTCACTACATCTCCACAGCTTGTCCTTCTCCAGACGTCTCTTGAACTTCTTCAGAAACTTGGTGGCATGAAGCAGGGTTTCCAGAGAAGCCTAAAGAGTAGCGGAGGCCAGAAGATGGTACCACAGCCTGGGGCAAGGATCTATGTCCCTGCAGGCAAAACCAGGAGGAGGCTGGAGAGCTGCAGTCTGCGAGTCACTAGGGCAGGAGGCAGCTTGGAATCCTCACCTTTGCCACACGCTGGTTCTCATCCTACAGGTGGCAGAAGAGTGGAAGCAGACTCTGGCACACACACATCTTCAGGGAATTTTTTCCCTCTTCCTTTAGGTAGACTATCATCTCTCGAAAGAGGCAAATGCAGAGAAGGTGCACATGGCTGGTGTCCTTGTGGAAAGGAAGTGGGCAAGACCTCAGCACTGGCTATTCCAGGCCCACCTGGGCCGGGGCCTGAAAATCCACAGGGCACAAAGTTTCCTGGCAGCACACAGCACCACGATAGAGGGTACAGTCTTACACTGTCAAAGAGTGGCCAGAGTGCCTCAGTCAGCTGCAGACCAATGGGGGCAGGAATTGTCACTTTTTTTGTCCTGGAGCATCTTGCTGAGCACAGAGAGGGTCAGCCCAACCAGCTCCCCACCGCATCCTCCAGTAGTTCCACGAGGCTTTCAGGAAAGCTCTGCAACCTTCTGGCCTGTGTGGAACACAAGGCTGTATTGCAAAGCTATGGAAGGCTGCTCTAACAAAACTGCTCTGGTGGTACAACCCCACTCTGCAGCCTTGGGGCCCAGAAGGCACAGGTCTGCCCAAAGTGTTGTAGTGTGTTTTTATACTTTGTAATACATTGAAGATGTTTTCTTTTGTATCCCCATATTGTTCCCAAATGGTTCATCCCAGACTGTACCCCCCTCCCTTTACCTGTGTTATCCCTCTCCCTGGATGAGATCATCCCCAAACCCCCACCCTGGCTCTCTGTCCATCACTCAGCATCCCATCCCCTCCATCTGGAAGCTTCGGTCCAGGATGTCGAGTGATTAGCCAGAGGCCAGGGGTCAGCCCCCCAAGCCTTGCCCCATACCCTGTCCTAAATGTCCATCCCCCAGTATATTTCCCTTAGGGTCACTTATTGGTCAGTAAAATGTTCTCTACTTCGGGTTTCCACCTCCCTTTAAATGTAACCTTGGCACATCTCCTGGCTCTCGGCAGGAGCCCCCTGAGATGTAGGGAGCTCCTTTGGGACTCCTAGAATAAAACCTTGGATTAAGCCCTGCTAAGAGCCAGCCCTTTCTCTCCTCCCGATGCCTTCGGTGTCTCTGGTGCTGCAAAGGCGACCAGCCCAGGTGCCCTCAGTCCCCTCGGGGCACAGAGAGTGTCTCCCCGCTGTCGGCCGTGCCGGAGCTGCCCCCAGTGCTGCCGACTCGGGACTGGCCGGGGATCCTGAGAGGCTCCCAGAGGGACCGAGACACTCCTGGCTGGGTGCCAAGATGCACCCGCCCGTGATAACCTTTGCTCCACGGTCCTGGTCTGCCATTGTCCTTTATTAAACTTGTTACATTTCCACAGGAGAGTGAACGTGTTTTTCACAGGCAGCTCCACAGAAACTGGAAAACGTGGGGGTTCCCAGGAGGGGGCCCCGCTGATCCAGGGCATCGAGGCGCTGCCTGCAATCGTCCATCACTGCCCATAAGGAGCCTCCAGGGCTTTGCCCTCCATGAGCTGCAGCAGACGTGTCGGGAAAGGTGACAGGAGCCCGTGGAATGGTCCTTGTTGCAGGCAGATTAGTCACTTGTAGCTCTTCAAAACTCCCTCCCATGAAAAACAAAAAAACTTAAACCGTTCCTAAATGTGAAAAACACATTCACTGTCCTGTGAGAATGTAAAAAGTTTAATAAAGGACAATGGGAGACCAGGACCATGGAGCAAAGGTTATCACGGCCAGGTGCATCTTGGCACCCAGCCAGGAGCACCCTGTTACCTTTGGGGATCCCCCTGAAATACCTTTCCCTTTACATCAGCCTGTTGCATATTCATAGTCCCTCATGCATATCCATAAACTACTTTACATATCCCAGGAACGATTTTACATGGCCCCTCCCTGGGTCTGCCTTTTCAGAGCATGTGTGTTTCTTGGCTGTGCTTTTGGCTCCTTCTCTTTATCACCTCCAGGTTTGGGCCTTGCTCCACTCTGCCTTCAGACGGGGAGTGCTGATAGTTGGCAGATCTGTCCAGGTGTCCTCATCCTGTGTGCATTGGATGTTATCCCATCCAAGCAGGCAGTTTAACACAAGCAGCTATTTCACTGAGCTTAATTAACAAGAGAAATAAAAACTATAGAACCAAGTTACTTTAACAAACGGTCCCAGCCCATATTTACTCCCAGTCTGTGTGGTCCTGATCCATATGGTCCCACTCCCTAGGATCCCAGTCCGTAGGATCCCAGTCCATATAATCTGAGTCCAGTTTATCCCAGTCTGTGCGGTTCCAGTCCATTCAGTCCCAGTCCGTATTTGATCCCACTCCAGGCTTTCCCAGTCTGGAGGGTTCTGATCCACAGGATCCCAGTCCAGGTGATCCCCATCCATGTGATCTCAGTCCAGGTGATCCCGGCCCATATTTGATCCCAGTGTGTGTGGTCCTGCACACACTCCCAGGGCCTGGAATTCCTGTTTCCACCCAGGAAAAAATGTTCTTTCCCTTGAACTTCCTTCCTATCCTCTCAACAAATTATAATAAAATTATAAACTAAAAAACTATAATTAAAATAAAATAAAGTAGAATAAAAATGAAATATATTAATTTCAACTTTTCCTTACAATACTCCTATAATGACTGAAGCCAAAACAACAATAACTATTACTATAATATTACCAATGCTTAGAAATAAACAAATTATATACCAAGAAATAACTTTTGAAAGTTTTAATTCAGTAACTAATATACTTCAGATAAAAAATATCTAAAAAGACTAACATACAATCTAACACACCTTAGTAAAACAATTCATATTACAAATACACTAAACACAAAACCAAACACCACTATAATTACTGAGACATTTTAACCAAACAATTAAACTTTAAAAACATCCTTAAGTACTCTAAAACAATTTAAATTATTTTTAAAAGACTTAGTATGTGTGCAGGGTTTTATTTGGATATTGGTTTCTGAATTGTTAAAGGGACTTTTATAGGAATTGAATCAGCTGAGAAGGCAGCACTCCGAAAACAGAACTGACTGAAAAGGAACGGGACAGAAATCAGAAACTCTGAAAGATTTATTTGCTATCAAATACATCCCACACACCCAGCCCCACACAATCCCCATCCCACCGCTCCAAACTGGGATCCCACTTCTCCCAATTTCCTCCCAACCCCATCTCACTCTAGTGGCTGTGGAATGGAGGGAGTATGGCATGGGATGGAATTTTTTTTGAGAAGGGAACACGCAATCTGAGAGGGGTTTGAGCCTTTACGGGTTAAAATTTATTTGTTTCTAGTGGGATTTGAGAGGTTTTGAGGTGACAGATGAATCCCTCTTGGCTTTTGGAGTGCAAAGAGATGGAGAAGAAAATAACATTAAGGTGAAACTAAAAGTAGAAGCAGCCAGGTGTGTTCCCAACATGGATCACAGGGAAAGTGACTCACCAGGGCTGTGCCCAAAGTGCCTCCTCCAGTGGGGGATGGAGCTGGAGCAGCGCACGAAGCTCTTCCTGCACTCGGGGCACTCGCAGGGCTTCCCTTACTGGTGCCTCCGTTGGTGTTTGGTCAAGTTAGAGCTGCTGGAGAAGCTCTTCCCACACTGGAGACACTCGTAGGGCCTCTCCCCAGTGTGGATGCGCCGGTGGGTGACGAGGTTGGAGTTGCACTTGAATCCCTTCCCGCAGTCAGGGCATTGGAAGGGCCTCTCCTCTCTGTGAATCCAATAGTGCTGGCGGACATATGACCTGATATGAAACCCCTTCCCACACTTGGAACACTTGTAGGGCCTCTCCCCCGTGTAAATCTTTTGGTGGACAATCAGGTGGGAGCTCTGTCTGAAGCTCTTCCCACACTCCCCACACTCGTAGGGCTGTTCCCCAGTGTGGGTCCTCTGGTGCCAGATCAGGTTGGAGCTCTGTCTGAAGCTCTTCCCACATTCCTCACACTCGTGGGGTCTCTCCCCAGTGTGGATGCGTCGGTGCAGGACAAGATGGGAGTTCCGCCTGAAGCCCTGCCTGCAGTCGGGGCAGCGGAAGGGCCTCTCCCCTGGGTGCGTGCGCTGGTGCTTGAGGAGATTGGAGCTGGTGTGAAACCTCTTCCTGCATTGATCACACTCGTAGGGCCGTTCCCCAGTGTGGGTCCTCTGGTGCTCGATCAGCTCAGAGCTCCTCCTGAAGCTCTTCCCACACTCCACGCACGTATGGGGCTTCTCCCCATCATGCCCCTGCTCATGGAACACCAGCTCCGAGCTCTGGCTCCATCTCCGGCCGCCTTCCCGGCCCAGGCTGGCTCTTTCCCCCTCACATCCCTGCCAGCTGCGTTTGCAGCCCCTCCTCGTGCGGCATCTCCGGGCCTTTTCCTCCCCGTTGGCTTCCTGCGCCGTGGAGCCTCTCCAAACGGCCTCTTCCACCAGGTTCTGCCGCGGGCATTTGTCCTCCCTGCTCTCCATGCTCAGCTCCTGCTCTGGGCGAGGAAGGACAAGGACAGGATGGGATTTGCCTCCGTGCCACAGGCAAGGGCAAGGAGATCCCCCCAGGGCTGTGCTGCAGCCGGGGCCGTGCTGGGCTGGGAGATGGAGCAGCACAGAGGGGAAAGGGGCACTCATCGCCAGCTCGGGGCAGTGCACAAATCACAAACAGGACGGGACTGCTAGGAACACATCCTGAGCTGTTTTATTTTCCAGCATCAGTCTCATTACTTGCCTATGACAATGGGAAGATGCCAGCAGCTCACATCCAAGGTGGCAGACAAAAAACATAATGTTAAAACTTACTTTAAAAGGTTTTTCACCAATCACACAAAGCAAAAGCATATTGACAGTAGTTCCACCCAAGCAAATGGACCTTCGCTTAAAACAATGCTTCCTTATTTCTAATGCAATAGCTGCTTGTAAGACTTAAAGCACAATGCACAGAGCTCTGTTATTAAGCTTGGAACTTCCTAATACCTTGCTAGATATACTTTTTTGCAGGTTAGGGAGTTATTCTAGATAAGTGTTAATACACAGACCACTGCTCTATTTCTCCTTACTTTCTACATCTTATATGATTTTTCTGCTAACCAATATTATGGCTGCTGCAAAGCTCTAATCACAGTCCTACTGTCTCTGAGGCTTGCCTTTTGCAGCTTGCCCAAAACCCTCTGATTTTAAGGATTCCAGAGAAAGTGAATTCCTCCTCACCTGCCTCAGTGTCCCGGGGCATCTTGCTCTTCCTCACAGCCTCCCAGAGGTTGGAAATGGGAAATCCTGTTTTGGGGAAAACAAGGGATGAGCACATTGAGTTTGAAGGTCCCACTGCCCAAGTCCATCTCTACAAGTCACCAGTCACCTGGGCTGTAAAGAAACCTCCCAAACACCAAGATTCAGCCCTGGAAAAGTCTCCCAGGAGTTCCCTGTCCCTGGTTCCTGCCCTTTAATGTTCGGGGGTTACCCCCCTGTCCCAGCTCCTGGGGTCACACTTGGATTGCGGGTCCCCCTTGTGCTCAGTGCCCGCCCTGCCCAGGCTGCTGGCAGTGCCAGCAATGCCAAAAGCTCCCCCCTCTTGGCTCTCCCCATTTCGGGATGCCGGGGCTCTTTGGGCTCCCGGGCTCCCTTCTCCCCTCATTCTCTGCTCGGGGCTGCAGCGGCTCCAAGGAGTCCCCCCTGCCCCTCTCCAGGCTCTTGAGGCTCCCGCCAATGGCGGCGCTCCCCCTCTCTGGGCTCCCCACTTTGGGCTCCTGGGGGACACAGGGCTCTGCTCCTCCAGGCTGCCTCTGCCGGCAGCCGCCACCGCCACCCCCGATGTCCCCCCGAGGGGCCTTTTCCGCTCAGCCTTGGACTCCTTCATTCTACAAACATCCCCCCAAAAACCCAACTGGGAGCAACTGGGAGTGACTGGGAACATGCTGGAGGGAACTGGGCTACACTGGGACATACTGGGAGGGACTGGAACAAAAGTGAGGGGGAAAGAGAGCAACTGGAACCATGTGCAGCACAACTGGTTCATACTGGCAGGGACTGGGAGCACACTGGGCTCAGATTTGGATCATACTGGGAGGGACTGGACTATCACTGGGAGTGTCTGAGAGTGACTGGGAACACACACCCTGCACATCATCCACCATACTGGGCCTGACTGGGAGCAACTGGGAGCACGCTGGCAGCAAATGGCATCATACTGGGACTGACTGGGCTGATCTAGGAAGCAACTGGAACCATGCTGGAGGCAGCTGGGACCATACTGGGAGAGATTGGAAGCAACTGGGATTATACTGGGAGCACACTGGGAGGGCTGGCATGTGACTGGGATCAAACTGGAGCTGACTGGGATCATATTGGGGTTTAAAGGGAGCAACTGGGATCACACTTTGGGCTACTGGGAGCAAGTGACAGAAACTGGGATGATGCTGCAAGCAAACTGGAGCAACTGGCAAGGACTGGCTTAATGCTGGAGGCAACTGGGATATTCTGGGCATAACTGGGGGATCATACTGGGAGAACTGACACCTTACTGGGGCCATTGGCAGTGCCTGGAAATTACTACAGACATGCTGGAGGCAACTAGGATATACTGGGAGTGCCTGTAACCATACTGGGGGGACTGGAACCACACTGGGAACAACTGGGATCATGCTGGGGAGAACTGGGACCAGGCTGGGAGGGACTGGGATCATCTGGGGAGTGACAGGGACTAGAGCAGGGGCAACTGGCTCCAACTGGGACCATACTGGGAGTGTCTGTAACCACAGGGCAGTAACGGAAGCACACTGGAAACAGCTGGGCCCATGCTGGGAGCAACTGGGATCACACTGGGGGCACTGGCATCAGACTGGGACTGACTGGGAGCAACTGGGATTAGACTGCAGGTGACTGGGATCATACTGGGAGCGGCTACACTCATACTGGGATTAGACTGGGTGTGAATGGAACCTGACTGAGGGTTACTGGGAGCTACTGGGCCCATGCTGGGAGGAAAATGTGACACACTGGGAGCAACTGGGATCAACTGGAAGGCACTGGAACCGTGCTGACAGGACTGAGACTACAACTGGAGCAACTGGGGCCACCCTTTCAGCAACAGATGGAAACTGGGATTATGCTAGAGGAAACTGGAAGTAACTGGGAAAGACTGGGGTCATTCTGAGGTAACTAAAACATACTGGGAGTGTCTCTAACCATACTGGGGACACTGGGACCACACTGGGAACATAATGGGAGGAACTGGGAACATCTGGAATTATGCTGGGAGCAACTGGGATCACACGGGGATCACAGTGAGAGCAGCTGAGTCCATACTGGGTTACACTGGGACCTCATTGAGAGCAACTGGAATTATCCTGGGATTGACTGGGAGCGGCTGGTTTTGTGGATTTTGGGGGATTTTTTTTTATTTTTAAAGGGGAGTTTTTCTGGGGATGTTTGGGGGTTTATTGAAATGTTTTGTGGCTTTTTTTGAATTTTGGGGGTTTTACTGGGATTTTGTTGAGACTTTTGGGATTCTCAGAAAATCTGGGGGTTTTATTGGGATTTTTAGGAGTTTTTGGGGGCATTTTATTGGAATTTTTGTGGTTTAGTGGGATTCATTGGGGATTTGAGTTTTTGGAATTTTTTGTGGAATTTGGGGGGTTTTCTGGGGTCTTTTGGGTGTTGCCAGGATTTCTTTGGATTTTGGGGGAGATTTTGTGGCACTTTTGATAGTTTTGTGGACATTTTTGGGGGATTTGTGGAGTTTAATCAGGATTTTTGGGGTGACTGGGATTTCAAAGGATTTTGTGGGATTTTATGGGGATTCAAGGACGTTCTAATGGGATTTTGAGAAGTTTAATTGGCATTTAGTGGGTTTTATTGGGACTTTCGGGGCTCTTAAGGAGAGTTTGGTGCCTCTCAGCCTTTCCCAACACCCAAGGAATGCCCCAACCCCCCCCTAAAATTCAACAAAAACCCCACAAAATCCCCAAAAATTACAAGAAAACCCTCAAAAACCCCAGAGAATATCCCAAGATTCCATTGAAACCCACCAAAATTTTAAAAAACTCGCAAAAAAATTCAATAAATTCTCCCTCAAGAAATCCCTCACAACCTCAAAAAAATCCCCCAAAATCCAAAACCCCCTAAATCATGCAGCTCCCAACAAAACCCAATAATTCTCCGCCAAAAGCTCCAATAATTCCTCCTAAACTCCCAACAAAGTCCGACAAAGGCCAAAAAAGCGACCCCAAAATCCCCAAAAACCCTCTCAAAACCGCAAAAACCCCACAAATCCCCCCAGAACCCCCCAGACTCAGTGGGGTCGTCCTGGATCAGGGGGCACCGGCCGGTGGAGCAGGAGCCACTTCAGGGGGCCCTCGGAGCTTTTTGGGGAGGGGGCACCATGGGAGACCCCCCAAAAACCGGGGGGGGGAGGGGGGGAACCCCTGCTGTGCCCCCTCCCCCTGAAACCCCCAGACCCCGGTTCAGGGTGGGCCTGGGACCCCTCGGGATCCCCAAATCTCCCCCAGGAATCCCCAGAGCCCCCCAGGGTTGGCCCAGGACCACCCTGGACCCCAAAAACCTCCCCAAGACTCTCAGACCCCCCCCATTTCCCCCCAAAATTGACCCCAGACCCACCTGAGACTCCCCCAAATCCATCAGACTGCCCCAAATCCCCCCAGAGCCCTCAATCCCCCCCAAACCCTATGAAATCCCCTCAGACTCCACCAAATTTCCCAAGCCCACCTCAGAATCCCCCAGGTCCCCTCAGAACCCCCCACTTCCTCTCACAATTTCCCAAAATCGCCCCAGACCCTCCCAATTCCCCTCAGATCCCCCTAAACCCACCTGAGAACGCTCCAGACCCTCTCAAGCTTTCCCCAAAGCTGCCTAAAGCACGCTTAGACCCACCAAAGCCCCCTCACACCCCCTCATTCCCCCCAAACCCACCGCACACCCCCCTATTTCCCGTCGATGCCCCCAAAAATCCCCAATTTCCCCGCAGAACCCACCTCAGCTCCTCCTCAGCTCCGCTCTCCGTTCACAATCTCCCACCTCCGCCGCGTGCGCGGGCTCCCAGACAATAGCGGCGCGCCCCGCCCCGAACCAACCAATCACCGCGCTGCTCGTCCCCGACGCAACCAATCACGGCGCAGCTTCCCTCAGAAATGCCCGCCTCTCCTGCGCCGCCCCAGCCAATCAGGGGCGAGCCGGAAGCGGCGCCCCCTTCCCCGCCACCGCCGGGACCCGCCGGGCTCGGGACAGGAGCGGGAGGGGCCTGAGAGGGGATCGGGGGGGGCGGGGGAGGGTCCGGAGGGGTCTGGGGGGGCTTTGGGGAGGAGTCCGGGGGTTTGGGGGGGTCTGGGAACGGGTCCTGGGGCATTGTGGGGGGACCGGGGGGGGGCGGATGGGTCCTAAGAGGGGTCTTGGGAGAGGGTTGTGGGAGGGTGTGGGGGGGTTTTGGGGAGGGGTCGTAGGAAGGTCTTGGGAGGGTGTGGGGGTGTTGGGATGATCCTGGGGGGAGTTTGGGGAGGGCTCTGGGGTGTCCTGGGAGGGTTTTGGGGAGGGGCTTTGGGGGGTCTGGAAGGGTTTGGGGAGAGGGTCTGGGGGGGGTTTGGGGGGTTTTTGGGAGAGGTCCTGGGGGGATCTGGGGAGGGGCTGGGGGAGCCTGAGTTGGGTTTGGGGAGGGGTCTGGAGGGTCCTGGGTGGGGTCTTGGGAAGGGTCTGGGGTGGTCTCAGGGAGGTCCTGAAGGAGATTTGGGGGTCCCGGGGGATCCCAGGCCCACCCTGAACCGGGGTCTGGGGGTTTCGGGGGGAGGGGGCACAGCAGGGGTTCCCCCTCCTCCCCCCCGGTTTTTGGGGGGTCTCCCATGGTGCCCCCTCCCCAAAAAGCTCCGAGGGCCCCCTGAAGTGGCTCCTGCTCCTCCGGCCCATGCCCCCTGATCCAGGACGGCCCCCACTGAGTCTGGGGGGGTTCTGGGGGGCTTTTTTGGGGGGATTTTGGGGTTTTGAGGGGGTTTTGGGGGATTTCGGGGTGGCTTTTTTGAGCTTTGGGGGATTTTGTTGTTTAGGACAGATGTTTTGGAGGGATTATTGGGTTTTAGTGAGGGTTGTGGATTTGAGGGGTTTTGGATTTTGGGAGAGTTTATTGGGGTTTTGCAGGGGGTTTGTTTTTTTGGGGGGATTTATTGAAATTTTTGGGAGTATTTTTTAATTTTGGTGGGTTCCACTGGGATTTTGTAGGATTCTCTGGGGTTTTGGAGGATCTTATTGTAATTTTTAGGGGATTTTGTGAGTTTTAGTGGAATTCTGGGGGGGCTTGGGTGGTCTGAGGGGGCTTTGGAGTTGTCCCCAGGCGTGGGGAAGTGCTGAGAGGCACCAACATCTCCTTAAAACCGAAAGTCCCAATAAAATCCACTAAATCCCAATTAATTCTCAAAAATTAGAACACCCTAGAATCCCAATAAAAGCCCACAAAATCTCTTGTAATCCTAGCAACCCCCCATAACCCCAATTAAGTCTGACAAATCCCCCAAAGATGTCCCAAAAACTACAAGAAGCCGCACAAAATCCCCCACCAAGACCGAAAGAAATCCTGGCAAAACCCAAAAAAAACCTGGAAACCCCCCCTAATCCCACAAAAATCCCCCAACCCCCCCAAAATTTTCCTTTAAAAACCCCCAAAATTTCCTTTAAAAACCCCGACCTCCAAAGAATCCCACTAAGTTCCTCCAGAATTCCAGTAAAACCATCCAAATGCCCCCAGAAATTACAATAAAACCCCATCAACTTTAAAAGAATCCCAAAAAATCCCCCCAAAATCCCAGTAATCTGCCCCAAATTATTAAAAAATATCAAAAAAATTCAATAAACCCCGAAAAACCTCCAGAAAAACTACCCCACCAATAAACCCCCCCAAAAACCAAACCCCGCAAAATCCACAAAACCCCCCAAAATTCCCCAGCTTCCCCCAAACCCAATCATTCTCTCCAGAAACCCCAATAATCGCCCCTGCACTCCCAACGAACTCCCCCAGCCCCAAAGCCCCAAATGCCCCAGCCCTGCCCAGCCCTCCCTGGTCCCTCCCAGTCCCGCCCAGGCCCGTCCGGGGCCGCGGCCAAAACTCCCCGGAGCGAACGCAGAGGGCCCGGAGCGAGCCCGGAGCCCATCCCGGGCTGGGCCTCAGCCTCGGCCCCTCGGGGGCATTTGGGGCCGGCCTGGGCAGGGTTAGGGTGGGCTCCGATCCCTGGCAGGCATTCCCAGCCTTGCAGGGGGGATTTTAGGCCCCTTGGGCTGATTTTGGCTGAATGTGGTGGGTTGGAGGGGGGATTTTAGATCCCTTTGGATGATTTGGGGCCCATGTGGGTGAATTTAATCCTATGGGAGTGATTTAGGGTCCCTTTTTTTTGGTGGTTTTGGGCCCATTTGTGTAGGTTTTTTTCTTCTTTGGGTGATTTTAGGCCCTCTTGTGTTGGTTTCAGGCTGGTTTTGGTGATTTTAGTTCAAATTGGGTGATTTTTGTCAAAACTGGATGGATTTTAGGCTCCTTCGGGAGATTTTAAGCCAAAGCAGGTACTTTCAGGGTGGATTTGAAGCCCGTTTGGGAGATTTAAGGCTGATTTTAGGCCATTTTGGGGATGTTGTAAACCAGTTTGGGCAATTTTAGGCCCCTTTGGTTGGGTTTTAGACCCCTTTGGATAATTTAATTCCCATTTGGCTGATTTTAGGCCAAACCTACTGGATTTCAGCTGCATTTGAGATGCCTTTGGGTGATTTTAAACCACACCGGGGCCTTTTAAGACGGTGCGTCCCCTTGGCCCCGCCCCTTTCCCCTCACGGTTCCCGCCCTTTCCCCGCCCCTTTCCCCTCACGGTTCGGCCTTCGGCAATGGGGGAGGAGGAGGAGGGAGGCTGCAATTTGCTCCCAGCAAGGTCCCAGTTGCTCCCAGTTCCTGCCGCTTTCATCCTGCCTGTTCCCAGTTCTCCCAGTTACCCCAGTCACTCCCAGTATGATCCCAGCCTCTCCCAGCAGGGCCCCAGTCACTCCCCCTTGCCCCCAGCGCATTCACAGTTCCCCCAGCACATTCCCAGTCGCTCCCAGTTTGGTCCCAGTCACCGCCAATATGGTCTCAGACACTCCCAGTACATCCCAGTTGCCCTGAACATTCTCGTAGTCATTGCCAGGCACTCCCAGTTTCCTCACTGTGGTTAACTTGTCCCCAGTTTTATCCCAGTTGCTCCCAGTTCCTCTAATTATGTCCCCAGTTGGCTCCCAGTAGTGGTCTGGTAGCTCCCAGTAACCCCCAGTCAGGGTCCAATCACACCCACTCTGATCCCAGTATGATTGTAGCCATTCCCAGTATGATCCCAGTCACTTGCAGTCAAATTCCTGTCGCTCCCAATCTGATGCCAGTGCCCTCAGTGTGATCCCAGTGACTCCCTGTCTCTCCCAGTTTATCCCAGTCACCCCCAGCATGCTGCCAGTCACTCCCACTTTTTCCCAGTTGCTTTCAGCAACTACAATTCCAGTAGCTCACAGCCAATCCCAGTATGATTCCAGTCGCTCTCAATCAGAATTCAGTGTAACCCAGTATGGACTCAGCTGCTCTCCCTGTAATCCCAGTGTGATTCCAGCTGCTCCCAGCATAATTCCAGATGTTCCCACTTCCTCCCATTATGATTCTACTTGTCCCTAGAATAGTCCCAGTCCCTCTCAGCATGGTCCCAGTTGTGCCCAGTTGCCTCCAGGGTAGATCAGTTTCCCCAAGCATAGTCCCAGTAGCTCCCAGCATGGGCCCAGCTGTTCTCAGTGTGCTTCCATCACTCCCCTATGGTTACAGACACTCCCAGTATGGTCCCAGTTCAACCCAGTTGCCTCTGCCCTAGTCCCAGTCACTCCCCAGATGATCCCAGTCCCTCTCAGCAGGATCTCACGCACTCCCAGTTTCCCCCAGCATGTTCCTAGTCACTCCCAGTTCTTTCCAGTCTGATCCCATTTGGTCAGAACCTCTCCCAGTCAGTCTCACTGTAGTAGCACTCACTGCCAGTATGATCCCAGTATAAGCCCAGTTGTTTCCAGTCACCCCCAGCGTGCAGCCAGTCACTTCCTCCCAGTTGCTGCTGACATGATCCCAGTTGTTCACAGCTGTTGCTAGTCACCCTCAGCAGAATCCCAGTCACACCCAGTATATCCCATTTGCCCCTAACCTGGTCTCAAGTGCCCCAAGAAGGCTCCTACACATTCCCAGTATGATCCTAGTATGATATCAGTATAAAGACAGTACAGTCCCAGTGTGATCCCAGTATGATGTCAGGAGAAACCCGGGACGGTCCCACCATGATCCCAGTATGATGTCAGTACAAAGCCAGTACAGCCCCAGTCACTCCCAGTACGATCCCAGTGCAGCCCAGTCCCTGGCAGTGCTGCCCCTGCTGGGATCCCCCAGGCCTGTGTGCGTTCCCCCCTGGCGGATGTGGCGAGAGGAGCCCCAAGGGCTGGCAGTGGCCAGGCAGGGTCCCCAGCAAGGCCCAGTTTGGATGTGCAGCCCCCAGTTTGCCCAGTTTGCCTCTCCTTTGGCCCAGGCCGGCTTCCCCCCGCCCACAGCGGCTGGGAGCAGCTGAGAGCCCCGCGGAGGAGGAAGGGAAGAGGAGGGATGAAGGGAGAGAGCCAGAAGGGATGGAAGAGGAGAAGGAGGTGGGCTGAGGGAGGAGGAGAAGGAGGGATGGATGGAAGAGGAGGAGTGGGAGCAAGAGGAAGAGGAGGGACAAAGGCAGATTGAGGAAAGCAGAAGGAGCCCCAGGCCTGAAACCCCCCCTGAGCCTGGACTGAGCCCCAGTGTGGTCAGCAGAGAAGGGGGGGATTCTGCTCCCCTGCCCCACTCAGGTGAGTCCCCACCTGCAGAGCTCCCCAAGCCCTGGGGGCCAGCACAGGAAGGAGCTGGAGCTGCTGGAGCCGGTCCAGAGGAGGCACCAGAGATGCTGCAAGAGCTGGAGCCCCTCTGATCTGGAGCCAGGCTGGGAGAACTGGGGGTGCTCACATGGAGAAGAGAAGGATCCAGGGAGAGCTGAGATGTCCTGCAGCTCCCTCTGTGCCCTCAGCCAGGCAGAAGCAGGCTCTGAATTCAGCCCTGGAGCAGGGCAGGTGTTGGGGGTATGATTTTTATGGAAACGTGATGCTGACATGGACTTGGGCAGGGGGAACTTGAAACCCAATGTGCTCATCCCTTGTTTTCCTTGCAAAGCAGGATTTCCCATTCCCAACCATTGGCCAGATGGAGGAGGAGGCTGTGAGGAAGAGGAAGATGCCCTGGGATCCCCAGGCAGATGAGGAGGAAGTCAGTGCCCCTTTCCCCCTCTCTCCTGTTCCATCTCCCAGCCCAGCATGGCCCCTGGCTGCAGGACAATCCTGCTGCCAACCCCATCCTGCTGGGGACTCATTGGGAGGATCTCCTCCCCTCTGGCATGGAGGCAAATCCCATCCTCTCCTTGTCCTTCCTCCCCCAGAACAGGAGCTGAGGATGGAGTCCAGGGAGGACAAATCCCCACAGCAGCAGAACCTCATGGAAGAGGCTGTTTTGAGTGACTCCACAGTGCAGGAATCTGATGGGGAGGAAAAGCCCCAGAGATCCCCCAGGAGGAAGGGCTGCAAACCCAGCCCAGGGTGCTCTGAGGAGGAAAGAGCCACCCTGAGCCAGGAAGGTGGACAGAGCTCCAGCCAGAGCTCAGAGCTGGTGCTCCATGAGCAGCTCGATGATGGGGAGAAGCCCCACAAGTGCTTGGAGTGTGGGAAGGGCTTCAGCTGGAGGTCCCGCCTGCTCTGCCACCAGATGATCCACACTGGGGAGAAGCCCTACGAGTGTCCTGAGTGTGGGAAGGGCTTCAGAGACAGCCCCCAGCTCACCATCCACCATCGCATCCACACCGGGGAGCGGCCCCACGAGTGTTGGGAATGTGGCCAGAACTTCCTCCGCAGCTCCCACCTGACCTCCCACCAGAAGATCCACACAGGGGAGAGGCCCTATGAGTGTTCTGAGTGTGGGAAATCGTTTCAGACAAGCTCCCTTCTACTCTTCCACCAGCGGATTCACACCGAGGAGAGGCCCTTCCGCTGCCCCGAGTGCAGGAAGGGCTTCAAGCACAACTCCCATCTCAGCAGGCACCGGCACATCCACACCAGGGAGAGGCCCCACGAGTGCACTGAGTGTGGGAAGAGCTTCAGGACCAGCTCAGTCTTGAATCAGCACCAGTGGAGGCACTGCTAAGGGAAGCCCTGCGAGTGCCCCAGCTGCAGGAAGAGCTTTGTGCACTGCTCCAACTTTCTCCCCCATCAGAGAACCCTCATTGCAGAGAGCCCTGGTGATCCACATTCCCAATAATCCAAGTTGGAAATGCCCTGGTGTCCCACATTCCCAATAATCCAAGTTGGAAATGCCCTGGTGATCCACATTCCCAATAATCCAAGTTGGGAAGACGCCTGGCTGGTGCTCTCCACATCATCCTGGATCCCTGTAGTCACCTGACTCAACGCTGGGGCAGGAACATCCATTGGGTCTCAGCTCCATATTGGAAACTCCTTGGCAAGAGCTGATTTTTTACCTTGTCTTGGTTTGAAAGACAGGTGTGTGCTAAGGAAGGCAGGAGCCCTCCTTGGAAGGGAAAATATAAACCCCCTCCCTCCTAATTATTAGAATCATGAAATTAAGGGGCTCTCAGGCAAAGATATGGGAATAGGAATGACAGTTCTTTACTGGTGTGTATAATAAAGCAAACAAAGAACAACAACTCCAGCACTGACAGAGGCTCTGCTGCACAATCCCACAGGGGCAGCCGATCCCGGTGCCCCAGCAGGGCTCGGGGAGCACCAGGCTGGGCTGGCAAGATGTGTCAGCAGGCAGGGGTGTGGGTGTGAAAAACACCTTCAGTCTCCTGTGAAAATGTAATAAAGGACAATAGGAAAGAAGGACCATGGAGCAAAGGTTATTACAGCCAGGTGCATCTTGGCACTCAGCTGGGGATACCCCTTAAATACCTTTTCCCTTATATCAACCTTCTGCATATTCACAGACTCTTATGCATAGTAAACATTTCCCCAAACCAGTTTGCATGTTCCAAGAACTCTTTAGCATATCTCCTCCTTGGATCTGCCTTTTTACAGCGTGAGTATTCCTGGGTTGTGGTTTTAGTCCTTTTTTTATCATCATCTTCAGTTTTGGCCCCAGTCCACTCTGCCTTCACAGTGGTTGCTGATAGTTGGCAGATCTGTACAGGTGCCCTCATCCTGTATTGACTGTGTTAGGAAAATTAATCCACAAACATCAGGGATTTATGTCCAGAAAGGAGACAGAGGAGTCCTTTTACTTATTAAAATAAAGGGAGAGGCCATGGGGCATTCCCCTGGGGTCTCTCCAACTTTTGTAGGACGCAGCCTCCTTTTTATCCCAATTTCCCTTCTCTCTCTCCCCCATTGGCTGAGGTACTTGAGAGGTACAGACTCCCTGTATGAAATTAATATGTATTGTGAAAAATGCCAATGATTTGCTTTTGAAATTGTTAAAAGTTTAATAGTAATAAAATGGTTATAAAAATAGTAATACAATTAGATTCATAATAATTTGGACAATTTAAGTCAGGACAATATGAGACAATAAAAGCAAAGAGTTACGGACATCCGGGTACCTCTTTCTGGGCATCACGAGCCCGATAAAGGACACCCGTTAACAAAGGATTAACCCTTAAGAACAATAGCCCATTGCATATTCATGCACTTCATACATGATGCATAAATTCCATTCAAACACAGGATTCTGTCTGGTCAGTGTCAACTTCTTCCTTCTAATCCTAACAGTGCCTTCAAGGCGGGAAGAAGTTAGTTTCTTCGGATAAGAAGGCAGTAAATTCCCTTTCTCTGAAAGATTTAGGTGTCCAGTGGCTGCTATCGCAGTGCAAGGCCTTTCTTTTAAACAAAGCATCCTACATAGCACAGTTTCTATTTTAACATTTTTTATAACCTAAAACTATATTTAACGCAGTACTGAAGAGAATTAATACATCATTACTTCCTAACACATCACATATAATATTCATTTTAATATTTGTGAAAAACCAATCATAAAATACATGCATTTTTCACAATCCCCACTCTTATTCTTTGTAAATCATTTGGCTTGAGCAATATTTCTTTTTTATTTGCATCTTCTGGACTATGCTGGCAAAATTAAACAGGGGACTACACAAGGAAGAAATATATCAACAGTTGTAACACATAAAATATAAGATCTTAATTTCTTCTAGTACATTACCCCATCAGCTAGGTTTTAACATTATTTTCTAATTTTTTTGGACTGGTACCTGGGTTATTATATGCATATATATTTTTTCTTCTTTGATTTCTTTTGCTTTTGCTAGAATGACTTTTCTGTGGTCATCAATTTTCAACAATCTGATCTATTGAACTTTCCACAAACACCCCCTTCTTTGGCCAATAAATAGTCTAAAGCCAGCCTATTCTGATACACTACAGGTTTTGTTTGGCTTAGCTGACTTAATATTAATTCTAATGCCTGTGCAGCCTTACTTGCTATCGTTTCTATAACTGCTTGGAGTCTTGTAATACAATTCAACAGATAATTTGGAGTCAATACAGAGTTAGATTGCTGTGCTGGTTTTACCTTTTCATTTATTATTTGGTTTTTTTTTGGTTGTTTTTTTTTTTTTTTTACCAAAGCTTGAACCGTATCTTCAAGATTAAATTTAAAACAAATCCATCTCTCTCGTTTTGGACATTCAGTTCCAAATCTATTGCCACTTTTCCCTAAGTTTCTTGCAATCCAATAATTTACTCCGTTTCACCTACAAGTTCTTAATTTGGATGGGTTATAACAGTGGTTGTTGACATAGGTGCGTGTAATAAAAGAGGAACTTTGGTTTCTTTCCATGCGATGCTTTCTGTAGCATTTGTGTCACAATCCTGCTGGTATCCCGAAAGGGAAAAGACAACAAATGAGTGCCATGAAGCCCCAAAACAGATAGCCCTTTAAGAACTAATGGGTTAAAACATAGAATGTGGGGCATTTGAAGAAAGCATAGCATTTAGAAACCACAGAGCAATATATCAGCTAAAAGCATGGAACAAAATGACAGGAAAAGTAGATAGGGAATAAGGAGTGATAAGAGAAAGATGAGCTAAACACATTCAGAGATAACGGTGTCGAAACTAACCCTGGGAACCTTGCCAAGCCATGGGTACCTGGCCAAATGCACCGGGAATGACCAAATTAGGGAAGAGGGTCAAAAGTTTAAGGAGGAAGACTCAGTGGAGACCCCCGCCCAACGAGGAAGGCTGCCGGAACTCCTCCCGAGAAGACACCCAAAAGAGATGTTCCCGCCCACGCTCCGCCTACACCACGCCCCATATGAATATGCATGAAGAGAAATGATTACGTATGTGATATGATGAAATCCCTGTATTCAAAACTGTATAAAAGGCTTGCTTTTGTAACGGGATACTCAGAAAATCCATTTAGAGATTTTCTCCAACGCGTTGCTAATAAAATACCTCCTGTCTATTTGACTTAAACTAAGTCTCTAGGCAGTTATTTTCGCCTTTTGGGGCAAAATTCGGCATCAGCCAGAAACAGGAATAACAGAGGTCCAGTATGGCTTATACTCCCACCTCCCATGCCTGTGAGGCTGCAACCCACAGCAGGTATATTTGATCTTCTTGGTGGCGATATACAGAGGCCAATCTGGTCTTGCTCTCTATTTCCTTGTTACTTTCTCTTAACTAATTTTCAGGCAAATTGTTTTTGACACCCTTTAACTGTGGTCTCCTACCGTTCCTCAGGTATCTCTCATTCAACAGGCACTAATAATTCTCATCCACAAAGCACAGTTATTACTTTATCACTTTTTGCAATAAGAGCATAAATTTTGTGAACCACAATACTAATTACTCTCACAATTTAAGCATTTACTTATAACCCAGCTAGCATGTTCAGTATTGGAAATGAATCAAAAAAAGTTTACTAATGGAAATGGTAATTCCCCTTCTCCCCTGTATAATTCTCAGGCTAAGGTCACAATACAAAAACAGGCTTGATCCTTCTATCTGAAGTATTCCTCCACCAAGGAGATCCTTTAGTCAGGCAGTGCTTGAAACCAGTGATATAAACGTTATCTTGTTTCTTAATTCAGTGTTATTCGTTGTACATTTCTTGGATCATTTGAGTTTTCCTAAACTATTACCACTCAGACCCCATTGGAAAGTCAGTTTGGTATCACTCGGTTGAAATGTGATAGTCTATTTTTCAGGTTTCTTCACAAGTCCTTTGATTCTGCTTGAATGAATTCACTCTTTTTTCCGTGATTGTTGCTTCAGTAGTACCTGGAAAGGACTTGTTAATAGCACAGTAATAAAAGAAAGATCATACTGCATTAACTTTTACTATTCGCTTTTCTTCCAAACTTTCTGGGTTTAACTAAAAGCTTTCTCCACAGCAGGCTCTTCTTCTTCAGGAAAAAAAAAAACCCTTCTCTTTAACAGAAAACAAAACACAAAAAAAACCCTAAAAAAACCCCTTCTTACTTAAGAAAAAAAAAAACAAAACACTTTGTGAGGTTTGGAGAGTCATCAGTCTCTGCTTTGATTTTATCTTTTAGTGCTGGCCTCCCTCCCCCTCTCTTCACAGCCTTGCTGTCGATGCTGTTCTTCGCCCTTCCACCGGTGCTGCCCCTCGGCTGCAGGGCCGGAGCAGGGGAGAGCAGCCCTGGGCATGGGGACCCTGGGGGCTGCCTTGGGTTCCTTTTGCCCTCTCTCTCTCTCTCCTTCTCTCTGTCCCTGTTTCCTTCTCTCTCTCTGCTCACTTACCGGCCCGACGCTGCCATCCTGGACTCGGGACCCCGACAGTCTGGGAGCCCCCCGGCAGTTCCGCCACGGAGCCAGCCCGCTCCTGGCCGGCAAACCTGTGTCCTGTGCTGCCAGCGCCGCCGCCGGGTCACCGCCATGGATCGGTCCCTGCCGCAGCCCCGAGACCCCGCCGCTCGCAGGGAGCGCTCAGACACCTCCCAACCTCGACAACCCCAAACTTGGCGTCCCCAGGTGCTCCTGACATTCTTTTTCTTTCTCTAGGCAACTTACCCTCTTTTCTCTTCAAGGAGGGCCCGTTCTGCTAAACTCCTTCTGAACCTCAGTTCGGCACTGAATAACCTCCTAACAACCATGTGCTAAGACACTTCCCTGCCTTTCATGCAAAAAACTCGCATTCACACTTCTGCTCTCTTCTAGCATAAAGATGTTAGCACTTCACATTCTAACATCTCAGAGTTTCTTAACCACCTCCCTACTTCAACTTCTCTCTTTCTTCTCTTGTTACCTTTGTTTTTTGTCTCTGATTCAACACACCTAGACGGCAGGAGGTGAACCTAACTAATTTACTTCCAAAGCTAAGCTTCTAACTAATTTATTTCCAAAAGTAAGCTTACAACTTTCTTTTACTAGATAACTTAAATACATACTGGCTAGCTGTGGCTTACTGGGTCTAACATCTTTGATATGTAAGCTACTAGATATTTTTTACTCTTCCGCACCCCTGAATTAAAATTTTATGAGCTACTCCATTTTCTGGATCTATGTATAAATGATAGAGGATTTTTTTTTCAAACAAGGGTAAGCTAAAAACTGGAACTTAGACTAGTTTTAACTTAACTCTTTTAACAATATCTCCCTTGGTCTGTTTTATATCATCTCCTTCTGTCAATTTTTCGTACACAAATTTTGCTACCTGTGTGTACCCCTCAATCTATAATCTATAATATTTCAATAATCTAGGTAATCTCAATAAATTGCTACCTGTCCCTGAGACCAATAAGACATCTTCCATCTAAATTTTAGTTTCTTTCTTCAATTACTACATCTTTAATTACTAAAAATGTAAAACTTCCTCTTTTTTTTTTTTTTTTTCTGTTACTTTCACTATATATTTTTTCACACACACTATAACTTTTTGGAATATTTAACAGGCAGGTTCTCTCTGCCCCTGTGTCCATTACAAATTCCAATCCTTGGGGACCCACTTTTAAAGCTATCACAGTTTATAGATGGTATTTTTCCCCCCTAAAAATATTAGAGCCTATGACCTTCCTATTCCTCCTACGTGCCCATCCCTTTAAAGATTTGCAGATCTTCTGCTTACTTAGGACCATTTTCCTATTTCTCTTAAGTTTGCTTATCTATTTAGTTGGAGTTTCTTCTTTCCCCTCTAAAAGCTGTCCCTCAAAAACCTTTTGTTTTTGCATTTCGCCTTTGATATGCTGTCTCATTTATTCCCTTGGTTATGTAATTACAATAATTATTCATGTGTTTACTCCTCTCCTCATTATTTTAACCCCACTCAGGAGGTACAATTTTGTCTTCTCTGGGGGTCCCACGGATTATCTTTTTCCCAAGCTTTTATTTCAGTTGCTCTGATTCATTGCTTTTCTTCCTGAGAAAAATATTATTTTCATTACAGACCGCATCTCTTCTCAAGTATAAATGTTTGGACTTAAAAATTGGTCTAATTGTTCAGCTATGCCTATGGGATTCTCCAAATATCTCTTTTATTTATTTCTTAACATTTCAGGCCTCAGACGAAGTCAAAGGAGCATTTACAAACTCTGGTCCGTCCCCTCCTATGAGAACCTCTCTTAATGGACATAGACCAATCTCTTAACCTCATTCTTTTTGGATTTTTATCTTCTATAGCCTTTCTCCCGTATTTTTAGGAAGAATCAGGAGGGGGCTTTCTTTTAACTGAACTTTTAGTGCTTCGATAAGGTGATTCCTTTGGAGAGTTCCCCTGAGCAGCCGGAGCTGTGGTTACCAAGGGAACGGAGCTCAGGGCAGGACGAGGCACTCGGCACGGCTCCGAGTCTGGGTGCTCCACAGGCGGGGTCTGCAGCCGGGATCGCCCGAGGGGATCGGCGCGGCTCCGAGTCTGGGTGCTCCACAGGCGGGGTCTGCAGCCGGGATCGCCCGAGGGGATCGGCACGGCTCCGAGTCTGGGTGCTCCACAGGCGGGGTCTGCAGCCGGGATCGCCCGAGGGGATCGGCACGGCTCCGAGTCTGGGTGCTCCACAGGCGGGGTCTGCAGCCGGGATCGCCCGAGGGGATCGGCACGGCTCCGAGTCTGGGTGCTCCACAGGCGGGGTCTGCAGCCGGGATTGCCCGAGGGGATTGGCGCGGCTCCGAGTCTGGGTGCTCCACAGGCGGGGTCTGCAGCCGGGATCGCCCGAGGGGCTGTTCCGGTGCGGACCGAGCTGGAGCGTGGATCGCCCCCGCATGGCTGATGGCGGCTGATCCGGCAGAGACAAAGCCGGGACTGACCCCGGCTGCAGCGGCGGGAGCCGACCAGAGTCAGGGCAGCCGGGGATGGGACAGACGGGACGGACGGGATCCCCTCGGTGCGGTCAGCCCGGGAACCGCGGCGCACACGGCGGGACAGAGCCCCAGCCCCGGCACGGCCCGCGGAGCGGCCACGGGCCAGGCGGCTGGACTGGGACAGACGGACTGGGACAGACCGACCGGGACAGACGGACCGGGACAGATGGACTGGGATGGACGGACCGGGACAGACGGACCGGGACAGGCGGACTGGGACAGACGCACTGGGACGGACGGACTGGGACGGACGGACCGGGACGGACGGACCGGGACGGACGGTCTGGGACAGACGGACTGGGACAGACGGACCGTGCCGGAGCTGGCACAGGGGCTGGGGGGGGTGGCGCATCTGCGAACAAGCTGGGGAACAGACAGGAATGGGTGCGGTAATATTTTGTTCCCAGCCTTACATTTTCACCGTTTCTTTCTTTTATTGCCTTTCAAAAAAATGTTATTTTCTTACAACCTCCCTCCTCCCTAGCATGTGGTATACTCTTTTTCTTCTGGATTAAACGGTTTTTACAAATAAATCAAGAGCGTAACAAATCTAAACTTCTGCTTGGATACTTTGAAATGGTCGATGAGCTAACTCATGACCTTCTCATATTGTTTTTGTCATCACCTTTTTATTAATCCTTTGACAAATTATGCATCTTTCAGTTCCTTGTTCTTCTACTCCAAAAATTTTCAATGCACCCATAGTTCCTTTAAAAAAACGATCACAGAAAGCCTGAGTATGTCACTGAGCTTTTTTGATACATGTCCTCTGCTATTCTCTAGTAAGCGTTTTATTATCTAATTGTCTTCCATCGAGATGTTTCTATTTCCCCGATTTATCTTGTTCGCCACCAATCTTGTTTTAATTCCCCTTTTTTGCTTCTCTAAACTTTGGAATTTCCAATTTTTCCTCATTTGCGTTATATTAACTCTTTCAGCTCCATTTTCTGCTGCATCTTTAACTTCCTGATCTGCCAAATTATTTCCCCTTATTTCTGGGATCTTTACCTTTTGGTGTCCCTTAGTAGGTACTATAGCTCTCTTAGGTAATTTTAATGCTTTTAAAACTTCTAAAATTAGTTTCTCATTTACTAATCTTTGTTTTTCACTTTTTACTAACAACTTAAATACCACTTCTCCCAAAAAAAACTTTTTCTCACACTGCTTTTCAATACAATATACCTCCCTCCAAGGAGATATGGTAAGGCTTAAAATGCACAATCCACATTACTCATACTTTCATTCATCTACATTCACTCACTTTTATTTCTCATTCACCCTTACACATTCTTTCACACCCTCAAGACACAAAGTGGATCTTTATTGCCAGAAAATCACAGGTCTCTGTGGCCCCCCCTTCGCCTTGGGGTTGGCCTCTAGGTCCCAGTATCTCCGGGCCTCCTGGAAGGGCCCTGACTTGGGTCGCCTCCGGTGCCCGTTCACCTGTGAGGCTGCCTGCGTGTCTTTCACACTCTTTAGCTACGGCCCCTCACACGCCCAGGGAACGCTAGCTTGGTTCGCAGGTCACTCACTCCTCTTCGGCCCAGCAGCCCCCACCTACCCGGGAGCTACGGCCTGGTGTGCAGGTCACTCACTCCTCTTTCCACTGCCTCCCCCTTCCCACCTACCCGGGAAGTTGAGGCTGACTCTGTGTGTGTCTCACTCTCACACACCACAGAACAACAATAAGGTACCTTTTACTTTCACATCACCTATTACAAGTTTAGGTGTTACTGGCCAGTCCCGGTGCTATTGGATATCTCTCAACCCAGCTGTGTTATCCAACCCCTAATGCTCTTGGGCAATTTTCCCTCAATCCTGCCGTGTTGTCCAACCCCAGATGCTCTTGGGTATTTTTCCCTCAATCCAGCTGTGTTGTCTAACTCCAGATGCTCTTGGGCATTTTCTGTCTCTCAACCCAGCAGTGTGGTACAACTACAGATGCTCTTGGGCATTTAATTTGTTTGACTATGTTGTTCAACCCTGGATCTTGTTGGGCAAAAATTTTTCCCTCAGTCTAGCTGTGTCGTCCAACCCCAGATACCGTTAGGCAAAATTTTCATCTCTCAATCTAGCTGTGTTGCCCAACCCCGGATGCCGTTGGGCAAAATTTTCATCCTTCAATGTAGCTGTGTTGTCCCACCCTGAGTGTTCTTGGGCATATCCTCACTCCGACAGAATTCTGCTCAACCCTGCTCTTGGAATATAAATCCCTCAACCCAGCAGGTTTTAGGGGCCCCTCCTGTCCCATTTCCTAGTGGATTGGGCTAGGAAACCTTGCTCCCTACCTCTGAGGGGTCCAACCCCTCCCTGAGACCCAGTCCCAGTCACCCCGGGGGATTCTTTCACTCTCTTATCACTCGCTTCAGCTCTTTCCTGGCCGTTTTTCTCGTGAAAAGACGGAAACGCAGCATGGGAGACTCCGCACTCACTTGGCAGGTCTGGGACAACCAGCCCGCCTCTCATTCACACACATTCATCCCCCCGTACCTGCCCCCGAGAAATACTTACCAATCCTTTTTCCTTCCCGGGTTCTTCGTGCGCACTACTAGTCTTAGGGGGCCAATTACCGTGGTTGTAGGGAGCCTTTCCCCCTTCTCTTGGTTTTATTGCCTCCTTTTGTCCACAGATCGTAACCTGCGTCTGTCGGTCACTTCAGGGGAAACAGAGTGAGGCTGCCAAAGAGGGCAGGGCGCGCCTTCCCCACTCTGACTCTTCTAAAGCACCGGCAGCGAGGTGTTAGTAACCATCCTCTGCTACCAAATTGTGAAAATCAATCACTTGCTTTTGAAATTGTTAAAAGCTTAATAGTAATAAAATGGTTATAAAAATGGTAATAGAATTAGAGTCATAATAATTTGGACAATTTTAATGAGGACAATATGAGACAATAAAAGCAAAGAGTTGCGGATGTCCGGGTACCTTTTTCTGGGCATCACGAGCCCGAAAAAGGACACCCGTTAACAAAGGATTAACCCTAAAGAACAATAGCCCATTGCATATTCATACACTTCATCCATGATGCATAAATTCCATTCAAACACAGGATTCTGTCTGGTCAGTGTCAACTTCTTCCTTCTAATCCTAATAGCACCTTCAAGGTGGGAAGAAGTTCTTTCTTCTGATAAGAAGGCAATAAATTCCCTTTCTCGGAAAGATTTAGGTGTCCTGTGGCTGCTATCTCACTGCAAGTCCTTTCTGTTAAACAAAGCATCCTACATAGCACAGTTTCTATTTTAACATTTATTTATAACCTAAGACTATATTCAACACAGTACTCAAGAGAATCAATACAGCATTACTTCCTAACACACCACATATAATATTCATTTTAATATTTGCGAAAAGCCAATCATAAAATACATGCATTTTTCACATGAGCCTTGAGAACAAAGAGAGTGGTCCTCCTAAGAAGGTTTCTGCCCTTTGGCTGGCGCTGCGGCAGGCCCTTGGTGGCCCGGCAGGCACAGTCTGTGGCGGGCCGTGCCCAGGGGGCAGTGGCTGCGTGGGCTCCTGTGGCCCTGGCCGCTCTCAGTTTCGGCCGCGGTGGCCTCCCCTGGCTCCGGTCACGGGGCTGCTCCCGGCACAGGCAGCGGGGCCGTTCCTGCTCCTGCCCCCAGGGCCGCTCCTGGCTTTGGCCGCAGCTGCTGGCGGCGCTGGGATGAGCCCCGGCAGCAGGGCCCGGCGGCCCTGATGGGAAAGAGCCCCCGACCCCGCCGGGAAGGGGCTCAGCTGTGCCCGCAGCCCCCTTGGAAGGCAGAAAGAAACAAAGAGCTTCCTGCACCTTTTTTCCTCTCTTAAATATGTTGTCCCAGAGGCGTCACCAGCTTATCTAATTGGCTCAGTAGTGGGCCTATTTTCAGAGCCAGTCAGTGATTGGTTTGGCCTGCACGGAAAAGTTTATAGCAGCTCCTCAGAGAAATGCCACTTTGGTGGCTGCCCTCTTTCCTCCTCTCCAAAAATTCAGCCATGCAAAACCAACAAAACCGGCCAGTGGTGGTTCTGGGGATGGGGAACCCGGACACTCAGAGAAAACTTGAAAACTTGTGTGGAGCCATTCCAAAATCTCACATGGCTTCATATCCAGACACACAGCTAAAGCCCAGCTATTCCTCTATTCTCTTTCTTTTTAACTCAGAAAGGAAGTCACAGGTGATGGGGGTCTCGATTCCACATCTATTGGAATTGATAGCTATCTCTTTAAAATGCTGCATACTTAAGATTGTAAAATCAGCCCTTCTGTGAGCATTCATTTTGCAAAACTCAATTCTGAGTAACAGTTGTAGACTAAAACAATAACATATCTCTGTAGAAATTAAATCCTATTTCAAGGAAATGAGTAGCTTAAGAGTTCCGTACAAAAGAAACCAACAAACATTGTTGAAACGAAAGATGTTACTGCTACTCCTACTGTCTGAAATACCTTTAAAATAAATTTAACAAGACCCTTGGAATGTATTTGCAGGTGTACAAGTCAAATTTCAGAAGAATCAAATCGTGTCCAAGAAAATTCTACAAATAAAGCATTGCACCTTCAAGGCATATAGTCTTAAACCATGGTGTCAGGTATGCACAGGTGACATTGCGCTCACTGTCCCAAACAAGGGGAGCGCAAACATATAAATCCCCTCGGACATGTCAACATGCAAGCTGTTATCCAACTGCACAAACACCTTCTCTCCTAAACCAAATTAGTGCCTCTGTGTTTGCTTTCAGGAACTTAGAATGCTCTTTTTAGGACTATTAAAACAAGCAGTGTCTTTGGATTTTTACAATGTCACCAATATGAAGAAAGTCGATGTTGCAGCCAGCCAAGTTGCCTTGTGTCTGATGTAGGAAGCTAGCTGGGGGCTGTCACACAGGGATTGGCAATACCATGTACAGAAGCCTATGCCTTGGGTTTTCCTCTGCATGGTATATTTTTTCCTTGAAAAATTTATGATTTGAAATTGAATCAGAGTTAGTCAGCAAAAAGAAAAAGGAAGGTTTTAATTGACATGGGCTAATCAACAGTTCCAATTAATTTACAGATGTTTTTGGGGTGATGATGCAAGTTCAATGAATAGGTTTTCTTTTGAGAAGCGTATAAGGACATGACCTCAAGGCTGCAGGACAAACCATTTTTTGTTAGTTAGAAATTCCTGTTATTACTTTCTTGTACTGGTTTAGGGCAAATTTGGTAGAGGATTTCCAAAGGAGGGCCTCTCCAGGAAACAAACCCCCACGGCCCCTCCCCCCAACTGGTTTGGGAAGAATTCCTCGGAGAGAAGTGGAAAGAACCTGTTTATATGACAGGCACAGCACCCCCAGCACACAAAATGAACAATACCGGATGACACCTCTCTGAAAAAGATGACAAATTCAGAATGTCTCTCTCGGGGGTGGGGTGGTCGCTCTGTTCTCAGTCCCTCCGGCACTGGGGCAGCTGCTGCAGCCACAAGGTGTGAACTCTCGGTGTTCCCAGGTCCCAGTCTGGAGCAGGTTCAGGATGGTCAAAAAAAAGAGGAGAAATAGTCCAGGAAGCAATTTGGACTGTTTAGCTAAATTAGCAAGGAGCAGAAGCAAAAGCAAGCAGGACCGAAGCAAGCAAGAGCGAGAGAGAGAGAGAGAGAGAGAGAGAAACAGCAAAGTGAAAAACAAAAGCAGCAAAAGCAAAAGCCACAGCCTCTGTGTCCCAGCCAGGCTGATAAGAAAACCAAAACAAAACTTTCACTCTTCAGGGCCAGTCTTAAAGGTACAGAACAAAATATTCAACATTAACAGAACACATGAATGGGGATACAAGCATCATAACGTCACCCTAGGACATTCCACCCCTTATCCCCATATCATCAACATACTACTACACATCATGAATTTATTCACACAAAATTTCCATCTGTTCCCCCAAAATTTACAAGCAATACCCATCATGCCCTCATCACATCCCCACACTGGACCACTGAATCCAGGCCCTATACTACAGAGCTGCAGGATTCCCCCTTTCATCTTACTCACTCAAAGCTCCATCTATCACTTGCTCAGACCTTTGGCACTTGCACATTTCCTTCTCCATCTTCCACCTGCCCAGACCTTCAACACTTACACATTTCCCTCTATCTCATGTCTGTATGGTTTAATGTACAGGCAATGGCAGTAACATCCAATGAACAGTGATATTGCACATACCATTCTCACCCCACAATCAGATCTCCCTGAGGTACACATCGTGTTGTTCCATCTCTTTGCATTATCCACCATGTGCAACCTGGTCCCTGAGCAAAGACAACCCCACAAATGGGTTTGTCTGTACTCGAGGTAGAATTGATCCACACAGTCTTCCCTAACACACCTCTGACATGTACCACTGGGACTTTATCTCCATCCATTACATTCAGGGACTCAGACTGGGCAGGACCGGCTCGGTTGGTGGAACCTCGGGTGTTAACCAACCAGGTGGTCTTTGCTAAATGCTGCTCCCAGTTTTTGAAATATCCCCCACCTCATGCTTTCAATGTGGTTTTTAACAGTCCGTTGTACCTGTCCACTTTTCCTGCAGCTGGTGCATGGTAGGGGATATGGTACACCCACTCAATGCCATGTTCCCTAGCCCAGGTGTTGATAAGGCTGTTCTTGAAATGAGTCCCATTGTCTGACTCAATCCTCTCAGGGGAACTGTGCCTCCACAGGACCTGCTTTTCAAGGCCCAGGATGGTGTTCTGGGCCGTAGCATGAGGCACAGGGTGGGTTTCCAACCATCCCGTGGTGGCTTCCACCATGGTCAGCACACAGTGCTTGCCCTGGCGTGTCTGGGGCAGGGTGATGTAGTCAATCTGCCAGGCCTCCCCATACTTGTACTTGGACCACCGCCCACCATACCACAGGGGCTTCACTCGCTGGGCCTGCTTGATGGCAGCACACGTCTCACAGGCATAGATAACCTGAGAAATACTGTCCATGGTTAGATCCACCCCTGGGTCTCATGGCCACTTACAGGTGGCATCTCTGCCCTGATGGCCTGAGGCATCATGGGCCCATCGAGCTAGGAATAACTCTCCTTTATGTTGCCAATCTATGTCTATCTTTGACACCTCTATCTTTGCAACCTGGTCTAGCTGCTCATTGGTTTGGTGTTCCTCATTAGCTCTGCTCTTGGGAACATGGGCATCTACATGGCAGGCTTTCACAGGTGGCTTCTCTACCCTGGTAGCAATGTCTTTCCACTCACCAGCAGCCCAGATTGGTTTTCCTCTATGCTGCCAGTTAGCCTCTTTCCACCTCTCCAGCCATCCCCACAGAGCACTGGCTACCATCCATGAATCAGTGTAGAGGTAGAGCTTTGGCCACTTCTCTCTCTCAGCAATGTCCAGGGCCAGTTGAACAGCTTTGAGTTCAGCAGGTTGGCTTGATTCATCTTCTCCTTCAGTGGCCTCTGTGACCTGTCCTGTGGGGCTCCATACAGCTGCTTTCCACTTTTGTTTCATTCCCACAATGCGGCAAGAACCATCAGTAAAATAAGCGTATCGAGGATCTTCTGCTGGCAGTTGGTTGTGTGGTGGAGCTTCTTCAGCCCGTGTCACTTCTTGTTCCCCTTCATCAGTGAGACCAGAGTTTTCTCCTTCCAGCCAGTTTGTAATTATTTCCAGAATCCCAGGGCCATTCAGGTTTCCAATACGGGCGTGCTGTGTGACAACAGCAATCCATTTGCTCCATGTAGCACTGGTGGCATGGTGGGTAGAAGGAACCTTGCCTTTGAACATCCACCCCAGTACTGGTAGTCGAGGTGGCAGGAGGAGTTGTGCTTCAGTGCCTATTACCTCTGAGGCAGCATGGACTCCTTCATAGGCAGCCAAGATTTCCTTCTCTGTGGGACTGGAGTTGGCTTCAGACCCTCTTCGACTCCAAAATCCCAGTGTTGGCCTCGAGTCTCCCCAGGCACCTTCTGCCAAAGGCTCCAGGACAAGCCATTGTTCCTGGCTGCAGAGTCGAGCACGTTCTTCACCTCTGCTCCTGTCCTGTTGGGCCAAGGGCCACTGCATGAGCAATCTCCTACTTGATCTGGGCTAAGGCTTGTTACTGTTCAGGGCCCCAGTGGAAATCGTCCTTTTTTGCGGGTGACCGGGTAGAAAGGGCTCACAATCTGGCTCTACTTGAGAATGTGGATTCTCCAAAATCTGTGGCACCTAGGAAAGGTGGTGTTTCCTTCTTGCTGGTTGGTGGCAACATCACAGTGATCTTGTTGATGATCTCAGTGGGAATCTGACGCCTCCATCTTGCCCCTTTACTTCCAGGCACTGGATCTCTCAGGCACGTCCCTTGACTCTGCTCTTCCTGATGGCGTTTGAGCTTCCAGGGGAATTTGGATGATTCTCTCTCCTTTCTCAAATACTTCCATTGCCGTGTTCCCTCACACAATGACGTCATCCATGTCCTGCAGGTGTTCTGGAGCCTCACCCTTTTCCAGTGCAGCCTGGATCAGTCCATGGCAGATGGTGGGGCTGTGCTTCCACCCCTGGGGCAGTCGGTTCCAGGTGTACTGCACGCCCCTCCAGGTGAAAGCAAACTGAGGCCTGCATTCTGCTGCCAGAGGAATGGAGAGAAACGCATTAGCAATGTCAGCAGTGGCGTGCCACTTTGCTGCCTTGGACTCCAGCTCGTACTGGAGTTCCAGCATGTCTGGCCCAGCAGCGCTCAGCGCTGGAGTCGCTTCATTCAAGGGGAGACAGTCCACAGTCAATCTCCATTCTCTGTCAGAATTGCACACAGGCAGGATGGGGCTGTTGAAGGGTGAGTGGGTTTTATTGACCAGCCCTTGGCTCTCCAGCTCACGGATCATTTTGTGCATGGGGATCACGGCATCCCGATTTGTTCGATACTGCCGGCGGTGCACCGTCGAGGTGGCAATCGGCACTCGTTGCTCTGCCACCTTCAGGAGTCCAACTGCAGATGGGTTTTCTGATAGTCCAGGCAAGGTGTTCAACTGCTTCATGTTCTCTGTCTCTACAGCAGCTATTGCAAAAGCACACCTGAGTCCCTTTGGGTCTTTCTAATAGCCCTTCCAGAGGAAGTCAATGCCCAGAATACACGGGGCCTCTGGGTCGGTCACAATAAGAATTTCTGCTACTCCTTCCCACTCAGGGTCACCTTGGCTTCCAAATGGATCACCTGCTGCAATCCCCCCATCACCCCGGCAATGGAAACGGGTTCTGCACCCACATGTCCTGAAGGGATTAGAAAACACTGCGCACCAGTATGGACAAAAGCCTCATATTTCTTTGGCTCTGGTGTGCCAGGGATCCACACAGCCCAAAAGACACAATTTTCCCTGGCCTCTACCTGGCTAGAGGCAGGGCCTCTCTAATTATGGCTACTGTTCCCTCCCTGGGCGTATATTCTGGATGTTCCTTCAAGGGGATCTGACATATCATGCTCCCTTCCTTCTATACCTGGCAGCTCAGTCCCAGGGAGCTGGGGCTGCATTCATTTGGGTGGAAATCCCTCTCTTAGTAGTTTCCTCCTTTAGCTTGCATACCCCTGCTGCTGGGACAGAGATGAGTTTTCCATTCCACCCTCTCATGTCTTGCCCATGTTCATAGAGGAAGAACCACAGGTCCACTCATGGGGTGTACTCCCTCTCTCTAGCTGGGGGATGTTGGGCTCTGACACTGGGGCCTCTGGTTTGCACTGGTGCCACATGGGAACTGTCCTTGCTCATCTCCTTCCCCATCTGCTCTCTGAATTTTTCCTGTTCATCCTTGAGACAACCACAGCAGAGACATGAGTGTGCATCAAGCCATGGACGATGGTCTCATCATTCCTGAGTTTGCTTGCTCCAGGACTCACTGTCTCTTGGTTATCCACAAAATGCATTGTTCCCATGAAGCTGGAGTATACACGTGGCCCCTGCTGTGCATGGCTCCACCACATTTGCACTGCGCACCTGACCTTGACAGGATCATTATTTTTTCCATCCCTTGTAAAAAGTATCTCCAATACTGCCATTTGTCTCAGAGGTCAGAATTTTCCCTTTATTTTTTCTTGGGCAGCACGCAGCCCTGTGCCCCCTCCAGAGCCCAGCCCCAGTGGCTGCTGGCTGCCTCACAGGGCTGTGTGGCCAGGGGAGGCCAGTGCTGGCCACAGGGAGAGCCCGGTCAAGGGGCTGAGCCTGCACCAAGTCACCCTCCTGGCACTCTCCAGCTGGCAGAGGGCAGGAGCAGAGCGGCCGAGCACCTGCGCCAGGCCCTGCTTTGCCAGGACAGCCCACAGGAGCCCCTGTGAGAGGCGGCCAACAGCTTCATGGGTGAGCCACAAGCCTGGGCTCCCCTGCCTGCCCTGCCCCACCCTTACCTGCCCTACTGAGACAGAGTGAAAAATCCCCCAAAGTAGAAATCCATTTTGAATTAGGTTAAAAGTCTAAAAAGGTGAAAAGTCTGTAAGCCAAAGCTGAAGGGAAAACTGCAGGACAGAGATAATGAAGAGACATGAAGAGACTGATAAAGAAAAACAGAGACTAAAGCAAGGCCAGGACAACCTGCCCTAAGAATCCTTTCTTATAAAGAGGAACTAGCGGCAAATGTCACGCAAAGTCCATAAAAATGAATATGTATGAGCCTATTGTGAAACTGTATGCATATGTATTTGGAAGGGAGATAAAAGGAGATCTGAAATTTTTAGAGGTACGCATGCGTCCAGCGCTGCAATAAACACATACCGGCTCTATTAAACTTTTACATACTTGTGGAGTTCTCTTCTTTTCTCTGCAAAACACTACCCAAACTCCCTCTGCCCCGCCCTGCCCCACCCTACCACACCTTGCCCCACCCTGCCTCACCTGGCCCCATCCCACCCTGCACTGCTGTAGCCTGGCCCTACCTCGCCATGCTCCACCCTACACTGCTCCACCCAACCTAGGCCCACCCTACCCTGCCCCACCCTGCCCCACCCTGCCCCGCCCTGCCACAGCTCGGCCCTATCGCTGCCTGGGGGTCTCTGCGCAAATCACCAACGGGACGGGACTGCTGAGGAACGCATCTCGAGCTGTTTATCTTCCAGCATGAGTCTGATCACATGGTTATGGCAATGGGAAGATGCCAGCAGCTCACAACCCCGGCAGGAAAGAACTTCATGTTACAACTTCCTTTAAAAGTTTTTGACCAATCAAACAAAGCATATTGACAGTACTTCGATACAATCACTGTAAGCACAGGTACTGCTAGTCAAACAATGCTGGCTTATTATGAATATAATACCTGCTTCAAAGCATTAAAATACAATGCACAGGGTTCGATTGTTAAGCTTAAAATTTCCTAATATCTTGGTAGATATACTTTTCTGTAGCTTAGGGAGGTATTCTAGCCAAGCGTTAATACCCAGATCATTGTTCTATTTGTCCTTACTTTTCTATTTTTTATAAAAACATTCTGTTAAAAAAATTTATGGCTACTGCTTAACTCAAATCGCACTTCTGCTGTCTCTGAGGCCTGCCTTTTGTAGCATTCCTAAAACCCTCTGATTTTAAGGATTCCCAAAAGCCCCAGCCCCGCCTGCTGCCCCGGCAGCGCCAGCCGGGCCCGGCGCCGCGGAGCCCCGCCCTGGCCTGGCCATTGCTGCTGCCGGACTCCGGCAGCCGCGCCCTTGGGCGGCAGCGTGCGCCAAGGGCCGGGCTGAGCCCTGCCGGGCCAGCAGCCCGTGTGGCCACAGCGCCGGCAGCGCCGCTGGCAGGGAGCTGTGCTGCCGGCGCCGTGACAGGCTCTGTGTTCACAGGCATGGCCGGGCGGCACCTGAGGGGGCAGCGGCAAGAGCTGCAGCTGATCTGCACCGGTGAGCGAGGGCAGCGGGCTGACAGCGGGGGCTGCCGGGGGGAACTGCAAGCCCCGCCCCGGCTGCGAAGGGCTCTGCTCCCGGGGCCAGAGCACACTGAGATTTCAGGGCCACGTGGGCCATTCGTGGCCAGCAGCTTTGGGCTGATCCCCTTGCTCCCTGCTCCCTCCTGGCCGTGGCAAGAGCCGGCTGGCATGGCCCTTGCTGGGGGCTCTCCTTGGCTCCCCAAAGATCCGGGATCTGACCGTGATTCTGTTCCTGTCTCTTGCAGCCCTGGAACGCCTGACGGAGGACATGAGCAGTGCCGTGGGCGAGCTGGCAATTCAAACACTGCGTGTCCTCCGGCCAATACAGCGAGGGCCATATTCCATCTTCCAGAGGCTGCACGATCAGCTGCGCAGGGCATGGATGGCTGAGCCTTGTCTGTCACGGCTCGGCTGGCTGCCCTGCATGAGCTCTGAGGAGAGCTGATCCGGGAGGCTCTCTTTGCTGGGGCAACCTAAGCCAGCGGGGATTTTTCTTTTCTTTAAGATTTTGCTTTTCTTCCATTCAATATTTTGTCCTATGTAAATATAGAATGTGTTATAATACACAGACTCCATGGATCCTTCCTTTCCTGCCAAGGGCACGTAATGGACAGGGGAAGAGGGGAAAACAGTGCCTGTGCTCAGCCAGCTGCCCAGGCGTGCAGTGCTGCAGGGGAAATGGCCAGAAGCCCCTTGGCCTTTGCTGGTTCTGCTGAAGCCTTTGTGCTGCCCACAGAGCGGCTGGGCAGGGGCCGGAGCTGCGGGGATCCCTGCCAGGGCGATGCCTGGAGATGGCCACAAGCCCTGTGCCAGGCAGGAAGCACCATCCGTGTCCTCCTGCCCGTGTGCTGCTGGCTGCCTTGCTGAGGGCTCCCAGGTGCCCCTGCATGGGGCTGCTCTGCAGCTGCTGTGGGGCTGCGGCGCTGCTGCCGGGCAGCTTGGCCGGGCTGGGGCAGCCCCTGAGGGGCTGGGGCGCTGGCAAGCCCTGAGCAATGGGCTCTCAGAGGCCACAAGCAGCCCCCTGGCAGCCGCCTTGATCCTGCCAGAGTTGACTTGCAAGAGGGATCCCGGGCACTCTGCAGCTAACAGCATCAGTCTTGTTGGAAACCCAAATGCGGGAGGTCTCAGATCTTTGGGCCTGGAAGCCAAGGCTTAGAATTAAACACAGGATTTGTGCTGAGACCTTGAAAAGGGCTTCCAAATTCAGGTGCTACAAGTGAGAATGTGGATTTGTAGTATAAAGCAGACACCCAAAGCTAAGTGGAGGAAAGTTTAGCATTTTGGAGTTTAAGATCTAGAAACAATAAAAGTAGTTACAACTGTAAACACCAAGTTTACACTGCAGTGCTGTAGTTTTGTGTGTCAGAACAGAATTGGCTGAGAAAGCTTACACTGTAGCACGAGTTCATGAGATGAAATACTGAAGGATTGGGGCAGAAACAGAAATAAACTTGTTGGCAATGTTATATTGGCCAAGAAATCCTTCAAAGTTGTTGTAAGTACAAGTCTTGCGACGTTGTGAGCCATGTAATGGAGATGTGAGCCAAACTCAGCCGTCCTGTCTATGCAGAAGAGAAGAAAAAGCAATGGCATCATCTAAAAAACTCAGAGGTCCGCTCTCTAGCTCGTTCCAAATGCCTTGAAATCCCCCACAGTGGGATTTAGCTACAAATAGATGACAGGGACTCTTAGTGCTGGCTCTTTGACTCCAGAGCGGCTGCTTTAGAATCTTTCCCATAACCCTGTGTAGTTATGTGCCAGCAAGGGATCATTTGAAGAAACTTTCCCAACTGACTTGCATGGAGGCTTGTTTGAAGGGTATTTGAGGAGAAAGGCTCCTGCAAGAGATCTGGGCTTTGCATTTTGGCCTAGCTGTGTCCCCTGCTGATTGTGAAGTGTGGCATCAGCAGCAGGGCTATCTGGGCTAAAAATATCATCAAGTCACTTGCCCTTGCTCTTTTTGGCCTCTAAAAGCTGGACCCACTTTCGGGGCAAATTTGGAGACCTCATCCATGGGTGGAGGGACCAGCTAGGATCTTGCCAGTTGCTGGGAATGGTTCTCCAGGTCCCTGGTGTAAAACGGGGCTGCCCAGCAACTGCGCATCTGCAAGATGAGAAACAATTGTCTTGGTTTGAAGAGAGACGTGTCTGCTCAGGAAGGCAGAAGGCTTCTCTGAAATGGAAAATGTCAATCCCCTCCTTTCAAATGATTCTCATTTAAAAATTCAAATGCTCTCAGGGAAAGATATGGGGATAGGACTGAGCCCGCTAAGCCGGGCGGCGTTTGCTGATGCTCTGAGCCCTTCCTAAAGATCCTGTCGGGCTGCCTTAGACACCTGGGGCCAGGGATTCCTTCCAAGCTGGGCCACTTTGGCTGGGCTGGGGGCGGCCCCAAGGCGGCAGGCAGTGTGTGCAAGGGCTCTGGGTGGCACGCTGCAGCATGTGCCATGGAACGGAACCTGGTCTCCAAGGCCCCTTTGTGACACGTGGGAAACAGAAGCTCTCCCGGGTGCTGGGAACACGCAACGGGGCACAACGGGACAGAGCAGTGCTGTGAGGAGCCCCCGCACAGTGCACTCGTTTCCGTCTGACCCGGAGCTTTTCCACAGCGTTGGTCCGGCAGCTGAGCTCGAGGCCAGAGCACGGGACTCGGTGACCCGCGGCCTTCCGAGGCGTCTGTCCTGCAGCTGCCCTCAAGGGCAGAGCGTGGGACTTGGTGCCCCAGAGCTTTCCCTAAGCATCCCTCCTGCAAGTAGCTCCAGTCAGCGGCATGGAGCAGAGACCCCTGAGCGTGCCCAAGATGGCCTGGGGGGAGGAGGAGCAGGAGGAAGAAGGCCCTGGTGCTTCCCCAGCACAGGAGACTGAGGAGGTGGTGCCATTCCATGCACCGCAGAAGGGTGAGTGCCAGAGCTGCCAGAGCTGGAGCCTGCAGCCAACTGGGCCCCATGCCATGCCATGCCATGCCATGCCATGCCATGCCATGCCATGCCATGCCATGCCATGCCATTTCATCCCCTGGGGAAATGGCTACGGACAGGCCGGAAGAGGGCCCGGGCAGACACCCCGCAGGGGCCGTGCTCCATCCCCTGGGCAATCCTGGGGCTCTCCCTGCCTGGGCAGCGCAGGGCTGGCCTGTGTTCTTCGGCCTCTCCCGCAGCCCCTCAGCTCTGGCTGCGCTCGCTCTTTGCCAGATGCAGCCCTGGAGCGCACACAGGAGCAGGAACCCAGCCGTGGCCGCTTCTGCAGCACAGCGCAGGTACCTGCAGCCACCCCCACCTGGGCTGGGCCTGCTGTCCCTGCTCAGCCCGGCACTGTGTGTGCAGCACTCCATGCAACATCCCTGGCTTCCTGCCCTTCTCCTACAGTTTGTCTGCAAATTCATGAGGAGAATTCTGGAGGAAGAGAACAGCACCATGGGCACAGGGCTCAGACCCTACGCTCCCATCTTCCTAACTAAGACCAGCGCTGCCCTCCTGTGTATGCTTGTAGAGGAAGATTTTTACTATCCAACCCAAGTAAGCAGCCCGTGGGCAGGGCTTGATCCTCCCAGGAATTGCGTGGCCTCCCAAGCCACGCATGCTGGTTGCTGTGAACCTTTGAGGCCACTTGGCAGTGCAGTGGGAAGGGCAGCACTTCTCTGGGGAAGCTGGGAACATTGCTCCCTCTGGCAGCTTTCCAAGTCTCCCTGTGCCTTCTCCAGGTGCCCGCCATGGTGAGGTTCATCCACCAGTGGCTCGTGGCCAATGATTGTGCTGAGCACAGGCTGGACAAGGCCCTGCTGGATCTCACGGAAGCACAGCCAGATGACACAGTCATGGCGCTCCTGCGTATGGCCCCGTCCTGTGACAGGTATGGGGCCCAGCTGCCCAGAGGGCTCCCCAGCCCATCACCCTGTAGAGCCTGGCCCAGGTATCTGACCAACAGAGACTTCCAGGGCCCTCTGGCTGCTGCCTTTCCCAGCCCCGGCACGTCAGCCCCTGAGCCTGCTGCTATGCTCCCTCCCTGCCCCTCAGGGCTCTGTCCCCACCGGCCTGGGCGGCCTGGCTGCTGCTGGCCAGGGCCAGTGGGCAGAGGCAGAACTGGCAGCCAGCTCAGCTCCCCCCGGTGCTGTGTCTGAGACCCGCCCTGAGACACAGCTCTGACCTCACAGAGCTGCCATGGCCATGTGGAAGACCATCATGGGCTCAGCCAGGACTGCGGAGCTGGCACAGATGATCCTCCTGGATGTGCTGGGGAGCTGGCCAGAGCGCAGCACGTGCACCTCCGATGGGGACAAAACGGGTGTCTTTGCCCTGGCTGTGAGTTTCTGCAACAAGCCTTTGCTGGCCCCAAGGCCGCCTTTCCAGCAGCTCTCCATCCTCCTTCCCCCACGGCATCTCCCTGCCTCAGGCGCTGGCCTGAAATCTGGCCCGGGGGCAGCTTCAGGCCCACCAGGCCGTGTGCTCCCCCTGCCTCTCTCCGGGCCTCTCCCTGCCACGCTCGCGCCCTGCCACACGGACACCTGGGCACTGAGCGCTGTCTCGGGGGGCTTTGTCCTTTGCAGGCAACCGTGGTGATGTGGAAGATCCTCCAGGTGCCCTGTCTGCCACGTATACTGAAGGTGTATTTCCCCCGCCTCTTTGTGCATCTGCTTTTCCAAGTGTTCTTCAGCACTCTGCATATGCCAGAGGAGGTCGATACCTTCTGGAAGGGATGCCAGGAAGAGCACGGCCTTGCCACCAGCCCCAACAGGTGCTCCATCCCACTCCTCCTGTCCCTGCCACGTGGCCTGCCAAGGAGCCAGTGCTGCCAGCCTGACCTGGGCTTTGCTGTGCACACAGCTTTGCAGTGCGCACCCTGAAGTCCCTGCTGTGCCTTCTGCGCTATGAGGATGTGGTGGTGGCAATGGAACGCAGGTGTGGCTGGGACACGCTGCTCTCTCCTGACACCCACCACTTTGCCGTGGCTCTGCTGGCCAGGTGAGACCCCCTTCTCCCCACTGCCTCTGACATTTGTGCTCTGTGCCCAGGTGTCCCACATAAAGTCCCCGTGCTCATGAGCCAGCGGGCCTTGTCACTGAGGGAAGGCCAAGCACACTGGTAAAGGCTGGCAGAGGAGGGAGGCCATGAGCAACCAACTCCCAAATGGCCCAGGTCCCCTTGCTGGAAGGCTGGTGGGGAAACATGAGAACTCTGTGAGTCACTCCTGGGAGAGGTTTGCCCCACTGGCTCAGGGACTTGTTTTCTTTTTCCTCTCCTCAGGATAATTTCCCATTCAGCCATACACTTTTGTTCCGGGATTGCATTCTACCTGCTCGCCCTGCTCAAAGAAGAGATGCCATACTGGGATTTCCCTGCCCTGGCATTCCTTGTGGAGGTGAGCCTCAAGGCCAGCGCTGCCTGCCTGAGCTGCCTGCCAGCTCTCTGCCCTCTCGTAGGCACAGCTGCCAGGACGGTGCCCATGCCCTGTGCTGCTGCCTGGGCCCAGCCCTGTGCGGCTCCGGGCTCCTGCCGGCCGGCTCCCCGTCACTGCCCTGTGCCTTTCAGGTCCTCGAGTGCCTGGATTTGAGGGAATGCAGTGACAGTGTTCTGGAGATCATGGCACAGAACCTGCAGAGCGAGCACAGGGCCGAGCGTTACTTGGCACTCAGAGGCCTCGTAGCGCTTGGCAAGAATCCCTGCATGGTGAGAAGGGGGCAGTGGCTGAAGCTGTGCAGGCAGCGTGGGGCTGGGCAAGGCACTCGCTTGGCCTTGCCTGGGCTTGGGGCGCTGGGGCAGCTGCTCCCAGCTCTCCTGCCTCCCGCTTCAGCTGCCCCAGTGCTTCGCGACGGGCCTTTGGCCTCTGGGCCCTGCGGCAGCAGGGTGGCCTTTCACAAACTTGTGTTCCACACAGGCGGAAAAAATGTGGAGCCTGAGTGAAAGTCTTGTGGAGCTCCTGCAAGAAGATGACAGTGACATGATCAGGATGACCATTCTTCTATTCAGATACTTGCTCCTGGATACTGGTGCCCCAATACCCACGCCCATCGCCCTGCAGCTGGCTGAGGCGCTCCTGCCACTCTTTGACCATGTAAGGCTCTGTGCCCACAGCCACGGCCACTGGCTGCTGCCCGGACACTTGGTGCCCTGTGGAGGTGCAGGCCTGTGCCCTGTGGGGTCTGAAGCAGCTGATGCTGAGGTCTTTTGCCCTTCCTTTCATACAGGATGATAGCCAGGTGCAGCTAAGCTCCATGTGTGTCTTTCAAGAGATGCTGGACTTATTAACAGAAGATGGAAGAAAGGCCCTGAAGCCCCCCGTGCGCCAGAGCCTGGTACCACTCTACTTGCACTGCTGTGATGAGAATCAGATTGTTGCTGAGGTGAGGACTTGTGGCCACCTGCTGCTCCCTGGGAGGGGGCTGGGCTGCCTCCTGCCCTGGCACCTTGCAGGCTGCAGCCTCCTCCAGGCTGTGGCACTGGGATGCTCCTGTGCCCTGGCCTGTGGGGCCATCTGTGCCTCTCTGCTTCTCTCCAGGCCTCCCGGGAAACGCTGCATTGTGCAGCCAGGTTCCTAAAGAAGAGGAATCTTGAGCAAATGCTTCAGGTGGATCACACATGGAGGTTCGCTGAGAGCCTGGTAAGGACTGCCAAGAATCCTCAGCCTGGAGAAAGTCCCTGAGGGCGGTGCTCAGTGTGCGGGGCTGGCAGCTGTGCCCCTGCCCGCTGCTGCAGCCAGAGGCCGCGCGGGCTCTTCTCCAGGCTCCTGCGGGTCCGAGCCGGGTGCCCATGGAGCCCCCACCCGGCGGGGCTGCAGCCCGGCACCGCGGCTCCCCGGGCAGCAGCCGGCCCTCTGCCCCCTGCCCTCGGGAGCCCTTGGCCAGCGGCTGCTGGCCGCGCCTCGGGGCTGTGCGGCCAGGGGAGTTCGGGGCTGGGCGCAGGCAGCGCCCGGCCCAGGGGCGGAGCCCGCGTTAACCCTTCCCTCCGTCCGCTCTCCCCAGCTGGCAGAGGACAGGAGCAGAGCGGCCGAGCACCTGCGCCGGGCCCTGCCCTACCTGGAGAGCCCACAGGAGCCCCTGCGAGAGGCGGCCGTCAGGTTCATGGGTGAGCCCCGAGCCCGTGCTCCCTCCCCGGCCCGGCCCGGCCCGGCCCGGCCCGCGGCAGCTCGGCCCCAGCCCCGCCTGCTGCCCCGGCAGCGCCAGCCGGGCGCGGCGCCGTAGAGCCCTGTGGGAATCCTAAAAATCAGAGGGTTTTAAGAAAGGAAAAATCAGGCCTCAGACAGTAAGACAGTGAAATGCTAAAGCGTGCGCCAAGGGCCGGGCTGAGCCCTGCCGGGCCAGCAGCCCGTGTGGCCACAGCGCCGGCAGCGCCGCTGGCAGGGAGCTGTGCCGCCGGCGCCGTGACAGGCTCTGTGTTCACAGGCATGGCCGGGCGGCACCTGAGGGGGCAGCAGCAAGAGCTGCAGCTGATCTGCACCGGTGAGCGAGGGCAGCGGGCTGACCGCGGGGGCTGCCGGGGGGAGCTGCAAGCCCCGCCCCGGCTGCGGAGGGCTCTGCTCCCGGGGCCAGAGCACACTGAGATTTCAGGGCCACGTGGGCCATTCGTGGCCAGCAGCTTCGGGCTGATCCCCTTGCTCCCTGCTCCCTCCTGGCCGTGGCAAGAGCCGGCTGGCATGGCCCTTGCTGGGGGCTCTCCTCGGCTCCCCGCAGATGCAGGATCTGACCGTGATTCTGTTCTTGTCTCTTGCAGCCCTGGAACGCCTGACGGAGGACATGAGCAGTGCCGTGTGCAAGCTGGCAATTCAAACACTGCACGTCCTCCGGCCAATACAGCGAGGGCCATATTCCATTTTCCAGAGGCTGCACGATCAGCTGCGCAGGGCATGGATGGCTCAGCCTTGTCTGTCGCGGCTCGGCTGGCTGCCCTGCCGAAGCTCTGGGGAGAGCTGATATGGGAGGCTCTCTTTGCTGGGACAACCTAAGCCAGCGAGTTTTTTTTTTTTTTTCTTTAAGATTTTTCTTTTCTTTTCTTCCTTTCAATATTTTATCCCATGTAAATATAGAATGTGTTAAAATACACAGACTCCCAGGATCTTTCTTTTGCTGCCCAGGGTCCGCAAGGGGTCGGGGAGGAGGGGGAAAACAGTGCCTGTGCTCAGCCAGCTGCCCAGGCGTGCAGTGCTGCAGGGGAAATGGCCGGAAGCCCCTTGGCCTTTGGTGGTTCTGCTGAAGCCTTTGTGCTGCCCACAGAGCGGCTGGGCAGGGCCCGGAGCTGCGGGGATCCCTGCCAGGGCGGTGCCTGGAGATGGCCACAAGCCCTGTGCCAGGCAGGAAGCGCCATCCGTGTCCTCCTGCCCGTGTGCTGCTGGCTGCCTTGCTGAGGGCTCCCAGGTGCCCCTGCATGGGGCTGCTCTGCAGCTGCTGTGGGGCTGCGGCGCTGCTGCCGGGCAGCTTGGCCGGGCTGGGGCAGCCCCTGAGGGGCTGGGGCGCTGGCAAGCCCTGAGCAATGGGCTCTCAGAGGCCACAAGCAGCCCCCTGGCAGCTGCCTTGATCCTGCCAGAGTTGACTTGCAAGAGGGATCCCGGGCACTCTGCAGCTAACAGCATCAGTGTTGTTGGAAACCCAAATGCGGGAGGTCTCAGATCTTTGGGCCTGGAAGCCAAGGCTTAGAATTAAACACAGGATTTGTGCTGAGACCTTGAAAAGGGCTTCCAAATTCAGGTGCTGCAAGTGAGAATGTGGATCTGTAGTATAAAGCAGACTCCCAAAGCTAAGTGGAGGAAAGTTTAGCATTTTGGAGTTTAAGATCTAGAAACAATAAAAGTAGTTACAACTGTAAACACCAAGTTTACACTGCAGTGCTGTAGTTTTGTGTGTCAGAACAGAATTGGCGGAGAAAGCCTACACTGTAGCACGAGTTCATGAGATGAAATACTGAAGGATTGGGTCAGAAACATAAATAAACTTGTTGGCAATGTTTTATTGGCCAAGAAATCCTTCAAAGTTGTTGTAAGTACAAGTCTTGCCACATTGTGAGCCATGTAATGGAGATGTGAACCAAACTCAGCCGTCCTGTCTATGCAGAAGAGAAAGAAAAAGCAATGACATCATCTAAAAAACTCAGAGGTCCGCTCTCTAGCTCGTTCCAAATGCCTTGATATCCCCCACAGTGGGATTTAGCTACAAATAGATGACAGGGACTCTTAGTGCTGGCTCTTTGACTCCAGAGCGGCTGCTTTAGAATCTTTCCCATAACCCTGTGTAGTTATGTGCCAGCAATGGATCATTTGAAGAAACTTTCCCAACTGACTTGCATGGAGGCTTGTTTGAGGGGTATTTGAGGAGAAAGGCTCCTGCAAGAGATCTGGGCTTTGCATTTTGGCCTAGCTGTGTCCCCTGCTGATTGTGAAGTGTGGCATCAGCTGCAGATGTTTCTGGGCTAAAAATATAATCGAGTCAGTTTGACTTGCACCTTTTGGCCTCTAAAAGCTGGATCCATTTTTGGGGCAAATTTGGAGACCTCATCTCTGGGTGGATGGACGACCTTGGATTTTCCCAATTGCTGAGAATGGTTCTCCAGGTCTCTGGTGCAAAACGGGGCTGCCCAGCAACTGCGCATCTGCAAGATGATAAACAATTTAGGCAATTGGTGATGCATCTTTCCAAATCGCTCTCCTTTCTCTCCTTTTGTGAAATACAAAGCTGTGTTTCGTGTCAGGTACATACAGGCAATGCGTGTACTTGTGATCGCAATATGTGTGGAAACCAACTATGGGACACTTATAAAGTCATATTCTAAAAATAACTGAGGAAAGTAAAGCATGGAAGAAGGTCTTTGAACCTATCCTTTGTTGTCAGTAAACCTTTTTAAATCTTAAGTTCATTTAGGAGCATTTGAATTAAGGCTTTGAGGATGTTGCTTTTTGACAGGAAGTTTCTTCTTGGAGTTAAGCCTCTAAGAGTTTTGCAGTAATAACCTTTTGAAATATAATTTTAGAATATTGCTTGTAATAAGGATCTTTGAAACTATAGCTTTAGAATATGTGAAAAATGCATGTATTTTATGTTTGGCTTTTTGCAAATAATTAAATGAATATTATATGTGTTGTGTTAGGAAGTAATGCTGTATTAATTCTTTGAAGTACTGTGTTAAATATAGTTTTTGGTTAAAAAAATTGTCAAAATAGAGACTGTGCTATGTATGATGCTTTGTTTAACAGAAAGGACTTGCAGCGAGATAGCAGCCACAGGACACCTAAATCTTTCAGAGTAAAGGAATTTATTGCCTTCTTATCAGAAGAAACTAACTTCTTCTCGCCTTGAAGGCGCTGTTAGGATTAGAAGGAAGAAGTTGACACTGACCGGACAGAATCCTGTGTTTGAATGGAATTTCTGCATCATGGATGAAGTGTATGAATATGCAATGGGCTATTGTTCTTAAGAGTTAATTTTTTGTTGGCAGGGGTCCTTTTTCTGGCTCGTGATGCCCAGAAAAAGGTACCTGGACGTCCGTAACTCTTTGCTTTTATTGTCTCATATTGTCCTAATTTAAACTGTCCAAATTATTATGACTCTAATTCTATTACTATTTTTATAACCATTTTATTACTATTAAACTTTTAACAATTTCAAAAGCAAGTGATTGATTTTCACAATTTGGTAGCAGATGATGGTTACTAACACCTCGCTGCCGATGCTTTAGAAGAGTCAGAGCGGGGAAGGCGCGCCCTGCCCTCTTTGGCAGCCCCACTCTGTTTCCCCTGAAGTGACCGACAGATGCAGGTTACGATCTGTGGACAAAAGGAGGCAATAAAACCAAGAGAAGGGAAAAAGGCTCCCTACAACCGCGGTAATTGGCCCCCTAAGACTAGTAGTGCGCACGAAGAACCCGGGAAGGAAAAAGGATTGGTAAGTATTTCTCGGGGGGGCAGGTACGGGGGGGATGAATGTGTGTGAATGAGAGGCGGGCTGGTTGTCCCAGACCTGCCAAGTGAGTGCGGAGTCTCCCATGCTGTGTTTCCGTCTTTTCGCGAGAAAAATGGCCAGGAAAGAGCTGAAGCGAGTGATAAGAGAGTGAAAGAATCCCCCGGGGTGACTGCGACTGGGTCTCAGGGAGGGGTTGGACCCCTCAGAGGTAGGGAGCAAGGTTTCCTAGCCCAATCCACTAGGAAATGGGACAGGAGGGGCCCCTAAAACCTGCTGGGTTGAGGGATTTGTATTCCAAGAGCAGGGTTGAGCAGAATTCTGTCGGAGTGAGGATATGCCCAAGAACACTCAGGGTGGGACAACACAGCTAGATCGTGGGATGAAAATTTTGCCCAACAGCATCCGGGCTTGGACAACACAGCTAGATTGAGGGAAAAATTTTTGCCCAACAGGATCCAGGGTTGAACAACACAGCCAGGTTGAGGGATAAAATATGCCCAAGAACATCCAGGGTTGGACAACACAGCCAAACAAATTAAATGCCCAAGAGCATCTGTAATTGTACCACACCACTGGGTTGAGGGACAGAAAATGCCCAAGAGCATCTGGGGTTGGACAACATGGCAGGACTGAGGGAAAATTACCCGAGAGCATCTGGGGTTGGACAACACGGCAGGATTGAGGGAAAAATTGCCCAAGAGCATTAGGGGTTGGATAACACAGCTGGGTTGAGGGATATCCAACAGCACCGGGACTGGCCAGTAACACCTAAACTTGTAATAGGTGATGTGAAAGTAAAAGGTACCTTGTTGTTGTTCTGTGGTGTGTGAGAGTGAGACACACACAGAGTCAGCCTCAACTTCCCGGGTAGGTGGGAAGGGGGAGGCAGTGGAAAGAGGAGTGAGTGACCTGCACACCAGGCCGTAGCTCCCAGGTAGGTGGGGGCTGCTGGGCCGAAGAGGATTGAGTGACCTGCGAACCAAGCTAGCGTTCCCTGGGCGTGTGAGGGGCCGTAGCTAAAGAGTGTGAAAGACACGCAGGCAGCCTCACAGGTGAACGGGCACTGGAGGCGACCCGAGTCAGGGCCCTTCCAGGAGGCCCGGAGATACTGGGACCTAGAGGCCAACCCCAAGGCGAAGGGCGGGCCACAGAGACCTGTGATTTTCTGGCAATAAAGATCCACTTTGTGTCTTGAGGATGTGAAAGAATGTGTAAGGGTGAATGAGAAATAAAAGTGAGTGAATGTAGATGAATGAAAGTATGAGTAATGTGGATTGTGCATTTTAAGCCTTACAATATCTCCTTGGAGGGAGGTATATTGTATTGAAAAGCAGTGTGGAAAAAAGGGTTTTTTTGGGAAAAGTGATATTTAAGTTGTTAGTAAAAAGTGAAAAACAAAGATTAGTAAATGAGAAACTAATTTTAGAAATTTTAAAAGCATTAAAATTACCTAGGAGAGCTATAGTACCTACTAAGGGACACCAAAAGGTAAAGATCCCAGAAATAAGGGGAAATTATTTGGCAGATCAGGAAGCTAAAGATGCAACAGAAAATGGAGCTGAAAGAGTTAATATTAACGCAAATGGGGAAAAATTAGAAATTCCAAAGTTCAGAGAAGCAAAAAAGGGCAATTAAAACAAGATTGGTGGCGAACAAGATAAATCGGGGAAATAAAAACATCTCGATGGAAGACAATTAGATAATAAAACGCTTACTAGAGAATAGCAGAGGACATGTATCAAAAAAGCCCAGTGACATACTCAGGCTTTGTCCGATCGTTTTTTAAAGGAACTATGGGTGCATTGAGAATTTTTGGAGTAGAAGAACAAGTAACTGAAAGATGTATAATTTGCCAAAGGATAAATAAAAAGGTGATGGGAAAAACAATATGAGAAGGTCGTGAGTTGGCTCGTCGACCATTTCAAAGTATCCAAGCAGAAGTTTGGATTTGTTAAGCTCTTGATTTATTTGTAAAAACCGTTTAATCCAGAAGAAAAAGAGTATACCACATGCTAGGGAGGAGGGAGGTTGTAAGAAAATAACATGTTTTTGAAAGGCAATAAAAGAAAGAAACGGTGAAAATGTAAGGCTGGGAACAAAATATTACCGCATCCATTCCCGTCTGTTCTCCCCCTCGTTCGCAGTGCACCACCTCCTCAGCCCCTGTGCCGGCTCCGTCCCAGTCCGTCTGTCCCAGTCCGTCCGTCCCAGTCCGTCTGTCCCGGTCCGTCTGTCCCAGTCCGTCTGTCCCAGTCCGGCCGCCTGGCCCGCGGCCGCTCCGCGGGCCGTGCCGGGGCTGGGGCTCTGTCCCGCCGTGTGCGCCGTGGTTACCGCGCTGACCGCACCGAGGGGGCCCCGTCCGTCCTGTCTGTCCCATCCCCGGCTGCCCTGACTCTGGTCGGCTCCCACCGCTGCAGCCGGGGTCAGTCCCGGCTTTGTCTCTGCCGGATCAGCCGCCATCAGCCATGCGGGGGCGATCCACGCTCCAGCTCGGTCCGCACCGGAACAGCCCCTCGGGCGATCCCGGCTGCAGACCCCGCCTGTGGAGCACCCAGACTCGGAGCCGTGCCGATCCCCTCGGGCGATCCCGGCTGCAGACCCCGCCTGTGGAGCACCCAGACTCGGAGCCGTGCCGATCCCCTCGGGCGATCCCGGCTGCAGACCCCGCCTGTGGAGCACCCAGACTCGGAGCCGTGCCGAGTGCCTCGTCCTGCCCTGAGCTCCGTTCCCTTGGTAACCACAGCTCCGGCTGCTCAGGGGAACTCTCCAAAGGAATCACCTTATCGAAGCACTAAAAGTTCAGTTAAAAGAAAGCCCCCTCCTGATTCTTCCTAAAAATACGGGAGAAAGGCTATAGAAGATAAAAATCCAAAAAGATTGGGATAAAGAGATTGGTCTATGTCCATTAAGAGAAGTTCTCACAGGAGGGGAAGGACCAGAGTTTGACTTCGTCTGAAGTCTGAAATGTTAAGAAATAAATGAAAGAGATATTTGGAGAATCCCATAGGCATAGCTGAACAATTAGACCAATTTTTAAGTCCAAACATTTATACTTGAGAAGAGATGCGGTCTGTAATGAAAATAGTATTTTTCTCAGGAAGAAAAGCAATGAATCAGAGCAACTGAAATAAAAGCTTGGAAAAAAGATAAACTGTAGGACCCCCAGAGAAGACAAAATGCCAACTGTACCTCCTGAGTGGGGTTAAAATAATGAGGAGAGGAGTAAACACATGAATAATTATTGTAATTACATAACCAAGGGAATAAATGAGACAGCATATCAAAGGCAAAATGCAAAAACAAAAGGTTTTTGAGGGACAGCTTTTAGAGGGGAAAGAAGAAACTCCAACTAAATAGATAAGCAAACTTAAGAGAAATAAGAAAATAGTCCTAAGTAAGCAGAAGATCTGAAAATCTTTAAAGAGATGGGCACATAAGAAGAATAAGGAAGTCATAAGCTCTAATTTTTTTAGGAGAGACAAATACCATCTATAGACTGTGATAACTTTAAAAGTGAGTCCCCAAGGATTAGAATTTGTTATAGACACAGGGGCAGAGAGAACCTGCCTGTTAAATATTCCAAAAAGTTATAGTGTGTGTGAGCAAATATATAGTGAAAGTAACAGAAAAAAAAAAAAGGAGAAAGTTTTACATTTTTAGTAATTCAAGATGTAGTAATTGAGAGAAGAAACTAAAATTTGGATGGGAGATGTCTTATTGGTCCCAGGGACAGGTAGCAATTTATTGAGATTACCTAGATTATTGAAATATTATAGATTATAGATTGAGGAGTACACACAGGTAGCAAAATTTGTGTATGAAAAATTGACAGAAGGAGATGATATAAAACGGACCAAGGAAGATATTGTTAAATTAAAAGAGTTAAGTTAAAACTAGTCTAAGTTCCAGCTTTAAGCTTACCCTTGTTTGAAAAAAAAACCATTTATCATTTATACATAAATCCAGAAAATGGGGTAGCTCATAAAATTTTAATTCAGGAGTGAGGAAGAGTAAAAAAATATCTAGTAGCTTACATATCAAAGATGTTAGACCCAGTAAGCCACAGCTAGCCAGTATGTATTTAAGTTATCTAGTAAAAGAAAGTTGTAAGCTTACTCTTGGAAGTAAATTAGTTAGAAGCTTACTTTTGGAAGTAAATTAGTTAGGTTCACCTCCTGCCGTCTAGGTGTGTTGAATCAGAGACAAAAAACAAAGGTAACAAGAGAAGAAAGAGAGAAGCTGAAGTAGGGAGGTGGTTAAGAAACTCTGAGATGTTAGAATGTGAAGTGCTAACATCTTTATGCTAGAAGAGAGCAGAAGTGTGAATGCGAGTTTTTTGCATGAAAGGCAGGGAAGTGTCTTAGCACATGGTTGTTAGGAGGTTATTCAGTGCCGAACTGAGGTTCAGAAGGAGTTTAGCAGAACGGGCCCTCCTAGAAAGAGAAAAGAGGGTAAGTTGCCTAGAGAAAGAAAAAGAATGTCAGGAGCACCTGGGGACGCCAAGTTTGGGGTTGTCGAGGTTGGGAGGTGTCTGAGCGCTCCCTGCGAGCGGCGGGGTCTCGGGGCTGCGGCAGGGACCGATCCATGGCGGTGACCCGGCGGCGGCGCTGGCAGCACAGGACACAGGTTTGCCGGCCAGGAGCGGGCTGGCTCCGTGGCGGAACTGCCGGGGGCTCCCAGACTGTCGGGGTCCCGAGTCCAGGATGGCAGCGTCGGGCCGGTAAGTGAGCAGAGAGAGAGAAGGAAAGAGAGAGAGAGAGAAGGAGAGAGAGAGAGAGGGCAAAAGGAACCCAAGGCAGCCCCCAGGGTCCCCATGCCCGGGGTTGCTCTGCCCTGCTCCGGCCCTGCAGCCGAGGGGCAGCACCGGGGGAAGGGCGAAGAACAGCATCGACAGCAAGGCTGTGAAGAGAGGGGGAGGGAGGCCAGCACTAAAAGATAAAATCAAAGCAGAGACTGATGACTCTCCAAACCTCACAAAGTGTTTTGTTTTTTTTTTTCTTAAGTAAGAAGGGGTTTTTTTAGGGTTTTTTTTGTGTTTTGTTTTCTGTTAAAGAGAAGGGTTTTTTTTTTTCCTGAAGAAGAAGAGCCTGCTGTGGAGAAAGCTTTTAGTTAAACCCAGAAAGTTTGGAAGAAAAGCGAATAGTAAAAGTTAATGCAGTATGATCTTTCTTTTATTACTGTGCTATTAACAAGTCCTTTCCAGGTACTACTGAAGCAACAATCACGGAAAAAAGAGTGAATTCATTCCAGCAGAATCAAAGGACTTGTGAAGAAACCTGAAAAATAGACTATCACATTTCAACCGAGTGATACCAAACTGACTTTCCAATGGGGTCTGAGTGGTAATAGTTTAGGAAAACTCAAATGATCCAAGAAATGTACAACGAATAACACTGAATTAAGAAACAAGATAACGTTTATATCACTGGTTTCAAGCACTGCCTGACTAAAGCATCTCCTTGGTGGAGGAATACTTCAGATAGAAGGATCAAGCCTGTTTTTGTATTGTGACCTTAGCCTGAGAATTATACAGGGGAGAAGGGGAATTACCATTTCCATTAGTAAACTTTTTTTGATTCATTTCCAATACTGAACATGCTAGCTGGGTTATAAGTAAATGCTTAAATTGTGAGAGTAATTAGTATTGTGGTTCACAAAATTTATGCTCTTATTGCAAAAAGTGATAAAGTAATAACTTTGCTTTGTGGATGAGAATTATTAGTGCCTGTTGAATGAGAGATACCTGAGGAACGGTAGGAGACCACAGTTAAAGGGTGTCAAAACCAATTTACCTGAAATTTAGTTAAGAGAAAGTAACAAGGAAATAGAGGGCAAGACCAGATTGGCCTCTGTATATCGCCACCAAGAAGATCAAATACACCTGCTGTGGGTTGCAGCCTCACAGGCATGGGAGGTGGGAGTATAAGCCATACTGGACCTCTATTATTCCTGTTTCTGGCACTCATTTGTTGTCTTTTCCCTTTCGGGATACCAGCAGGATTGTGACACAAATGCTACAGAAAGCATCACATGGAAAGAAACCAAAGTTCCTCTTTCATTACACGCACCTATGTCAACTGCCACTGTTATAACCCAGCCAAATTAAGAACTTGTAGGCAAAACGGAGTAAATTATTGGATTACAAGAAACTTAGGGAAAAGTGGCAATAGATTTGGAACTGAATGTCCAAAACGAGAGAGATGGATTTGTTTTAAATTTAATCTTGAAGATACAGTTCAAGATTTGATTAAAAAAAAAAAAAAAAAAAAAGAAAAACAAATAATAAATGAAAAGGTAAAACCAGCACAGCAATCTAACTCTGTATGGACTCCAAATTATCTGTTGAATTGTATTACAAGACTCCAAGCAGTTATAGAAATGATAGTAAATAAGGCTGCACAGGCATTAGAATTAATATTAAGTCAGCTAAGCCAAACAAAAACTGCAGTGTATCAGAATAGGCTGGCTTTAGACTATTTATTGGCCAAAGAAGGGGGTGTTTGTGGAAAGTTCAATAGATCAGATTGTTGAAAATTGATGACCACAGAAAAGTCATTCTAGCAAAAGCAAAAGAAACCAAAGAAGAAAAAATATATATACATATAATAACCCAGGTACCAGTCCAAAAAAATTAGAAAATAATGTTAAAACCTAGCTGATGGGGTAATGTATTAGAAGAAATTAGGATCTTTTATTTTATGTGTTACAACTGTTGATATATTTCTTCCTTGTGCAGTCCCCTGTTTTATTTTGCCAGCATAGTCCAGAAGATGCAAATAAAAAAGAAATATTGCTCAAGCCAAATGATTTACAAAGAATAAGAGTGGGGATTGTGAAAAATACATGTATTTTATGATTGGCTTTTCGCAAATATTAAAATGAATATTATATGTGATGTGTTAGGAAGTAATGATGTATTAATTCTCTGAAGTACTGTGTTAAATACAGTTTTAGGTTATAAAAATTGTTAAAATAGAAACTGTGCTATGTAGGATGCTTTGTTTAACAGAAAGGACTTGCAGCGAGATAGCAGCCACAGGACACCTAAATCTTTCAGAGAAAGGGAATTTATTGCCTTCTTATCAGAAGAAACTAACTTCTTCCGGCCTTGAAGGCGCTGTTAGGATTAGAAGGAAGAAGTTGACACTGACCAGACAGAATCCTGTGTTTGAATGGAATTTATGCATCACGTATGAAGTGCATGAATATGCAATGGGCTATTGTTCTTAAGGGTTAATCCTTTGTTAACGGGTGTCCTTTATCGGGCTCGTGATGCCCAGAAAAAGGTACCCGGACGTCCGTAACTCTTTGCTTTTATTGTCTCATATTGTCCTGATTTAAATTGTCCAAATTATTATGACTTTAATTGTATTACTATTTTTGAAACCATTTTACTAGTATTAAACTTTTAACAATTTCAAAAGCAAGTGATTGGCGTTTTTCACAACACATATTAATTTCATACAGGGAGTCTGTACCTCTCAAGTACCTCAGCCAATGGGGGAGAGAGAGAAGGGAAATTGGGATAAAAAGGAGGTTGCGTCCTACAAAAGTTGGAGAGACCCCAGGGGAATGCCCCATGGCCTCTCCCTTTATTTTAATAAAGTAAAAGGACTCCTCTGTCTCCTTTCTGGACATAAATCTCTGATGTTTGTGGATTAATTTTCCTAACACAATGCACACAGGATGAGGGCACCTGTACAGATCTGCCAACTATCAGCAACCACTGTCTGAAGACAGAGTGGACTGGGGCCAAAACTGAAGAGAATGATAAAAAAAGGACTAAAACCACAACCCAGGAATACTCACGCTGTAAAAAGGCAGATCCAAGGAGGAGATATGCTAAAGAGTTCTTGGAACATGTAAACTAGTTTGGGGAAATGTTTACTATGCATAAGGGTCTGTGAATATGCAAAAGGTTGATGTAAGGGAAAAGGTATTTAAGGGGTATCCCCAGCTGAGTGCCAAGATGCACCTGGCTGTAATAACCTTTGCTCCATGGTCCTTCTTTCCTACTGTCCTTTATTACATTTTCACAGGAGACTGAAGGTGTTTTTCACACCCACACCCCTGCCTGCTGACACATCTTGCCAGCCCAGCCTGGTGCTCCCCGAGCCCTGCTGGGGCACCGGGATCGGCTGCCCCTGTGGGATGTGCAGCAGAGCCTCTGTCAGTGCTGGAGTTGTTGTTCTTTGTTTGCTTTATTATACACACCAGTAAAGAACTGTTATTCCTATTCCCATATCTTTGCCTGAGAGCCCCTTAATTTCATGATTCTAATAATTCAGAGGGACAGGGTTTACATTTTCCATTCCAAGGAGGGCTCCTGCCTTCCTTAGCACACACCTGTCTTTCAAACCAAGACAAGGTAAAAAATCAGCTCTTGCCAAGGAGTTTCCAATATGGAGCTGAGATCCAATGGATGTTCCTGCCCCAGTGTTGAGTCAGGTGCCTACAGGGATCCAGGATGATGTGGAGAGCACCAGCCAGGCGTCTTCCCAACTTGGATTATTGAGATTGTGGGTCACCAGGGCATTTCCAACTTGCATTATTGGGAATGTGGGACACCAGGGCATTTCCAACTTGGATTATTGGGAATGTGGGTCACCAGGGCATTTCCAACTTGGATTATTGGGAATGTGGGACACCAGGGCATTTCCAACTTGGATTATTGGGAATGTGGATTACCAGGGCTCTCTGCAATGAGGGTTCACTGATGGGGGAGGGAGTTGGAGCAGTGCACAAAGCTCTTCCTGCAGCTGGGGCACTCGCAGGGCTTCCCTTAGCAGTGCCTCCACTGGTGCTGATTCAAGACTGAGCTGGTCCTGAAGCTCTTCCCACACTCAGGGCACTCGTAGGGCCTCTCCCTGGTGTGGATGCGCTGGTGTCTGGTGAGGTGGGAGTTGTGCTTGAAGCCCTTCCTGCACTCGGGGCAGCGGAAGGGCCTCTCCTCGGTGTGAATCCGCTGGTGGATGAGGAGAAGGGAGCTGGTCTGAAACACATTTCCCACACTCAGAACACTCGTAGGGCCTCTCCCCAGTGTGGATCTTCTGGTGGGAGGTCAGGTGGGAGCTGCGGAGGAAGTTCTGGCCACATTCCCAACACTCGTGGGGCCGCTCCCCGGTGTGGATGCGATGGTGGATGGTGAGCTGGGGGCTGTCTCTGAAGCCCTTCCCACACTCAGGACACTCGTAGGGCTTCTCCCCAGTGTGGATCATCTGGTGGCAGAGCAGGCGGGACCTCCAGCTGAAGCCCTTCCCACACTCCAAGCACTTGTGGGGCTTCTCCCCATCATCGAGCTGCTCATGGAGCACCAGCTCTGAGCTCTGGCTGGAGCTCTGTCCACCTTCCTGGCTCAGGGTGGCTCTTTCCTCCTCAGAGCACCCTGGGCTGGGTTTGCAGCCCTTCCTCCTGGGGGATCTCTGGGGCTTTTCCTCCCCATCAGATTCCTGCACTGTGGAGTCACTCAAAACAGCCTTTTCCATGAGGTTCTGCTGCCGTGGGGATTTGTCCTCCCTGGTCTCCATCCTCAGCTCCTGGTCTGGGGGAGGAAGGACAAGGAGAGGATGGGATTTGCCTCCATGCCAGAGGGGAGGAGATCCTCCCAATGTGTCCCCAGCAGGACGGGGTTGGCAGCAGGATTGTCCTGCAGCCAGTGGCCGTGCTGGGCTGGGAGATGGAACAGGAGAGAGGGGGAAAGGGGCACTGACTTCCTCCTCACCTGCCTGGGGGTCCCAGGGCATCTTCCTCTTCCTCACAGCCTCCTCCTCCATCCAGCAATAATTTGGGAATGGGAAATCCTGCTTAGCAAGGAAAACAAGGGATGAGCACATTGGGTTTCAAGTTCCCCCTGCCCAAGTCCATGTCAGCATCTTGTGTCCATAAAAATCTGCTCTAAAAAAGCCTCCCAGGAGTTCCCCATCTCTGCTCTCTCAGTTCTGAGGTTCTGGGGTTCGTCCCTGTCCAGGCTGCTGGCAGTGCCAGCAATGCCAAAAGCTCCTCTCTATTCTGTCTCCCCATTTCGGGATGCTGGGGGGGGGTTTTGGGCTCCCTTCTCCCCTCATTCTCTGCTCGGGGCTGCAGCGGCTCCAAGGAGTCCCCCCTGCCCCTCTCCAGGCTCTTGAGGCTCCCGCCAATGGCGGCGCTCCCCCTCTCTGGGCTCCCCACTTTGGGCTCCTGGGGGACACAGGGCTCTGCTCCTCCAGGCTGCCTCTGCCGGCAGCCGCCACCGCCACCCCCCGATGTCCCCCCGAGGGGCCTTTTCCGTTCAGCCTTGGACTCCTCCATTCTACAAACATCCCCCCAAAAACCCAACCCAGGGACCCCCAGGATATCTGGGCTGAGCTCCCCCTCCCCAGTCACGATCCCATGGGTGGGGGCTGTGAATTCAGAGAGGGTTTGGTGGTGCTGAGGCACCTAAACCTGCACCGTATCCCACAGGAGTGGCCAAGGGAACAGCGGGGCTGGGGACAAGACACGAGGAAGGACAAACACAGACACATTCCTGGATTCACTCCTCCACCAAGGTGCTTCCAGCCTGGAGGGGATATCCCACAGGAGAGCAGCTCCATGTCACACCCCCAACACCTGCCCTGCTCCAGGGCTGAATCCAGAGCCTGCTTCTGCCTGGCTGAGAGCACAGAGGGAGCTGCAGGATAACTCAGCTCTCCCTGGATCCTTCTCCTCTCCAGGTGAGCAGCCCCAGCTCTCCCAGCCTGGCTCCAGATCAGAGGGGCTCCAGCTCTTGCAGCATCTCTGCGGCCTCCTCTGGACTGGCTCCAGCAGCTCCAGATCCTTCCTGTGCTGTCCCTCAGGACTGGGGCAGCTCTGCAGGTGGGGACTCACCTGAGTGGGGCAGAGGAGCAGAATCCCCCCCTTCTCTGCTGCCCACACTGGGGCTCAGTCCACGGTCAGGGGGGGTTTCAGGGCTGGGGCTCCTTCTGCTTTCCTTGATCTGTCTTTGTCCCTCCTCTTCCTCTTGCTCCCACTCCTCCTCTTCCATCCCTCCTTCTCCTCCTCCCTCAGCCCACCTCCTTCTCCTCTTCCATCCCTTCTGGCTCTCTCCCTTCATCCCTGCCCTTCCCTTCCTCCTCCGCGGGGCTCTTGGCTGCTCCCAGCCGCTGCGGGCGGGGGGAAGCCAGCCCGGGCCAAGGAGAGGCAAACTGGGCAAACTGGGGGCTGCCCATCCAAACTGGGCCTTGCTGGGGACCCTGCCTGGCCACTGCCAGCCCTTGGGGCTCCTCTCGCCACATCCGCCAGGGGGGAACGCACACAGGCCTGGGGGATCCCAGCACTGGCAGCACTGTCAGGGACTGGGCTGCACTGGGATTGTACTGGGAGTGACTGGGGCTGTACTGGCTTTGTACTGACATCATACTGGGATCATGGTGGGACCGTCCCGGGTTTCTCCTGACATCATACTGGGATCATACTGGGACTGTACTGGCTTTATACTGATATCATACTAGGATCATACTGGGAATGTGTAGGAGCCTTCTTGGGGCACTTGAGACCATGTTAGAGGCTAATGGGATATACTGGGTGTGACTGGGATTCTGCTGAGGGTGACTAGCAACAGCTGTGAACAACTGGGATCATGTCAGCAGCAACTGGGAGGAAGTGACTGGCTGCACGCTGGGGGTGACTGGAAACAACTGGGCTTATACTGGGATCATACTGGGATCACTGGCAGTGAGTGCTACTACAGTGAGGCTGACTGGGAGAGGTTCTGACCAAATGGGATCATACTGGAAGGAACTGGGAGTGACTAGGAACATGCTGGGGGAAACTGGGAGTGCGTGACATCCTGCTGAGAGGGACTGGGATCATCTGGGGAGTGACTGGGACTAGGGCAGAGGCAACTGGATTGAACTGGGACCATACTGAGAGTGTCTGTAACCATAGGGGAGTGATGGAAGCACACTGAGAACAGCTGGGCCCATGCTGGGAGCAACTGGGACTATGCTTGGGGAAACTGATCTACCCTGGAGGCAACTGGGCACAACTGGGACCATGCTGAGAGGGACTGGGACTATTCTAGGAACAAGTAGAATCATAATGGGAGGAAGTGGGAACATCTGGAATTATGCTGGGAGCAGCTGTGATCACACGGGGATCACAGGGAGAGCAGCTGAGTCCATACTGGGTTACACTGGGATCTCATTGAGAGCGACTGGAATCATACTGGGATTGGCTGTGAGCAACTGGAATTGTGCTGAAAGCAACTGGGAAAAAGTGGGAGTGACTGGCAGCATGCTGGGGGTGACTGGGATAAACTGGGAGAGACAGGGAGTCACTGGGATCACACTGAGGGTACTGGCATCACTTTGGGAACGACAGGAATTTGACTGCAAGTGACTGGGATCATACTGGGAATGGCTACAATCATACTGGGATTGGAGTGGGTGTGATTGGACCCTGACTGGGGGTTACTGGGAGCTACCAGACCACTACTGGGAGTCAACTGGGGACATAATTAGAGGAACTGGGAGCAACTGGGATAAAACTGGGGGCAAGTTAACCACAGTGAGAAAATTGGGAGTGCCTGGCAATGACTACGAGAATGTTCCGGGCAACTGGGATGTACTGGGAGTGTCTGAGACCATATTGGCGGTGACTGGGACCAAACTGGGAGCGACTGGGAATGTGCTGGGGGAACTGGGAACACACTGGGGGCAAGGGGGAGTGACTGGGGCCCTGCTGGGAGTGACTGGGGTAACTGGGAGAACTGGGAACATGCAGGATGAAAGCCGCAGGAACTGGGAGCAACTGGGACCTTGCTGGGAGCAAATTGCAGCCTCCCTCCTCCTCCTCCTCCTCCTCCCTTCCCGAAGGCCGAACCGTGAGGGGAAAGGGGCGGGGAAAGGGCGGGAACCGTGAGGGGAAAGGGGCGGGGAAAGGGCGGGAACCGTGAGGGGAAAGGGGCGGGGCCAAGGGGACGCGCGCTCTTCAAAGGGCCCGGTTTGGTTTAAAATCACCCAGAGGCGTCTCAAATGCAGCTGAAATCCAGTAGGTTTGGCCTAAAATCAGCCAAATGGTTATTGAATTATCAAAAGTGGTCTAAAATCCAACCAAAGAGGCCTAAAATTGCCCAAACTGTTTTACAACTTCCCCAAAATGGCTTAAAATCAGCCTTAAATCTCCAAAACGGGCTTCAAATCCATCCTGAAAGTACCTGCTTTGGCTTAAAATCTCCCGAAGTAGACTGAAATCCACCAGTTTTGACAAAAGTTACCCAAATTGACCTAAAATCACCAAAACCAGCCTGAAACCGGGCCCTCCGCGTTCGCTCCGGGGAGTTTTGGCCGCGGCCCCGGACGGGCCTGGGCGGGACTGGGAGGGACCAGGGAGGGCTGGGCAGGGCTGGGGCATTTGGGGCTTTGGGGCTGGGGGAGTTTGTTGGGAGTGCAGGGACGATTATTGGGGTGTTTGAAGAGAATGATTGGGTTTGGGGGCAGCTGGGGAATTTTGGGGGGTTTTGTGGATTTTGGGGGGTTTGGGTTTTGGGTGGGTTTATTGGTGGGGTAGTTTTTTCTGGAGGTTTTTGGGGGTTTATTGAATTTTTTTAATATTTTTTTATAATTTGGGGCAGATTACTGGGATTTTGGGGGGATTTTTTGGGATTCTTTTAAAGTTGTGGGGGTTTTATTGGAATTTCTGGGGGCATTTGGATGGTTTTACTGGAATTCTGGAGGCATTTAGTGGGATTCTTTGGAGGTCTGGGTTTTTAAAGGAAATTTTTGGGGTTTTTAAAGGAAAGTTTTGGGGGGTTTTTGGGATTTTTGTGGGATTTGGGGGGGTTTCCAGGTTTTTTTGGGTTTGCCAGGATTTCTTATGGTCTTGGGGGGGGGGGGGTTTGTGTGGCTTCTTGTGGTTTTGGGGACATCTTTGGGGGATTTGTCAGACTTAATTGGGGTTATGGGGGGTAGTTAGGATTACAAGAGATTTTGTGGACTTTTATTGGGATTCTAGAGTGTTCTAATTTTTGAGATTTAATTGGGATTTAGTGTATTTTATTGGGACTTTTGGTTTTAAGGAGATGTTGGTGCCTCTCAGCCCTTCCCCACACCCGGGGGACAACTCCAAAGTCCCCTCAGACCACCCAAGGCCCTCCAGAATTCCACTAAAACTCACAAAATCCCCTAAAAATTACAATAAGATCCTCCAAAACCCCAGAGAATCCCACAAAATCCCAGTGGAACCCACCGAAATTAAAAAATATTACCAAAAATTTCAATAAATCCCCCCAAAAACCAAACCCCCTGTAAAACCCCAATAAACTCTCCCAAAATCCAAAACCCCTCAAATCCACAACCCTCACTAAAACCCAATAATTCCCCCAAAAACCCAAAACGTCTGTCCTAAACAACAAAATCCCCCAAAGCTCGAAAAAGCCACCCCGAAATCCCCCAAAACCCTCCCAAAACCCCCAAATCCCCAAAAAAAGCCCCCAGAACACCCCAGACTCAGTGGGGCCATCCTGGATCAGGGGGCACCGGCCGGTGGAGCAGGAGCCACTTCAGGGGGCCCTCGGAGCTTTTTGGGGAGGGGGCACCATGGGAGACCCCCCAAAAACCGGGGGGGGGGAGGGGGGGAACCCCTGCTGCGCCCCCTCCCCCTGAAACCCCCAGACCCCGGTTCAGCGTGGGCCTGGGACCCCCCCGGGACCCCCAAATCTCCTTCAGGACCTCCCTGAGACCCCCCCCAGACCCTTCCCAAGACCCCACCCAGGACCCTCCAGACCCCTCCCCAAACCCAACTCAGGCTCCCCCAGCCCCTCCCCAGATCCCCCCAGGACCTCTCCCGAAAACCCCCCCAAACCCCCCCAGACCCTCTCCCCAAACCCTTCCAGACCCCCCAAAGCCCCTCCCCAAAACCCTCCCAGGACACCCCAGAACCCTTCCCAAACACCCCCAGGACTATCCCAACACCCCCAGACCCTCCCAAGACCTTCCTACGACCCCTCCCCAAAACCCCCCCCACACCCTCCCACAACCCTCTCCCGAGACCCCTCTTAGGACCCATCCGCCCCCCCCCCGGTCCCCCCCACAATGGCCCCGGACCCCTCCCCAGACCCTCCAGACCCCCCCAAACCTCCGCACTCCTCCCCAAAGCCCCCCCAGACCCCTCCGGACCCTCCCCCACCCCCCCCGATCCCCTCTCAGGCCCCTCCCGCTCCTGTCCCGAGCCCGGCGGGTCCCGGCGGCGGCGGGGAAGGGGGCGCCGCTTCCGGCTCGCCTCTGATTGGCTGGGGCGGCACGGGAGAGGCGGGCATTTCTGAGGGAAGCTGCGCTGTGATTGGCTGCGTCGGGGACGAGCAGCGCGGTGATTGGTTGGTTCGGGGCGGGGCACGCCTCTATTGTCTGGGAGCCCACGCACGCGGCCGCGCCGGGAGATTGTGAACGGAGAGCGGAGCTGAGGAGGAGCTGAGGTGGGGTCTGCGGGGAAATTGGGGATTTTTGTGGGCATCGATGGGAAATAGGGGAGTGTGCGGTGGGTTTGGGGAGAATGAGGGGGTGTGAGGGGGCTTTGGTGGGTCTAAGGGTGCTTTAGGCAGCTTTGGGGAAAGCTTGAGAGGGTCTGGAGCATTCTCAGGTGGGTTTAGGGGGATCTGAGGGGAATTGGGAGGGTCTGGGGCGATTTCGGGAAATTGTGAGAGGAACTGGGGGGTTCTGAGGGGATCTGGGGGATTCTGAGGTGGGCTTGGGGTAATTGGTGGAGTCTGAGGGGATTTCGTAGGCTCTGGGGGGGATTGAGGGCTCTGGGGGGGATTTGGGGCAGTCTGATGGATTTGGGGGAGTCTCAGGTGGGTCTGGGGTCAATTTTGGGGGGAAATGGGGGGGTCTGAGAGTCCTGGGGAGGTTTTTGGGGTCCAGGGTGGTCCTGGGCCATCCCTAGGGGGCTCTGGGGATTGCTGGGGGAGATTTGGGGGTCCCGGGGGGTCCCAGGCCCACGCGGAACCGGGGTCTGGGGGGTTTCAGGGGGAGGGGGCACAGCAGGGGTTCCCCCCCCCTCCCCCCCCGGTTTTTGGGGGGTCTCCCATGGTGCCCCCTCCCCAAAAAGCTCCGAGGGCCCCCTGAAGTGGCTCCTGCTCCACCGGCCGGTGCCCCCTGATCCAGGACGACCCCACTGAGTCTGGGGGGTCCTGGGGGGCTTTTTTTGGGGATTTTGGGGTTTTGGGAGGGTTTTGGGGGATATCGGGGTGGCTTTTTTGGTCTTTGGGGGTTTTGTTGGAAGTTTGGAGGGAATTATTGGGGGTTTTAGGGGGAATTATTGAGTTTTGGGAAGGTTACATGATTTTGGGGGGGTTTTTTGATTTGGGGGGGTTTTGGATTTTGGGTGTTTTGTTGTGGTTGTGGGGTTTTTTTTTGGGGGGTGGGGATTTATTGAAATTTTGGGGTGTTTTTTTAAATTTTGGTGAGTTCCACTGTGATTTTCCGAGATTCTCTGGGGGTTTTGAGGGTTTTCTTGTAATTTTTGGGGATACTGTGGGGTTTTAGTGGAATTTTAGGGGGGCTTTGGAGCATTCCCTGAGTGTGGTAACGGGCTCAGAGGCACCATAATCCCCTTAAAACCCCCAAAAGTCCCAATAAAACCCCCTAAACCCCAATTAAATATCTGAAACTCTGATTAGAACACCCTAGAATCCCAATAAATGCCCACATATCCTTTGAAATCCCAATCACCCCCAAAAGTCCTGATTAAACTCTTCCAATCCCCCAAAAATGTCCCCAAAACCATCACAAGTCCCACAAAATCTCCCCCAAGATCCAAAGAAATCCTGGCAACACCCAAAAAAAAACCCCAAATCCCAACAAAATTCCAAAAAAACCCATAATCCCCAATGAATCCCACTAAATGCCACCACAATTCAAATAAAATGACCCAAAATCTCCTAAAAATCCCAATAAAACCCCCAGAATTTCTGAGAATCCCAAAAAATCCCAACAAAATGCCAGAAAAAACCCCCAAAATTCAAACGAAGCCAAAAAAAATTCAATAAACCCCCAAACACACCCAGATAAGCTCCTCCTCAAAATGCCAATAAACCCCCCCAAAATCCACAAAACCAGCCAATCCCAGTATGATTCCAGTTTCTCTCAATGAGGTCCCAGTGTAACCCAGTATGGGCTTAGCTGCTTTCACTGTCATCCCAGTATGATCCCAGTTGCCCCAGTTGTAGTCTCAGTCCTCTCAGCACGGTTCCAGTGCCTTCCAGCCGATCCCAGTTGCTCCCAGTGTGTCACATTTTCCTCCCAGCATGGGCCCAGTAGCTCCCAGTAGGCCCCACTCAGGTTCCATTCACACCCAGTCTAATCCCAGTATGAGTGTAGCCACTCCCAGTATGATCCCAGTCACGTGCAGTCTAATCCCAGTTACTCCGAGTCACTCCCAGTCTGATGCCAGTGCTCCCAGTGTGATCCCAGTTGCTCCCAGCATGGGCCCAGCTGTTCCCAGTGTGCTTCCATCACTCCCCTGTGGTTACAGACACTCCCAGTATGGTCCCAGTAGGACCCAGTTGCCCCTGCTCTAGTCCCAGTCACTCCCCAGATGATCCCAGTCCCTCCCAGCATGGTCCCACTGACTCCCAGTTGCCCCCAGCATGGTCCCAGTTGTTCCCAGTGTGGTTCCAGTCCCCCCAGTATGGTTACAGACACTCCCAGTATATCCCAGTATCCCCCAGCATGTCTGTAGTCATTTCCAGGCACTGCCAGTGGCCCCAGTCAGGTGTCAGTTCCCCCAGTATGATCCCCCAGTCATGCCCAGTATGGTCCCACCGGACCATCCCAACACCTCCAGGGTGTTGCCCCCAACAGGTATCCAGTCCTTCCCAGTTCCTCCAGTTTCTTTGCAGCATCATCCCAGTTTCTGTCACTTGCTCCCAGTGGCCCAAAGTGTGATCCCAGTTGCTCCCTTCAACCCCAATATGATCCCAGTAAGCTCCAGTTTGATCCCAGTCCCATGCCAGCCCTCCCAGTGTGCTCCCAGTATAATCCCAGTTGCTTCCAGTCTCTCCCAGTATGGTCCCAGTTGCCTCCAGCATGGTTCCAGTTGCTTCCTAGATCAGCCCAGTCAGTCCCAGTATGATGCCATTTGCTGCCAGTGTGCTCCCAGTTGCTCCCAGTCAGGGCCAGTATGGGGGATGATGTGCAGGGTGTGTTCCCAGTCACTGTCAGGTACTCCCAGTATTAGTCCAGTCCCTCCCAGTATGATCCAAAGATGAGCCCAGTGTGCTCCCAGTGCCTGCCAGTATGAACCAGTTGTGCTGCACATGGTTCCAGTTGCTCTCTTTCCCCCTCACTTTTGTTCCAGTCCCTCCCAGTTTCTCCCAGTGTAGGCCACTTCCCTCCAGCATGTTCCTCGTCACTCCCAATTCTTTCCAGCATGATCCCATTTGATCAGAACCACTCCCAGTCAGCCTCAGTGTAGTGGCACTCACTGCCAGTATGATCCCAGTCACCTCAAGCACGATCCCAGTATAAGCCCAGTTCTTTCCAGTCACCCCAAGCGTGCAGCCAGTCACTCCCAGTTCCTTCCAGTTCCTCCTGGTGTGATCCCAGTTGTTCACAGCTGTTGCTAGTCACCCTCAGCAGAATCCCAGTCACACCCAGTATATCCCATTTGCACCTAACATGATCAAAAGTGCCCCATGAAGGCTCCTACACATTCCCAGTATGATCCTAGTATGATGTCAGGAGAAACCCGGGACGGTCCCACCATGATCCCAGTATGATGTCAGTACAAAGCCAGTACAGCCCCAGTCACTCCCAGTAGGATCCCAGTGCAGCCCAGTCCCTGGCAGTGCTGCCCCTGCTGGGATCCCCCAGGCCTGTGTGCCTTCCCCCCTGGCGGATGTGGCGAGAGGAGCCCCAAGGGCTGGCAGTGGCCAGGCAAGGTCTCCAGCAAGGCCCAGTTTGGATGTGCAGCCCCCAGTTTGCCCAGTTTGCCTCTCCTTTGGCCCGGGCCGGCTTCCCCCCGCCCGCAGCGGCTGGGAGCAGCCGAGAGCCCCGCGCTGCCCATCCCGACCTGTCCCGGCTCCATCGCCGCTCCTGCCGCGGGCTGCGAGGGCTGCGGGAACGGGGCACCGAGGGTGTGGCTGCTGCTGGGGGAGGAGGAGGAGGGAGGGAAGGGCAGGGATGGAGGGGGAGGAGGAGGCGGGGTCAGGGGGGAGGAGCACGGGTGGATGAGATGGAAGGGGCGGGATGGAAGAGGACGAGGAGGAGGGGGAGGGGGGATGGAAGACGAGGGGGAGGATGAGGAGAGAGAAAGGAGCATCAAGGAAGGAAGAAAACCACGCGGTCGACCCTTCCTGAATTCGCAGCCCCCACCTGTGGGATCATCGCCCCCCACATCGCGCAGGTGAGAGGGGGAGGGGGGACTCCTTGGAGCCGCTGCAGCCCCGAGCAGAGAATGAGGGGAGAAGGGAGCCCCGGAGCCCAAAGAGCCCCGGCATCCCGAAATGGGGAAAGCCAAGAGGGGGGAGCTTTTGGCATTGCTGGCACTGCCAGCAGCCTGGGCAGGGCGGGCACCGAGCACAAGGGGGACCCCCAATCCAAGCGTGACCCCAGGAGCTGGGATGGGGGGAACCTCCCCGGGCACCTGCGGGATGGGGGCCGATGCTCCCGGGTTCCGGAGTTCAGGCAGCGCCGAAGCCGCGCGATCCCGGCCGTCCTCTGCTCCCGCCGCTTCCCGCTGCTGCTCCGCCTCTTCCTCCCTCCCTCCTCCTCCTCCTGCCCCGGTCGGGGAGCCCTCGCAGCCCGCGGGAAGGGCGGGGATGGAGCCGGGACCGGTCGGAACGGAGCGAGGGGTGGGGGGATGGCAGGGATGGGAGTGACTGGGCCGTACTGGGATCATGCTGGGAGCAGCTCCCGGGTGACTGAGTTCTACTGGGACCGTACTGGGATCACACTGGGAGTGAGGAGGAGCAGCGCGATGGCTCCAGCGCTGGGGCTGGGGGCGCTCCTGGGGCCCGGGGGGCGGCGAGAGCTGAGGGGGACCCCCGGCACCGGGACTCTCTGATCGCCCATCCCGGAGCACCGGGGGCCCCTGAACCCCCATTCCTGGGCGCCGGGATCCCCCCGCACCCCCATTCCCGGGCATGGGATCCTCCCCGCACCCCCTTATCCGGCACCAACAACCCCCGCACCCCCTTCCCGGCCATCCCGCCTCTCCCAGCCCCCAGAGCCCCCTTTTCCTTCACCCAGAGACCCCCTGGATCCCAATTCCTGCCTTTCCCAGCCCCCAGCCCCTCCTCTCTTCAACACTGAGGACACAGGGTACCCCTATTCCCAGCCATCCCGGCTTTTCCCACCTTTTACTGGGAATGGGGACACCAGGGACCCTTGGAGCTCCCTTTCCTGGATGCAGGAACCCCCTTAGCCCAGCCCGTCCCCCCTCTGCCCACTGCAGCCTCCCCTTTGCTCAGTCCTGGAACCCCAAACCCCGTTCCCTGCTCTCCCAGTTCTCCCTTTGGTTCCCCCTTTGGTTCCCCCGTGCCCCCCCAGCCCCCAAATCTCGGTGTCCCCCCAGTTCTCCTGTCCCTGCGTTCCCTGCCCGTGGCGCTGTCAGAGCCCGGCCCGGGGTTCCCCCAGTTGGTGTCCATGGGGTCCCTGGCTGGGATCCCCTTCCAGCGGGATCTGGGCACAGCCAGAGCCGGCACCACGAGCGGCACCGGCATGGGGCCCCCGGGGAGCTGCCGCTGCTGCAGCTGCATCCTGCCATTCCCAGTTGCTCCCAGTTCCTCCCAGTGGCTGCGCAGTCGGCTCCCAGCATGCGCCTGGCAGCTCCCAGCACCCCCCAGACAGGGACCAATCACACCCCCTACAATCCCAGTCCGATTGTAGCTACTCCCAGTGTGATCCCAGTCACTCCCAGTATGATCCCAATCACTCCCAGTATGATCCTTGTCACTCCCAGTATGATCCTGGTCACTCCCAGTATGATGCCAGTCACTTGCAGTGTATCTCCAGTCACTTCCAGTCACTCCCAGTATGATGCCAGTGCCCCCAGTGTGATCCCAGTTGCTCCCTGCCAATGCCAGCATGACCCCAGGAGCCTCCAGTATGATCCCAGTGACTCCTTGTCTCTCCCAGTTTATCCCTGTCACCCCTACAATGTTCCCAATCACTCCCAGTTCCTCCCAGTGTCTTTCAGCATGATTCCAGTTGCTCACAGCCACTCCCAGTCAATCCCAGTATGATTCCAAGCACCCTCAGTGTAATCCCAGTCTCACCCAGCATGGATCCAGCTGCTCCCACTGTCATCTCAGTATGATCCCAGTGTCCTCCAGTATAGTTCCAGTTTTTTCCAGTTCCTCCCAGTATGATTCCAGTTGTCCCTGGTGAGACGGAGTAAAAATCCCTCTAAGTAAAAATCCCTTTTGAATAAGGTTAAAAGTCTAAAGGGGTGAAAAGTCTGTAAGCCAAAGCTGAAGGAAAAACTGCAAAACAGAGATACTGAAGAGACTGATAAAGTAATCAGAGACATGAAGCAAGGCCAGGACAACCTGACCTAGGAATTCCTTTTGATAAAGAGGAACTAGCAGCAAATGTCACACTGAAGTCCACAAAAATGAATATGTATGAGCCTATTGTGAAACTGTATGCATATGTATGTAGAAGGGGGATAAAAGGAGACCTGAAATTCTCGCAGGTACGCATGCCTTTTAGTACCTTTGGGGTACGCATGCGTCCAGCGCTGCAATACATACCGGATCTTCGGCTCTTAACAACTTTTACAAAGTTGTGTGGGTTTCTTGTTTCTCCGCAAAACACTGGAACAGTCCCAGTCCCTCTCAGCAAGGTCCCACTCACTCCCAGTTGCCCCCAGCATAGTCCCAGATGTTCCCAGTGTTGTTCCAGTCCCCCCAGTATGGTCACAGACTCTCCCAGCATATCCCAGTTGGCCTAGTACAGTTCTAGTTAGCTCAGATGATCCCAGTCTTTCCCAGTTCCTCCCAGTGTCCTCCAGCATGATCCCAGTTTCTGGCAGTTGCCCAAAGTGTGATCCCAGTGCCTACCAGGGTGACCCCATGTCATGGTTTGACACTGACACAATGCCAGTGCCCCCATGAGAATTCCCTCTCCCTGGCATCTGCTGTGAGATGGCACCCAGGAATAAGCAAAACAGGCTCCTGCTTAGGGAAAAAAAAAAACAAAAAACCTTTATTAACTAAAACTACAAAAACTAAACCATAAAGGAAAGAAAATAAACACAAGGAAAATGAAAACTATACAGAAACACTCCACCACTTCCTCCTCCCACCAAATTTCCAATACATTTACATTTCCCACAAATATTCACACTCGGTCTGACACCACCCTTTAGATAATCAAATCTTCAACTCATCAAGAAGCAGACGAAGTCCTTTTCTCGTACCATGAACTTCTTGTCACAATCAGCAGCCGCCCGGGAAAAAGTCTTTTGCTGCTATCATGTGATTCCTTCCTTCCTTCCATGCAAAGAGATGCTCTCACCATCCCTTGCATGGGACAGAAGTGTGCCTCAGGGCAGATCTTTGGACCTTTTAAGGATGCCTTGTCTCATTCCAAGCAGAGCACAGTCTCATCTCCGGGACCTTTGTCCCCCCCATTTTCTTCACAAAACACCCCCTGGGGCCGAGGGGTCTCAACACTGAACTCTCTCAGCTCTGAGTCTTTCGCTTCCCCCCTGAAATGCAGTCTCTGTATCACCAGGAGTCAGTTCATGGTTTTTTTTACAATGAGAAAAAAAAAGCGTTCAGGAAAAAACCCACTCCATCTTTCCTCCCATTCCTTCAACATCTTTCTCTTTGCCAGGCCTCTCACTGGTCTATTTCTTCCTTTATCCTCCACTCTTATTCTTCTCTAGGAAAGGGAGATGTTCTTGTAAAGTTTTCATTGTCCACAAAAGGGTTAAAAGTTCTCCTGAGCAGCCGGGCTGCCCACTGCCTCCTTCCCCCCCCTTTTCCTCCTTCTCAGCCGTGCTGCCTGCCGCCGGGACATGATATCAGGTTTCAAGGTAACTCAGTCCGGCAGGCACAGCAGCCTGCGTTTTCTCTCCGTCTCCAAAAAGATGATGGGGGGCAAAATGGGGGTAAACAGGTCTTTCAGGGCCCCCCACCCTTCCACCTGGGTCCGGCCTACCGATAAAATGGGCCGCGTGGCTTCTCCCCTCCCCCAGCTCAGCAACAGCTGAGCCGGGGGAGAAGCAGCTCTGTCCCGCCGGAAATTCGAAAAGGCTGAGGGAAGAACTCCCTGCTCTTTTAACCCCTTGGATTTTTTGTGGTCTCAGAGGCGTATCCAAATGTCTCACTGGCCAAAACAAATGCCCATCTTAAAATCCGGACAGCCATTGGTTACCACAACATAAAACAATATATCCCAGATGTCCCATTTCCGATCAAACCACGACACCCCAGCAGGAGCAATAGTCACTCCCAGTATGGTTCCAGTCACCCCCGGGATGACCCCAGTTAGTCCCAGACACTCCCAGTATTATTGCAGTCATGCTCAGAGTGACTCCCTGGCACTCCCAGTGTGGGCCCAGTTGCTCCCAGTCACTTGCAGTATGGTTCCAGTCAGAGCCAGCACCTTCCCAGTCACTCCCAGTATGATCCCAGCCATTTCCCATAGGATCCCAGTATGACCCTAGCATGGGCACAGCCGCTCCCATGATCATCCAGTGTGGTTCCAGTTGCTCCCATTTACCCCCAGTGTGGTGTCACTCTCTCCCAGTGTATCCCAGTTGCTCCCAGCATGTTCCCAGTCACTCCCAGTTGCCCTGAGTTGCTTCCAACCTGATTCCAGTTGCTCCCAGCCAATCCCAGTCACCCTCAGTGCAGTCCCAGTGGTTGCCAGTATAACCCAGTATGATGCCAGTCACTCCCAGCATTGGCCAGCTCCTCCTACTGTGGTCCCAGTAGGATCCCAGTAGCCCCTAGCACGGTTCCAGTCAATCCCTGTTCCTCCCAGTGTGATCCCAGTTGTCCCTAGTATGGTGCCAGCCAATCCATAGATGATCCCAGTCGCTGCCAGCATGGTCCCAGTCATGCCCAGTTGTCCCCAGTGTACACCCAGTCATTTCCACTAGCTCCCAGGTACCCCCAGCATGGGGTCCCAGTTCTCCCCAGCATGGTCCCACCTGTTCCCAGTGTGGTTCCAGTCACCTGAGTATGGTTAACAGACATTCCCAGTATATCCCAGTGTCCCTCAGCATGCTCACAGTCATTCCCAGTTTGGATGTGCAGCCCCCAGTTTGCCCAGTTTGGGCAGTGGGACCTTCAAACTCACCGTGCTCATCCCTTGTATTCCCCAAACCAGAATTGCCCATTCCCAACCCCTGGGAGGCTGTGAGGAAGAGGAAGATGCCCCGGGACACTGAGGCAGGTGAGGAGGAAGTCAGTGCCCCTTTCCCCTCTGTGCTGCTCCATCTCCCAGCCCAGCACGGCCCCGGCTGCAGCACAGCCATGGGGGGATCTCCTTGCCCTTGCCTGTGGCACGGAGGCAAATCCCATCCTGTCCTTGTCCTTCCTCGGCCAGAGCAGGAGCTGAGCATGGAGAGCAGGGAGGACAAATGCCCGCGGCAGAACCTGGTGGAAGAGGCCGTTTGGAGCGGCTCCACGGCGCAGGAAGCCAGCGGGGAGGAAAAGGCCCGGAGATGCCGCACGAGGAGGGGCTGCAAACGCAGCTGGCGGGGATGTGAGGGGGAAAGAGCCAGCCTGGGCCGGGAAGGCGGCCGGAGATGGAGCCAGAGCTCGGAGCTGGTGCTCCATGAGCAGGGGCATGATGGGGAGAAGCCCCACCCGTGTGTGGAGTGTGGGAAGAGCTTCAGGAGGAGCTCTGAGCTGATCAAGCACAAGAGGACCCACACTGGGGAACGGCCCTACGAGTGTGATCAGTGCAGGAAGAGGTTTCAGTCCAGCTCCAATCTCCTCCTGCACCAGCACACGCACACAGAGGAGAGGCCCTTCCGCTGCCCCGACTGCGGGCAGGGCTTCAGACACAACTCCCATCTTGTCGTGCACCGACGCATCCACACTGGGGAGAGGCCCCACGAGTGTGAGGAGTGTGGGAAGAGCTTCAGCCACAGCTCCAGCCTGATTGTCCACCTAAAGATCCACACAGGGGAGAGACCCTATGAGTGTGATCAATGCAGGAGGAGGTTTCAGATCAGGTCCCATCTCCTCCAGCACTATTGGATTCACAGAGAGGAGAGGCCCTTCCAATGCCCCGACTGCGGGAAGGGATTCAAGCACAACTCCACCCTCATCACCCACCGGCGCATCCATACAGGGGAGAGGCCCTACGAGTGTCCCCAGTGTGGGAAGAGCTTCTCCAGCAGCTCTACCTTGACCCAACACCAGTGGAGGCACCGGTAAGGGAAGCCCTGCGAGTGCCCCGAGTGCGGGAAGAGCTTCGTGCGCTGCTCCAGCTCCATCCCCCACTGGAGGAGGCACTTTGGGCACAGCCCTGGTCACTCACATTGCCTGTGATCCATGTTGGGAACACATCTGGCTGCTTCTACTTTTAGTTTTGCCCTAATTTTATTTTCTTCTCCATCTCTTTGCACTCCAAAAGTCAAGAGGGATTCATCTGTCACCTCAAAACCTCTCAAATCCCACGAGAAACAAATGAATTTTAACCCGTTAAGGCTCAAACCCCTCTCAAATTGCTTGTTCTCCCCTCAGAAAAACTCAATCCCAGGCCAACCTCCCTCCATTCCACAGCCACCAGGGTCAGATGGAGTTGGGAGGAAATTGGCAGAAGTGGGATCCCAGTTTGGAGCGGTGGGATGGGGATTGTGTGTGGCTGGCTGGGTGGGATGTATTTGTTAGCAAATAAAACTTTCAGAGTTACTGATTTCTGTCCCATTCATTTTCAGTCAGTTCTGTTTGCAGAGTGCCGCCTTCTCAGTTGATTCAATTCCTATAAAAGTCCCATTTTTAAAATCATCTAGCCTCTAACAATTCAAAAACCAATATCCAAATAAAACCATGCACACCCAATAAGTCTTTTAAAAATAATTTAAATTGTTTTAGAGTACTTAAGGATGTTATGAAAGTTTAATTGTTTGGTTACAATGTCTGAGAAATTATAGTGGTGTTTGTTTTTGTGTTTAGTATATTTGTAATATGAATTGTTTCACTAAGGTGTGTTAGATTGTATGTTAGTTTTTTTTAGGTATTTTTTATCTGAAGTATATCAGTCATCGAGTTAAAACTTTCAAAAGTTATTTCTTTGTATATAATTTGTTTATATTTATTGGTAATGTTTTAGTAATAGTTATTGTTTTTTTGGCTTGAATCATTATGGGAGTATTGTAAGTAAGAGTTGAAATTACTGTATTTCATTTTCATTATAATTATTTGTTTTAATTATTACTTATTTATTTATAATTTTATTCAAATTTTTTTAAATGAGAGGAAAGAAGTTCAAGGGCAGAACATTTTTTCCTGTCTGAGGACTGGAATTCCAGACCCTGGGAGTGTGTGGGACCACACAGACTGGGATCAAATATGGTCTGGGATCAAATATGGACTGGATCCTATGGACTGGGACTGCACAGACTGGGACCATATGGATCAGGACCACACAGACTGGGAGCAAATGTGGGCTGGGACCATTTGTCAAAGTAACTTTGTTCTCTAGTTTTTATCTCTGTTGTTAATTAAGCTCAGTGAAATAGCTGCTTGTGTTAAACTGCCTGCTTGGATGGGATAACATCCAATGCACACAGGATGAGGACACCTGGACAGATCTGCCAACTATCAGCACTCCTTGTCTGAAGGCAGAGTGGAGCAAGGCCCAAAACCTGGAGGTGATAAAGAGAAGGAGCCAAAAGCACAGCCAAGAAACACACATGCTCTGAAAAGGCAGACCCAGGGAGGGGCCATGTAAAATCGTTCCTGGGATATGTAAAGTAGTTTATGGATATGCATGAGGGTCTATGAATATGCAACAGGCTGATGTAAGGGGAAAGGTATTTCAGGGGGATCCCTGAAGGTAACAGGGTGCTCCTGGCTGAGTGCCAAGATGTACCCGGCCGTGATAACCCACAACGTTACACAGAGTTCAAATATCACGCAACTCATTAGTATCTGGACTTCATTGCCCACTATGCTTAGAAATGTTGCTTGAAGGCACTTGGTGTCAAAGATCCAGTTGCTGTAGGTCACTGTAGATGTAGATCAAAATCCTACCAAAAACTCAGTGTCCAAAGCAACAAGAGTGAGACTTTTGTGGTTGGCAGTAGCTTCCAGGTGCTCCTGGAAATCACCAGGCCTTGAGACAAAGATGTGTATTCAACGGAGGGAGAGGAGCACCACGCTCAGCTCTAACTGTGGCCTTTGCTAGCAGATCTTACTAGCAGGTAATAAATTCCATTTGTTCTGCTCTTAGCCAGAGCCAAGGTGGGAATCAAAGTCTAGATGACAGGAGAAGATGACAGGAGCCTGAGCTTTTGCAGAAGAGGAAAAATACAAAGGACAGGAAATTTGCGTTGGGTTTACAGGGCTTTTTTACAGATCCATAGACAAGTGCTGAAGCTTAAAAGATGAGAGCAAAGGAAAATCAACAGATGTGCTGAAACGGAGTGAAGAGGAAGGAGACTTGAAATGAACTGAAAAGCTGCCCAGAAAGCTTCTCTACTTTTTGCAGTTGTTTCAAGTTTGAAATGACAAACTCTAGCAGCACTTCCAACTTCTTTTCATTACTTTTAGAATCAAGACAATCAAAAGTGTGTACTCCTGCGTACAGTATGAAGTAAAGCACAGGAAGGCATTGGAGTAAGAAAAATTGTGTTTAGAAGGCTGAGGCAGCCTTAGGGGTAGGAGGAATGGGGAGGCGTGGAAATCAGGCCTGTGGGCAGCATTGAAGGAGCATGCAGTCCCTGAGCAGTCCCTGGCAGTGGGTATGCCAGCAGATGGAGTCCAAATGGAGGCACAGCTGGGTGGGAAAAGTGCCGGGCTGGTGAGCCGTGCTTAGCAGGGGCTCCTGCATCCAATTGCTCCCTGACAGGTGTGGTATGCTCTGTGTGTGTGTGTGTGTGCCCAACAGCTGGCAAGAGCAGGCTGGCCCAGAGGCGGGAAAAGGCCAAGGAGGCAGCAGAGTGGGAATGGGGCTGTGCAGGAGGCCCTGGTGGTTGCACAGAGCCGTGGGGGATGAGGCTGGCCCAGATGGTCCCTGGGGCTCTGGGCTGAAAAGGGGGGACAAGAGAAGCAGGGAGGAAGGGCCAGATGCCGCTAGGAGAATGCCACTCCATCCCACAGGTGACACAGTGAGAGGAGGGTGGGAACAAAATGGTGATTCCTGCTGATCAGCCTGACGGCTTCAAGACAAGAGGCCCAGAAAGGACTGCGCATCTGCCTCCTGGTGTTGTCCTGAGTGTGAGCTCATCACCTGGCGTTCATTACCCGCAAGTCTCGCAGCTTCCCACGGGCATTGCACACTTCAGGTAAGCAAAGCTGCTTACCTCACTGTGTTCTTTGGGCCTCTGAAAGGGACTGTCCACTCAGCTACAGCCTGGTAAGGAAGGGAGTCTTACAACACTCTGGATATTTTCGACTTTTATTGGCACTCGGGCGGAAACAAAGTATACAAAGTATACAAAGTATATCCCCTCCCTGCTTCTCCATCTTCATCCTTCTGGCCTGCAGGTGGCCTGTTCAGGCTGACAGCTTGGAGCGCCTGCAGGCTCCAGTTAGGATGCAGCCCAGATTTTCCTCTCACAGCTTGATTCTTATTAGGACAGTTCTTTCATTTCTACTTAAAAGATACCTTGGAGCTTCCCAAAATTAACAACACTCTATTCTAAGCTAAACAATCCTCTATTATCTAAGCTATCGACGTTCCATTGTCCTTAAAAGTTGATCCTATATTTCCTAATTTTTCAAACTTTCATCTTTTTGAGGAAGAAAAAACATCAGAGCTTTGAATTCAACCTAACACACACCTAACCTAACCTAACATAACCTAACAAAACCTATCCTAACCTTACCTAACCTAACCTAAAAGCTAATTGAGAAAATATGAAAACTATCACATTTCCTATCTACACTCTCAATAGTCGGGGCATGGCTGGAGCTCTGCCTAAAGATGCCACAGCCCCTTTTCCCTCCTCTCGGCTGCCAGGCCATAAGGGCCTCCTCAGGCGCAGGTGTCTCCTCTCCAGTCTTCCTGCACTTGCTTGGCGAAGATGATGAGAGCAGCCAGGCTGGAGGCAGGATGGCCCGAGGTCACAAAGGGATGCTGCCCAGAGGAAAAAGAAGAAAGAAAGGAACTCTTACTTTCCAGGATGCCATCCTCACGGGCTCAAGCAGGATTCCCTGGCTATCAGGAAGACACACAGAGAGCAGCCAGGGCAGCATGTCCCCCTGCGCCTTCCTGTGCCGGGAGCTGCCTGTGCCACATGGCCCACACTCCTGCTCACCCCTTCATGCAGGTGTCCTCAGCTGACAGGGCTTTTTGCCCCTTTGCTTTTTCTTACCTGCAGCAGTTCCTGGGCAGACCAGCGCCTGTCCACGTCTGCCTGCAGGCAGCAGCGCAGGAAGTCGCGCAGGAGAGCCGAGTGGTGCCTGGGGTTCTGCAGTTTTGGGGGCCCGTTCCTTTCTATCAGTTCAAACACCTACAGCACATGGATGCAAGAGGACACTGCACCTGCTCCTTTGCTGGCCACATCAGCTCTCTCCACACACAGCCCTCTTGCTAAGCTGCATCTTACCCTGAGACGGGTTTCCCCCTCGTAAGGAGCTTCCCCTTCCACCATTTCCAGCCCCATGATGCCCAGGGACCAGATGTCCACTTTGGGGCCGTAGGCTTCTCCTCTCACTGCCTCCGGTGCCATCCAGCTGGGAGTGCCCACACTGGAGCTGCGCTTGCTGCGCTCAGGGCTGAGCTGAGCGCAGAGGCCAAAGTCACCTGAGGACAGAAACAAAGCCTGTCAAAGCCAGCTACCACTGGCAAAGCAGCCAAAACCACTGCCCACTCAAGGCCCGACCAGGCCATGCTGAATGCAGCTGAAAAAGCAGCTGAGCTCTCCTTCCACATGGCTGAAGCCAGGCAAATAAGGCATCGGCCACATCAAAAACACCCTCACCATTCACGCACTGGCCAAGCCACGCTCCTGCCCAAGTGCCACTCACCAAAATGCAAGCGCACAGCACGTGCTGGAAATGCTGCAGCCCAGCAGGGATACCCACCCAACTTGACAGATCCATCCATGCCCACAAGGACGTTGCTGCTTTTGATGTCCCTGTGGATGACTTGGCGGGAATGAAGGAAATGCAGTCCTTGCAGGCACTGAGAGAGAAAAAGGAGGGGGGGAAAGTTAACCTGCAGGATCTGATTTCATCCCAGCAGAAAGGAAAGAGCTCAACGCGATTGACGGCTTTCTCAGGCAATTGTGAGCGAGGCTGAAGCCTCATGGTGCTGTCACCAAGAAGAGCTTGCTGCTTCAACACTCTTGCAAGTTTTTTCTCCATTTCCAAGCAAAGGCATCTGGGCTCCCAAAAGTTCCAGCGGCCTTCGGTAGGAAGCGCGTCACCTTTGGCTGGGAGGTGGCACGGCAAAGATTTTTGGGGAAACCTAGTGGCAGCAGAGGAGGAAGCAGCACCTTAGAGCTGTTCCAGAATCCGTTGCCATCCACACTGCAATGCTATCCTTTGAAGCTGAGCACAGCTCTTTGCCCTTAGCTTGAAATTCTGCCACCTGCATGCTGCCTTCCAGTGGCAAGGAATGTAGGACAGACAGACAGGCTGCAGGCAAACATTGCCAGGCAATCTGAGAAGAGGGAGCAAGTGAAACCAAGCGAGTGGAGCGAGCAGCAGCGCCAGAGGACAGGACGGAAGAGTGCAAGAACAGAGCCTGAGGAGTGCGGGGACAGCGGCAGGCACTTCACTTCTCATGCTCTTTCTTCTCCTGTGTGTGCTGACAGCAGCAGCAGCAGCAGCAGCAGCAGCAAAAGAAAGGTGAGAGCAAGAAATCTCGGCTCTCCTTAACCTGCAGCTGGCAAGCAGCATCCTGGGCAGGCCTGGGGAAGCACAAGCGGGATCCCTCACCTCCCGACAGACAGCGCCTATCTGTCCTTCCTCCAGGTACACTGCCCAAAGCACATCAAACAAGGTGCCGCCGTCCATGAACTCCATGACCAGCCAGAGCTCCGCGTCCACCAGGTAGCTGAAAGAAGAAAAGCACGGCATGGAGAGACAGCAATGGGCACAGCCTCAGTCACCCCAGGGCCTGAGCCAGGTTTTTGCAACTGCTCTCCAAGCTACGTGTGCCACAAGAGATTACTGAACACCAGCTCCACCTCGTCCCACGCTCTGGACACCAGCAGAGAAATCATCACCAGCTCCGTTCCCTGCCAGTGACCAAAGAGCATCGTCTCTTCAGGCTTGCACTAACTAGCTAAAGCTAAAGTTGACAGGAGAACACACCAACCTGTCTAAGTAGGTAACAATATTGGGACTCCTGTTGTCCCTCATGGCCAGGATTTCATTGGCAGCCAGCTCCTTGCGCATGCCCTCCTCAAGTGACATGATCTTGATTGCCACCTGCAATGACATTGGCCACCGTCACCTTGAGAAGACTCACCCTGCTGGAGATCACAAGGGGCACGCAGTGAGTGCTGCTGCAATGAGGCAGCGGGCTGGGCCAAAGTGCCTTGTCACTAGACAGCAGAGCTTAGCAGAAGCACCAAAGGCCATCCCAAATGCATTCTGCCCCCTGAGCCTAGACTGTACTTCAGAGGAACAGCCTCTGCTGCAGACATGCAGCTGCCACCCAAAGCTCCAGGCAGAGCTCACAGCAGCGGGGAAAGCGCTCCAGAGCTGCAAAAGGGCATGGGGCTGTTGGCACTTGACCTGTTGTCCGCTGCTGGTGTCCAGGGCTTTATAAACAGCTCCAAACCCTCTGGGAAGACAAAAGCAGCAGAAAGAGCCTTTTAGCCCTTGGCACTGAAATCAAGCCTAGGCAGCAGATCTCCCCAGGCTGCCTGCATGCCTTCCTTAGAAAATGCCTGGCTGCGGTGTCTCTTGGGCCAACAGCACGTCAGCCCGTCAGCCCTCTGCCGTGCGGGGCAGCCTGTCCAAGGCAACACTAAGGTGCAGCATGAAGATCAAGGGCCGCTGCAAATCTCCAAGGCGCACGCCCAGCCAGCTCATTTCCAAGCCTAAGGGCAACTCTCCTCTTTGTGCGGCTGTGCATGCATGCGTGTGTCCAAAACATGAGAACAATTAGAGTCAGAAGACTGTCCTCGAGCATCTGACATTTCTGGAATGGCAAGGTGCTCTTTCAGGCCACAGAGCTGAAGGGCCAGGGCCTTTCACAGCTCCTACTCCTCATTGCTGCAAGCAAGACAATGCCAGCATCAACTTGTCTTTGATGAGGCCTTGGGATTGCTCGGAGCCAGCAGTCCAGGCAGGCGACAGGAGGTAAAGGCAGAGCCTGGCCATGATTGGAGCTTGCCTGACTTCACGCTTGATATTGCACCAGCCAAAGACCTGGCCCACACTTTTGTAAAAGGAGTTGACGCCACGCTTACCCTCGTCCCAGTTCTTCCAATGCCGTGTATTTGCTCATTGGCTGGCCCACACTCACAATGCTCCCTGAAAGACAAAAGCAGCGCAGGGCGCTCACTGGCACACAGAGACGCCGCTGCGCAGAGCCTCCCAAAGGCAGCCCCGCTGCCGGCAGCTCTGGGCCCTTTGCACTCCCTTGCCTTGCAGCTGCTGAGACCAGCAAGTCTCAGGGAGGGCCATCTTCTCCACCTTTCATCAGGTGGCCTTTCCAAGAAGGCCTTGATTTCTTTCAAGCCCAGCATGCCATGCCATAAGCAAAAATGAGGAGTCCTTAAGAAGAGGGGCCCTAAGAGGTGACCAAGGGCCTTTGCAGCCTCTGCAGTCACACCCACCATCAGTGGCAGCTCCACTGCCAGGGGCACAAAGTGTCTGAGCTGGAGGAGGAGTAAGATCGGGAGGCCGAAAACAGCTGGGGCCAGAGAGCTCCCTGGGGCCTAGTCACTTGGTAGGTGCCAGCCTTCTGCTCAAGCACAAACAATCTCTGCTTTTGTCTTTGGCACACAAGGCAGCCCAGGCAGAGCCAAGGCAGGCCCAGCCGCCCTCACAGGCAGCAGCAACTGCCTGAGCGCTGCCGCCCTGCCTCAAAGCACAACAACAGGTTCTACAGAGAGGCCCAAGTGCCTCTGAGACCCAGGGGCAGCTGCTGGCACAGCTTACACCCCGACACGCACACAACACACTGCTCTGGCAGACAAGAAATGCACCCCACTTACTCAGTGTCCTCAGGCCCTGCTCCTGCCTCATCTCGGGCTGCTGGGCTGCGCCGCTGCAGGCAGTGCCAGCAGCGGGGGGCCAGCTGGCTGCTGCAGGCCACGCTGGGGCAGCGGCACCGGGTTGAATTGCAGAGCCTGCGTTGAGCTGGGACAAGGAAGGATTGCCCGTCAGAAGGGTGGCTGGCACACACGCCCCACAGAGCGCACGGCCAAAGCAAGGCCTTGGCAAGGTGCTGTCAGCCACCCCCAGGCCTCTCCATCGGGGCCATTTCCCATGTCCCCTTCTCAAAGGCAACTTTGGCAAAAGCCCAAAGGCTGCTTGCATCCAGCCCCTCACACCCACCTCCATGCTCCACGTTTGCAGCTTTTCTGCAAGACCCTGGCAACAAGGTAGCCATGGGGCTGCCAAGATCCACAAAGTGATCAGAGCAGGGCCCCAGAGCCTCGTTGCTTTCCTCCTCCTGTCTTTCCCTGGCACATGAAATCAGCCCGCAGCCGGCATGCAATGGTGTGCTCAGAAACCCACAGCATGTCCCTTCTCTCATCTGTTTTACGCATTTCCCCTCTCCATGGCAGCCTTTAGGGAGCGGCCCTTGGGAGGCGCCTTCCAGCCCTGCCCAGACCCACCCGCCCTTTCCAATGTCGGGCTGCCAAGGATTCTCCTCTCCAAACTCTGCTCTGAGCAGCTGCAAGGGAGGCACAGCCTGAAGCTAGTTAGTCCATGGAGAGGCCAGGTCCCTTCCAGGGCCCAGTGTCTGCCAGGTGCCCTGCAAGGCTGTCAACTGCGTCTTTGGGCCGCTGCGTGCGCTGAGCACGGGCAGCCTGCACTGACAATGGGCACAAGGGGCTGACTCCTCCACTGAGAATCACAGAATGCTGCCTCCTGTCTGATGCCAAGAGACATTCTGGGGCCCTCTCAGCATCCCAGCTTAACTGTCCATCTTCAGAACCCATTGGCCACGGCTGCCTGGCTTGCCTGAAGCAGCACTACGTCACAGCAGGCACACAGCCGCCAGCATCTTCAGCCACCGGCAACAAGGAAGAGCTGCTCCAAAACTGGAAGCCTGGCCCTGCACCAAAGGCAGTGCCAAGCTCAGCTGCCACTTACTGGCTCTGCATGTTGAGGCTGTGGAGGGACAGCAGCTGGAGGCTTGATGCTCCTTTGCTCCTCTTCAGCCTCTTCCTCCATGCCAGAGGCAGCCAGAGGAGCTGCTGACCCTGCTCTTGAGCCCTGCAGACAGACAGAAGTGAGAGACATGGGCCAAAGGCAATCCCTTAGGAGCTGCTTTCTATTGAGCTGGCAAAGGAGCCAGAAGAAGGGGAAATCATTGACTTTGATCCAAGTGGCACTCTGAGTCATGAAAAGCCCAGCAAGTTGGCTGAATGAGGTGCTACTCCATCTTGCTGTGCATTTCAGCTTCCCTGCTGCCTAGAAGCAGCAAGATGCCTTGGAGCTGTCCCATTTGCCTTGCATCTCTGCCTTTCTTATTGTTTTTGCAGGCATGAAAATGGATTTTCTTTCGGCCTTTTTAGCTGGCTTTCTACAGTCTACTGCTACTGGCCAAGCTCACATCTTCCTCTACAGTTCTTAAACACCAGGAACATGAAATGTTCCTTTCTCACTCACCTCAGGATCTTCAGCACTGCTGAATACACGCTTCAGGTGACCTGTAGTGGGAAGGGAAAATGAACCAGATGCTGTCAGAAAACTGCCTGGGCTGCTGAATCCCACAGAACAAGTCAACCCAAACAGAGATGATTTCCCGTTTCACAACTTCCCTCCAGGAGACACATTTCATTCACACAGCCAGCAAGAGATCAGGACAATATTCTTGGCTGTGCCTACACTTTGGCCTGTTTAGCCAGGAAATGAATACAAACATGATCAAGAAAATGCAAATTGTTCTTTAACACTCAATGCTGCTGTTCTACCAAACACATAAAACAGCTTCTGACATTGTCTCCTTCAGGTACTCTTTTTTTTTTTTCCAATTAGTTACATGCAGTAATTCTCATTTACTTGCAGGAAAAAGTTGCCCAGAAAAGCTTCCCCAAAATCCCCTGAGCCATGGGACTTCTTTGTGAAACAGCACAGCAGCAGCTCCAGGGTTCAGGAGCAGACGCTCACTGCTTTAGAGTTTGCACTTCCTTTCCAAGGGAATAACTATTTTAGCACTCAGTAAAAGGTCAAATTAAACAGTCAAATCCCTTCATGACAAAACTTAGAAAGAAAGAAGCTTTCCCTGAATTCTGGGAACAACTGCAGAGTTTTTAGAAGGCCTTCCCTGAAGGTCTGCCAGGCTACAGTTTTGAAGGTGTCTTGCTTGTCCCAGCAAGCTGAGGCAATGACAGACTCTGCTGCCACAGACTCTCCTGTGGAGGGAACAGAAGCCCTGCAGCTTCCCCTGCAAATGCTGCCCCTGTGGCTACAGACACCCCCTTTTTAGCTGAACGTCTTGACAGGAGCTTTACCAAACCAGTGGCATCCTAATGCTCTTTCTGTTTCAAAATCAGAAACTCAGCCACTAAGAAAGAGCAGGAAGACATACAAAAGCCGGGTTAGGATACACCCTAACCTAAGCAGAAGGGAAACCTCTACTTACGGTAGAAGTGTGTCATGTAGTAGGCAGAAAAAGTAATGCCATAGGCAGCAAAAGCTGCCGTGGCCAGATGGTGAAACATGGTAGCAGTGTTGTGGGAGCTCACCACAACACAAGAAACACAAGGCTCTTGTCAGTGGGCAGCTCCCCGCTGACAAAGGCGCCAGCCAGGAAAGTTCTCCTCAGCTGAGCAAGGCCTAGGGCTGCTCTGACACTCAGGCCTTCCGTGCACCAAGGCACCCTTCTGATGGCACTGTGACCAGGTGGCAACCATGCCCTGACATCACAAAGCCAACGCTCCATGTTGGTCTGGGAATTTATGCAGAGCAATAACCAACCTTCCCTACATCAAACACAAAAGAACCTGGGAAGTTCTCCTCTGTCACAAAGCAGCACAAACTCCCCCCATGGGCCAAACCCTGTTGTTCAGGGGATCCAAGAGGAACTCCAAGAGTGCCCCAAGCACCTACAGCCTGTACCCCAACTGAGCACTCAGATGGGACACAAGCAAAGGAAACCAGACCAAGAAAATGGCCCACAGCATTGCACATGTGAGAAACTACCCTTTCTTTAACTTTTTAAAGGTTTATTAAGCTGTCATGGTTTGACACTGGCACAATGCCAGTGCCCCCATGAAAATTCCCTCTCCCTGGCATCTGCTGTGAGGTGGTACTTGGAAATAAGCAAAGCAGGCTCCTGCTTAGGGAAAAAAGGGGAAAAAAAAAACTTTATTAACTAACACTACAAAAACTAAACCACAAAGGAAAGAAAATAAACACAAGGAAAATGAAAACTATACAGAAACACTCCAACACTTCCTCCTCCCACCAAATCCCCAGTACATTTACATTTCCCAAAAAAATATCCACACTCGGTCTGGCACCACCCTTAAGACAATCAAATCTTCAGCTCATCAAGAAGTAGACGGAGTCCTTTCTCGTACCATGAACTTATTTTCACAATCAGCAACCGCCCGGAAAAGTCTTTTGCTGCTATCATGTGATTCCTTCCTTCCATGCAGAGGTGCTCTCACCACCCCTTGCATGGAGCAGAGGATCTGTTTTTTCAGGGTAGACCTTTGGACCTTTTAAGGATGCCTCGTCTTGTTCCAAGCAGAGCACAGTCTCATCTCTGGGACCTTTGTCCCCCCCATTTCTTCTCCACACCCCCTGGGGCCGAGGGGTCTCAACACCGAACTCTCTTGCTCCGAGCCCTTGCTTCCCCCTGAAATGCAGTCTCTGTATTACTAGGAGTCAGTTCATGGTTTTTACAATGAGAAAGAGTTCAGCAACAAATACCACTCCATCTTTTCTCCATTCCTTCAACATCTTTCTCTTTACCAGACGTCCTCACTGGCCTATTTCTTCCTTCATTCTCCACTCTTATTTTTCTCTAGGAAGGGTAATGTTCTGTAAAGCTTTCATTATCCACAAAAGGTTAAAAGCTCTCCAGAGCGGCTGGACTGCCCGCTGCCCCCCCTTCTCCTCCCAGCCGTGCTGGCTGCTGCCGGGACATGATATCAGGTTTCAAGGTAAACTCAGTTCGGCACAGGCTGCATTTCTCTCCGTCTCCAAAAGATGATGGGGGGGAATGGGGGGTAAACAGGTCTCTCGGTGCCCCCTCCACCCTTCCACCGGGCCAGGCCCACCTCAGCTGGGCCACGTGGCTTCTCCCCTCCCCCAGCCCAGCAGCAGCTGAGCCAGGGGAGAGCAGCAGCTCTGTCCCGCCGGAAATTCAAAAGAGACTGAGGGAGAAACTCCCTGCGATTTTAGCCCCTTGATTTGTGGTCTCAGAGGCGGATCCAAATGCCCCACTGGCCAAACCCAGGTGCCCATCTTAAAATCCGAACACCGATTGGTTAAACAACATATCCCAGATGTCCCATTTCCGGTCAAACCACGACATAAACCTTAAGAAAGGACTGAATAAGGAAAAATTGCAGCATTGGGAGTCTCCATGACTAGCAGCCGTGTGCTCATCTACAAAAAGGATGCTCTGCCTTTTATACCATCAGCTCCTCCAAAAGTTTTGTCAGTCAACTCTTTCTCTGCTGTCCGTTGGTGCAGATTACTTTCTTGCATCTTGACTGGAGGTCAGGTGTTGTTACACCCTGCCTGCTGGTCCCAAGCCAGCCCTCCCCAAATGCCCTCACTACCAAGGCAATTACAAGGGGGACGGGAAAGAGGACTACGGGAGGATATTTTACAATATCATCACTATACATTTGAACATCCACATAACATCTACTGCTTAATTGCCAGAGCCAACCATTGCATTACTCGTCTAGAACACACAGAACCAGGAGAGAAGCCACAGTTGGCATCACAGCTGAAATGCTTCCTAACAAATCTCCCCACATATTTGCCCCTTTATTGGACATGCCCAGGGCTCCGGTGCCTGTACCTCTCTGCCTTTCTTGCCCTTTGGCAGCAGTCAAACTGGCAGCATCTGCCCCCAGCAGCAGCTGCTCCAAGCTGGGAACGCCACTGGCGGTGCTGATTTCCAGAGGCTCCTGTGTGCCAGGGGAAGCCAAGGCAGGAGCGGGTTGAACGGTGCTGGCGCTGCTGCTGCTGCTCTGTGCCAGAGAGCCCCGGCTGGGCAGGGCACGGTGCCCACTGCGCTGCGGGCTCCTTCTCCTGCCACAGCTGGGCACACCTGGGAACAAGGCATGACAACCTGTGGGCAAACCAAGGGCTGTCTGGGGCTGCACTGCTCTGCACACACCCAGGACACCTGCAGCACAGAGCCTTGGTCCCCCAAAAGGTAAACAAGATGGAAACAGCTGGAAAAGATTTCATTTCAACCATTCTTTATGCTTCAATAGAAATGACCAAAATGAAAGTTACCCAGCAGGGCCCGATCCACACTGCCAGCTCAGTGTGAGAAAAGAGGCATTACTTTATTTTAGTGCTGGCTGCGTGGGGAATCACTTCCCTGAACCATGCACACCCACGTGTTAGTATCCATGGAACTAAGACATTACTTTCATTACTTTTTGTTGCGGTGCGCCCCCGCAGCGTCTCCCCCCAGGGTTATGTTCATTCTTACAGTTTAAGATGTTTTGTACTGTATTGGTTTCTATTGTGCAAGATGGCGCCTGCCGGGTTCCCCCTCCCCCTGTTTTTCCCCTAGCAGAGCTGTCCGTCATTTAGTTGCTATGATACTCCCGCCTTTTTGTATCCAGTTGTCCCCACCCCTGTATTCTAAGCTGTCAGCCTGCCTGCCTGTCACTCTCTGTCCCTGCCTTCCTTTCCAGAACACTCTCTCCAGGGCAGAGGGTGATTGGGCAGGAGAGAGCTGTCCCACCCCTTATGTAATTTCACTTGCTGCCACCCCATGTCATTTATGTTGTAGGTTAAGTTTATTGGCCGGGGGTAGGGGTTCACCTCCCCCTGGTCTCCCTATATAATGTTCTGTTCCACCCGCCCCTTGGGGCAGTTCTCTGCAGCTTCCCTACCCGCCCGCACCTTTCCTTCTCCTTCCTCGAATAAACCCTGCTGTGGAGGACTGCTGCCTCACGCGTCCTTTGTCTGCCTCCATCGTGTTGCTGCTGTTCGCTGCTTCTTGGCCTGCTGGAGCTGCCTCCTCCACCACCGACGTGGAGGGAGCTTCGAATAGGGCACTGAATCCCAGTTTGCTCCTGCCGGAGGTCCTGGGACCTGCAGCTGCCTGTGCCCCAACAACAGGCTGTAGGCTGTGCACATCTGTGGAGCCAGCCGGGCTCGGATTCAGCACCGCCACAACTTTTATTCATTACTTTGCTCAAACTCACAGGCTAAACATTCTCACAAAGTATTTGACATGTTTAAATCACTTCCCCAAAATTACTGACATTTAGAGTAGGGGTCTCTTGAGGGTCTCTGGTGGTCATGTGGTGAACATCCCATTCCTCAAATTCTCCTTTCATGGTTAAGAGCCTTCTTCTCCTTGAATGCATTGCAGCTACCCCCTCAGTGGGCCCACTGTCTTCATTCTCAAGGCTAAGACATCCACTTGCACACATCAACCACTGGTGTGAGGGAAGGTACGACTAAGCACTGCCTGTTAAAGCTTAACAAATTCACAATTGGTTGCAGGTCAACACTTCCCCAAGATCTCTCATTCCTTCTCTGGGAATCAAACAGAGGCATTTTGTGATCACTGAGCCCACGGCCGCCTCCAACCCTCCTGTCCCCCACCAGCCCTTCTCTCTTCACACACAGCAGCTCCAGCAGTGCCTTCCCTCCCTGGCTCAGTCCCCAGCTGTGTCACAAGTTCTCTGTCACACACTCCAGGAACATCCTGCACTGTTTGCTCTCCGCTGCACTCTGTCACCAGCAGACATCCCCACCCTGTTCCACAGCCCTTGCAGAACCCTGCACCTGCTCTCCACGGGCACCTGGGCAGGGGAGGCACTCACGGGAGAGATGCACCAGCTGCACTGGGCAGGACCCAAAACCCTCTGGCGGCACAGCTGCTGGCCTGTGTCTGGCACAGCTCTGGCTGCCCCCTCCTCATGGGCTTTGGGCTGGAAATGCAATTGCACTTTCTGCCTCATGTAGAAACACCAGGGCTGCACAAACAACGGCCAGCAGGCCACGTCCCAAAGGCACTGCAGCATGGAGTTGAGAAGGAAGAAGACCCTTCCCCAATTCCTAACCATACTAAAACCACCATAATTGGGACTTGTAATCTTCTGGATGTAGAGTTGATTCACAGGGTGACAAGGGAATCTTCCCATGGAGTTGAAGTTTGCTAGAGTTTTTATTCTGCGTCCTAATCAGACTGTTGATTTGAAAATGCATTTTAAATTATTTTATAAAAGGCTGTGCAGTCAGTCATATGGTTTTATTCTAATACCAAAATGGCTAGATGGAATGTACTGGCATTTTAATTACATCCATACAACTGATTAGTCTGTAAAAGCTTTCCTGCAGAATAGCTCGGCAGTGATGATGGGCACAGCTGGGGGGTGGCTGCAATGGAGGTTGGCTTGCAATGTGCTCTGTTGATCTTCCACACTGGAGCCAACAGAGCTTCTGGAAGGAGTCTCCTCTTGTGAGCTGCTGCAGCTGGAGCTGGCACTGGCCACAGAGCCGCTGTTTTCATCCCTGACAGGACCAGAGCACAGCAGCCTCTGGGCCTCCTTGCTGCACAGTGACAGTGAGGAGGCTGTGGACCAGAGTTTCAGTATGTATGACTCAGTTTCCTGATAAACTGTGCTAAGAAAACCCTGAATCCCTCCTGCCAGATCTAAGGCACTCCAAGAAATCTGTTGGCACATTGGGAACTCAGAATTGTTTGCATTTTGTACAATTGTCTTATGAGCGCTTTTGATTGTTTTTGTCATTTTGTGTTGATTCAGTTGATCCTGCAGAGAAGCTTTTCTAATAATATAAAACACGGGGAATTGTGGAGACCCTGGCGGGGCATTCCCTGGTCTAGGGAGGCACAAGAAGCTTCCCTCAAAAAGCTGTTAGACCCCATTGGCTCCTTCCCCTGTTCCTATGTCTGTTCCTGTGTTCCTGAGCCGCACCTTCCCTATTCCCTGATTGGCCCCCTCATCTTTGCACTGCCCCGAGATCAGGGTCAGCCCCAGGCCCCTGTGGAGACAAAGTGAGACCCTCTGTGTGTGGGTGCTGGGACCTGAACATCTCCCTGCACAGCTGAATCAAACATCTGTGCAGATTATGCAAAGGTCCTTTTTGCTTCTTTACCCTGGAGTATGCTAGCAGCAATTCAGACTGCTACAGAGGAGAAGCTGCAGTACTGGCACCAAGATTTTGGCAGCTCGACCATCGGCACAGAGGGCGTGCAGGATGCTGCTCCATGAATTCCTTAGCCAGCCATCTCTGGTGCTGGCACATTCCCTCCAGCTTCTGGTGCAGCCAGGGCCACCTTTGCTCCAGTAGATGACATTGTTATCTGAAAAATTCGGCCACACCTTGGTCTGGAGGCATCCACAGGCTCTGGTCCTGCAGCCCCCTGCTCAGCTGGGGACAGTGTTCCCTGTGGGGAAGATGGAGCAGCCATCACAGGGTCTTGGGGGTTGTTTTCAGCAAGGTGGCCAAGCTCTCTCCCTGCTGGACTCTAGCAATTGTTTGGGGCAGCTGATGGCAAATTGTATGTAGTCCTGTTCATCCTACTCAGAAAACCTGACAGCTTCTATCATTTTTCTGCAGAGTGGGCACGCTGGATTTCTCTTTGCCCACTGCAGGATGCAGCCCAGGCAGAACCAGTGGTGACAGGGCAGAGAAAAATTCACATCCTTCTTAGTGACCTGGCAGATGGGGCAGCTCCATTCTGTCCCCATGGCCACGTCTGTCTGTCACAGCAGAGGGAAGAGTTGAGGACCATGAGCTGCTCTCATGAGCAATCTTGCTTGGCCAGAGCCCAAGCTCGAGCCAGAGTGCTCCAGGCTCTGTCAGGGCCCAAATATAAGCAGAAAGGGATGTTGTATCACAGTCCATTCCTTGGTGAAGGAGCTCCATAGCAGCCTCAAGAGGCACCTCAGACACTCAACAGTCACGGCAGGAACATATGGACAGGACACAGATGGCAGTTCATGGCTGGGAGAGCATTCGTAGACATATCCAAGGACAAATTTCCCAGGAGCTCTCCACAGCTCTGGGATCTGCCCATCAGCTCTGTCAGAAGCTTCAGCAGAACAACCAAAGTCCTAAAAAGCAGCTTCCAGACAATTTTCCTACCATCCTGCCTGAGAAGCTGGGTTGCTTGCTGCAAAACACTTTTTTCTCCTCTTCCCCAATGCCCTGTGGACACTTGCAGCCAAAATAAAAAGCTCCTGGCCCTCTGTGTGATCTGATCATACAGTTTTAATATTTCCATGCTGGGAAGAAAGAAAGCTGTGCTGTGGGTCAGGAGAGGCCAGGACCCACTTGGCCTTGCGGCAGGCTGAGGTGGTCCCAGCAGACAGAGCTGCTGGGATCAGCTCTGCTCACAGCTCGCAAAGCACGGCCAGCCACGGACCCAGAGGGAAGGTTATCGCCTACACACCCTGCGCAGCTGGTCTTGTAGCAGCTGCCATGGGCCAGGCAATCCATTTCCCTGTACAGTTCTTAGGCTGTGCAGTGTTTGATCTGCCAGGCTTGAGACAGAGGGGCTGATGTCATTTGCCATGCCTAGAAGGGCTGGAACACAGAAGAACAGACAAGGTCAGACCACGGATCTGCTGAGTCCCCAGGAGCCTTCCTGACATACCCAGGAGGGCCTTCCCATCCAGCTCTTCTCATGGCCAGGAGTGAGCAGGAGCTAATGGAGTCAGCCAAAAGGTGCTGGCTACAAATATCCCATGTGCCCCTTAAACCCTTCTCTGCTCTGCCTGCACTGCACTTCGTCCGTGCAGGGAACAGACCTCTTACAAGATGGGTCAGGAATTGAAGCTTCCTGGCTCTCTACTCCTCCCTGCTCAGCCCCAGCTGACACCCCACTCACCATCACAGATGATCTGGAACTCTTCCTGCCGTCGTTCCCTCATGCGCAGCCCAATGAGGCCTGGGAACACAGACCCTGTTATGGTCCCAGTGACTCAGCTCCCCCACACCAGTGCTGCCAGCCCAGCCACACGCCCTCCTCCCCTGGCAGGGCTGAGCCCAGGACCTTCCCAGACTGTGAAACCCCAGGGTGACAGAGGGTGGCAGCGGCCCCAAGGGACTGTGGCCCTGACCAGGGAGCCAGGGCTCTAAAGTCACTGGGCTAAATCCTGTTGCCAGCACAGCAGCCAGGGCTGGGGCAAAGCTGCAGGGGCACAGGAGCGCCCTGGGGGCTGTGGCTCACCGAGGAACTTGATGGCGATCTCTCGCATGGACCCCTGTGAGCCCTGCAGGTGTGCCAGGGACTGGCGCCAGTACTCGTCTGCTGTTTTTCTGTCCTCTGCCAGCTGGAGACAGTGCAAGGGCAGGAAGGGAAGGCTTGGTACAGACTCTGTGCCTTGACCAGCTTGCACCTGTGCCCAGGACTGGGCTCTCCTGCTCAGACAGCAGCTGGACATGCCAGAGTCTGAAGGGAGCAGAGGGCTGGGTACTCCATAGTGAACCTTGATGCCAGTCTGCTGTCAAAGAACAACTGGGCCAGGGCTCCATTGACCCCCTGGATTGTGGGGGAAGGAGTCTGGAAAAGAGTTTGTGAGCTGACAGACCGACAGTAAGGAGCAGCATGTGGGGTGCAGGCTGGTGGCAATGAGTGCAGGAGTGGGCACGGGCACAGCTCCCAGCCCCACAGGCCTTGGCTACTGCGGGCAGAGGGTTTGTTCAGGCTGTGTTTTGGGTTTTGGAACCATCTCTACCAGGCACTCACTACATCTCCACAGCTTGTCCTTCTCCAGACGTCTCTTGAACTTCCTCTTCTTCAGAAACTTGGTGGCATGAAGCAGGGTTTCCAGAGAAGCCTAAAGAGCAGCAGAGACCAGGAGATGGTACCACAGCTTGGGGCAAGGATCTATGTCCCTGCAGGCAAAGCCAGGAGGAGACTGGAGAGCTGCAGTCTGCGAGTCACTAGGGCAGGAGGCAGCTTGGAATCCTCACCTTTGCCACACGCTGGTTCTCATCCTACGGGTGGCAGAAGAGTGGAAGCAGACTCTGGCACACACACATCTTCAGGGAATTTTTTCCCTCTTTTTTTAGGTAGACTACCATCTCTCGAAAGAGGCAAATGGAGAGAAGGTGCACATGGCTGGAGTCCTTGTGGAAAGGAAGTGGGCAAGACCTCAGCACTGGCTATTCCAGGCCCACCTGGGCTGGGGCCTGAAAATCCACAGGGCACAAAGTTTCCTGGCAGCACACAGCACCATGATAGAGGGTACAGTCTTACACTGTTGAAGAGTGGCCAGAGTGCCTCAGCCAGCTGCAGACCAATGGGGACAGGAATCGTCACTTTTTTTGTCCTGGAGCATCTTGCTGAGCACAGAGAGGGTCAGCCCAACCAGCTCCCCATCCGCACCCTCCAGTAGTTCCACGAGGCTTTCAGGAAAGCTCTGCAACCTTCTGGCCTGTGTGCAGCACAAGGCTGTATTGCAAAGCTATGGAAGGCTGCTCTAACAAAACTGCTCTGGTGGTACAACCCCACTCTGCAGCCTTGGGGCCCAGAAGGCACAGGTCTGCCCAAAGTGTTGTAGTGTGTTTTTATACTTTGTAATACTTTGAAGACATTTTCTTTTGTATCCCCATATTGTTCCCAAATGGTTCATCCCAGACTGTACCCCCCTCCCTTTACCTGTGCTATCCCTCTCCCTGGATGAGATCATCCCCAAACCCCCACCCTGGCTCTCTGTCCATCACTCAGCATCCCATCCCCTCCATCTGGAAGCTTTGGTCCAGGATGTCGAGTGATTAGCCAGAGGCCAGGGGTCAGCCCCCAGGCCTTGCCCCATACCCTGTCCTAAATGTCCATCCCCCAGTATATTTCCCTTAGGGTCACTTATTGGTCAGTAAAATGTTCTCTACTTTCAGTTTCCACCTCCCTTTAAATGTAACCTGGGCACATCTCCCGGATCTCGGCAGGAGCCCCCTGAGGTGTAGGGAGCTCCTTTGGGACTCCTAGAATAAAACCTTGGATTAACCCCTGCTAAGAGCCGGCCCTTTCTCTCCTCCCGATGCCTCCGGTGTCTCTGGTGCTGCAAAGGCGACCAGCCCAGGTGCCCTCAGTCCCCTCGGGGCACAGAGAGTGTCTCCCCACTGTCGGCCGTGCCGGGGCTGCCCCCGGTGCTGCCGACTCGGGACTGGCCGGGGATCCTGAGAGGCTCCCAGAGGGACTGAGACACTCCTGGCTGGGTGCCAAGATGCACCCGCCCGTGATAACCTTTGCTCCATGGTCCCCGTCTGCCATTGTCCTTTATTAAATTTGTTACATTTCCACAGGAGAGTGAACGTGTTTTTCACAGGCAGCTCTACAGAAACTGGAAAACGTGGGGGTTCCCAGGAGGGGGCCCCACTGATCCAGGGCATCGAGGCGCTGCCTGCAATCGTCCATCATCGCCCATAAGGAGCCTCCAGGGCTTTGCCCTCCATGAGCTGCAGCAGACGTGTCGGGAAAGGTGACAGGAGCCCGTGGAATGGTCCTTGTTGCAGGCAGATTAGCCACTTGTAGCTCTTCAAAACTCCCTCCCATGAAAAACAAAAAAACTTAAACCGTTCCTAAATGTGAAAAACACATTCACTGTCCTGTGAGAATGTAAAAAGTTTAATAAAGGACAATGGGAGACCAGGACCATGGAGCAAAGGTTATCACGGCCAGGTGCATCTTGGCACTAAGCCAGGAGCACCCTGTTACCTTCGGGGATCCCCCTGAAATACCTTTCCCCTTACATCAGCCTGTTCCATATTCATAGACCCTCATGCATACCCATAAACTACTTCACATATCCCAGGAACGATTTTACATGGCCCCTCCCTGGGTCTGCCTTTTCAGAGCATGTGTGTTTCTTGGCTGTGCTTTTGGCTCCTTCTCTTTATCACCTCCAGGTTTTGGGCCTTGCTCCACTCTGCCTTCAGACGGGGAGTGCTGATAGTTGGCAGATCTGTCCAGGTGTCCTCATCCTGTGTGCATTGGATGTTATCCCATCCAATCAGGCAGTTTAACACAAGCAGCTATTTCACTGAGCTTAATTAACAACAGAAATAAAAACTATAGAACCAAGTTACTTTAACAAATGGTCCCAGCCCATATTTGCTCCCAGTCTGTGTGGTCCTGATCCATATGGTCCCACTCCCTAGGATCCCAGTCCGTAGGATCCCAGTCCATATAATCTCAGTCCAGTTTATCCCAGTCTGTGTGGTTCCAGTCCATTCAGTCCCAGTCCATATTTGATCCCACTCCAGGCTTTCCCGGTCTGGAGGGTTCTGATCCACAGGATCCCAGTCCAGGTGACCCCCATCCATGTGATCCCAGTCCATGTGATCCCAGTCCATATTTGATCCCAGTCCATATTTGATCCCAGTCCAGGTGATCCCAGTGTGTGTGGTCCTGCACACACTCCCAGGGCCTGGAATTCCTGTCTCCACCCAGGAAAAAATGTTCCTGCCCTTGAACTTCCTTCCTATCCTCTCAACAAATTATAATAAAATTAAAAATAAAAAACTATCATTAAAATAAAGTAGAATAAAAATGAAATATATTAATTTCAACTTTCCCTTACAATGCTCCTATAATGATTGAAGCCAAAACAACAATAACTATTACTATAATACTACCAATGCTTATAAATAAACAAATTATAAACCAAGAAATAACTTTTGAAAGTTTTAATTCAATAACTAATATACTTCAGATAAAAAATATCTAAAAAGACTAACATACAATCTAACACACCATAGTAAAACAATTCATATTATAAATACACAAAAACCAAAACCAAACACCACTATAATTTCTCAGACATTTTAATAAAACCATTAAACTTTTATAAAAATGTCTAAAACAATTAAAATTATTTTTTAATGATTTATTGGGGGTGTGTGGTTTTATTTGGATATTGGTTTTTTAATTGTTAGAGGCTAGATGATTTAAAAAATGGGAATTTTATAGGAATTGAATCAGCTGAGAAGGCAGCACTCTGCAAACAGAACTGAGTGAAAATGAACGGGACAGAAATCAGTAACTCTGAAAGTTTTATTTGCTATCAAATACATCCCACCCAGGAAGGTCCACACAATCCCCATCCCACTGCTCCAAATTGGGATCCCACTTCCCCCAGCCTCCTTCCAACCTCATCTCACTCTGGCGGCTGTGGAAGCAAGGGAGTTTGGCCTGGATTGAGTTTTTTTGAGGTGGGAACAAGCAATTTGAGAGGGTTTTAAGGCTTTATGGGTTAAAATTAATTTGTTTCCAGAGGGATTTGAGAGGTTTGGAAGTCCCAGACCCATCCCTCTTGAAATCTGGAGTGCAAAGAGATGGAGAAAAGAAAACAATTAAGGCCAAACCAAAAGGAGAAGCAGCCAGGTGTGTTCCTAGCATGGATCACAGGCAATGTGGGGCACCAGGGCTGTGCCCAAAGTGCCTCCTCCAGTGGGGGATGGAGCTGGAGCAGCGCACGAAGCTCTTCCCGCACTCGGGGCACTCGCAGGGCTTCCCTTACCGGTGCCTGCGTTGGTGTTGGGTCAAGGTAGAGCTGCTGGAGAAGCTCTTCCCACACTGGGGACACTCGTAGGGCCTCTCCCCAGTGTGGATGCACCGGTGGGTGATGAGGGTGGAGTTGTGCTTGAATCCCTTCCCGCAGTCGGGGCATTGGAAGGGCCTCTCCTCTCTGTGAATCCAATAGTGCTGGAGGAGATGGGACCTGATCTGAAACCTCTTCCCACACTTGGAACACTGGTAGGGCCTCTCCCCTGTGTGGATCTTTTGGTGGACAATCAGGTTCCCGCTCTGTCTGAAGCTCTTCCCACACTCCCCACACTCGTGGGGTCTCTCCCCAGTGTGGATGCGTCGGTGCACGACAAGATGGGAGTTCTGCCTCGAGTCCTGCCGCAGTCGGGGCACCGGAAGGGCCTCTCCTCTGTGTGCGTGCGCTGGTGCAGGAGGAGATTGGAGCTGGACTGAAACCTCTTCCTGCACTGATCACACTCGTAGGGCCGTTCCCCAGTGTGGATCCTCTGGTGCTCGATTAGCTCAGAGCTCCTCCTGAAGCTCTTCCCACACTCCACACACGTGTGGGGCTTCTCCCCATCATGACCCTGCTCATTGAGCACCAGCTCCGAGCTCTGGCTCCATCTCCGGCCACCTTCCCGGCCCAGGCTGGCTCTTTCCCCCTCACATCCCCGCCAGCTGCGTTTGCAGCCCCTCCTCGTGCGGCATCTCCGGGCCTTTTCCTCCCCATTGGCTTCCTGCGCCGTGGAGCCGCTCCAAACGGCCTCTTCCACCAGGTTCTGCCGCGGGCATTTGTCCTCCCTGCTCTCCATGCTCAGCTCCTGCTCTGGGGGAGGAAGGAGAAGGACAGGATGGGATTTGCCTCCATGGTACAGGCAAGGGCAAGGAGATCCCCCCAGGCCATCCCCGGCAGCCGCCACCACCACCCCCGATGTCCCCCCGAGGGGCCTTTTCCGCTCAGCCTTGGACTTCTTCATTCTCCAAACATCCCCCCAAAAACCCAACCCAGGGACCCCCCGGGATATCTGGGCCGAGCTCCCCCTCCCCGCTCACCTGCGCGATGGGGGGGGCGATGATCCCACAGGTGGGGGCTGCGAATTCAGGCAGGGATCGACCGACCGCGTGGTCCCCTGTGCTCAGCCTTGATCCACCTTTGTCCTTCCTCTTCCTCCCGTTCCTCCTCTGTCTTATCTCCACCTCCTTCTCCTCTTCTATCCCTCCCCCTCCTCCTCCCCCCTGACCCTGCCTCCTCCTCCCCCTCCATCGCTGCCCTTCCCTCCCTCCTCCTCCTCCCCCAGCAGCAGCCACGCCCTCGGTGCCCCGTTCCCGCAGCCCTCGCAGCCCGCGGCAGGAGCGGCGATGGAGCCGGGACAGGTCGGCATGGGCAGCGCGGGGCTCTCGGCTGCTCCCAGCCGCTGCGGACGGGGGGAAGCTGGCCCGGGCCAAAGGAGAGGCAAACTGGGCAAACTGGGGGCTGCACATCCAAACTGGGCCTTGCTGGGGACCCTGCCTGGCCACTGCCAGCCCTTGGGGCTCCTCTTGCCACATCCGCCAGGGGGGAACGCACACAGGCCTGGGGGATCCCAGCAGTGGCAGCACTGCCAGGGACTGGGCTGCACTGGGATCGTACTGGGAGTGACTGGGGCTGTACTGGCTTTGTACTGACATCATACTGGGATCGTACTGGGAGTGACTGGGACAGTTCTAGGTTTCTATTGATATTATACTGGTATCATGCTGGGACAGTTTTGGGAAGGAAAAAAGTTTGACAAGAAAGTCTCACATGTGTGTACTTAGCAGAGAGATTTTTAAATGTGGAACCTGATGAAGGAATAGAGCTGGAAGCAAATTGAGATATAGAAGAAAAGAATTGCTGAGCCAGTCTTTCGGCTAACCAAGGAGGCAAAGGGTGTGTTAGTTAGAAGGGGTTTTTATGGCTTAGAGCAAAGGATAAACCCACCTCAAATAAGATGTTTTTACCAAGCAGAAAGAACGCACAGGCAAACAAGTCAGCAAAGTTGCAAGTAGAAAAAAAGTCTCAGAATTTTCCACTGCAAGAAAACTGAAAAACAACTTCTAGCGTAAAGTGTAATGTACTTTTAGTGATTAGAAAATAGTAACTTGAATATGGTAATTATGGTAGTTATGATAGGCTATAGGTAGAAGTAAAGGTGTAGATTGGTTGTTGTGTGTTAAGAGCTCAGCAGAGTATATAATGCACTGTAACCAAAGCCAAAGGGTCTCCAGGCTTGTGTGCCGCTGGAGCTGACAGCTGTAGGCACAGGCTCTGCCACCCACGACCCTGGACTGCTGTAATATCTTGGATACAATAAACTGCATTTTGGAGAGCTGCCTGGAGTCCCTCATCTCTCATTCAGGCTTTTACAGTGGTGCCCACGTTTCAGTTGGCAAACTCAGACTTATTGGCAGTAAGAGCCCTCCCGGTGAACTCAGTAGGAAGCGGCTGCAAGGATCAGGCACCTGGAAGGAGGGTGACCGGGCCCGGACAGGAGCTGCTGCTGGACAGTACCTGGATCGGAGCCTCTGTGTACAGCGCCTGCTGCACAGCTGGGCAGCAGGTGAGCACCGGGAATAATGGGGCAGAATAAGTCTGTTCCGCGGAGAGATGTGTATCAGCATTTAAAATCTTTAATGACATCAAGTCCAAAAACCTTGCCTAAGCAAGAGCTCAAAAAGCTTTTAAAATGGACTAGAACTCATATCCCAAATGCTGACTCTGAAGCTGTCTATACCAGAGACCTTTGGGACTCTGTGGGGGTTAAATTGTATAAAGCCATCTCTCGGCGTGACAAAGCAGCAGCGGAACTTCTCCTTGCTTGCCGAGTCCTTGTGGAAATCTTTGTCGCGAATCCCCCGCCCCGCGCCCCTCGCTCGCCCCCATTGCACCTGAACCCCGCAGCCGCAGCCTCGACCTCTCCAGCTGCCAGAGAGGGGGAGAGAACAAAGGGGGGAAGAGAACAGAAACTGCTGCTGCTCCGACCCAGAGCCGGATCCCGAATCCTCCATCCCGCTGCCCCCCTACCTGCGCCAGGGACAGGCACTGCCGTCCCAGCCTGCCCCATTCCCAGCCCTGGCACCGCCGACCCAGCCTGCCCCATTCCCAGCCCTGGCGCCGCCGTCCCAGCCTGCCCCATTCCCAGCCCTGGCACCGCCGTCCCAGCCTGCCCCGTGCCCAGGCCTGGCACCGCCGTCCCAGCCTGCCCCGTGCCCGGCCCCGCGGGGTCCGACCTGCACGGCGGGGCCGGTGTGGGCTCCGTGGCCAAGGTGCACAGAAATCAGAAGTTGACTCTGTCAAACCAGCGGGACCTGCATCTCATCGCTGGGCAGGTCGCCACTGGCAACAAAAAACACTGCAAGAGCCAAAAAATCATCCCCCAGATCTCCTGCTCCTGAAGCTAGCAAGGCTTTGGAGAAAATTACTGATGCTCTGCAAAATAGACAAGCACATATTTATGCTCCAGATAAACCTTTTTTCCTTGCAGTTCTAGGAGAAACGCTGAGACTGCATGGCCTCATCTTCCAGTGGGACTCCTCTCAAAATGATCCTTTGTTAATAATTGAACGGGTTTTTCTTTCTTACAGTGCACCGAAGACAATCTTCACACCTTTAGAGATGATTTCTCAAATTGTCATTAAGGGCAGGGCAAGGCTTCTTGCCATAGCAGGTTGTGAATTTAAAATCATCTATTTACCTATGATTAAATCCTATTTTGATTGGGCCATGCAAAAGTCAGAAGATTTACTGTATGCCTTGTTAGATTTTCCAGGTGTTTGCTCTATTCTTTATCCAGCACACAAAGTGATCAAAGCTAAATTATGCTACAAAGAGAAACCCCTTATCAGTGAAGAACCTTTAGATGCAGTTACTCTCTTCACCAATGGGTCAGGACAAACACACAAGGCAGTAGTTACCTGGCAAAATTAAAACCCTAAATCCTAGGAACAAGACATTGAAAAGGTTGAAGGTTCTCCTCAGATTGTTGAATTGGCTGCAGTTGTGAGAGCATTTCAGCTCTTCCCAGAACCTTTTAACTTAGTCACTGATTCTGCATATGTTGCTAACATTGTTAAGAGAATTGAAGGGTCTGTTTTAAAAGATGTTGGCAATGACAACTTGTGTCTTTGGCTTACCTGTCTTTATCAAATTTTGTTACACAGGACTAATTCTTCCTTTGTTGCTCCCATTAGAGCTCACTCTGGTCTCCCAGGATTTATGGCAGAAGGGAATGCAGGAGCTGATGCACTGGCATCAGCAGCGTGTGATGAGGGAGCTGCAGGAGACAGGAAAGGCTGCACGTCTGTGCTTCCTGCAGCTCCCTTGCCTGACATTGTTGAACCAGCTAAATTGAGTCATGCCTTTTTTCACCAAAATGCACGGGTGATCAGACAAGATTTTCACATCTCCCTAGAGCAAGCACATGCCATTGTACGGGCTTGCCCTGACTGCCAGCTAGTTCAACTTATCCCTTCTACAGGAGCAACCAACCCAAGGGGGTTGGAGAGTTTGCAGAAGGGGCAAACAGATGTCACAAAGTACCCTTCCTTTGGGAAATTTAAAAATATCCATGTCTCTATTGATACATCTCCAAAAGCAGTTTTTGCATCTGTACATACAGGAGAAACAGCTAAGCATGTTTGCCAGCATTTTTCACAAGTATTTTCCTCACTGGGTGTCCCTCAAGAAATTAAAACTGATAATAGTCCTTCACATGCTTCACAAGAATCGACCACATTTTTAAATGACTGGGGTGTTTGCCATACATTTGGTATTCTCTACTCTCCTACAGGTCAGGGAATGGTGGAAAGAACACATCAAACTCTAAAACACATTTTAGATCCACAAAAAGCGGGGGAGCCCAGGATACACCTCAGAGGAGGCTGAATAGGGCTTTGTATGTTTATAACTTTTTGAATAGCTCTGCAGAAGCAATTTACAGACATTTCAAGAACAATAAAAAAGCAAAACTGAAGGAACACCCCCCAGTTTTAATTAAAAATCTAGAATCAGGAAAAATAGAGGGACCATTTGAGCTTATTACATGGGGCAAGGGTTTTTCGTGTATTTCTACAGATACAGGACTCAAGTGGATTCCAGCAAAAAAGTGAAATCATACCACCCATCAAAGCCCGTGGCTGCTTCTGCACCAGCCAGTGACCCTGTGAGGGGGAGCCGAGAGACGGGCACCCAAACGTGAACTACACAGAACCACTCAGAGAAAACTGTCTGCCAGAAATGGATCAAGAAAAGAATGGAGTTGTATTATTAGTGGCACTGGTGCATGCTGTTTTTAACTTTTTAGTTTTATCTTTGCAGTGAAGCTTTACCTGTAACTCAACCAAAAACAAATGTTTGGGTTTCTTTAGCCAAGTCCGCAGGCTCTGACACCATTTGCTTATCTAACACTAGCCCTGATAAACTTTTTCAACTTGTTTAGTTGGAGTTCCTTTCCCAGAGGGTTTTGATAATGTTTCTTTTGAGAAATATTGGCCATATGATGATCATCACATTTCCCCAACTCCCAGCCCGAGACACCAAACTTCTATTGATAATTTTAAAGTTGATAAATCTGACCTTCAAGAATTAGAAATTTTAGGCTCACTAACTATGGACACTTGTTATTTGTTTCATTTTGTAGGAAGAAATGGGCCACATTTAAATGTTACTCCTTATCACCCAGTTTATAGCAATATGACTTCGTGTAATCAAACTAAGCTTCTTAGATATGATGAACCTCATGCAGATTGTTTAACAAGCTTCCAATTCGATTTCCTAAAGGAATTTGGCTCATCTGTGGAGACAGGGCTTGGCAAGGTATTCCCTCAAAAATAGATGGCGGTCCTTGTGCACTGGGACAACTTACAGTAATTGCTCCCAGTGTCAAAAAAGCAATCAAAAACAGAAAAATAAGATCTTCCTTAGGGCATCATGATGACAGCAACTGCGATAGTGAGTTTCACCCCTGGAACTCTGGAAAATCAATTGTTACAAGCATTTTTTTGCCTCAGCTAAGTTCTGCAATTGCATTGAAACAGTTAAACAAATTAGGGTGTTGGCTCAGTAAAGAAGTAAATGCCACCTCTACCATAATTAGTGATTTGCTGACAGATGAAGAGGCAGTCAGACATGCCACTTTACAAAACAGAGCTGCTGTTGACTTTCTTTTACTAGCACATGGGCATGGCTGTGAAGATTTTGAAGGATTGTGTTGTATGAATTTGTCTGATCATTCTGCTTCAATTCATAAACAGCTGCAAAACTTAAAAGATGTAGCTGACCAAATTACAACAGATGATCCATCTTGGTAAGACAGTTTGATGGTTGGAGCGTTGCAACTTGGCTGAAGGAACTTTGTAAGTGAGGCTTGATTGGGTTAGTGGTGATAATTGGAATTATGGTAGTGGTACCCTGTGCACTTCAATGCGCGCAGAGAATGATGAATAAGACAGTTACCAGCATCTTTTTTGTTCATCAGAATGGGGGAGATGTTGGGAAGGATGAAAGTTTGACAAGAAAGTCTCACAGATATGTATGCTTAACAGAAAGATTTTTAAATGTGGAGTCTGATGAAGGAACAGAGATGGAAGCACGTTTTGATCTAGAAGAAAAGAATTGCTGAGCCAGTCTTACTGGATAACCAAGGAGGCAAAGGGTGTGTTTGTTAGAAGGGGTTTTGATGGCTTAGAGCAAAGGATAAATGCACCCCAAAAAAGAAGATGTTTTTACCAAGCAAAGAGATAGCACAGGCAAACAAGTCAGCAAAGTTGCAAGTAGAAAAAAAGTCTCAGAATTTTCCACTGCAAGAAAACTGAAAGACAACTTCTAGCTTAAACTGTAATGTACTAACTTTTAGTGATTGGAGAACAGTAACATGAATATGGTAATTATAGGAGTTTTGATAGGCTATAGATAAAAGTAAGGGTATACATTGGTTCTACTGTATTAAGATGCTCAGCAAAGAAAAGTATAGAATGCATTGTAACCAAAGCCAAAGGGTCTCCAGGCCTGCCTGCAGCTGGAGCTGACAGCTTGTCCTAGGGTGACGTTATGGTGCTTGTGTCCCCACTCATGTGCTCTGTTTATGCTGGATATCATGTTCTGTGCCTTTGGGACTGGCTCTGAAGAGTGAAAGTTTTGTTTTGGTTTCTTATCAGCCGCTCCCCCATGGCTGGCGGGACACAGAGACGGGGCAGTACCTGGTGCTGCGTTTGCTTTTGCTTGGCTTTTTGCTCTGCTCTCGCTCCTGCTTTGCTCCTGCTTTGCTTTTGCTTCTGCTCATTAGTTAGTTTAGCTAAACAGTCCAGATTTCTTCCTGGACTGTTTCTCCTCTCCTTTTTTTGCACCTACTTGAACCTGCTCCGGACTGGGACCTGGGAACACCGAGAGCTTCCACCTTGTGGCTGCAGCAGCTGCCCCAGCGCCAGAGGGACCGATAACAGAGCGACCACCCCCAGAGAGACTTTCTGAATTTGTCATCTTTGTCAGAGCAGTGACAGAGTGGTGTCACCCGGTATTGTTCATTTTGTGTGCTGGGGGTGCTGTGCCTGTCAAATAAACAGGTTCTTTCCACTTCTCTCCGAGGAATCCATCCCAACCCGGTTGAGGGGAGGGGCTGTGTGGGTTTGCTTTCTGGAGGGGCCCCTTTGGACATTCTCTACCAAATTTGCCCTAAATCAGGACACCACCTTTCCACCTGTCCTGGATGGCTCAGGCTGTCTGATGTAACAATAGGGGGGAAAGGGGACTGTGGGGAGAGCAGAGGACATCTAAACAACAGACTGCAAGAACATAATCACACACCAATAAAGCTTCTCTTAATATTCACACACTATTCATCCCTTAATTGGGAGAGCCAATCATCTCATTAGCCATCTATAACACAAAGGGACCTAAAATCACCGTTAAAAGGCTTGCTTCAACCTAAAATTACGCAGAGGCCTAAAATCAGCCAAAGGCATCTAAAATCCACCCTAAACCTGCCTGGTTTATCCTAAAATTACCCAAACAGGCACCCAAACTCCACCCAAATGAGCTTATATGATCCAAATGAAATCAAAAATCCATCCTAAAACCCACCAGATTTGGCCTAAAATCAGCCAAAGGGGCCTAAAATCCACCCTAAAAGGCTTGAAATCCCTGCAAGGGACCTGAACCCCACCCTAAACCTGCCCAGTTTGGTCTAAAATCACCCAAATGGACCTAAATTCTCCAGGACTGAGACCAAACCCTGCAGCAGAACCAGCACCAGCAGCAAGACTGAGACCAACACTGGAACTGGGATTGGCAGCGCTACAGGACCAGCACCGGGACTGGGACCGAGACCCAGACCAGAACCAGCACCAGAACTGGCACTGGCACCAAGACTGGGACCAAGCCTGACACTGGGACCGGCACCAGGAGCGCTTTGGAACTGGGACTGGCACCGGCAGATCCAGGACCGGGATCAGAACCGAGACTGGGACCCGGCACCCGCAGCGGGACTGCTCTGGGACCGGGACCAGGACTGGGACCGGGAGCCCTCCAGGACTGAGACCGAGAGCGTCACCGGAACCAGCACCGAGACTGGCAGCGCTCTGGGACCGGGACCGAGACTGAGATTGGCACTGGGAGCACTCTGGGACCAAGACCAGAACCAGCAGCAGCACTGGGTCCAGAACCGCTCTGAGACCGAGACTGAGACCAGCACTGAAACCAGCACCAGCACTGGCACTGAGAATGGCACCGCTCCAGAATCGAGACCGAGACTGGGACTGGGACCGCTCTGGGACTGAGATCAACACGAGAACCAGAATCAGCACTGGGAGGGCTCTGGGACTGAGATGGAGACCGATGCTGGCACCGGCACCGGGATCAGCGCCAGGATCACTCTGGAACTGGCACCAGGATTGGAAATGGCATTGGCACTGGGATCCCTCCTGCGCCTCTGCATTCATTCTGGGGAGCTTTGGCTGCGCCCCCAGGCAGGATGGGGAGGGACCCCTGAGCAAGGCGGGACCCCCTCGGTTCACATTGATCTGGTGCAGCCCTCCCGGTCCATATGGTCCAGTTTGGATGATCTCAGCCTCTGCTCCTAATCCCTATGGGCCCAGCCTGTGAAATCCCAGTCCATGTGATCCCAGTATGTACAATCCCAACCCATACAATCCCAGTCTGCATGACCGCACTCTGCATGTTCCTGATCCATAAGGTCCCAGTCTGTGCAATCCCAGTCTGTAGGATCCCAGTCCACATGATTCCAGTCTGTATGGTCCTGCACAGCACACACTCCCAATTCCAGTTCCAGCCAGGAAAAGTTGTTCCTGCCCTTGAAGGCAAAGCTCTTCAGAAGGGGCCAAAAGCCAAGTGGAGCAAGATCCTACAGTGACATTTCACTGCCAGCCTCCAGAACTTCACCCATGGCTTTTGTAGCTCCTGCACTGGGAATTAAATCAGGGCAGGGTCTTTGGTGGCAGCTGCCCTGGCTCAAGGGAGACACTGAGAGAGAAACAGAGCAGGCAAAGAGAGGCAGGAGAGAAAGGAGGACACAAACACAATCAGCTGAGAAGGCGGCACTCTGCAAACAGAACTGCAAGGGACTGAAAAAGAATGGGACAGAAATCAGTAACTCTGAAAGTTTTATTTACTACCAAATACATTGCACACACACAGCCCCACACAATCCCTATCCCACCACTCCAAATTTGGATCCCATTTCTCCCAATCTCCTCCCAACTACATCTCACCCTGGCGACTGTGGAATGGAGTGAGCTTGGCATGGGATTGATTTTTTTAGGGTGGGAACAAGGCATTTTGAAGTGGAATTAGGCCTGTATGAATTAAAATTCAGTTGTTTGGCATGGGATTCAATTGTTTTGAGGTGATCCTCTTGGCTTTTGGAGTGCAAAGAGATGAAGAACACTACTCAAAATCCCCTCCCCATACCACACAACTCCTCCAGAAAAACTGTCCCCAAACCATCAATTCCCTTTAAAAACCTCTAAAATTCTAGAACTTTAGACATGTTTGATCAATTTATTTCAATTAACGCTGTTTTGGCTGTTTTTAAGGGAAGAAGATTGAAGCCATCTAATAAATGAACAATAATTTCTGAAAAATAAAAGAATTAAAAGACACTTACAGGTATAACAAGAAGAATCACAGAAGTTAATAAATAATCTAAAATACACTGTTAGGAAGAACTTTGATCAGATATCTAGGTAAGTAAATAATCTAAAATACACTGTTAGGAAGAACTTTGATCAGATATCTAGGTAAGTAAATAACCCAAAAAAATACACTGTTAGGAAGAGCTTTGATCAGATATTTAAGTAAGGAAGAGCTTTGATCAGATATCTAGATTAAATAATCTGAAATACACCCACAAGAGAAACTTTGGAATTAGAATATTTGAAGAAGAAACCAATATTTGAAGAAGAAACCAATATTTGAAGAAGAAAGCAGAAAAAGAAGCCAATAAGTTAAAGTGACCTGCCAAGCCGTTAGAATCGAGCCAAGTAAAACAGTAACTTCTGCCAAGCCATGGAAAAATATGCCAGGAATAACAGGAAGATGCCCAAATTAGGAAAAGCTTAAAGTTTAACTAAGGAGGACCAAGAATTTCCGGAAGACTCCGCCTATACTCCTGCCTACCTATGAATATGCATGTAATGAGTGATGTAATCCATGTTAAAATTGTATAAAAACCTGCTTTTGCTGTTCATAATTCAGAAATCTATTTAGGATTTCTCCAATGCGTTGTGGATTAAATACCTCCTGCCTATAGGCCTCAAATTCTGTCTCTGGGCAGTTCATTTCGCCTTTTGGGGCAAAATTCGGCATCAAGATGAAACAGAAAAAAATTAAGATCAAACCAAAACGAAAAGCAGCCAGGTGTGTTCCCAACATGGATCACAGGCAATGTGGGGCACCAGGGCTGTGCCCAAAGTGCCTCCTCCAGTGGGAGATGGAGCTGGAGCAGCGCACGAAGCTCTTCCCGCACTCGGGGCACTCGCAGGGCTTCCCTTACCGGTGCCTGCGTTGGTGTTGGGTCAAGTGAGAGCTGCTGGAGAAGCTCTTGCCACACTGGGGACACTCGTAGGGCCTCTCCCCAGTGTGGATGCGCTGGTGGGTGATGAGTTTGGAGTTGCGCTTGAATCCCTTCCCGCAGTCGGGGCATTGGAAGGGCCTCTCCTCTCTGTGAAACCAATAGTGCCGGAGGAGATCAGAGCTGGTCTGAAACCTCTTCCCACACTTGGAACACTCGTAGGGCCTCTCCCCACTGTGGATCTTTTGGTGGACAATCAGGTTCCCGCTCTGTCTGAAGCTCTTCCCACACTCCCCACACTCGTAGGGCCGTTCCCCAGTGTGGGTCCTCTGATGCCTGATCAGGTGGGAGGTCTGGCTGAAACTCTTCCCACATTCCTCACACTCGTGGGGCCTCTCCCCAGTGTGGATGTGTCGGTGCAGGACAAGATGGTGCTTTCACCTGAAGCCCTGCCCGCAGTCGGGGCAGCGGAAGGGCCTCTCCTCTGTGTGCGTGCGCTGGTGCAGGAGGAGACTGGAGCTGCTCTGAAACCTCTTCCTGCACTGATCACACTCGTAGGGCCGTTCCCCAGTGTGGCTCCTCTGGTGCACAATCAGGTGGGAGCTCCTCCTGAAGCTCTTCCCACACTCCCCGCACGTGTGGACCTTCTCCCCATCATGCCCCTGCTCATGGAGCACCAGCTCCGAGCTCTGGCTCCATCTCCGGCCACCTTCCCGGCCCAGGCTGGCTCTTTCCCCCTCACATCCCCGCCAGCTGCGTTTGCAGCCCCTCCTCGTGCGGCATCTCCGGGCCTTTTCCTCCCCGCTGGCTTCCTGCGCCGTGGAGCCGCTCCAAACGGCCTCTTCCACCAGGTTCTGCCGCGGGCATTTGTCCTCCCTGCTCTCCATGCTCAGCTCCTGCTCTGGGGGAGGAAGGAGAAGGACAGGATGGGATTTGCCTCCGTGCCACAGGCAAGGGCAAGGAGATCCCCCCAGGGCTGTGCTGCAGCCGGGGCCGTGCTGGGCTGGGAGATGGAGCAGCACAGAGGGGAAAGGGGCACTGACTTCCTCCTCACCTGCCTCAGTGTCCCGAAACATCTTCTTCTTCCTCACAGCCTCCCAGGAATTGGCGATGGGAAATCCTGGTTTGGGGAATACAAGGGATGAGCACGTTGAGTTTGAAGGTCTCTCTGCCAAAGTCCATCTCTAAGTCACTGCCCACCTGGCCTCCAGAAAACCCTCCCAAACACCAAGATTCAGCCCTGAAAAAGCTTCCCAGGAGTTCCCTGACTCTGGTCCCGCACATTTGGTGCCCGGGGGTTCCCCCCCTGTCCAAGCTGCTGGGGGTCATACTTGGATTGGGGGTCCCCCTTGTGCTCGGTGCCCGCCCTGCCCAGGCTGCTGGCAGTGCCAGCAGTGCCAAAAGCTCCCCCCTCTTGGCTCTCCCCATTTCGGGATGCCGGGGCTCTTTGGGCTCCCAGGCTCCCTTCTCTCCTCATTCTCTGCTCGGGGCTGCAGCGGCTCCAAGGAGTCCCCCCTGCCCCTCTCCAGGCTCTTGAGGCTCCCGCCAATGGCGGCGCTCCCGCTCTCTGGGTTCCCCACTTTGGGCTCCTGGGGGACACAGGGCTCTGCTCCTCCAGGCTGTCTCTGCCGGCAGCCGCCACCCGCCACCCCCCGATGTCCCCCCGAGGGGCCTTTTCCGCTCAGCCTTGGACTCCTTCATTCTACAAACATCCCCCAAAAACCCAACTGGGAGCAACTGGGAGTGGCTGGGAACATGCTGGAGGGAACTGGGCTACACTGGGACATACTGGGAGGGACTGGAACAAAAGTGAAGGGGAAAGAGAGCAACTGAAACCATGTGCAGCACAACTGGTTCATACTGGCAGGGACTGGGAGCACACTGGGCTCATCTTTGGATCATACTGGGAGGCACTGGACTAATACTGGGAGTATCTGACAGCGACTGGAAACACACCCTGCACATCATCCCCCATACTGGGCCTGATGGGAGCAACTGGGAGCATGCTGGCAGCAAATGGCATCATACTGGGACTGACTGGGCTGATCTAGGAAGCAACTGGAACCATGCTGGAGGCAGCTGGGACCATACTGGGAGAGATTGGAAGCAACTGGGATTATACTGGGACCACACTGGGAGGGCTGGCATGGGACTGGGATCAAACTGGAGCTTACTGGGATCATATTGGGGTTGAAAGTGAGAGACTGGGATCACACTTTGGGCTACTGGGAGCAAGTGACAGAAACTGGGATGATGCTGCAAGCAAACTGGAGGAACTGGCAAGGACTGGATTAATGCTGGAGGCAACTGGGATATTCTGGGCATAACTGGGTGATCATACTGGGAGAACTGACACCTTACTGGGGCCACTGGCAGTGCCTGGAAATGACTACAGACATGCTGGGGGCAACCGGGATATACTGGGAGTGTCTGTAACCATACTGGGGGGACTGGAACCACACTGGGAACAACTGGGCCCATGCTGGGAGCAACTGGGATCACACTGGGAGCAACTGGGGCCACCCTTTGAGCAACAGATGGAAACTGGGATTATGCTAGAGGAAATTGGGAGTAACTGGGAAACACTGGGATCATTCTGAGGTAACTGAAACATACTGGGAGTGTCCCTAACCATACTGGGGACACTGGAAGCACACTGGGAACGGCTGGGATCATGCTGGGAGCAACTGGGACCATGCTGGGGGAAACTGAATCTACCCTGGAGGCAACTGGGCACGACTGGGACCCTGCTGGGAGGGACTGGGACTGTTCTTGGGGAAACTGGGATCATAATGGGAGAAACTGGGGACATCTGGAATTATGCTGGGAGCAACTGGGATCAAAGTGCGAGCAGCTGAGCTCATACTGGGATTGACTGGGAGGGGCTGGTTTTGTGGATTTTGGGGGGTTTGCATTTTGGGGGATTTTATTGGCATTTTTAGGAGGAATTTTTCTGGGGATGTTTGGGGATTTATTGAAATGTTTCGTGGCTTTTTTTGAATTTTGGGGGTTTTACTGGGATTTTGTTGGGATTTTTTGGGATTCTACGAAATTCTGGGGGTTTTATTGGGATTTTTAGGAGATTTAGGGGCATTTTATTGGAATTTTGGTGCGTTTAGTGGGATTCATTGGGGATTTGGGGTTTTTTGGTATTTTTTGTGGGATTTGGGGCAGATTTTGTGGGATTTTTGGGTGTTGCCAGGATTTCTTTGGATTTTCCGGCAGATTTTGTGGGCCTTTTTATGGTTTTAGGGATATTTTTGGGGGATTGGCAGAGTTTAATCAGGATTTTTGGGGTGATTGGGATTTCAAAGGATTTTGTGGGCTTTTATTGTGTTTCTAGGGTGTTCTAATGGGATTTTGAGAGATTTAATTGGGGTTTAGGGGGTTTTATTGGGACTTTTGGGGGTTTTAAGGGGATTATGGTGCCTCTGAGCCCTTTACCACACCCAGGGAATGCTCCAAAGCCCCCCTAAAATTCCACTGAAACCCCAGAGAATCCCCAAAAATTACAAAAAAAACCCTCAAAAAGCCCAGAGAATCCCCAAAAATCCCAGTGGCACTCACCAACATTTAAAAAAACTCCCCAAAATTTCAATAAATCCCCACCCCCCCCAAAAAACCCCCACAACCCCAACAAAACACCCAAAATCCAAATCCCCCCCAAATCAACAAAACCCCCCAAAATCATGTAACCATCCCAAAACCCAATAATTTTTTCAGAAAATCCAGTCCTCTAAAGAATCCCACTAAATGCCTCCGCAATTCCAATAAAAACCACCCAAAATCCCCCCAAAATTGCAATAAAACCCCCAAAAATTTAAGAGAATCCCAACAAATCCTCACAAAACCTCAGTAATTCCTCCCAAAATTCAAAAGAACCCCAAAAAGTTCAAAAAACCTCCAATCACACCCAGATAAACACCTCCCAATGTGCCAATTAACCCCCCCAAAACCCACAAAACCCCCCGAAATTCCCCAGCTGCCCCCAAACCCAATCATTCCTTCCCAAACCCCAATAATCGCCCCTGCACTCCCAACAAACTCCCCCAGCCCCAAAGCCCCAAATGCCCCAGCCCTGCCCAGCCCTCCCTGGTCCCTCCCAGGCCCGCCCAGGCCCGTCCGGGGCCGCGGCCAAAACTCCCCGGAGCGAACGCGGAGGGCCCGGAGCGAGCCCGGAGCCCATCCCGGGCTGGGCCTCAGCCTCGGCCCCTCGGGGCATTTGGGGCCGGCCTGGGCAGGGTTAGGGTGGGCTCCGATCCCTGGCAGGCATTCCCAGCCTTGCAGGGGGGATTTTAGGCCCCTCGGGCTGATTTTGGCTGAATGTGGTGGGTTGGAGGGGGGATTTTAGATCCCTTTGGATGATTTGGGTTCACCATGTGGGTGAACTTAATTTTGTGTGAGTGATTTAGGGTCCCTTTTTTGGTGATGTTGGGCCCATTTATGTAGGCTTTTTGCTTTTTTCCGTAATTTGAGGTCAAGCCAAGTAATTTAGGATGATTTTAGGTCCTCTTGTGTTGGTTTTGTTATGAATAAGAAGCTTGACTAGGCCAATATTCAAGCAGCAATCAATTTATTCATTATTATTGCAAAGTTTGAGCAATACAGTGCTGGGTACAGCGGGGGAAGTTTTCCCTCCAACTGCACACCAAAAGTTGAGGCTTACAGGTATTTATAGGGGTACTCATCAGCTTTCTCAGCAGTTTCTAATCCAATTTTTACTCATCAGCCGTTTCTATTCCCAATTTTTACGTCACAGTTCTATACACTCTTGTGATTTAGTTTTTCTCAGGATGTATCCCAAAAGGAGTATCCCCAGATGGTGGGTCCGGTTTCCAAAAGAAGAAAGACAAATCCCATCTGGTGGAGTCCAGCTCCCCAGATGTGGGTCCACCTTTTAATTGCAAGGACTATAAATCTCATAACAGTGATGTCCAGCTTCCCTTGGTCGAAACCGTAAATCCTTGAGGTGATGTTCATCTTCCTTTCTCAAGCTGTTTTTCTCTGCTTTATTAAGGTGTGAGATAAGCATATTTCCTTTATATATATTCCAAAGCTATAGTTTCAAGGATACCAGCAATATTCTAAAATTATACTTCAAAAGGTTATTATTGCAGAACTCTCTAAGGATTAACTACAAGCAAAGAGCAACATCCTTAACGCTTCAATTCCAATGCTTCTAAAACAACCAAGGCTAATTGCAAACAAAGGATAGGTTCAAAGCCTTTCTTCCATGCTTTACTTTCCTCAGTTATTATTAGAATTTGCAGCTGTCCCATGGTCGGTCTCCACACATATCACAATCACAAATACCCACATTGCCTGTATGTACCTGACACCAAACACAGCTTTGTATTTCACAAGAGGCTGAGAGAGCACGGGCAGGCAGCTCTGAACAGTGCATATTCTATGGCTCTACGCAGATATTTACTTTGTGTGTTTGTTGGATTGGTTAGCAATGCTGTATTTAATGTGAAAAACGCCAATCACTTGTTGTTAAAATTTTAAAAGTTGAATAGTATTAAAATGGTTATAAAAATAGCAATGCAATTAGAGTAATAATAATTTGGACAATTTTAATTAGGACAATATGAGACAATAGGGACAACGTGTTATGGACATCCAGGTACCTTTTTCTGGGCATCATGAGCCCGAAAAAGGACACCCGTTAATAAAGGATTAACCATTAAAAACAACAGCCTGTTGCATATTCATACACTTCATACATGATTCATAAATTCCATTCAAATACAGGATTCTGTCTGGTCAGTGTCAACTTTTTCCTCTGAATCCCAACAGTGCCTTCGAGGCGGGAAGAAGTTCATTTCTTCTGATAAGAAGGCAATAAATTCCCTTTCTCTGAAAGATTCAGGTGTCCTGTGGCTGCTATCTCACTGTGACTCCTTTAAAAAGAGTATCCTACATAGCATAGTTTCTATTGTAATATTGTTTTTTATAACCTAAAACTATATTTAACACAGTACTTAAGAGAATTAATACAGCATTACTTTCTAACACAACACATAAAATATTCCTTTTAATATTTGTGAAAAGCCAATCATAAAATACACGCATTTTTCATAGCCAGGATTTCTTCTCCTGGGAAGTTGAGACACCGCAGAGAAAAATGTAAATAATGATTATCTGATTGCTTCTCCTTGTGTTCTGCTGCTTTAGAATGTGGTAGGTGAGTCTTCAATTGGTTCCACGTAAGTTGTGTTTTCTTAATGACCAATCACAGCCAGCTGTGTTGGACTCTCTGAGGAGTCACGGGTTTTTATTATTCATTCCTTTCTAGCCTTCTGATGTATCCTTTTGTTTTCTTTAGTATAGTTTTCGTATAATATAATATAATATAATATAATATAATATAATATAATATAATATAATATAATATAATATAATATAATATAATATGGAGTCAAATAGTCATCTCTCACCTCGTCCTGGGGACCCTCAGAAACACCACAGACTCCCTGCTGGGAAGGATGAAAGTTTGACAAGAAAGTCTCACAGATGTGTGTGCTTGGCAAAATGATCTCTGATTGTAGAACCTGAGAATGGAACAGAGATGGAAGCAAGTTTTGATACAGAAGAAAGAATTGCTGAGCCAGTCTCACTGGATAACTAAGGAGGCAAAGGGTGTGTTAGTTAAAAGGGGTTTTTATGACTTAGAGCAAAGGATAAACCCACCCCAAACAAGAAGATGTTTTTACCAAGCAGGAAGATAGCACAGGCAAACAAGACATGTGGCAAGTAGAAAAAAGGTTTCAGAATTTTCCACTGCAAGAAAACTGAAAAACAACTTCTAGCTTAAACTGTAATGTACTAACTTCTAGTGATTGGAGAATAGTAACATGAATATGGTAATTACAGTAGCTACGATATAGGTATCATAATGATATGATATGAGATATGATGATATGATATGAGATTGATATCATATGAGATGAAATATGAGATGATAATGTGATATGATATTATATAGTAGGTATGATATCATTTGACATAGTAGTTAGGCTGTAGGTAAAAGTTAAGGTATAGATTAGTTCTGCTGTATTAAATTATTTGTATACTGCAAATAAAGGAGTACAGGCTCTCTGGGACAGTCCTGTAATTTTACCTGAACCCTAAAATCTGAAATTTCAATACTCACACCATATCATTGGAAAAAATAATGACACTTGACTTCATAGAGCTCTTTCAGTCTGTTATGTATTTCATCATTTAAGGATTATCCAATTAAGCTTTCCAGTTAATGAAAGAAATCTTTATGCTCAGCATAAAGAAAAGTATGTAATGCACTGTAACCAAAGCTAAAGGGTCTCCAGGCCTGTGTGCAGCTGGAGCTGACAGCTGTAGGCACAGCTCTGCCACCCACGACCCTGGACTGCTGTAACCTCTGGGATGCAATAAACTGCATTTTGTATACAATAAACTGCATTTTGTATACAATAAACTGCATTTTGGAGAGCCCCTGGAGTCCCACATCTCTCATTCAGGCTCTCACAACCTTCCCCTTTGTCAAGCCCTCAGCCCTTGTACAGCTGATTAGAGAGGGCTGAGGGCTGGAGATGAAGGCTGCAGTGCCCACTCTGGAGAGGTGATAACAGCACACTGCACTGACACTGACCCAGGGTATGCTGAGGAGACCATGCCCAGTGGAGAAACAGCTCCTCAACATGGGATGGACAACTCTGCCCATCCCCTGCAGCCCCAGCCCTTTCTCTCAGTGGCCACCTGGGCCCTGCCTCGCTGTCTGTGACATGAGACTTGTCCACTGCATCCTGTTACAGCTCCTTTGCACCAACTTCCACCTCCTTTAACCCTAGACCTGGCTGTTAACAGGCAAGAAAGGGTCGCTGCTAATTATTAAAAAAAAAAAAAAAACTATTTTTTTTTAATGATAAAAATTATATTAGAAGTAATAGCAACAAGAACAGCTCCCTGACAAAAAAAAAAAAGACGCCAAAAAAACCCAACAAACCCAACAAACCAACTAAACCAAACCAACATAGTCAAAACCAAAATAAACAAGTTAAAAAACCAGAATCCCAAACCCCACCCAGCTCCAGAGGTGAAACATGATAAACAGTAAAACACAACCAGTGGCTCTCACACCTCCACCACCTCTGCAGACGGGCAGGGAGGTGCTGCAGGGGCCAGGGCAGCCTCATGCCCTGCCAGGGACCCCTCAGAGCCCCGCAGGTTGACAGCTTCCCTCCCAAAATGCTGCATTCAGTTCTGACTGCACGTTCGTCATTCTTTGCTTTTATTGTCCTTTATTGTCCTAACTCTGCTTGTCCAAGTTCCTATCGCTCTAATTTGTATTACTATCTTTATAACCATTTCATTACTATTAAACTTTTAGAATTTTAACACAAGTGATTGGGGTTTCTCACACCAGGGACCCCTCAGAGCCCCACGGGTCCCAGCCCCACTGAGGCTGACAGCTTCCCTCCCAAAATGCTGCATTCAGTTCTGACCCAGCACTAAGAAATCCAAGAACAAAACAGAAAGCTGATGACAGAATCTTGCAAAATCCCACCCAAGAACATTTTGTTATAAAATCACAAGTATTAACAGAAGCTGAGAAAGTCAACAACGTTAGAAAATGATGCTATAGATGAGTAATGTGATGGTTGGCTCTCACAATTATAGAGTGAATATTAAATTTATGGTAAGAGGGGCTAGAGGTGTAAAGGGCAGAACATCCATTTTTGTAGATGAACAGATGGTGATTGAATCCTTTGCTCTCCATGCTGTGTTATTTTCTTTATTCAGTCTTGTGTTGGTTTCTGATAAGGTTTCCATAAACCTTTTAGACTTTTGAAACTGAGCATAATTTCTCACAACAATCTTCAGCCACTTGGACTGGAAGAGCTCAGGAAATAAATTTAATTGGAATGAACCCTCTCTTTCTAACATGTGAGCAATTCCATCAGATTTCCAAAACCAGTGAAAGAGGGACCCCAGCAGCAGAGGCTTCACACAAAGCAATGACACAGAACAGGGCAGGGCAAGCAGCTGACAAAATTATAACTTCTCTATTGTACTGAAGGATTTATTTTAATTTTACTGTAGCTGCTATTAATAAAGTGCAAGATTTAAGAGTCTTGAAAAATAAAAATAAATAAATAATAAAAGGCCCCCACTATACCAAAAAGACAAACCTCATTTTTCTTTACTGTCATGAGGCTCCTGGAAAAAACCATCAAATCATCTGCAAGTTCAGAGGTACAAAAGAAATCTGACTTGAGTTTCTCCAGCAAACCACAGCAGGGTTTGCCCAGCTGGCCATTCAGAATAGGAACAAACACACAAATCTGTATTTTCTAAGATATTTTTCATGGTCATCCTCCATTTCAGTAAGGCAGATTGCACCAAAGACCTATTCTATTCTTGCTGGGAAGAAAGATGCTTTGAGTTATTTAAGCTTTGAGGTGCATTGAAAAATGACTTTCACTAAAGTCAGATATTCCCAGATATAAATACAATTGGTCACTTTGCCTTTAGTAATTGCAGAAAGAACACATTGAAATGCCCTTTCACATGAAAAACTAAAAAAATCTTACATCTAATTCTGGACAACCAGAAGAGACCAGGTGAGAGCTGGACCAGCCAGAGACCAGATGAGAGCTGCTGCCAATTCTGAGTTTGTTTTTCCAAGCCCCTGACCCCAAAGCCTGGGTTTAACTTTGGCAGAGCCGTGCTCAGCAGCTCTGGGCCCACAAGGAGAGAGATGGGTTCAGACCAGGTCATTTAAGAAGAAAGGAGGACTTGTCTCCTCCTGAGAGGAAAGGCTGGTGAATGGACATACCAGGAAAATGGATGAGGGAATTCATCCCTGGGATTGTGGACAGAGTGATTGGGACATCACAGAATTGTAGGGCTGGTGCTCCTCAGCAGCCTCTAAATCCAGCTCTCAGAAACAAAAATCCCAGAGCATCCCTGAAAGACCCTTCTGTCCTCTGTACTGGTTTTTGTAATGCTGACTTTAGTTAAAGCCTGATTCTATTAGACCTCAGCTTTTTCCACCAAAAGTGTTTCCACCCAGCAAATGGTATATTCTAATATTTGGAAATCACGTTGGTTTTTGTTTCATGTGCAGCTTTGCAGTAAAGGCTTTGCTCTAGAGGATCCCCTGAAGTCCTCTCCAGATGATATTTCCAGGCTTGCCAGTTGAATCGAGTCAAAGCTCGTCATCTGCTACTTGAAACTGGGGCAGCCTGGCCTTGCTCTGCATCACTCCCACAGGTGAGGGAAAACAAGGATTGGATTCACTGCTCACACTGAAATCCAAACTGAAACCAAGGCTAGCAATGAATGAGTGAGAATAGAGGAATCAAGAGAACACAACTTACATGTGGAGCTGGTGTTCAGGTTGCACTAATGGCATCTGTTGAAGGGTCTGACACACAGGGCAAGGTTCACCCACGCTGCACCTATGCCTTGTACAGAAAGTATTTCAAACTATCTCAGGTTCACTTTGTGATGCATTCCAGGGGCACAGTGCTTCAGGGAGATGGGCCAGACACCTGCTGCTCCTGTTTGGGCAGCTGGGGGTTAACAAGAACTTGTGCTGTGGTGGTTTTGCTTATGATTCCTACATGCCAAAGGCAAGAGAGAATGTTACCCTGGAGCATTTGTTCTAGAGCAATACACAAACCCCTAATGAAATTGCATTTAGGATAAAACCACAATGAAATGAACCTTTAAGTAATAGTTTTAGTAATGTTTTCTTCCTCAATCACAGCTGGAGAGAGGGAGAGAGAAACCACAATGAAATGAACCTTTAAGTAATATTTTTAGTAATGTTTTCTTCATCAATCACAGCTGGAGAGAGAGGGAGAGGGAGATAGAGACAGAGAGTCCACCTGACATTTGAGATGTAGCACTGAGTTACAGAGCAGAAGTGCATTTGGAGTCTGCCTCAGGCACCACTTGATTCTTAGGAGCTTTAGTGATGTAAGAAATGCCAGGCTGACCTTGTCCATGCCTGTTCTCTCCCCAAGGAGCATCATCCAGAACCCCTCTCACTTCTGACACCACCTGCGCCAAGCCGCCTGCTTTCGGTGCCTGCACAGACACTCAGAGGCTGCCAGGCACTTCTGCAGCTCAGGCTCCCTCCAGAGCTCCTGTGCCTCCCTTCCCACAGCTCTCACAGTGACACATCCTCCAGGAGCCAGGCTTTGCCCAAACCCGTGCCAGCTTTGCACTGGCTCTGTGTGTGTGACCTCAGGGGCAGCAGAGCTCCAGTGCTCCCAGCTGCTGTGCTGTGAAAAACCCCAATTGTGGCCCTAAATGACATCTGGGGCTGGCAGGGAGTTCAGGGAGCTAAAAATGTGTTTGCTGGTGCTTGTCTAAAGGCTGGCAAGGACTGGGAGTTCTGTGTAAGCTTTGGTACAAAGCTCACCTGGCACTCTTTAACCAGGACCTCCTTCCAGCCTGGCCACAGAGCCCCTTCCCCGTGTGAAAAACACCAATCACTTGGTTTTAAAATTTTTAAAGTTTAATAATAGAGAGGAATAGAGAATTTAAAAGTTTAATAATAGAGAGGAATAGTGGGTTTTTCTTTACAAACAAGCTGTTGGTCTGCTGGTAGATAAAACCAGCACTGGGAGAGAAAAGGAACAATGGGAAGGATTCCACTGATGGATGAATTGAAAAAAGATATTTTGCTTTTACAAATAAACTTTAGGTTTGCTGATAAACAAAGTTAGACATTGGAAGATGAAAGAAACAATGGGGAAGAAAAATCTCTAAATTCTATAATAATTAATAATTAAAAATTAAAAGGGAGGGTTATCAATTAGAGGGAAATCTCTGGTATCAGGTGTTTTGGGAAGTCTGTACCTCTCAAGTACCTCAGCCAATGGAGAAAGAGAGAAGGGAAATGTGGATGGGAATTTGGGATAAAAAGGAGGCTGTATCCTCCAAAAATTGGAGACATCCCAGGGGAATGCCCCATGGCCTCTCCCTTTATTGGAATAAAGCCAGAAGGGACTTCCCTGTCTCCTTTGTAGACATAAATCTCTGGTGTTTGTGGATTAATTTTCCTAACAAAATGGTTATAAAAATAGCATTCTAATTAGAGTAATAATAATTTGGACAATCTGAATTAGGACAATATGAAACAATAGAAACAAAGAGTTACAGATGTCGGGGTAATTTTTCTGGGCAAAATAAGCCCAAAAAAGAACCCACATTAACAGAGGATTAACCCTTAAAAACAATAACCTGTTGCATATTCATACATCTCATACATGATGCTTAAATTCCATTCAAACACAGGATTCTGCCTGGTCAGTGTCAGCTTCTTCCTCTGAATCCTGACGGTGTCTTCAGGGATGAGTGAGGCAGGAAGAAGTTCGTTTCTTCTGATAAGAGAACAATAAATTCTCTTTCTTTGAAATATTTAGGTGTCCTATGGCTGCTATCTGGTGCAAGCACCTCATTCCTTTCTTAGAAAATATATCCCACATGCATAGTTCTTATTTTAACTACAAAAGTTACCTTTTAACTACAAAACTACATTTACCACACTATTACAATGTTAATTGTGAAAATGCGTATTTTATGATTGGCTTTTTGCAAATATTAAAATGAATATTATATGTGTTGTGTTAGAAGGTAATGCTGTATTAATTCTCACAAGTACTGTGTTAAATATAGTTTTAGGTTATAAAAAAATGGTAAAATAGAAACTATGCTATGTAGGAAACTCTTTTTAAAGAAAGGACACACAGTGAGATAGCAGCCACTAGACACCTGAATCTTTCAGAGAAAAAGAATTTATTGCCCTCTTATCAGGAGAAATGAACTTCTTCCTGCCTCGAAGGTGCTGTTAGGATTCAGAGGTAGAAGGTGACACTGACCAGACAGAATCCTGTGTTTGAATGGAATTTATGCATCATGCATGAAGTGTATGAATATGCAACAGGCTGTTGTTCTTAAGGGTTAATCCTTTGTTAACGGGTGTCCTTTATCGGGCTCATGATGCCCAGAAAAAGGTACCCGGATGTCCATAACTCTTTGTTTCTGTTGTTTCATATTTTTCTAATTCAAATTGTACAAATTATTATTACTCTAATTGTATTACTATTTTTATAACCATTTTATTACTATTAAACTTTAAAAGTTTTAAAAACAAGTGATTGGCGTTTTTCACATTAAATACAGCATTGCTAACCAATCCAACAAACACACAAAGTAAATATCTGCGTAGAGCCATAGAATATGCACTGTTCAGAGCTGCCTGCCCGTGCTCTCTCAGCCTCTTGTGAAATACAAAGCTGTGTTTGGTGTCAGGTACATACAGGCAATGTGGGTATTTGTGATTGTGATATGTGTGGAGACCGACCATGGGACAGCTGCAAATTCTAATAATAACTGAGGAAAGTAAAGCATGGAAGAAGGGCTTTGAACCTATCCTTTGTTTGCAATTAACCTTGGTTGTTTTAGAAGCATTGGAATTGAAGCGTTAAGGATGTTGCTCTTTGCTTGTAGTTAATCCTTAGAGAGTTCTGCAATAATAACCTTTTGAAGTATAATTTTAGAATATTGCTGGTATCCTTGAAACTATAGCTTTGGAATATATATAAAGGAAACATGCTTATCTCACACCTTAATAAAAGCAGAGAAAAACAGCTTGAGAAAGGAAGATGAACATCACCTCAAGGATTTATGGTTTCGACCAAGGGAAGCTGGACATCACTGTTATGAGATTTATTGTCCTTGTAATTAAAAGGTGGACCCACATCTGGGGAGCTGGACTGCACCAGATGGGATTTGTCTTCCTTGTTTTGGAAATCAGACCCCCACCATCTGGGGATACTCCTTTTGGGATACATCCTGAGAAAAACTAAATCACAAGAGTGTATAGAACTGTGATGTAAAAATTGGGAATAGAAACGGCTGATGAGTAAAAATTGTAATAGAAACTGCTGAGAAAGCTGATGAGTACCCCTATAAATACCTGTAAGCCTCAACTTTTGGTGTGCAGTTGGAGGGAAAACTTCCCCCACTGTACCCAGCACTGTATTGCTCAAACTTTACCATAATAATGAATAAATTGATTGCTCCTTGAATATTGGCCTAGTCAAGCTTCTTATTCATAACAGAACCAACACAAGAGGACCTAAAATCACCCTAAATTACTTGGCTTGACCTCAAATTACGGAAAAAAAGCAAGAAGCCTACAAAAATGGGCCCAACATCACCAAAAAAGGGACCCTAAATCACTCACACAAAATTAAGTTCACCCACATAGTGAACCCAAATCATCCAAAGGGATCTAAAATCCCCCCTCCAACCCACCACATTCAGCCAAAATCAGCCCAAGGGGCCTAAAATCCCCCCTGCAAGGCTGGGAATGCCTGCCAGGGATCGGAGCCCACCCTAACCCTGCCCAGGCCGGCCCCAAATGCCCCCGAGGGGCCGAGGCTGAGGCCCAGCCCGGGATGGGCTCCGGGCTCGCTCCGGGCCCTCCGCGTTCGCTCCGGGGAGTTTTGGCCGCGGCCCCGGATGGGCCTGGGCAGGCCTGGGAGGGACCAGGGAGGGCTGGGCAGGGCTGGGGCATTTGGGGCTTTGGGGCTGGGGGAGTTTGTTGGGAGTGCAGGGACGATTATTGGGGTTTGGGAGAGAATGATTGGGTTTGCGGGCAGCTGGGGAATTTTGAGGGGTTTTGTGGCATTTGAGGGAATGTGTTTCTTGAGGTTTTTGGGAGTTTATTGAAATTTTGGTTTTTTTTTTTTTTTTTAATTTTGGGGGGGATTACTGGGGTTTTGTAAGGATTTGTTGGAATTCTCATAAATTTTTGGTGGTTTTACTGCAATTTCTGGGGGATTTTGTGTGATTTCTTGGAATTGTGGAGGTATTTAGTGGGATTCTTCAGAGGTCTGGGTTTTTTGAGGAAATTTTGGGGATTTTTTTTGGGATTTTTGTGGGATTTGGGGGTGTATTCTTGTTTTTTTTGGGTGTTGCCGGGATTTCTTTGAGTCTTGGGGGGGATTTTGGGGGGTTTCTTGTGGCTTTGGGGACATCTTTGGAGGATTTGTGGGGCTTAAGTGGGATGATGGAGGGGTGTTGTTGGGATTTTAAGAGATTTTATGAGCTTTTATTGGGATTCTAGGGTGTTTTAGAATTTGTGAGATTTAATTGGGATTTAGTGGGTTTTATTGGGACTTTCAGAGGTTTTAAGGAGATTTTGGTGCCTCTCAGCCCTTCCCCACACCTGGGGACAACCCCAAAGCCCCCCGAGACCACACAAGGCCTCCCAAAATTCCACAAAATCTACCCCAAAGTCCCTATAAATCAGAATAAAATGCTCCAGAATACCAGAGAATCCCACAAAATCCCAGTGGAACTCACCAAAGTTAAAAAGCTCCCAAAAATTTCAATAAACCCCCCCAAAAAATGAAACCCTTCCTAAAGCTCAATAAAATTCCCCAAAATAAAACTCCCCAAATCCATAAAAACTTTCAAGAAAATCCTGTAATCTCCCCAAGCCAAATAATTATCTCCAAAAACCCAATAATTCTCCCGAAACTCCCAACAAAATCCCTCAAAACCCAAAAAAGCCCCCCCTCAAATCTGCCAAAACCCTCCCACAATCACCTCAAAATTGCCCCAAAATCCCAAAAAAATCCTTACAACCCCCCCAAGCCCCTCCGAAGGCCTCCAAATGTCCCAAAATTCCCCAAATCCCAAAAGAGCTGCCCAACATCCTCCCAGACTTCCCCAAAATCCCCCCAAACCCCCCCAGACTCAGTGGGGCCGTCCTGGATCAGGGGGGCACCGGTCGGTGGAGCAGGAGCCACTTCAGGGGGCCCTCGGAGCTTTTTGGGGAGGGGGCACCATGGGAGACCCCCCAAAAACCGGGGGGGAGGGGGGGAACCCCTGCTGTGCCCCCTCCCCCCGAAACCCCCAGACCCCGGTTCAGGGTGGGCCTGGGACCCCCCGGAACCCCCAAATGTCCTCCGGGACCCCTCCAGGAACCCCAAACCCCCCAGAGCCTCCCCAGGATAGCCCAGGACCCCCCTTGAGACCCCCCCCAGACCCTTCCCAAGACCCCACCCAGGAGCCCTCCAGGTCCCCCCAGACCCCTCCCCAAAACCCCAAGACCATCTCAAGACCCCCAAGACCCTCCCAATACCTTCCTACGACCCCTCCCCAAAACCGCCTCGACCCTCCCACGACCCCCCTGTCCCCCAAGACCCCTCCTAGGACCCATCCGCCCCCCCCAGACCCCCCCAAACCCCCGGACCCCTCCCCAAAGCCCCCCCAGGCCCCTCCGGACCCTCCCCCGCCCCCCCCCACCGCCCCCCCCCGATCCCCTCTCAGGCCCCTCCCGCTCCTGTCCCGAGCCCGGGGGGTCCCGGAGGCGGCGGGGAAGGGGGCGCTGCTTCCAGCTCGCCTCTGATTGGCTGGGGCGGCGCGGAGGAGGCGGGTGTTGCTGAGGGGAGCTGCGCTGTGACTGGGTAATTTGGGAAAGTGTAGCGCGATGATTGGTTGGTTCATTGGGGCGTGCCTCTATTGGCTGGGGGAGCCCGCGCGCCTGGCGGGTGGCGGGAGTTTGTGAGGCGAGGGCGCTTGAGCAGGAGCTCAGGTGGGGCTGGGGGAAAGTGGGGGGGTTTGGGGCGGTTCTGAGGGGAAATTGGGGATTGTTGGGGGCATTGACGGGAAATAGGGGGGTGTGCGGTGGGCCTGGGGGAATGAGGGAGTGTGAGGGGGCTTTGGTGGGTCTGAGGGGGCTTTAGGGAGCTTTGAGGGGAGCTTGAGAGGGTCTGGAGCGTTCTCAGGTGGGTTTAGGGGGATCTGAGGGGACTTGAGAGGGTCTGAGGGGATTTTGGGGGATTGCAATAGAAACTGTGGGGTTGGGAGTGGGTAGAGAGGGTTCTGGGGTGAGTCTGGGAAATTTGGTGGAGTCTGAGGGGATTTCAAAGGGTTTGGGGGGGGATTTAGGGGTCTAAAGGGGGATTTGGAGCAGTCTGATGGATTTGGGGGGGGGTCTCATGTGGGTCTGGGGTGAATTTTGGGGGGAAATGGGGGAGTCTGAGTGTCCTGGGGAGGTTTTTGGGGTCCAGGGTGGTTCTAGGCAAACCTTAATGGGCTCTGGGGGGTTTGGGGTTCCTGGAGGGGTCCCGGGGGGTCCCAGGCCCACCCTGAACCGGGGTCTGGGGGTTCTGGGGGAGGGGGCACAGCAGAGATTCCTCCCCTTCCCCCCCCCGGTTTTTGGGGGGTCTCCCATGGTGCCCCCTCCCCAAAAAGCTCCGAGGGCCCCCTGAAGTGGCTCCTGCTCCACCGGCCGGTGCCCCCTGATCCAGGACGGCCCCACTGAGTCCGAGGTGTTCTGGGGGGATTTGTGGGGATTTTGAAGCTTTGAGAAGGTTTTTGGGGATTTTGGGGTTCCTTTTTTGACCTTTGGGGGATTTTGTTGGGAGCTTGGTGGGAATTATTGTAGTTTTTGGGGAGAACTATTGGGTTTTGGGATGGTTACATGGTTTTGGGTGTTTTGTTGTATTGGGGGGTTTCGGATTTTGGGTGTTTTTTTGGGGTTGTAGGGATTTCTTAGGGGGTATTTATTGAAATTTTTTGGAGTTTTTTTAAATTTTGGTGAGTTTCACTGAGATTTTGTGGGATTCTTTGGGGTATTTGAGGGTTTTCTTGTAATTTTGGGGGATTTTGTGGGGTTTTTGTTAAATTTTAGGGGGGGTTTGGGGAATTGCTTGGGTGTGGGGAAGGGCTGAGAGGCACCCAAATCTGCATTAAAGATCCAGAATTCCCAAAAAAACCCACTAAATCCCAATTAAATCTCTCAAAATCCCATTAGAACACCTTAGAATCCCAATAAAAGCCCACAAAATCCTTTAAAATCCCAATAGCCTCAAAAATCATGATTAAACTCTGCAAATCCCCCAAAAATGTCCCCAAAACTATCAAGTCCCACAAAATCTCCCCCAAGATCCAAAGAAATCCGGGAAACAGCCAAAAAACCCCAAAACTCCCCCTTCCCCCCAATTCCCACCAAAAATCCCAATCCCATCATCCCAGTTCTCCCCAGCATGATCCTAGCTGTTCCCAGTATGGTTACAGACACTCCCAGTATATCCCAGTTGCCCCCAGCATGTCTGTAGTCATTTCCAGGCACTGCCAGTGGCCCCAGTAAGGTGTCAGTTCTCCCAGTATGATCACCCAGTTATGCCCAGAATATCCCAGTTGCCTCCAGCATGAATCCAGTCCTTGCCAGTTCCTCCAGTTTGCTTGCAGCATCATCCCAGTTTCTGTCACTTGCTCCCAGTAGCCCAAAGTGTGATCCCAGTCCCTCCTTTTCAACCCCAATATGATCCCAGTAAGCTCCAGTTTGATCCCAGTCCCATGCCAGCCCTCCCAGTGTGGCCCCAGTATAATCCCAGTTGCTTCCAATCTCTCCCAGTATGGTCCCAGCTGCCTCCAGCATGGTTCCTGTTGCTTCCTAGATCAGCCCAGTCAGTCCCAGTATGATGCCATTTGCTGCCAGCGTGCTCCCAGTTGCTCCCAGTCAGGCCCAGTATGGGGGATGATGTGCAGAGTGTGTTCCCAGTCACTGTCAGACACTCCCAGTATTAGTCCAGTCCCTCCCAGTATGATCCAAAGATGAGCCCAGTGTGCTCCCAGTCCCTGCCAGTATGAACCAGTTGTGCTGCACATGGTTTCAGTTGCTCTCTTTCCCCCTCACTTTTGTTCCAGTCCCTCCCAGTATGTCCCAGTGTAGCCCAGTTCCCTCCAGCATGTTCCCAGCCACTCCCAGTTGCTCCCAGTTGGGTTTTTGGGGGATGTTTGTAGAATGAAGGAGTCCAAGGCTGAGCGGAAAAGGCCCCTCGGGGGGACATCGGGGGGGTGGCGGTGGCGGCTGCCGGCAGAGGCAGCCTGGAGGAGCAGAGCCCTCCAGCCCTCCTCTGCCTCAGCTCTGGCTCCATCTCCGGCCGCCTTCCCGGCCCAGGAGCCCAAAGTGGGGAGCCCAGAGAGGAGGAGCGCGGCCATTGGCGGGAGCCTCAAGAGCCTGGAGAGGGGCAGGGGGGACTCCTTGGAGCCACTGCAGCCCTGAGCAGAGAATGAGGGGAGAAGGGAGCCCGGGAGCCCAAAGAGCCCCGGCATCCCGAAATGGGGAGAGCCAAGAGGGGGGAGCTTTTGGCATTGCTGGCACTGCCAGCAGCCTGGGCAGGGCGGGCACTGAGGAGAAGGGGGACGCCCAATCCAAGTGTTACCCCCAGGAGCTGGGACAGGGGGGAACCCCCAGGCACCAAATGTGCGGGACCAGAGTCAGGGAACTCCTGGGAAGCTTTTTCAGGGCCGAATCTTGGTGTTTGGGAGGGTTTTCTGGAGGCCAGGTGGGCAGTGACTTTTAGAGATGGACTTTTGCAGTGGGACCTTCAAATTCAACGTGCTCATCCCTTGTTTTCCCCAAACCAGGATTTCCCATTGCCAATTCCTGGGAGGCTGTGAGGAAGAGGAAGATGTTTCGGGACACTGAGGCAGGTGAGGAGGAAGTCAGTGCCCCTTTCCCCTCTGTGCTGCTCCATCTCCCAGCCCAGCACGGCCCCGGCTGCAGCACAGACCTGGGGGGATCTCCTTGCCCTTGCCTGTGGCACGGAGGCAAATCCCATCCTGTCCTTGTCCTTCCTCGCCCAGAGCAGGAGCTGAGCATGGAGAGCAGGGAGGACAAATGCCCGCGGCAGAACCTGGTGGAAGAGGCCGTTTGGAGCGGCTCCACGGCGCAGGAAGCCAACGGGGAGGAAAAGGCCCGGAGATGCCGCACGAGGAGGGGCTGCAAACGCAGCTGGCGGGGATGTGAGGGGGAAAGAGCCAGCCTGGGCCGGGAAGGCGGCCGGAGATGGAGCCAGAGCTCGGAGCTGGTGCTCCATGAGCAGGGGCATGATGGGGAGAAGCCCCACACATGTGTGGAGAGTGGGAAGAGCTTCAGGTGCAACTCCAAGCTGATTGTGCACCAGAGGACCCACACTGGGGAACGGCCCTACGAGTGTGATCAGTGCAGAAAGAGGTTTCAGAGCAGCTCCAATCTCCTCCTGCACCAGCGCACGCACACAGAGGAGAGGCCCTTCCGCTGCCCTGACTGCGGGCAGGGCTTCAGGCAGAACTCCCATCTTGTCCTGCACCGACGCATCCACACTGGGGAGAGGCCCCACGAGTGTGGGGAGTGTGGAAAGAGCTTCAGCCAGAGCTCTTACCTGATCCAGCACCAGAGAACCCACACTGGGGAACGGCCCTACGAGTGTGGGGAGTGTGGGAAGAGCTTCAGCCAGAGCTCCAGCCTGATTGTCCACCAAAAGATCCACACAGGGGAGAGGCCCTACCAGTGTGATAAATGCAGGAAGAGGTTTCAGATCAGGTCCCATCTCCTCCGGCACTATTGGTTTCACAGAGAGGAGAGGCCCTTCCAATGCTCCGACTTCGGGAAGGGATTCAAGCACAACTCCACCCTCATCACCCACCGGCGCATCCACACTGGGGAGAGGCCCTACGAGTGTCCCCAGTGTGGGAAGAGCTTCTCCAGCAGCTCTACCTTGACCCAACACCAACGGAGGCACCGGTGAGGGAAGCCCTGCGAGTGCCCCGAGTGCGGGAAGAGCTTCGTGCGCTGCTCCAGCTCCATCCCCCACTGGAGGAGGCACTTTGGGCACAGCCCTGGTGCCCCACATTGCCTGTGATCCATGTTGGGAACACACCTGGCTGCTTTTCGTTTTGGTTTGATCTTAATTTTCTTCTGCTTCATCTTCTTCCCTTAAAAACAGCCAAAACAGGGTTAATTGAAATAAATTGATCAAACATGTCTAAATTTCTAGAATTTTAGAAGTTTTTAAAGGGCAATTGATGGTTTGGGGACAATTTTTCTGGAGGAGTTGTGTGGTATGGGGGGGGGGGGGGATTTTGAGCAGTGTTCTTCATCTCTTTGCTCTCCAAAAGCCAAGAGGATCACCTCAAAACAATTGAATCCCATGCCAAACAACTGAATTTTAATTCATACAGGCCTAATTCCACTTCAAAATGCCTTGTTCCCACCCTAAAAAAATCAATCCCATGCCAAACTCACTCCATTCCACAGTCGCCAGTGTGAGATGGGGTTGGGAGGAGATTGGGAGAAATGGGATCCAAATTTGGAGTGGTGGGATAAGGACTGTGTGGGGCTGTGTGTGTGCAATGTATTTGGTAGTAAATAAAACTTTCAGAGTTACTGAATTCTGTCCCGTTCTTTTTCAGTCCCTTGCAGTTCTGTTTGCAGAGTGCCGCCTTCTCAGCTGATTGTGTTTGTGTTCTCCTTTCTCTCCTGACTCTCTTTACCTGCTCTGTTTCTCTCTCAGTGTCTCCCTTGAGCCAGGGCAGCTGCCACCAAAGACCCTGCCCTGATTTAATTCCCAGTGCAGGAGCTACAACAGCCATGGGTGAAGTTCTGGAGGCTGGCAGTGAAATGTCACTGTAGGATCTTGCTCCACTTGGCTTTTGGCCCCTTCTGAAGAGCTTTGCCTTCAAGGGCAGGAACATCTTTTCCTGGCTGGCACTGGAATTGGAGTGTGTGCTGTGCAGGACCATACAGACTGGAATCATGTGGACTGGGATCCTACAGACTGGGACTGCACAGACTGGGACCATATGGATCAGGACCATGCAGAGTGCGGTCATGCAGACTGGGATTGTATGGGTTGGGATTGTACATACTGGGATCATATGGACTGGGATTTCACAGGCTGGGCCCATAGGGATTAGGAGCAGAGGCTGAGATCATCCAAACTGGACCATATGGACCGGGAGGGCTGCACCAGATCAATGTGAACCGAGGGGGTCCCGCCTTGCTCAGGGGTCCCTCCCCATCCTGCCTGGGGGCGCAGCCAAAGCTCCCCAGAATGAATGCAGAGGCGCAGGAGGGATCCCAGTGCCAATGCCATTTCCAATCCTGGTGCCAGTTCCAGAGTGATCCTGGCGCTGATCCCGGTGCCGGTGCCAGCATCGGTCTCCATCTCAGTCCCAGAGCCCTCCCAGTGCTGATTCTGGTTCTTGTGTTGATCTCAGTCCCAGAGCGGTGCCAGTCCCAGTCTCAGTCTCGATTCTGGAGCGGTGCCATTCTCAGTGCCAGTGCTGGTGCTGGTTTCAGTGCTGGTCTCAGTCTCGGTCTCAGAGCGGTTCTGGACCCAGTGCTGCTGCTGGTTCTGGTCTTGGTCCCAGAGTGTTCCCAGTGCCAATCTCAGTCTCGGTCCTGGTCCCAGAGCGCTGCCAGTCTCGGTGCTGGTTCCGGTGACGCTCTCGGTCTCAGTCCTGGAGGGCTCCCGGTCCCGGTCCTGGTCCCGGTCCCAGAGCAGTCCCGCTGCGGGTGCCGGGTTCCAGTCTCGGTTCTGATCCCGGTCCTGGATCTGCTGGTGCCAGTCCCAGTTCCAAAGCGCTCCTGGTGCCGGTCCCAGTGTCAGGCTTGGTCCCAGTCTTGGTGCCAGTGCCAGTTCTGGTGCCGGTTCTGGTCTGGGTCTTGGTCCTAGTCCCAGTGCTGGTCCTGTAGCGCTGCCAATCTCAGTTCCAGTGTCGGTCTCAGTCTTGCTGCTGGTGCTGGTTCTGCTGCAGGGTTTGGTCTCAGTCCTGGAGAATTTAGGTCCATTTGGGTGATTTTAGACCAAACTGGGCAGGTTTAGGGTGGGGTTCAGGTCCCTTGCAGGGATTTCAAGCCTTTTAGGGTGGATTTTAGGCCCCTTTGGCTGATTTTAGGCCAAATCTGGTGGGTTTTAGGATGGATTTTTGATTTCATTTGGATCATATAAGCTCATTTGGGTGGAGTTTGGGTGCCTGTTTGGGTAATTTTAGGATAAACCAGGCAGGTTTAGGGTGGATTTTAGATGCCTTTGGCTGATTTTAGGCCTCTGCATAATTTTAGGTTGAAGCAAGCCTTTTAATGGTGATTTTAGGTCCCTTTGTGTTATAGATGGCTAATGAGATGATTGGCTCTCCCAATTAAGGGATGAATAGTGTGTGAATATTAAGAGAAGCTTTATTGGTGTGTGATTATGTTATTGCAGTCTGTTGTTTAGATGTCCTCTGCTCTCCCCACAGTCCCCTTTCCCCCCTATTGTTACATCAGACAGCCTGAGCCATCCAGGACAGGTGGAAAGGTGGTGTCCTGATTTAGGGCAAATTTGGCAGAGAATTTCCAAAGGGGCCCCTCCAGAAAGCAAACCCACACAGCCCCTCCCCCAACCGGGTTGGGATGGATTCCTCGGAGAGAAGTGGAAAGAACCTGTTTGTTTGACAGGCACAGCACCCCCAGCACACAAAATGAACAATACCGGGTGACACCACTCTGTCACTGCTCTGACAAAGAGCAAAGTCCAGGAAGAAATCTGGACTGTTTAGCTAAACTAACTAATGAGCAGAAGCAAAAGCAAAGCAGGAGCGAGAGCAGAGCAAAAAGCCAAGCAAAAAGCAAAAGCAGCACCAGGTACTGCCCCGTCTCTGTGTCCCACCAGCCATGGGGGAGCGGCTGATAAGAAACCAAAACAAAACTTTCACTCTTCAGAGCCAGTCCCAAAGGCACAGAACATGATATCCAGCATAAACAGAGCACATGAGTGGGGACACAAGCACCATAACGTCACCCTAGGACAAGCTGTCAGCTCCAGCTGCAGGCAGGCCTGGAGACCCTTTGGCTTTGGTTACAATGCATTCTATACTTTTCTTTGCTGAGCATCTTAATACAGTAGAACCAATGTATACCCTTACTTTTACCTATAGCCTATCAAAACTCCTATAATTACCATATTCATGTTACTGTTCTCCAATCACTAAAAGTTAGTACATTACAGTTTAAGCTAGAAGTTGTTTTTCAGTTTTCTTGCAGTGGAAAATTCTGAAACCTTTTTTCTACTTGCAACTTTGCTGCCTTGTTTGCCTGTGCTATCCTTCTGCTTGGTAAAAACATCTTCTTATTTGGGGTGGGTTTATCCTTTGCTCTAAGCCATCAAAACCCCTTCTAACAAACACACCCTTTGCCTCCTTGGTTATCCAGTAAGACTGGCTCAGCAATTCTTTTCTTCTATCTCAAAACTGGCTTCCATCTCTATTCCTTCATCAGACTCTACATTTAAAAATCTTTCTGCCAGCATACATATCTGTGAGACTTTGTTGTCAAACTTTCATCCTTCCCAACAGAAGATAATGACTCATGAGGCCTTTCTTTGTTTGAATAAGCCCTGGGGTGTGTTTGTTGTTCTGAGTCCAGGATCCTCAGATGCAAGAGGAGACAGCAGCAGTGCCTCAAGAAATGCAGGTGAGAAGAGAAACCCCAAGTGTGGTGGAGCACTGAGAGTTGCCACTGAAAGCCCTTTCTGAGGGAGGCTGCCCAGGGGATGGTTGGAGCTGTGGCTGCAGCAGGCAGAGGCACTGGGCAGGAGGCTCTGGTGCTGAGCAAACCCTTGGTTTGGTGGAGCAGAAGGGCCAAGGCCTGATCCTGGGCTCTGGATGGGAGATCCTGTCCCTCCCAGGGCCCAGGGCTCTCCCTGGAGGCAGCCTGGGCTGTGCAGGCAGTGCCCAGGGAAGGACAGTTTTGGGTTTTTGTGGTTGAAGTGACCTCTGAAGTATTACAAAGTTTTGTTTTCGCATCCTTGCAACTGAAGAAGAAGTGGAGATTCGTCAGTTCTGCTTTTTAAGGTTGTTCATTTTTTCTTATCTATTACATTTTTTCTTTGACCTGCTGAGATCTGTCCAGCAGGTCAGGTTGTGGCACAGTCCCTGCCCTTGGGGTGGTGTTAACTTTTTATACTACCAACTATGTGTACTTTATTTACAATCATTTTCTAATACTTATTACTTATGTTAGACAGTCTGTCTCTAAACCAAACAATAGGTGGAAGAAGAGGGAGAGGGAGGAGAAGGAAAAGGAGGACAGGACACATTTAGATTCTTCCATCTTGTCTCTTGAACCCCCACTCTAAATCCTCAAAATTCTACTTTTTTACCCTGGGACAAATTAACTATCATTCTACTCAAACTCTTGTGGCTTGTAAACCTTCACACAACGTTGGTAATTTTTTCTATGGACTAAAATTGAAGGCACGGGTGGTTTTGACTCCGTGTCAAGGTCTCTGAGCTCCTTGCCAGGGTTTCGAATCACCCAGGGCAGCCAGAGGAATGTTCTGGGTCCCGACAGGACAGCAGGGTGACAGTGCCCAGTGTCCCCAGGGCTGCAAGGACACAGCCCCGGCGGCACGAGCACAACCTGTCTGCTCACAGAGCTCTCTGGGGCACACGACTGCCATGGCCAAGGGCACCAAGAGCTCAGGGAGCTGCAGGCAGCTTCAGAGCTCTGGGGGAAGGACCCTCTGTGTGGCTGTCATCACATCAGTCAAAGGGACAGGACCACAATCAGAATAAGAATAATTTATTGCTTTGGTATTGAGAGTAATGAGGGATTTGTCTTTACAAACCAGCTGCTAGATAAAACCAGCACTGAGAGATAAAGGAGACAATGGGAAGGATTCCACTGATTGATGAATGGAAAAAGATATTTTGCTTTTACAAATAAACTTTAGGTTTGCTGATAAATGAAACTGGACATTGAAAGATGAAAGAAACAATAGGGAAAACCCCTGAAATCCATAAGAATTGAAAATCAAAAGGGAGGGTTATACATTAGAGGGAAATCTTTGGTATCAGATGTTTTAGGAAGTCTGTACCTCCCAAGTACCTCAGCCAATGGGGAAAAAGAGGAAGGAAATTGGGATAAAAAAGAGACTGCATCCTCCAAAAATTGGAGAGACTCCAGGGGAATGCCCCATGGCCTCTCCCTTTATTCAAATTAAGCAAAAGGACTCCTCTGACTCCTTTCTGGACATAAAACTCTGGTATTTGTGGAATAATTTTCCTGACCAGTATATAACTTTCTAATCCAATAGGCTGATGCCACAGAGTTTATTTTGCTTTACTGTCCTATCACCTTTACTTTTTTCTACTGCAATGCGGATATTTTTGTCCAATGAGTTCTTATTACATGTACACACACATATGTCTCTGTTATAACATCTAAACTCTCAGCTTATTCTATACAATCACATTACTACTCTATAAAACCCTTTATCATCTCTTCTTATACCGTTTCTTACTTACTTAAGTCCTATTCTTACCCATAACTATAGAAGCATGAGTTGATTTCTCTGTTCAATGTCTGTCTACCTTGCTTTCACATCAATCTAGGCTTCTTCCAAGGCTGTAAATCAAACCCTCTTGAGTCTGTGAAGATTTCTATCTTCCCAATTCCCACTGGGCAGGCAAGGATAGGGAGTCGTAAGAGCCTGAATGAGAGATGTGGGACTCCAAGTGGCTCTTCAAAATGCAGTTTATTGTATACAAAATGCCATTTATTGTATACAAAATGCTGCTCATTGTATCCAAAATGCAGTTTATTTTATCCAAAATGCAGTTTATTGTATCCAAGAGGTTACAGCAGTCCAGGGTCATGGGTGACAGAGCCTGTGCCTACAGCTGTCAGCTCCAGCTGCACACAAGCCTGGAGACCCTTTAGCTTTGGTTACAGTGCATTGTATACTCTTCTTTGCTGAGCATCTTCATACAGCAGAAACAATCTATACCTTTACTTTTACCTATAGCCTATCATAACTCCTATAATTACCATATTCATGTTACTGTTCCCCAGTCAATAATTAGTACATTACAGTTTAAGCCAGAAGTTGTTTTTCAGTTTCCTTGCAGTAGAAAATTCTGAGACCTTTTTTCTATTTTGCTACACGTCTTGTTTGCCTGTGCTATCCTTCTGCTTGGTAACAACATCTTGTTTGGGGTGGGTTTATCCTTTGCTCTAAGCTGTAAAAACCCCTTTTAACTAACACACCCTTTGCCTCCTTGGTTATCCAGTGAGACTGGCTTAGCAATTCTTTTCTTCTATATCAAAACTTGCATCCATCTCTATTCCATTCTCAGCTTCTACATTCAGAGATCTTTCTGCCAAGCACACACATCTGTGAGACTTTTTTGTCAAACTTTCATCCTTCCCAACAGGGAGTCTGTGGTGTTGTGAGGTTCCCAGGATGAGGTGAGAGATGAGAATTTGACTCTGTGTTTTCAGAAGGCTGATTTATTATTATATTATATTATATCAATCATATCATCATATCATATCATATATCATCATATCATATAATATCATATTAAAATGCTATACTAAAACTATACTAAACTATAGAGAAAGAATACAGACAGAAGGATAGAAAATAATGAATAATAAAAACCTGTGACTGACCAGAGTCCTGACACAGCTGGACTGGGATTGGTCATTAAGTCAACACAATTCACATGTGGGTAAAAAAGTCTCCAAATCACATTCCAGAGCAGCAAAACATGGAGAGGCTGAGACTTCTCATCTTCTCAGGAGAAGAAATCCTGGCAAAGGGATATTTCAGAAAATATCCCGGTGACAGGAGTCCTTTCCTCCTCCTCCTCATCCTGTCTCCAGCACTCAGCCCAGCCCTGTTTGCTCTTTCACCACTGGCCGGGTTTGGCTTCCCTTGCCCCACCGGGGCCTTTCTGAGCCGTGGTGACTCTGCCCAGGCCAGCAGTGCCATGAAATGAGTCTCTCCCTTGCATGAGCTCCTCTGGCCTGCTGCTCCTCACTGTCATCCAGGAGATCCCAGCATGAGGCAGAGATTTTTTACAAAAAATTCTGGTGGTGAGAGCGAGGAGCAGGCTGCCCTGGGAGGTGTTGGGTGCCTCATCCTTGGCAAGATCCAGAGCCACGTTGGAGGGGGCTTTGAGCAGCTCGCTCTGGTTGGAGATGTCCCTGTCCATGAGCTGCCTCAGATGATTTCTGCCCTCTTGTGGGAAACATTATTCTCCTGGATTCACCTGAGATTCCTCCCAGGATTCTCCTGGAGTCTTTTGATTTCTCATTTTGGGACCTGAGTTGATAACTACAGGCCCACAATCTCCCATGAAAGGTTCTCAATACGTTTGTTCTCCTTTGGAGTTTTCACTCTAGAATCCACCTGAGACTGATCCCAGGTACGTCCCAGAGTCTTCACACCTCCCTGAGGAAGCTGAGCTCCCAAGAAACAGCCCCAGGTTCCTCCAGGGAAGATTTCCAAGAGGTTTTTGCTCATTTGGAAGCATTTCTCTATGCTCCAGTGGATGCACTGGAGACTCCTCCTGGCATCTGCCAGAGTCTTCTCACTGGTTTAGGCACTTGATATCCCAGGCAGCAGCCCCAGAGTGCTCCAAGGCAGGTACCTGAGATGATTTTTTCTCTTTTCCTGGAAATTATATCTTCTCTGAATCTACCTGACAATATTCCCAGGCATCTCTCAGAGTTTCAGCCTCCAGTTCCAGGACAATAAATCCTGTCTGGCAGCCCCTCGTTGCTCCAGGGAAGCTGACCTTGATCAGTTTTCACTTTTGCAGTGAACCTGCATCTTCCAGGCTCTTCCCGAGACTCCTCGCAGGCATCTCCTGGAGTCTTTGACACACAGAGGTGGAAGTAGCTGAGATCCTGGGTGGCAGCCCCAGATTCCTCCAGGGAAGATTTCCAAGATGTTTTTCTCATTTGGAAGCATTTCTCTATGCCAGAATGCACTGGAGGATCCTCCTGGCATTTCTCAGAATCTTTTCCTCTCAGGTTTAGGCACTTGATATCCCAGGCAGCCCCCCAGACTGCTCCAAGGCAGGTACCTGAGGAGATTTTTCTCTTTTCCTGGAAATTGGATCTTCTGTAAATCTACCTTGCAGGGGCCGTAGAATTATAGTATGTATTGTATAGCTGGTCCATGAGTCCCAGTAAAAGATCTCTGTATTATCTAAGTGACCCTGCCCAGATTCTAGTTGTTGTAAATGGACTGCAGCTGTGATGTCCTTAATTGGGCAGCAGCTGTAGCCCATGGAGGTAGCTGGGATAGAAAGGGGTGGGGCAGCCAGGGAGAGCCGGAGAGGAGCCCTGGCTGAGAAGCAACAACAGCCCTGCTATGAAGAGCTGCCCACAAGAGACTCTAGAACTCTGGATAACAACACTACCTGACATTATTGTCAGGCATCTCTCAGAGTCTCAACCTCCACTTCCAGGACAAGAAATCCTGTCTAGCAAGCCCAGATTGCTCCAGGCAAACTCACCTTGATCAGCTTTTGCAGTGAACCTGCATCTTTCAGGCTCTCCCTGAGACTCCTCGCAGGCATCTCCTGGAGTCTTGGACACTCAGAGCTCTAAGGAGCTGAGATCCTTGGTGGCAGCCCCAGATTGCTCCAGGGAAGCTGCCCAAGGGGATTTTGTGGCAGGAAAGAGGGAGATTGTAGGAGCGTCAGGGGGTAGGACGGTCGGGATGGACGGAGACGAGAGATCTCTGCAGCCAGGGCATGGAACTTGTGGTTTATTGCAAAGGGCCGGGGTACAGGCCCTGCTGGGAGCTGCCAAATGTTGCAGTGTTACGCAACTCTCTCCTGTCCCCTCCCCCTTCTTCCTCCCACCTAGCTGCCTATCAATCAAATCTACCTGAGACATCCCCTGTCATCTGATTGGCTTTCACCTGTCCTTCCCCACCCCTAATCCGAGGCTTGAAAAATACAGAGACCATGTGGCCCGGCCTCTGTTGCCTCTCGGATTTCCAGCTGAGAGGTTCTTCCAGGGTGGATCCTGGAATCACCACAGGGATCCTTTAAGCATCTATTAAACCTGGATTAAACTTACAACAGAGACTGCTTCTTTCTTCACTGACGCTGTAAGCTTCCCCGCCAAAGGTAACTGAGTTCCTTTCCTGCCTGGACTTCCCAAATGCTCGTGTGCTGCATTCCATAACTAGCCATAGGCTCCTCTGTGGGAAATAACTACAGCTGTAGCCTTCGGCTCAGCAGCGAAAGCCAGGGAAGCTAGCAGGACACACCCGGACTACCTAGGGATTTACAAAAACTACAGCCAAACACAGCTTGGGGCAGGCCCAAGAGAAGAGAGGGGGAGAGAGGATGAGAGAGTGAGAGAGTAAGAGCGTAAGGGAGTAAAAAAGGTAAGAGAGCAAAAACGTAAGAGTGAGGTTCCCGATACAATAAATCTTCTTTTGTGTTGAATATTCTATTTCTCACTAACCAATCTAGTACAAGATACAAATCCTATAGCATTTACATACAGCCTATAAGAATCATTGCATCACCATACTGTGTTACATTTTAAATCCTAAAAACTCCACTTTGGACCCCTTCTGCAAAGCTAGTAGGGTCTGCTCTGACCCTTGGACCTTTCTGCAAGCAGAGGGAATTGTTTCATCAAAAGGGGATTACGTTCAGTCGGGCCACACCATTGTTTTCCATTTGTTCAGTAACTAAGGGATCTCAAAGCTTACTTTCATTTCAATCTCGCTTACAGTTTCTATATTCTCAAAATCTTTTGCCAGGCAATCATATTTATAAGGCTTTCCTGTTTCATCTTCTCCAACAGGAGCTGAGCAGGGCTGCAGGAGCACAGGGGCAGCCCAGTTTGGCTCCTCTTGTGCCAGGGGCATGTCCGTGTGCCCCGCTGGGCACCGTGAGGAGCAGCTGGACGTGCCTGTGGCTGCAGGCTCTGTGTCTGGGCTGCTGCTGGCTGTCTTGGCTGCCTCGGCCTCCTGGTGTGGGGCGGGCACAGGGCCGGGCTGGGCCCTTTGGTGGTGAGCGCCGGGCAGGGCTGGTTGGGCAGGGCTGGCCGGGCTGTGGCACTGGCTGGAGCTGTGAAACTGTCCACGGCTGTGGTGATGGCCGGGCTGTGACACTCTCTGGGGCTGTGGCGATGTCCAGGGCTTTGGCACTGGCTGGGGCTGTGGTAATGGCCGGGGTGTGGCACTGACCGGGCTGCCCTGAGGCTGCAAGGCCCAGCCAGGACAGCGGCTGCCCCACTGCGGCCCTTGTGTCCCTGCCAGGGCCCCTGGGCCAGGCCGCGATGGCTCCGCTGCTGCTGCTGCTGCTGGAGCTCAGGGCCTGCGGGGCCAGGGCGGCCTGGCCCTGTCCCCATGGAGAGACCAGGCCCGGCCTGGGCTGCCCTGAGGGTGACGCTGCTGCAGCTGCGAGCACAGCAGCAGGAGGAGGAGGAGAAGCAATCAGATAATTATTATTTAGATTTTTCACTGAGGCTTCTCAACTTCCCAGGAGAAGAATCCTGGCGAAGGGATTTTTCAGAAAATATCACAGTGACACTGTCCCAGCTGCAGGATCTGCTTCCATCAGCCCCAAGCCCAGCCTGGTGCTGAGCAAAGGGGCTGGGCCGGCGTCATCCCCTGATGGGGACTGTGCACCCCCTCTGCCCCCTCCCCAAATTCCCTCTGGGGAGCAGGAGCTGGGGCAGGAGCCCTGAGGGGAGGGACAAGGGGGTGACACCGGCATGGGGGGGACACACACAGCCCCTGGGGACCCTCCCTCACCTTCTGCTGCAGCACCAGAGGATGAACCTGTTATGTTTGCCCAATTATCCCTTCATAAAAAAAACCAAACAATATTTGGGATAGCAGCAATTTTAATTAAATAGTTTAGAAAATACATAAATAAGGGATAATTTGGTTCAAATAATAGTGCATAAGCAAAAGATAACCGCGGGGTACGGAGTGCAGGGTTCTGGGACCCTTGCCACCTCACGTACAAGCTTGCCAAGTAAAAATTACCCCCTTATATGCTATGGGTTAATACCATCTCCTCCTATTTTCGGTTCGTCACATTTCTATCTCCGCCCTCATTATCACCTTTACTGCGCATGTGCCACCACTCGGTTGGGTGGTCGCACAAGTCTTTTGGGGGTCGTATGATGAAGATTTCGTAGTCTTCCTCTGTGTCCTTTAATTCACCTTTGGGTTAAACATGCGCATCAAGCCAGTACAATGTAAGCCAAAACTAACATATCACTATATCTTCATATCAAAGCAATAAATCCCTTATAATTAGCATTTTCTGGGACCCAACCAGGTTTTGCTTCCTTTCTACTCATTTTTAGCAACTGTATCTTCGGCTTCTTTCCTCCTGTCCTTGTGAACATCTGCTGGGGGGGGTGGAACCCCTCCTCTCCCTCTCTTCTTTGGCATTACCACTTTTAACTATTTTTATTATTCCCAATTAATATAATAATTAATATAATTACTGTACCAATATTGATTATTGTTTCAATTTTATCAGCACGAATCATACCTATTTATCACAAACCCCAACATGGAGCCACAGAGCCCTGGCAGCATCTTGAGGAGTGGGGTCTGGTGACTGCTTTGGGGCATCACATCTGCCCTAAAACCCCTCCCAGACCCCCCAAACCACCCCACTGCTCCTTGCCAGGACTCCCCCAAAGCACTCCCTCTGTGGTGGTGTTTGAGGGTCCCCAGGACGAGGGAGGAGATGAGAATCTTGACTCCATGTTTCAGAAGGCTGATTTATTATTTTATGATATATTTTATAAGAAAATGATATATTAAAACTACACTAACGAAAGAGAAAGGAGACATCAGAAGGCTAGCAAAGAAAGGAATAAAATCTTGTGACTGCTCTCAGAGTCCGGACATAGCTGGACCTATGATTGGTCATTAATTAAAAACAACCACATGAGACCAATCAAAGATACACCTGTTGGTAAACCATCTCCAGATCGCATTCCAGTTATTGTTTACATTTCTTTTCTGAGGCTTCTCAGCTCCTCAGGAGGAATATCCTAGCGAAAGGATTTTTTAGAATATATGTCTGTGACACTCCCTGCAATCTAAATGGCCCTAAGAGCCACCAAAGCCCCTTCCCATCTCCCCCAGGACCCACCCAAATTCTCTCCAAGCCACACAGCCCGGCCAGGACCTCAAACCCCCCTCACAGTCTGACACAAAAGCCCCCAAACCCCCTCCCAGCACCACAAACACCCCAAGAGCCACAAAAGCCTCTCCCCGTTCCCCCAGGACCCCCCAAACCCCCTCCCACCCCCCTGGCACTGACCAGGAGAGGTTGGTGGGCAGAAACATCTCCAGCCAGGGGTAGCCCAGGCACCTGAGCAGAGATTTGGGCACTTTGGGGGGACACCCCAAATGGGGAGAGCCAGGCCAGGGACTGGGACAGAACCAGAATTCCTGGAGAACAGACGGGCTCAGGGGGACAAACTCTGCCAGCACAGCTACGGGATTGTGGCTTCACAGCCCTACAACACCCACATCCTCCTAGATATTCCTCTGAACCCCAAATTCACCTCCAAATCCCAGTGAATTGGTGCAGCTTTAGATCTTTTTGTTTAATTTCTTTATTTTTACCTCAATTCTGGGTGTTTTGATGGGATAAAGATGGAAATGATTTAGGTTGGAGAAGACCTCCAAGGATCATCCAGCTTTGCTCAATGCCACCAGAAGAAACAACTGGACAGAGCAGATTTTTTAGGGTGCAAAGGTATGTTGGGGGTTAGGTTTTTCTTCCTTTTGTTCCTTTTTACTTACGGAATTTTTTTCCCATAAGTTGCTAGGAAATACTAAGAACTGGACAGTTAACAAAAGATGTGATCAAGCTCAGGGAGGAGAGCATCTGGCTGCACTTCTCTTTTCTGGCAGCTTCTCCTGAGCCCAGCACAGAGCTGCTTCTCCAGCTGTGGGTTAGAAATTTAACTCGGGGTAGAAACCAATTTTAGATTTAGCTGAAGTCTGCTGTTTAATCTCCTGTAGTCTGTTAACTTGTTTGCTCCCAAAAAAAGCCTGCAGAGAAAACAAGGGAGATTCAAGGCTATCTAGAAAGGAATGCAAACATCCAAGCTGAAGAGAGATAAGGAGAGGGGGCCGGCCCACTGACCTTGGGGCTGAAGCAGCTGGAAAAACTGAAACTGGGTTACAACTATGTGACTCAACAACTGGCAGGCTTATAAAATTAATAAGACATTTTAAATCATTTTAATTTAATACAGGGAGTCTGTACCTCTCAAGTACCTCAGCCAATGGGGTAGAGAGAGAAGGGAAATCGGGATAAAAAGGAGGCTGCATCCTACAAAAGTTGGAGAGACCCCAGGGGAATGCCCCATGGCCTCTCCCTTTATTCAAATAAAGTCAAAGGACTCCTCTGTCTCCTTTCTGGACATAAATCTCTGATGTTTGTGGATTAATTTTCCTAACACAATGCACACAGGATGAGGACACCTGTACAGATCTGCCAACTATCAGCAACCACTGTGAAGGCTGTGTGGACTGAGGCCAAAATTGAAGATGATGATAAAAAAAGGACTAAAACCACAACCCAGGAATACTCACGCTGTAAAAAGGTGGATCCAAGGAGGAAATATGCTAAAGAGTTCTTGTAACATGTAAACAAGTTTTGGAGAAATGTTTACTGAAATAAAACACAACTGGGCAGGAGACTTTTCTCCTTTTAACGCCTTTATTAAAGGGATCAGCTCAGGATTAGGAAGCTCGACGAGGCGGCCATCTCCGTCTTCTTCCCAGCGTGGCTCAGAGGAGGAGGATGTGCAGCTTTGTCCACAAGGGGCAGAGCCAGGGGTCCGATCCTCACAGGAACGCCTGGGCAGGACCCCGGTATTTCTCTCTTTTCCCTGCTTCCCAGCTCCAGGTCTTGGTCCCAGGCAGCTTCTTTAGTCAGGGCGAGGGGCACTAAGGTCTCTCAACATCTCTGCAGGTCTAGCACTCTATTCCTCACATCCACGAATCATTCTAATTCTTCAATTTTATATTTGGCTCGTTGGTTTTGGGGTTTTTATAAGTTCAATACGTCCCATGGTACAGTGGTTCTCAAAATCTACATATTGTAATGCTTCCCTCCTCCCCAGCAACACAAAAGGAGGGCTATCTACCTGCCCTGGCTAGGGTCCTTAAGATATACAAAGAGAACTATTAACTCTAACGACTTATAGTTAACATAACAAGTAACCCTGCCCAGAAGCTCTGCCTCGGCAGCTCTGGTTTAACAAAATTCAGTTCATAACATTTACTATGCATAAGGGTCTACGAATATGCAAAAGGTTGATGTAAGGGAAAAGGTATTTAAGGGGTATCCCCGGCTGAGTGCCAAGATGCACCTGGCTGTAATAACCTTTGCTCCATGGTCCTTGTTTCCTATTGTCCTTTATTACATTTTCACAGGAGACTGAAGGTGTTTCTCACACCCACACCCCCTGCCTGCTGACACATCTTGCCAGCCCAGCCTGGTGCTCCCCGAGCCCTGCTGGGGCACCGGGATCGGCTGTCCCTGTGGGATTGTGCAGCAGAGCCTCTGTCAGTGCTGCAGTTGTTGTTCTTTGTTTGCTTTATTATACACACCAGTGAAGAACTGTTATTCCTATTCCCATATCTTTGCCTGAGAGCCCCTTAATTTCACCATTCTAATAATTCAGAGGGAGGGGGTTTACAATTTCCATTCCAAGGAGGGCTCCTGCCTTCCTTAGCACACACCTGTCTTTCAAACCAAGACAAGGTAAAAAATCAGCTCTTGCCAAGGAGTTTCCAATATGGAGCTGAGACCCAATGGATGTTCCTGCCCCAGTGTTGAGTCAGGTGCCTACAGGGATCCAGGATGACGTGGAGAGCACCAGCCAGGCGTCTTCCCAACTTGGATTATTGGGAATGTGGATCACCAGGGCATTTCCAACTTGGATTACTGGGAATGTAGGACACCAGGGCATTTCCAACTTGGATTATTGGGAATGTGGGTCACCAGGTCATTTCCAACTTGGGTTATTGGGAATGTGGATTACCAGGGCTCTCTGCAATGAGGGTTCTCTGATGGGGGAGGAAGTAGGAGCAGAGAACGAAGCTCTTCCTGCACCTGGGGCACTTGCAGGGCTTCCCTTAGCGGTGCCCCCACTGGTGTTGATTCAAGACTGAGCTGGTCCTGAAGCCCTTCCCACACTCAGGACACTCGTAGGGCTTCTCCCCAGTGTGGATCATCTGGTGGTGGAGCAGGCGGGACCTCCAGCTGAAGCCCTTCCCACACTCCAAGCACTTGTGGGGCTTCTCCCCATCATCGAGCTGCTCATGGAGCACCAGCTCTGAGCTCTGGCTGAAGCTCTGTCCACCTTCCTGGCTCAGGGTGGCTCTTTCCTCCTCAGAGCACCCTGGGCTGGGTTTGCTACCCTTCCTCCTGGGAGATATCTGGGGCTTTTCCTCCCCATCAGATTCCTGCACTGTGGAGTCACTCAAAACAGCCTCTGCCATGAGGTTCTGCTGCTGTGGGGATTTGTCCTCCCTGGTCTCCATCCTCAGCTCCTGCTCTGGGAGAGGAAGGACAAGAAGAGGATGATATTTGCCTCCATGCCAGAGAGAAGGAGATCCTCCCAATGTGTCCCCAGCAGGACGGCATCGGCAGCAGGATTGTCCTGCAGCCAGGGGCCGTGCTGGGCTGGGAGATGGAACAGGAGAGAGGGGGAAAGGGGCACTGACTTCCTCCTCACCTGCCTGGGGGTCCCAGGGCATCTTCCTCTTCCTCACAGCCTCCTCCTCCAACCAGCAAAAATTTGGGAATGGGAAATCCTGCTTAGCAAGGAAAACAAGGGATGAGCACATTGGGTTTCAAGTTCCACCTGCCCAAGTCCATGTCAGCATCACGTTTCCATAAAAATCATACCCCCAACACCTGCCCTGCTCCAGGGCTGAATCTAGAGCCTGCTTCTGCCTGGCTGAGGGCACAGAGGGAGCTGCAGGACATCTCAGCTCTCCCTGGATCCTTCTCTTCTCCATGTGAGCACCCCCAGCTCTCCCAGCCTGGCTCCAGATCAGAGGGACTCCAGCTCTTGCAGCATCTCTGGTGCCTCCTCTGGACTGGCTCCAGCACCTCCAGCTCCTTCCTGTGCTGTCCCCCAGGGCTGGGGCAGCTCTGCAGGTGGGGACTCACCTGAGTGGGGCAGAGGAGCAGAATCCCCCCCTTCTCTGCTGCCCACACTGGGGCTCAGTCCGGTCTCAGTACAGGCTCAGGGGGGTTTAAGGGCTGGGGCTCCTTCTGCTTTCCTCAATCTGCCTTTGTCCCTCCTCTTGCTCTTGCTCCCACTCCTCCTCTTCCATCCCTCCTGCTCCTCCTCCCTCAGCCCACCTCCCTCTCCTCTTCCATCCCTTCAGGCTCTCTCCCTTCATCCCTCCCCTTCCCTTCCTTCTCCGCGGGGCTCTCAGCTGCTCCCAGCCGCTGCGGGCGGGGGGAAGCCGGCCCGGACCAAAGGAGAGGTAAACTGGGCAAACTGGGGGCTGCACATCCAAACTGGGCCTTGCTGGGGACCCTGCCTGGCCACTGCCAGCCCTTGGGGCTCCTCTCGCCACATCCGCCAGGGGGGAACCCACACAGGCCTGGGGGATCCCAGCAGGGGCAGCACTGCCAGGGACTGGGCTGCACTGGGATCGTGCTGGGAGTGACTGGGGCTGTACTGGCTTTGTACTAACATCATACTGGGATCATGGTGGGACCATCCCGGGTTTCTCCTGACATCATACTGGGATCATACTGGGACTGTACTGGCTTTATACTGATATCATGCTAGGATCATACTGGGAATGTGTAGGAGCCTTTTTGGGGCACTTGAGACCATGTTAGGGGCAAATGGGATATACTGGGTGTGACTGGGATTCTGCTGAGGGTGACTGGCAACAGCTGTGAACAACTGGGATCATGTCAGCAGCAACTGGGAGGAAGTGACTGGCTGCACGCTGGGGGTGACTGGAAAGAACTGGGCTTATACTGGGATCATATTGGCAGTGAGTGCTACTACAGTGAGGCTGACTGGGAGTGGTTCTGACCAAATGGGATCATACTGGAAGGAACTGGGAGTGACTAGGAAAATGCTGGGGAAAACTGGGAGTGTGTGAGATCCTGCTGAGAGGGACTGGGATCATCTGGGGAGTGACTGGGACTAGGGCAGAGGCAACTGGGTTCAACTGGGACCATACTGGGAGTGTCTGTAACCATAGGGGAGTGATGGAAGCACACTGAGAACAGCTGGGCCCATGCTGGGAGCAACTGGGACTATGCCTGGTTAAACTGATCTACCCTGGAGGCAACTGGGCACAACTGGGACCATGCTGAGAGGGACTGGGACTATTCTAGGGACAAGTAGAATCACAATGAGAGGAAGTGGGAACATCTGGAATTATGCTGGGAGCAGCTGGAATCACACTGGGATTACAGGGAGAGCAGCTGAGTCCTTACTGGGTTACACTGGGATCTCATTGAGAGCGACTGGAATCATACTGGGATTGGCTGTGAGCTACTGGAATTGTGCTGAAAGCAACTGGGAAAAAGTGGGAGTGACTGGCAGCATGCTGGGGGTGACTGGGATAAACTGGGAGAGACAGGGAGTCACTGGGATCACACTGAGGGCACTGGCATCAGATTGGGAGCGACAGGAATTTGACTGCAAGTGACTGGGATCATACTGGGAATGGCTACAATCATACTGGGATCAGAGTGGGTGTGATTGGACCCTGACTGGAGGTTACTGGGAGCTACCAGACCAATACTGGGAGCCAACTGGGGACATAATTAGAGGAACTGGGAGCAACTGGGATAAAACTGGGGGCAAATGAACCACAGTGAGGAAACTGGGAGTGCCTGGCAATGACTACGAGAATGTTCCGGGCAACTGGGATGTACTGGGAGTGTCTGAGACCATATAGGTGGTGACTGGGACCAAACTGGGAGCGACTGGGAATGTGCTGGGGGAACTGTGAACACGCTGGGGGCAAGGAGGAGTGACTGGGGCCCTGCTGGGAGAGACTGGGATCATACTGGGAGTGACTGGGGTAACTGGGAGAACTGGGAACACACAGGATGAAAGCGGCAGGAACTGGGAGCAGCTGGGACCTTGCTGGGAGCAAATTGCAGCCTCCCTCCTCCTCCTCCTGTTCCCGAAGGCCGAACCGTGATGGGAAAGGGGCGGGGAAAGGGCGGGAACCGTGAGGGGAAAGGGGCGGGGCCAAGGGGACGCGCCATCTTAAAAGGGCCCGGTTTGGTTTAAAATCACCCAAAGGTGTTTCAAATGCAGCTGAAATCCACCGAGTTTGACCTCAAATGAGACAAACAGGATTAAAATTATCCAAAGGGGTCTAAAATCCAACCAAAGGGGCCTAAAATTGCCCAAACTGGTTTACAACTCCCTCAAAATGGCCTAAAGTCATCCTTAAATCTCCAAAACGGGCTTCAAATCCACCCTGAAAGTACCTGCTTTGGCTTAAAATCTCCCCAAGTAGCCTGAAATCCATCCAGTTTTGACAAAATTTACCCAAATTGACCTAAAATCACCAAAACCAGCCTGAAACCAACACAAGAGGGCCTAAAATCACCCAAAGAAGAAAAAAACCAAGTCAAATGGGCCCAACATCACCAAAAAAAGGGACCCTAAATCACTCCCATAGGATTAAATTCACCCACATGGGCCCCAAATCATCCAAAGGGATCTAAAATCCCCCCTCCAACCCACCACATTCAGCCAAAATCAGCCCAAGGGGCCTAAAATCCCCCCTGCAAGGCTGGGAATGCCTGCCAGGGATCGGAGCCCACCCTAACCCTGCCCAGGCCGGCCCCAAATGCCCCCGAGGGGCCGAGGCTGAGGCCCAGCCCGGGATGTGCTCCGGGCTCGCTCCGGGCCCTCCGCGTTCGCTCCGGGGAGTTTTGGCCGCGGCCCCGGACGGGCCTGGGCGGGCCTGGGAGGGACCAGGGAGGGCTGGGCAGGGCTGGGGCATTTGGGGCTTTGGGGCTGGGGGAGTTTGTTGGGAGTGCAGGGGCGATTATTGGGGTTTTTGGAGAGAATGATTGAGTTTGGGGGCAGCTGGGGAATTTTGGGGGGTTTTGTGGGTTTTGGGTTTTGGGGGGGGTTTATTGGTGGGGTAGTTTTTCTGGAGGTTTTTGGGGGTTTATTGATTTTTTTTGATATGTTTTATAATTTGGGGCAGATTACTGAGATTTTGTTGGGATTTTTTGGGATTCTTTTAAAGTTGTGGGGGTTTTATTGGAATTTCTGGGGGCATTTGGATGGTTTTACTGGAATTCTGGAGGCATTTAGGGTGATTCTTTGGAGGTCTGGGTTTTTTAAAGGAAAATTTTGGGGGGTTTTGGGGATTTTTGTGGGATTTGGGGGGGGTTTCCGGGTTTTTTTGGGGTTTTGCCAGGATTTCTTTGGGTCTTGGGGGGGATTTTGTGCGGCTTCTTGTGGTTTTGGGGACATCTTTGGGGGATTTGTCAGACTTAACTGGGGTTATGGGGGGTAGTTAGGATTACAAGAGATTTTGTGGGCTTTTATTGGGATTCTAGGGTGTTGTAATTTTTGAGATTTAATTGGGATTTAGTGGATTTTATTGGGACTTTTGGTTTTAAGAAGATGTTGGTGCCTCTCAGCCCTTCCCCACACGTGGGGACAACTCCAAAGCCCCCTCAGGCCACCCAAGGCCCCCCAGAATTCCACTAAAACTCACAAAATCCCCTAAAAATTACAATAAGATCCTCCAAAATCCCAGAGAATCCCACAAAATCCCAGTGGAACCCACCAAAAATAAAAAATGCTCCCAAAAATTTCAAAAAATCCCCCAAAAACCAAACCCCCTGTAAAACCCCAATAAACTCTCCCAAAATCCAAAACCCCTCAAATCCACAACCCTCACTAAAACCCAATAATCCCCCCAAAAACCCAAAACGTCCGTCCTAAACAACAAAATCCCAAAAGCCCAAAAAAGTGACCTCCAAATCCCCAAAAACCCTCCCAAAATCCCCCCAAAAAAGCCCCCCCAAAATCCCCCCAGACTCAGTGGAGCCGTCCTGGATCAGGGGGCACCGGCCGGTGGAGCAGGAGCCACTTCAAGGGGCCCTCGGAGCTTTTTGGGGAGGGGGCACCATGGGAGACCCCCCAAAAACCGGGGCGGGAGGGGGGGAACCCCTGCTGTGCCCCCTCCCCCTGAAACCCCCAGACCCCGGTTCAGGGTGGGCCTGGGACCCCCCGGGACCCCCAAATCTGCTTCAGGACCTCCCTGAGACCCCCCAGACCCTTCCCAAGACCCCACCCAGGACCCTCCAGACGCCTCCCCAAACCCAACTCAGGCTCCCCCAGCCCCTCCCCAGATCCCCCCAGGACCTCTCCCGAAAACCCCCCAAACCCCCCCAGACCCTCTCCCCAAACCCTTCCAGACCCCCCAAAGCCCCTCCCCAAAACTCTCCCAGGACACCCCAGAGCCCTCCCCAAACTCCCCCCAGGATCATCCCAACACCCCCAGACCCTCCCAAGACCTTCCTACGACCTCTCCCCAAAACCCCCCACACCCTCCCACAACCCTCTCCCGAGACCCCTCTTAGGACCCATCCGCCCCCCCCCGGTCCCCCCCCAATGCCCCAGGACCCCTTCCCAGACCCCCCCAAACCCCCGGACTCCTCCCCAAAGCCCCCCCAGACCCCTCCGGACCCTCCCCCGCCCCCCCCGATCCCCTCTCAGGCCCCTCCCGCTCCTGTCCCGAGCCCGGCGGGTCCCGGCGGCGGCGCGGGAGAGGCGGGCGCCGTTTCCTGCTCGCCTCTGATTGGCTGGGGCGGCGCGGGAGAGGCGGGCATTTCTGAAAGAAGCTGCGCCGTGATTGGTTGCTTCAGGGACGAGCAGCTCGGTGATTGGTTGGTTCGGGGCGGGGCGCGCCGCTATGGTCTGGGAGCCTGCACGCGCGGCGGCGGCGCGAGATTGTCAATGGAGTGCGGCGCTGAGGAGGAGCTGAGGTGGGGTCTGAGGGGAAATTGGGGATTTTTGGGGGCATCGACGGGAAATAGGGGGGTGTGCGGTGGGTTTTGGGGGAATGAGGGGGTGTGAGGGGGCTTTGGTGGGTCTAAGGGTGCTTTAGGCAGCTTTGGGGAAAGCTTGAGAGGGTCTGGAGCGTTCTCAGGTGGGTTTAGGGGGATCTGAGGAGAATTGGGAGGGTCTGGGACGATTTTGGGAAATTGTGAGAGGAAGTGGGGGGTTCTGAGGGGATCTGGGGGATTCTGAGGGGGGCTTGGGGAATTTGGTGGAATCTGAGGGGATTTCGTAGGCTCTGGGGGGGATTGAGGGCTCTGGGGGGGATTTGGAGCAGTCTGATGGATTTGGGGGAGTCTCAGGTGGGTCTGGGGTCGATTTTGGGGGTAAATGGGGGGGTCTGAGAGTCCTGGGGAGGTTTTTGGGGTCCAGGGTGGTCCTGGGCCATCCCTAGGGGGCTCTGGGGATTGCTGGGGGAGATTTGGGGGTCCCGGGGGGTCCCAGGCCCACCCTGAACCGGGGTCTGGGGGTTTCGGGGGGAGGGGGCACAGCAGGGGTTCCCCCCCCTCCCCCCCGGTTTTTGGGGGGTCTCCCATGGTGCCCCCTCCCCAAAAAGCTTCGAGGGCCCCCTGAAGTGGCTCCTGCTCCACCCGCCGGTGCCCCCTGATCCAGGACGGCCCCACTGAGTCTGGGGGGTCCTGGGAGGCTTTTCTGGGGAGTTCGGGGTGGCTTTTTTGAGCTTTGGGGGATTTTGTTGGGAGTTTGGGGGGAATTATTGGGGGTTTTAGGGGGAATTATTGGGTTTTGGCAAGGTTACATGATTTTGGGGGGTTTTGCTGATTTGGGGGGGTTTTGGATTTTGGGTGTTTTGTTGTGGTTGTGGGGGTTTTTTGGGGGGGTGGGGATTTATTGAAATTTTGGGGAGTTTTTTTAAATTTTGCTGAGTTCCGCTGGGATTTTCAGAGATTCTCTGGGGTTTTTGAGGGTTTTCTTGTAATTTTTGGGGATTCTGAGGGGTTTTAGTGGAATTTTAGGGGGGCTTTGGGGCATTCCCTGAGTGTGAGGAAGGGCTCAGAGGCACCATAATCCCCTTAAAACCCCCAAAAGTCCCAATAAAACCCCCTAAACCCCAATTAAATCTCTCAAAATCCAATTAGAACACCCTAGAATCCCAATAAATGCCCACAAAATCCTTTGAAATCCCAATCACCCCACAAATCCTGATTAAACTCTTCCAATCCCCCAAAAATGTCCCCAAAACCATCACAAGTCCCACAAAATCTCCACCCAAGATCCAAAGAAATCCTGCCAACACCCAAAAAAAAACCCCAAATCCCAACAAAATTCCAAAAGAACCCATAATCCCCAATGAATCCCACTAAATGCCACCACAATTCAAATAAAATGACCCAAAATCTCCTAAAAATCCCAGTAAAACCCCCAGAATTTCTGAGAATCCCAAAATATCCCAACAAAATCCCTGAAAAAACCCCCAAAATTCAAAAGAAGCCACAAAAAAATTCAATAAACCCCCAAACACCCCCAGATAAACTCTCCCTCTAAATGCCTATAAAATCCCCCAAAATCCAATCCCCCCAAAATCCACAAAACCAGCCACTCCCAGTCAATCCCAGTATGACCCCAAGCACCCTCAGTGTGATCCCAGTCTCACCCAGCATGGATCCAGCTGCTCCCACTGTTATCTCAGTATGATCCCAGTTGCCTCCAGTATAGTTCCAGTTTTTTCCAGTTCCTCCCAATATGATCTCAGTTGTCCCTAGAACAGTCCCAGTCCCTCTCAGCAAGGTCCCACTGACTCCCAGTTGCCCCCAGCATGGTCCCAGATGTTCCCAGTGTTGTTCCAGTCCCCCCAGTATGGTCACAGACACTCCCAGTTTATCCCAGTGTGCCTAGTACAGTTCTAGTTAGCTCAGAATGATCCCAGTCTTTCCCAGTTCCTCCCAGTTGCCCCCAGCATGATCCCAGTTTCTGGCAGTTGCCCAAAGTGTGATCCCAGTGGCTCCCAGGGTGACCCCAGCAGGAGCAGTAGTCACTCCCAGTATGGTTCCAGTCACCCCCTGGATGACCCCAGTCAGTCCCAGACACTCCCAGTATTATTGCAGTCATGCTCAGAGTGACTCCCTGGCACTCCCAGTGTGGGCCCAGTTGCTCCCAGTCACTTCCAGTATGGTTGCAGTCAGAGCCAGCACCTTCCCAGTCACTCCCAGTATGATCCCAGCCATTTCCCATAGGATCCCAGTATGACCCCAGCATGGGCACAGCTGCTCCCATGATCATCCAGGGTGGTTCCAGTTGCTCCCATTTACCCCCAGTGTGGTGTCACTCTCTCCCAGTGTATCCCAGTTACTCCCAGCATGTTCCCAGTCACTCCCAGTTGCCCTGAGTTGCTTCCAGCCTGATTCCAGTTGCTCCCAGCCACTCCCAGTCACCCTCAGTGCAGTCCCAGTGGCTGCCAGTATAACCCAGTATGATGCCAGTCACTCCCAGCATTGGCCAGCTCTTCCTACTGTGGTCCCAGTAGGATCCCAGTAGCCCCTAGCACGGTTCCAGTCAATCCCTGTTCCTCCCAGTGTGATCCCAGTTGTCCCTAGTATGGTGCCAGCCAATCCATAGATGATCCCAGTCCCTGCCAGCATGGTCCCAGTCATGCCCAGTTGTCCCCAGTGTACACCCAGTCATTCCCAGTAGCTCCCAGGTACCCCCAGCATAGGGTCCCAGTTCTTCCCAGCATGATCCCACTGTTCCCAGTGTGGTTCCAGTCACCTTAGTATTGTTAACAGAGATTCCCAATATATCCCAGTGTCCCTCAGCATGCTCACAGTCATTCCCAGTCACTCCCAGTACAAATCAGTCCCTGGCAGCGCTGCCACTGCTGGGATCCCCCAGGCCTGTGTGCGTTCCCCCCTGGCGGATGTGGCAAGAGGAGCCCCAAGGGCTGGAAGTGGCCAGGCAGGGTCCCCAGCAAGGCCCAGTTTGGATGTGCAGCCCCCAGTTTGCCCAGTTTGCCTCTCCTTTGGCCCGGGCCGGCTTCCCCCCGCCCGCAGCGGCTGGGAGCAGCCGAGAGCCCCGCGCTGCCCATCCCGACCTGTCCCGGCTCCATCGCCGCTCCTGCCGCGGGCTGCGAGGGCTGCGGGAACGGGGCACCGAGGGTGTGGCTGCTGCTGGGGGAGGAGGAGGAGGGAGGGAAGGGCCGGGATGGAGGGGGAGGAGGAGGCGGGGTTAGAGAGGAGGGGGAGGCATGCAGGAAGAGAGATGGAAATATGAGAAAGAGGTGGGGTTTAAAAGGTGCAGGAGGGAAGATGGAAGAGGAGGAGTAGGGAGGAAGAGGAGGGACAAAGGCAGATCTAGGGTGAGCAGAAGGAAGCACGCTCAAGCCCTCCCTGAATTCGCAGTCCCCACCTGTGGGATCGTGGCCCCCCCCATCTTGCAGGTTCCTGGGGAGGGGTAGCCCGGCCCAGATATCCTGGGGAGGGTCCCTGGGTTGGGTTTTTGGGGGGATGTTTGTAGAATGAAGGAGTCCAAGGCTGAGCGGAAAAGGCCCCTCGGGGGGACATCGGGGGGTGGCGGTGGCGGCTGCCAGCAGAGGCAGCCTGGAGGAGCAGAGCCCTGTGTCCCCCAGGA